>OZ005735.1:161398982-162088302 GCA_963930755.1 Eudasyphora cyanicolor
AATACAAAAAAAATATTAAACAAATTTTGTACGGTAAATTTTTTTTTAATTCCAGCTTTCATGGAAAGTACATTCAGTATTTGGACCATAATTTCAAGTATAAGCCTTATTGAGCCGCGTTATGCCTCAAATTAAAGGGAATTATGAGGGCTACATATGCTGCAAATGTCGATTTCAAGTAGAATCTTTGGTTTAGTAACAGTAGTCAAAAATATGAAAAAAAAATGATTTTTTTTTTAAAAAACATTTTTTCATGGTACAAAAAAACATAAAATCGAAAATCGAAAAAAATATTTTATCGCATTTTTGAAAAGCCAGCATGTTAACGAAGAAAACACTGTGTATTTGAAAAAATCTATGGATAGATGTAAAAATTATGAGCCATTTTGTAAATGTTAGGGAAATTAAAAAAAAATCTTGTTTCATATTTTTTCGTTTTTAAACGATGTTTTTGCTTATATTGAATTCGCCATATGTGAGAGAGACATATAAGAGACATTGCACTTGCATTTGATTTTATGAGGATTGATGTCAGACATAATAAAATTATAGAGAGGACGAGGTTTTATGGCCGTTCGTAACCCTCCATAAAAAAAACATGATATGCAATGTGAGAGCTATATTGGATGAGATCCGCTCAGATAAAGGGTCATTCAACAATATTTGTGGTTTTTTTTTTTTCCCTCCACCATAGGATGGGGGGTATATTCATTATGTCACTCCGTTTGTAACACCTCTAAATATTGATCTGAGACCCCATAAAGTATATATATTCTTATCCGTCCGTCCCTCCGTCCGTCCCTCCGTCCGTCCGTCTATGGTAATCACGCTACAGTCCGCAATAATAGAGCTAGGTTGATCAAATTTGGTACAAATACTTCTTATAGTTGCAGGTTGTTTGGGATTGCAAATGGGCCATATCGGTCCATATTTAGATATAGCTCCCATATAGCATCTAACTTGTTGTGATTCCTACTGTTCTCATCTACTATATTTTTTGTGTTTTCGGTGTTATTTTCTTTAGGTTTGAGTTATTTTGTGAGGTCACATGCTATCCATGGTGGAGGGTATATAAGATTCGGCATGGCCGAACTTAACGTTTTTACTTGTTATTTATGAGTTTCCATTCAGTTACGCCTTTTAGGGGCATGGACATCCCAGTCGTATATACGGGTAGTAAAATTATATGTACGCAATACATAATAGTACGCGGCAGTCTTGAAAATATTGGGTGTCTACTTTCGAAGCAAACTACATATATGTCAGCTACAGGTACTGCAACTTATGAAGCTTAAACCACGAATTTATGAATGAAATTTCTTATTAATAAATTAGTGCAATTCCGCGCCTTAAAGAGACAAGTCGATTTTCTCAAAAATATTACAAAGTTATATTTGGAAGTATGAGTAAAAGGCAAAGAACTTTTGAATGTGTAAATGATCCCGACAATGTCTGCTACATCTGCGGAAAATATGTAATTAAAACCAGTAAGGAAAGGCTAAAGTCGGGCGGTGCCGACTATATAATACCCTTCACCACTCTCGTAATATTGAATAACTCTGATATATAAATTTTGTAATTCATGTATAAATTGTTTACATAAATTTACTTTTGGGACATTTTATACTTAAATAATACCCTGTACAACAGTGTGGTGTAGGGTATAAAAACGATTGGATCTAAAGAGCCAAATCGGATGAAACATATATATGGGAGCTATAGCTAAATCTTAACCGATTTTCTTCAAATTCGGCAATGTTGGTTCATGAATCAAGAAACTGTACCATTCTAAATTTCAAAATGATTGGATGTAAAATACAGCTTCTACAGGACTAAAGGGCCAAATCGGACGAAACATGTATATGGGAGCTATAGCTAAATCTTAACCGATTTTCTTCAAATTTGGTAGTGTTGGTTCATGGATCAATAAACTCTACCATTCTAAATTTCAAAACGATTGGATGTAAAATATAGCTTCTATAGAACTAAAGGGCCAAATCGGACGAAACATATATATGGGAGCTATAGCTAAATCTTAACCGATTTTCTTCAAATTCGGTAGTGTTGGTTCATGGATCAAGAAACTCTACCATTCTAAATTTCAACACGGTTGGATGTAAAATACAGCTTTTATGGGACTAAATGGCCAAATCGGACGAAACATATATATGGGAGCTATAGCTAAATCTTAACCGATTTTCTTCAAATTCGGCAATGTTGGTTCATGGATCAAGAAACACTACCATTCTAAATTTCAAAACGATCGGATGTAAAATACAGCTTTTATAGGACTAAAGGGCCAAATCGGACGAAACATATATATGGGAGCTATAGCTAAATCTTAACCGATTTTCTTCAAATTCGGCAATGTTGGTTCATGGATCAAGAAACGCTACCATTCTAAATTTCAAAATGATTGGATGTAAAATACAGCTTCTATAGGACTAAAGGGCCAAATCGGACGAAAGATATATATGGGAGCTATATCTAAATCTGAACCGATTTCAACCAAATTCAATAGCGATCTTAACAGCCGCGAAATACTCTAAACTGCAAAATTTCAGAACGATCGGAGTGAAATTGCGACCTGTAGTCGACGAACAACTTTACATGGACAGACGGACGGACGGACGGACATCGTTAAATCGACTCAGCTAGTGATTCTGAGTCGATCGGTATACTTTAAGGTGGGTCTAGCTGTGTTATTTTCAGGTGTTACAAACATCTGCCGTGAAACAAACTTATAATACCCTGTACCACAGTGTGGTGTACAAATATATGTGTTATATTTTGGTATACGAGTTTAAAATATGAACGAACCGTGGACACCTAGTATTTTGTGTAATTCGTGCTATGTAAATCTTACTCGATGGACTAGTGAGAATGCGGTAAGTTCTTTAAAATTAATGTATTACAATGTTTTGTGGAATAAAACGTTTTAATTTTAGACTTCAAGTGCAATTTGGAATGCCAATGATTTGGAGACAATCATGCATTCACGATACGGACTGCTATTTTTGTCTAAGTTAATAGATGGGAGTAGGAAGTGTCCAAGTATAGCTAACAGCCTAATAACGGAAACATCATCAAGTTCAACTGAGTACTCAACTCTGAGCGATTCAAGTTTGAGTCAGAAGCCATCGCTTTTAACTCAGGTTGAACTCATTGATCTAGTGAGAGATTTGGAACTGGCCAAAGATAAGGCAGAACTACTTGCATCTGGGATGAAACAGTACAATATTTTGGCCCCAGATGTTAACATATCATATTATAGAGTCCGTGATATACCTTACAAACAATTTTATACAACTGTGGATAACAGATGCTTTTGCAAGGACATTCCCGGATTGTTCGAGAAACTTAATCAAACATACAATTCAAAGGAATGGCTGTTACTTGTTGACAGCAGTAAAGAAAGTTTGAAAGCAGTACTTTTACACAACGGAAATCAGAAACCGTCGATTCCCATTGCTCATGCTGTAAACACTAAGGAATCATACGAAAAAATGGCTAAATTTATAAAATACATAAAATATGAACATGACTAAGCTGGGGCTCTTTAAAAATTTAGTAAAAGCGTTAAGGAAAAATTAATTAAAAAATCTATTTTAAAGTCTTTCTTTTCAAAAAGTCGAAGAAGGAGTTTTTGATGGGCCTAAAATAAGGAAACTGATGAAAGATGTGAATTTAGAATCATATTTGACGTCGCATGCCGTATTGCAGCATGGAGGTCGTTTAAGCTTGTAGTTTCAAATTTCCTTGGATCCAATAAAAGCCCGCAATATGAAAAAATGATTATTGATTTGTTAAAAAATTATGAAAAAATTGGTGAGAAATATATTTTTCTATATTTAAATATATATAACACATATATATGTATTCTTCTAACTTATTTTTCGCTTTATGTATTCCAACATGTGTAAATATGTCCCTTCTCGCATTCTCATTTAAAATGTTTCCCCGAGAATCTTGGCGACGTAAGTGACGAACATGGCGAAAGGTTTCAGCAAGAATTGAAGGACATCGAGCGGCGTTACCAAGGGCACTGGGATGAAAGAATGATGGGAGATTATATTTGGTTCCTCATTAGAGAAACCGATTCCGAAATCTACAAACGTCAACAAAGATCTCACAATTACTTCTAATGAAACTAGTTCATGCAAATAAACTCAAATGTACATAATATAAATGAAAGTATTTTTTTTTTAAAAAATCGAAATAAAATAAAATAATTTTTTTTTCGATATTTTTTCTATTTTTTATTTTTTTTTTGTTGAAAAAATCTACTTTTTCCAATTTGTTTAATGTTACTAAATCACTGTTTCTAAGTGAAAGAGATATTTCCAACATTGGTAGCCCACATTAATAGCTTCAATTTAACGTATAAGTCGACCTGATCGGGCATATACTCTGAATAGGTTCGGGGTAGAGGGGAGAATTAGAATGCTCTTGCAGAGTGTATTATGAACGGTTGGTTGTCGTGGGGATCGACCGATATTAGATGCGGGAGGATTTTGCACGTAGTGGACTGAAATGATGTAGGACTTAGGTGAAATTATTCCTCTCGTCAGGAGGAAGAATTTCACATGAGATGATAGCGGATGAGAAAAGAAAAATAAAACAAATAAGTTTGGGGTTTTATAGATCTAATTCCATCAGATTTATTGGAGACGACCAATAACAAGTTAACAATACAGGCCAAGTTTACCATTAGTTTCGGACTTACTTAATCTATTACAATATTCATATTTCTCTTAATCTAGTACAGTTCATAATTCTCTTACTCGAGTACAATTCATAATTCTCTTACTCTAGTACAATTCATAATTCTTACGATTAAGGTGGCTTAGGCTAATATACAAAAAGACAAATTGGACGACAAGTTCGTTCAATTTTGTCCATACTCCAAGAATTATAGTGCAAATACTAAGGGTACCTTCGACGATAATAGCATTTTTAATAAAAAAAATTATCCATAAAAAAATTTTTGGTTTTGATTTTATATAACAGTATGCCACAATCTATACAAAAAAATAATGTTTAGGTCTAGGAAACAAAAAAAAATTTTTTGTTGCATAGTGTAATCAGGTGAATATTAAACTGTTCAGCCATCTCGTTAGAAAATATGCGACAGTCGAGGGCAGTTTTTCAATTCAGGAATATAGTTTCCGGGGACTTGATAGCAGCCTGACTATCAGAGAAAATATTAATACAGACTTTGGCCAGAACTTTATTTTTTAGCCATTTCGCATGCGGCATATTGCTTTGCTATAATGTCTAGCGGCATTAAATATAGTATAACATTTAGTGCCTCAGTTGGTGTCGTTCTCAGCGCACCAGTGATGCATATATCAGCCATTCGCTGAACCTTCTTAAGCGTCGCGCAGAAGGTGGATTTCTGCAGAGCTGTCCACCAGACGACAATGCCCAACAGCGTTATCGGGCTGATTACTACCGTATACAACCAATCAACTATGCACGGGTTCAGACCCGGCGTTTTATTATTGCTCTTTTACAGGTATATAGCGCTACTGCAGTCTTTTTTGCTTTTTCCAAAATTTTGGCTTTGAAGTGCAATTTGCTGTCCAGTAAAATACCTAAGTATTTTGCGCTTTCAGAGACGGGAATTTCAATACCCCCAAGGACACCATTGTAACTGGTGGTACCGTATTTCTCCTGGTGAAAAAACTAGTTCCGTCTTGGTCGGGTTGACTCCAAGATCATTTTTGGAAGCCCACCATGCGGTTGTATGAAGGGCCTGCTGTAGGATGTTTCTAAGTGTACCCGGCTATTGTAACAGCTATTGTCACGTCATCTGCATTGCCAACAACAATATTGTTCATGGAGAGGTTCCATAACAGGGGAGACAGAATACCTTCTTGGGGCGTTCCCCTGCTGACAGATCTATGGAGGTCAGTTGACCTTAAACTAACTGAAATTTGTCTTCTAATCAGAAGATATTGCATGAACCCACGTATACTGTTATCAAACCCCAGTGTTGCTAAAGCCGCGACTGTATTTATGTTATTGAAGGCCCCGTCTTTGTCTAAGAAAGCTACCATAGTATATTCTTTAACATAGGGGAAACTGACTAGATCTTGCAGGACGATTTCGGTGGACTTGCCTTTGCTGTAGGCATGCTGTCGCGTGGACAGTAGCCTGTGATCACTGTTAGTCCTAAGCTAACTATCTATTAATCTCTCCAGGGTTTTAAGGAAAAATTACGATAGACTGATTGGCTCGAGATCCTCAGCTCCTATATGGAACGGTTTTCTCGCTTTTGAGACGAAAGCATCCATGGTTTCTCTCCATTTTGTTGGTATGTAGGCCTGATTGATACAACAAGTGTAGAAGTCTCTGAGCAAGGGGGAGCAATTGTGTCAGCCACTGCATGTAGTTCCGACGTCGAGATATTGTTTGGTCCTAGTGGTTTCAAGGTTTTAAGCTTTTGATAGCCCAAGGAATAATAGATTCGGTTACAGTCTCGCTGGCGAAATCTTATGGCCGAACTTCAAGAGATTGATAGTCTATTGAAGCATTCAAAGTCTCTTTAAAGTTGCCCGGGATATGTGTATCCAGGAGCATTACCAGCGATTTTCTTGATGTACCCAATAGAACAAGGTGTTGAAGCTAAAATTTTAAAAATTAACGCCACTACAGAAATCTATGCAAAATTTATTTTGAGCTTTTTTCGACTCTTTATGATACTGTTTGAGTTTTTACCAGTCCTGTCGGGCTCCGGTGGCATTTGCCTTGTTACAGAGCTTCCTGCAGCACTTCCTCAGCATAAATAATTGAGACGACCAACATGTCGGTCGTTGTTTTCCCCTTGGCTTTAGTTTGAGGCATCCGGCCTGTAAAGAGTCACTAAGAGTTGCAGTGACTCGTTCATCTTCATTTCAAGTGATTTTGGAAGAGACCTGTTAAAAATATTCCTAAATTTTCCCCAAAATGCCTTCCTATGGGAATAATAGTTCGAAAAAGCTATGAACGTATAAAGCGAAGTAGATCGAAGTATATATCTTTGAGTGAAGTGTAGACGGAAGTCGCTGTAATTAAACGGTAGGCTGAAGTCTCTCTAACTGAACAATAGACCGAAGTCTCTGTAATTGAACAGTAAACCGAATTCTCTGTGATTGAACACGAGACAGAAGTATCTGTAGTTGAACAGTAAACCGATTGAACAGTAAACCGAAGGCTCTGTGGATCAAGAGTAGACTGCAGTCTACTGTTAAACAGTGGACCTAAGTCTCTATGACTGAACAATAGACCGAAGTCTCTGTGAATGAACAGCAGACCGAATTCTCTATTATTGAACACTAGACAGAAGTATCTGTAGTTGGACAGTTAACCGATGTTTCTGTGACTAAACAGTAGACCGAAGTCACTATGGCTGAACAATAGACCGAAGTCTCTGTAATTGAACAGTAGACCGAAGCCTCTGTAATTGAACAGTAGAACGAAGTCTCTATAACTGAACAATAGACCGAAGTCTCTGTGATTAAACTGTAGACCGAATTCTCTGTGATTGAACACTAGACAGACGTGTCAGTAGTTGAACAGTAGACCGAAGTCTCTGCGATTGTTTAGTGGACCTAAGTCTCAGTATCTGTGATACAAATGTATTTGGCGAAAAGCGGCAAAAATTTCAAGCTGCGAAGTCTCTGCGATTGTTTAGTGGACCAAGTCTCAGTATCTGTGATACAAATGAATTTGTCGGTTCGTTGCTTCGTATTGTGTGCCGAGTGGATATTTATCAGAGCCATGCGACTATGTAGCGATACTTCTGTTTTGACATATTACCAAAGCTGACTCATCTTAGAGGATCTGACTTTTTCAACAAACATGACCACAAGGAAGGTTTTGAAGTCCTAAACGATAACGCTTCTGTGCGGTGAGGAATTTCGGTCATAATCCCTTCGATATGGGATTTATATCTATGGGGGTTATAGAAAGCCTCCTCTTTTCAACCTAATCTAATATTTGCAAAATTGTTGCAACTGTCATGAGAATAAAAGATTAACCGTGAGAAAGATGTTGTCCCTATTCCATTTATAAACTCCTCTGATTTGCAACGCTCTGCTAAAACCACAAACAAAGCAATTGTGTCTTAATAAAATTGCATTAACACTTCCTTTAGCCATTAAGTGGCGTCACCTCCAGTTTCATACCTAACATATACAGACACAGAGTTGCAGGTATGAGTGTGAGTTGCAATAGTATATGTATGTATATGTCACAATAAAGCCGCAATAATCAATTTCCTTTTGGTTCACACAATCCATCATTTTCTTGGACATTAATAAGACTCCTTCAATGTGATTATAGAGCAACGCGAAGCGCATGCGCAAATGCTCGTCGCTGAAACTAGTTCAAGTCTGGCATTATTTGCTGGTGTTTCCAAAGAATCGTAAATCCATCCATCCAATCAGCTATCTATTCAGCCAAAGAGTCAACCATCTTGCCAACCATTACGTGTGGTATCTAAGAAAGCGCTGAGGACGGACGGACGGACAACAAAAGACGAATCTTAGACGAATATTATTCTTGAAAAGATGACACAGGAGCGATATAATTGTTTAACAAGCGTTCACAACTTTTCAAAAGTTGTTAACTACAAACCGACAGACAGACGAATGGACGGACGCCCGAATAGATGACCACAATGTTGTTGATGATGTTGCTAACATGTGCTGGCGGTTGTTGCTGCTGTTCCTAGTCTGGTTAACAATATCAAAACTCTCTCTCTCGGGCGCTTTATTTTCGTTGGCGGTAAATTCAACGTTCCACGTTCCTTGTGTTTTGTTTTGTTTTCTTATGACAATTTACTCCGACACTGACTGCTGTCGGTCGGTCATTCTGTCTGTCTATCCATTGGCCATCTATGTATGTGGCTGGGATGTAGTACTAGTGCTAGTACCAGTCTGTGGAAAGGAGTCAATCTCAATGTCTGCTATCCGTCTGTCTGTCCGTCCATTCGCCTGTCTCTGTGTCGTAATGTTGGGTAATTTAAGTCGCTTTATATGGCACAAATATTATTTTACCGCCAATCAATCGTTGGCGCTCACCAAATTGACAATTATTAACTGCTTAGAACTTTGTTTCGTTACGTTTTGTCGGATTTTTATTTGTTTTGTCTGATTTCGTTTCGTTTGGATTCGTTTTTGCTTCATGTTCAAATCAAAGCGCTAGACAGTCAGACAGCCGGACAGACGGCCCATATGGACGGAGGGACACATGCATGTCCCACATGAATGATGCTTCAGTTTGCCAAATGACACATGTTGATATTCATTGTGGGATTTTACGATTATAGCCGTTTTTAATTGGGCAAGTTTTTTTGTTTAGAGATTTTTTATTATGTTTTGCTTTTTTCCGACCGAATCTTTATGTGGTGTGAATATGATTAAATTGTGTTTAGAAGGATTCGATAGGTTTGCCTTTGGGAATTGTTGATAGAGAAATGTTTAATCTGATATCAACTTTTAATACTATCGATTAAACATGTTGCTATACGCCTTATTTCACTCCAACTATGCCGCGAAGTTTTGATTTCGAAATTGAGCTACCTTCTCCATGTGCGGACAGGTCTACCAACACGTCTCTGGACCTGGGGGTTACAATCGATGGCCATTCTGGTAATGTTGTTTGGCGATTTCCTAAGTGTGTGCCCAATCTAAAGCCGTTTCCGCCTACGATGTACACAACGTTATCCGCCAACCGCCTGTGTGAAGCATCCAGCATCACTATAGTTAACATTCCGCCGCTCTGTTGAAAGCCTTCCCTGACTACCCTTTTACAACTACTCCTGGAACAACCAAATGTCACCCCGAACTCAGGCTTAGAGAGCAAAACTCCGTCCGTTCAAAAGCCATCCCACACGAAGAGTATCTCATGAATTACACTGTCCAACAAATTAGGACTTTTTGATTGGAACAGAATCGACCCTATAATTCTGAAAGGGCATATTGAGAAGATCATTTTTTTTAAAATAAACTTATGGTCCAGCTGATTTGAGATTTTTTTTACAGTGGGTTTAAGTTATAATTTTTTGATCGAAGGGAGCATTATACTAAATGAAAAAATGCTGTAAGTTAATGTCTGAGAGATTTCTTATTGTCAGAATTTTATAGTGGAATTCTACAAGGATATTTTTTGTGTAAAAGTTAAAATTTTCGTAGAATATTTTAATCCTTAAATGTCTTTTTGGAAAAGACTTTTTTTAATTTTTTTGGAAAAAGGGCCAAATTGGCCCATTAAGAGAGAAGGTAGAGGGTTAAAATCTGTCGCAAAAATTATCCTTGTAAAATTCCACTATATAACTCTGACAATAAGAAAGCTCTCAGACATTTTGGGAGCGACATCTATAACAAAATATGAACTGATTTAAAAAATGTTTACTGCGATTAATTCTTGTCTTCATTAAATACATACTGCAAAGATTCAGTCAAAATGCTTAGAAAATGAGGTATTTATGCCTTATATAACTATAACAAAATATGGACCGATTTGTAAAACTTTTGCTGCGATGAATTGTTGTATAGAATACAAACTGCAAAGTTTCTGCTAAATCGCTTTAAAAACGTGGTATCTATGGCTCAAAACCCGTATTTTGGAGCGACCTCTATAGGTGAGCTATATCGAAACATTGACCGATATGGCCCATTTGCAATCCCAAACAACCTGCAACTATAAGAAATAGTTCTACCAAATTTGATCAACCTTGCTCTATTATTACGGACTGTAGCGTGATTACAACAGACGGACGGACATGGCTACATCGTCTTAGAATTTTACGACGATTAAGAATATATATATGTATGTATATACTTTATGGATCTCAGATCAATATTTATAAGTGTTACAAACGGAGGGACAAAATGAGTATACCCCCATCCTATGGTGGAGGGTACAAAAATTCACTGTTTAGGCCTTCCGATTGGACCAACTTCAGCGTATAGGCGGCCAAAATTCGAATTATATTGTCTATAAATGGAAGAAATCTTAAGTAATTAGAAAGTCCTTAATTAATCAGTCTTTAATATTTGCCAATTGCAAAATTTAAGACCCATAGCTTTAGTTGGTCAAATTCTAATAAGGAAATCTACTAATCAAGAGTTACTATGAATGCAAAGTAGGTCATCCACATTACTTCACCAACAAAGCTAACGAGGACATGCAAATTTGTATCCCATTACAAGTTTGCTCGTTCGTTTCTACTCTATTTAGGAAAAGCCCCACTTGAAATTGTAAGACAAATTATTTAAAAATGTCACATAAGATCCCCATGCGTCAAAGTATTCATGTCACAGGAAATGCAAAACCCTTTCGCTCCATTGGGCTGCAGTAACCGACATCATCAACGTGGGGACCTAATGCCTGCCCAGGAATAAAAAAAAACTGAGCACAAAAAGCACATCCTTAAAGCACGATTCCCTTGTCTTGATGCGACGGACGCAGAAGTGACTGTCACCGGCACACCAACGACAGCCAAACGTCCAATTGGACGTCAACGGTAGAGTTGATGCGGCAGAGACATTGCGGGTCGATTACTGGGACTCTGTGTACGTTGTCCTTCTTATGGCAGGCTGGAACATGTTGCCAATGGGATGGAGGCACCACGTTGCCATCAAGCGTCATCAAATTGACTTTCTTGTCAATTGTGGGTACTGGGCAATGGGCTAAATGGCAAACGACAGCGGTAACAGCACCAGCATCAGCTTCACCATTGGCAACCATCAGCAGTGTCAGCGACACACAGACGGATGGACGAACGAACGAGCGAATGGACAGATAGATAGAGAAGTAAACAACAACAACAACAAACGTGTGTCAATTACGCTGCTTAAGCATCATTTTTAATGAACTCCAAACTTTTATTGCATTTAATGTTGATATTTTAAGTCAATTTTGTCACAAATTTCTTTCAATGTTTATTTTTCTGTTCGTTTTGCTTAAAGAAAGTCACAATAACTATCAAACCACGAACGTACAGATGTCAATTGGGGCTGAGTGATATGTTGGCGGCGGACTTAAATGCCGCTCCAAAAGTCAATATTGGACAATATTCATTCATTATATTGATTGTCCTCGGCCGATATCGATCTATAAGTGAGTAGCAGCGACCTGTGAGTCAGTTGTTTGCTAAAAACTGACGAATCAGACATAATTGTACAGTTATGGATGTATATTGAAGTAACAACAGATTTTTAGCTCACCGGCGCACAGTGTAGTGGATTTGAACTTAATCGGAAAAATATAGGAATTCGTAAACAACACTATGCAACGAAAACAATTGTTTTGTGTAGATTGAGGAATACTATTACATAAAATAAAAAAAGTGTTTTATGGTAGGGTTTTTATACCCTACACAACGCTATTGTACAGGGTATTATAAGTTTGTTTTGATCCAGATGTTTGTAAAGCCTTAAAATATTAGAGCTAGACCCACCTTAAAGTATTCGATCGACTCAGAATCACTAACAGATTCGATCTAGCCATATCTGTCCGTCCATCTTAAGCTTGTACAGATAGCACAGGTCGCAATTTAACTCCGATCTTGACAAAATTCGATACAGAGTACTTTCTTGCATCACGGACGAATCCTATCGAAAATGGTCTATATCGGTTCAGATGTATATATAGGTCACATATACATATATGCACATCCCGATTAGGCATTTAAGTGGTATAAAACCTTTATTTTGTGGTAGATCTTTATGAAATTTAACACAGGGAAGTTTCATGAGGCAGTAAATATCCCTGCCAAATTGCAGAAAAATCGGTTTAGATTTTTATTTATATGAATTACAATACAAAGTAAATTTATATTCTAATTTTACGGTCTAGGGAAAGGCTGGGGTACAAAGACCATATGGCTAAATGTCTGCAGCGAGAGACCAGAGCCTCTGGTGGGAATCGAACCCACGACCTCCAAACTCATAGGCGAGTACGCTACCAACTCGCCTACTGGGGCGCTCAGGTTCAGATTTTTATGTTGCTCCCATATATACTCGTACATATCGCTCACTCACTTCAAGAGTGACATAACTCAAAATTGAAAATTGCCAAGATGTGTTACTTTAAGTCCGTATAAAAAGATAAGTAGCATGAACTACGATGTTAAAAAAACGCTTGAATAATCCGAAATATGGTTGTTTACTTATAGACCAAATTTGGCTGAGATTAATTTATGGACATTTGCAAAATTCGCATTTTTATAAGGCAACCTCAAAAATTTTAAATTTTGAGTTATGTCACTCTGGAAGTGAGTGAGCGATATGTGGATCCCAATTTGGCATCAACGCACGGTGGGGTATTTGGTACCAAAACTGTGGATTAATTCAACTAACATACGAGTCTTTTGCACCGATTAAAAGCAGATAAAATTCTGCGCCGTTAATCGAAAAAATAACCGTTCTAGATTATATAATGTAGCTGCATTGTATCTTCAAAGTTAAGATTTCATTCGCTGTTCGCTATACTCTGTGTAAAATTTATATTAAAGCCTTTTTAAAGCGTTTTTCGTAAAAACAAACTTGAAGTGAAATTGAAATTGTATGGGTCTTTAACTTCATGTATTTAGTTAATTTTTGGGTAAAAAAGTGATTAGCTATTTCCAAAAATATCAATTTTTCTATGTCCACCAAATTTGGCTATTTCAAATATATATAAATAGGCATATAGTTAATTGTAAAGTTGGATTAGTCTTTCTACTCATTTTGTGGATAGTGTCCAGTATCCCAGTCAAAATGTAGGCTGCCCTTCTTTGCCATTGGGCAGAAATACTCAATTTGTTAATTTTTATGTTTTGTTGTATTCTAGATTTGTCTTACTTAATTAACTACAACTTTTTAACGTATTTATTTTCTTCGGAATGGTCACATATTATTCATGACTAGACAGCGAAATATATGCAATTGCATATTTTGATTGGATGGTCGTACAACAAAACCAATAACACACAACTAGTTTTCGTTAAAAAACTGAGAAATATACACCTACAAATGTTTGCATATTATATGCAAACTGCATATTTGCATAAAATTTGCATATGCAAAATATATGCAAACATTAGTATGCCTTGAATTTATCCCAAAACTCTATGATTTGTTGCTGTTGCAGTTTTCTGCAACATCTCGCTTTGGATAGGGCTTTTCATGTTTCAAGATTGATTGTTTGATTTTTCGATGTGAACAGCCAATACGAAAGACTGAATCAAAAGAACCGTTATAAAATGCAAATGAGTATTGTCTAGTATACATTTTGTAGTTGAGCAATTCAGTTGATGCAATCCCAAAATCAGAGAAAAAATTGTAAGCTTATTAAATGAATGGCTTCTTGAAGTAGATGACAAATGTTTTAGTCTTGATGGAGAGGAAGTATATTGCATTATTTGTGATAAAAAGGTATACATTTTAATTTTAGACTATACTGCACATCCAACCAATAGACATCCGTATAAAGTATATAGATAGATATCCGTATAAAGAGCTGCCCTCACAGCAAGACGTCTACAAGTGATGGGTGAATGGATACATCGAGACCACAAGTCGTACCATCAGAAGATTTTAGAATCTCTAGTTGGTCACATTCAAACGCCAGAAATTTCCGACCGCATTCCTGAAGTGCGGCTTACAGCTACCTGTGATTCGTTTGTGCCAGACAGACGCTCCTGGGAAAATGGAACTTTGGTCAGAAGTCGAACTTCACTACCGCCTCCCTGACCATAACACGGTATTTCAAGCAGAAGTTTGAGCAATCACGGAGTGTGTGAACTGGCTCAGTAACACTACGAAGCCTAAATATGCCAACATCTTCACAGGTAGCCAAATGGCGATTAAAGCAATAACAATCCAGAACTGTGTTGGACTGTAAAATAACGATAAATGATTACTCAAGCTGAGTTTAGACGATTGCCAGATCGGCAAACATCATCAACCCTGTTAAAGTGATGCAAATATACGGGCAATGTCAGATTGTTAGGCAAAGGTGAATTGACAGTTCAAACGATTGCAAGAAAACATTACAATTTCATATATTTACAATATATTTTGTAAATATTTATATGCAGGATTGCCATTAAAAAAACATTATAGACAGTGTTGCAAATAAAATGATTTTCTGGCAATGGCGCCGTTGTCACATATAACAATCAGCAAATTATCTCGCAATGACTTTTCTGCTAACGTTGCAAAACAAAAATTGTATGTTCACACGGTTGTAAATTCACAGGGTTTCATTTTTCCGCCATTTTTCTGGCAATGTTGTCCCATCTGCAAATCGTCTGTACTTACCTTCAGTCCATGGTCAATTGCGTATTTGCTGGGTACCAGGACACAACGGAATGAATGGAAATGAACGGGTAAACAGCTTGGCTTCAAAGGGCAGATAACTTCGAGTAATAAACTTGGAAAATTGGAAGCCACGAAGAATGAGTTGAAGCACTGGGCAGTGATGGCTCACAAAAATGTGTGGAATACCATTCACTGTGGGGTGACCCAAATGAAAAGAAAACAAGAAGTATTCTGAAACTAAACAAGATCGTTATTAGTAAGATGATGGGTGTTATAACGGGACACTCAAGTTTACAAGCACATCTTCATCGCATAGGATATTAGGAAACGACGAATGCAGGGCATGCAGGGAAAACATCGAAACGATGGAACATATTCTGTGTCATTGTCCGACTTTTACACATGCAAGATCCCAACATTTCGGGTCCGACATATTACCAGACTTGACTCATCTCAGAGGATATGACTGGAAGATACTGAGAAAATTTTGTGTCTAGTACCGATTTTCTGTAACTCGTGAGGTATAAAAAGATCATAAATAAGGAGCGCACAACCACTGGTTTAAGTGTATATCCATGGCAGGGTATGAAGCCGACGCGGCGCCGATTTCAGCGGCTCACATCGGCTGAAACTCAGCCGCCGAAAAGAAAATTAAGAAAGTGACTACTAAGTAATACAATAGGGTCAGAAATTTTAATGAAGTTAATTTTTGCATAAAAATTTATAAAAAATTTCTAAATTAATCTCGCTATCATTTATTTAAAGAAATGCGTGTTTTGGTTTTTACGGAAAATACAATAGCTCTTGAGCGGCCGAGCCAATTTTTACAAAGTCTACGTCGTGTGGGTATGTCATTCACAATAAATTCTATTTCACAACAAAGACTAATAAGTAGACATTTATTGGACTGATTTTCGACATTAAATCAAAATTTCCTTAACTTTTCTTAAATTTTTGTGTTAATTTTAGGTTCATCATCATCTAATTGTAAATATCTATATAAAAGCGCCATTTTTGCCTGAGATTGACATACGTGCGCCAACGTTTGTTGGAACTTTGCCGGCTCAGCCGATTGTTGAAATTTGATCGGCTAAGCTGATCAGCCGCCGCCGCCGATCGGTATTTTTCAATGCGCCGCCGCCGCCGATAATTTTGGTCGGCTTCATTGCCTGATCCATGGACAAGAGACGTTTAAACGTCTCCTCTCTTCAACCTAACCAAACCTAATTGTTGGAAAGTTGCACGAAAGTGATGATACACCTCCTCACTTGGTAGCGTGTGAAGAATTGGAACACGTAAACCATGAAATCATTGCCCGATTTGTAAATAATGGTCTACGACTACTATGGACTTCTATTGGTAACAGATGGGCTCCGTACATGTTGAAGACTGGCAAAGATCTAAAAGTATTTATTTAAGTATTTATTTTTAACATGTTTTGCTCACGGGCTAAATATTATTGCAGAAACTATAAGATTGGCATTCCCAGCAGTAAATAGCTTTATATCTTCGGTAAAGAAAATATTTCTTAAATCGCCATATCGAGTTGCTCTAATTAAAAGATTGCTGAACCAATTCTATCCAGATGGGCGACTTAGATTAAGGCAGCAGCATTTTACGCCGATAACTTTGAGGGAATAAAACAAGTAGGTATCTGTTTAAAACGCTTGCAAGAAATAACTTAAAATTAACTGACCGTAAATAAAATTGTTTAGGTTATTCAATCATTAAACCCCAATGATGCATCATCCATAAAAGAAGCCCGAGATATTCCAAAAAATAATCAATTGTATCCTGGTTTGGTGTTCATTAAATCACATTTCGAAAAGATATGTGTTGTAATCAAAAAGGTGGAAGAAAAATGCATTCCTATAAAGGAGTCAGTACGTTTACTTAAAGAAGCCGAGACCATCATCGAGGAAACTCCTGGACAATTGGGTACAGAG
The DNA here is from genome assembly GCA_963930755.1 of Eudasyphora cyanicolor. Classification (NCBI taxonomy): domain Eukaryota; kingdom Metazoa; phylum Arthropoda; class Insecta; order Diptera; family Muscidae; genus Eudasyphora; species Eudasyphora cyanicolor. Next base: position 161,416,225 of record OZ005735.1, read on the forward strand.
TTGCGTGTTAAATTCAGCTGCGTACTTAATAAAAATCCCGACTTAAAATCGATTTTAAAACTGAACAACATCTTAAATTATGCCTACAATAATGAAAGTGAAATAGATAATGTAATTAAAGAAAATATTATAAAACTCAAATATGCGCCATTGACTTCTTGCGACGCCGAGAGAAGTTTCTCGACATATAAAATGATATTTTCAGAAAAACGCCGAAATTTTACCATAGAAAATTTAGAAATGATCTTAGTCATACATAGATTGTAATACTAATTATAGAAATTACTAGCTGGTCCCGGTACACTTCGTTGCCCCAGATTGAGATTTCCGACCCCAAGCATTTTTGTACCAATCACGAATCCTGCACTCTCGCTAACAAATTGTGCATGGTATCTCAATTTCAAAATTTTGCTTATATGGGCAGTGCCACGCCCATTGGTTCGATCCCGCTCATTTTTGGACCAATCACGTAGACTCCCACCAGATATATATGCACACAATTACAGCACTCTCGGTAAAAAATTGTGGAAGATATATCAATTTCAAAATTTGGCTTGTATGGGCGGGCCACGACCATTAGTGTGACCCCGCCCATTTTTGGCCAATCACGTAGACTGCCACCAGATATATATACACACATAATTCCAGCACTCTCGCTAACAAATTGTGCAAAATATGACATTTTTAAAATTTAGCTGATACGGTGCCACGCCCATTGGTCCTATCCCGCCCATTTTTGGACCAATTACGTAGAATGCCACCAGATACATATACACAACATTGCAGCACTCTCGCTAGCAAATTGTGCAAGATATCTCAATTCAAAAATTTGACTTATATGGGCGGGGCCACGCCCAATGGTCCGATCCCGCCCATTTTTGAACCAATCACGTACACCACCAATAGATACATATACACAGAATTACAACACTCTCTTATGAATTGTGAAAAGTATCTAAATTTCAAAATTTGGCTTATATGGGCGGGGCCAAGCCCATCCGTCCGATTCAGCCCATTTTTGGACCAATCACGTAGACTACCACCAGATACATATCCACAAAACTACAGCACTCTCGCTAACAAATTGTGCAACATAAGTCAATTTTAAAATTTGGCTTATATGGCCGTTTTTTGGCCGTTTCCGCCCATTTTTGGACCAATCACGTATACTACAACCAGATACATATGCAAAAAATTACAGCACTCTCGCTAACGAATTGTGGAAAATATTTGAATTTCAAAAATTTGCCTTATATGGGCGGGGTCACGCCTATTGGTCCGATCCCACCCATTTTTGGACCAATTACGTAGAATGCCACCAGATACATATACACAACATTGCAGTACTCTCGCTAGCAAATTGTTCAAGATATCGAAATTTCAAAATTTGGTCTATGTGGGCGGGGCCACGCCCATTGGACCGATCCCGCCAATTTTTGGACCAATCACGTAGACTGTCACCAGATACATATACACTAAAATACAGAACTCTCTCTAATAAATTGTGGAAAATATTTGAATTTCAAAATTTGCCTTATATGGGCGGGGCCACGCCTATTGGTCCGATTCCAATTCATAAATTTCACATAATCTGTCACAAAAAATTTCAGCACTCTAGCTAAAAAAATTTCTCAATATCAAAATTGGACCCATATGGGCGGGTCCACGCCCGCTTGATATATCGAAAATTCAAGTACCCTATTTTCAGCACCCCCTACACATGTACATTCTGTGAAAATTTCAAGATGATCGGTCTAGCCGTTTAGACGTCTATACGGAACAAACAAACAAACCCACAAACAGACACTCTCTTTTATATATATAGACTAGCTGAGCCCGGTGCGCTTCGCTGCCCATGTCAAAATTAGCGCTGTAGAAACTGTATTTTATGTCCGATCAGTACGAAATTCGGCAGAAAGAGGTTTGTTATTACATGAAGGAATACTGCCAAATTCGGAGAAAATCGGTTCAGATTTAGATATAGCCCCCATATATATGTTACCCCCGATTTGACATGTAAGCGCTGTAGAAACTGTATTTTATATCCGATCAGTACGAAATTCGGCAGAAAGAGGTTTCTTATTACATGAAGGAATACTGCCAAATTCGGAGAAAATCGGTTCAGATTTAGATATAGTCCCCATATATATGTTACCCCCGATTTGAAATTCAAGCGCTGTAGAAACTGTATTTTTTATCCGATCAGTAAGAAATTCGGCAGAAAGAGGTTTCTTATTACATGAAGGAATACCGCAAAATTCGGAGAAAATCGGTTCAGATTTAGATATAGCCCCCATATTTATGTTACCCCCAATTTGACATGTAAGCGCTGTAGAGGCTGTGTTTTATATCCGATCAGTACGAAATTCGACAGAAACAGGTTTCTATTTTACATGTATGAGTATTCAAGGAAAATCGATTCAGATTTATATATAACCTCCATATATATGTTCCTCCAGATTTGGTTACAAAGCGCTATAGAAGTTGTAAGCACTTTCGCTAACATATTGTGCAAGATATATCAATTTCAAAATTTGGCTTATATGGGCGGGGCCAAGCCCATTGGTCCGATCCCGCCCATTTTTTGACCAATTACGTAGAATGCCACCAGATACATATACGCAACATTGCAGCACTCCCGCTAGCAAATTGTGCAAGATATCAAAATTTGGTCTATGTGGGCGGGGCCACGCCCATTGGGTCGATCCCGCCCATTTTTGGACCAATCACGTAGACTGCCACCAGATACATATACACAAAATTACAGCATTCTCGCTACTTAATTGTGCAAGATAGCTCAAATTTGGGTTATATGGGCGGGGCCAAGCCCTTTGGTCAGATCCCGCTCATTTTTAGACCAATCACGTAGGCTTCCACCAGACACATATACACAAAATTACAGCACTCTCGCTAACAAATTGTGCAAGATATCAAAATTTGGTCAATGTGGGCGGGGCCACGCCTATTGGTCCGAACCCGCCCATTTTTGGACCAATCACGTAGATCGCCAACGGATATATATACACAAAATTCCAGGTCTCTCGCTAACAAATTGTGCAAGATATCAAGATATATCAAAATATGGGCTGTGCCACTCCCACTGGTCCTATTCCGCCCATTTGTAAGCCAATCACGTAGACTGCTACCAGATACATATACGCAAAATTTCAACACTCTCGCTAACAAAATGAGCAAGATAATTCAATTTCAAAATTTGGCTTATATGGGCGGTGGCACGCCCATTGGTCAGATCCCACCAATTTTTGGACCAATCTCGTGGACTGTCACCAGATACATATGTACAACATTACAGCACTCTAGATAACAAATTGTGCAAGATATATCACTTTCGAAATTTTGCTTATAAGGGCGGGGCCACGCCCATTGGTCCGATCCCGCCCATTTTCTGACCAATCACGCAGACTGCCACCATATACATATACACAAAATTCCAGCGCTCTCGCTAATTGTGCAAGATATATCAATTTTAAAATTTGGCTTATATGGGCGGGGCCAAGCCCATTGGTCCGATCCGGCCCATTTTTGGACCAATCACGTGGACTGTCACCAGATACATATGTACAACATTCCAGCACTCTAGCTAGCAAATTGTGCAAGATATATCAATTTCAAAATTTGGCTTATATGGGCGGGGCCACGCCCATTGGTCCGATCCGGCCCATTTTTGGACCAATCACGTGGACTGTCACCAGATACATATGTACAACATTACATGACTCTACCTAACAAATTGTGCAAGATATATCAATTTCAAAATTTGGCTTATATGGGCGGGGCCACGCCCATTGGTCCGATACCGCCCATTTTTTGACCAATTACGTAGAATGCCACCAGATACATATTCGCAACATTGCAGCACTCCTGCTGGCAAATTGTGCAAGATATCAAAATTTCAAAATTTGGTCTATGTGGGCGGGGCCACGCCCTTTGGGCCGATCCCGCCAATTTTTGGACCAATCACGTAGACTCTCACCAGATACATATACACTAAAATACAGAACTCTCTCTAATAAATTGTGGAAAATATTTGAATTTAAAAATTTGCCTTATATGGGCGGGGCCACGCCTATTGGTCCGATTCCGCCCATTTTTTTGAAAATTCACATAATCTGTCACTAAATGCATACACACAAAATTTCAGCACTCTAGCTAAAAAAATTCTCAATATCAAAATTGGACCCATATGGGGGGTCCACGCCCGCTTGATATATCGAAAATTCAAGTACCCTATTTTTAGCACACGTACATTCTGTGAAAATTTCAAGATGATCGGTCTAGCCGTTTAGACGTCTATACGGAACAAACAAACAAACCCACAAACAGACACTATCTTTTATATATATAGATTTTGAATTAAAATTAATTAGTCTGATTTGAATAGACTTAGATTTAATTGAAATAATTTAGTGTTATTTGATATGAATAAATAAAGGCAAATTAAGTTTAAAAAATCAATAACTAGTTTAATTTTCGACCAAATTACCCATTAGACTTTACTACAAAATAATAAATAATATATAATAAATAATAAATAATATAATAAATTTTTACTTTTAAAAAAAAATCTTGGACGATGTCGCCGAAACAGCTGAACGGATGAATAAACTATATTAGAGGAAATTCGACGCTACTTAATTTTGGATCTTCAAACAATTCGGATAAATGGTTCTCGAGTTATGATATCGGGAGACCGGGACATCCACGACACCAATTAACACCCTCCGACCGACCACGGCAAATACCGAATTCAACTGAACTATGTTAATGATTTTTGTTACGAATTTGCATAAATGTTCGTTTAATATAAATGAGAGGATTTAAAGCTGGATTATAGACAAGGAACCGCAATGTTGCGTATCAGCTGATCATTTACCTCTAAGTAGACTAATCGGAAGGCACCTTTATAAATATCAATATGTACCTCCATTATAAACAATGCTAAGTGCAAAATGGTAGTTTTTCAGGAGCGGCGATCAAAGTTTGATGAATTTTTTAAATTTGTATGGAATTCCTTTATAATGTAAATCGAATGACCTGTACTCTTTTGTGAATAGCTTTTGATTGGGTTGACGGATAAACACCAAATTTTGAGAGAATGGAATATGTAGTTAGAAATTAAAAATGCAACCTCCCTAAAAACATGCTAAGTCGACTTAGCATGGTTTAGAATGGGGGTATCGATATGTATCAAAACACATCCCGGTTGACTTTTTTATCCCTAGCATTGATTTTAGGCGATATAAAATATAATAGATAACATTTCAGACATGGAGAATTAAAATCGGTAAGGAAATATTTCTGAGCAAATATATTTTGTTTTAAAAAGATTTTCAAAACGTTGCAGATATTTTCATTTTTCATTTTTCATTGATTTCGAGTTATATCTGAGCATTTCCATGTTATGTGATCACAGTATTTTTGGCTCATGTCACGTATTTTGATGAAACTTGGTATAATGGTTGTACTAAATGTTGTGAACAAATCATGCAATTTATTTTGCAAAAAAATAAAAAACAGACCTTTTTTAATGTTTTCGAAGCTGTGAATTTTGAGGAATACTGGTTTTATTAAAAAAGTACATATATCTTTTTATCGATAAAAGCTATCAACATGGGACTTTTGCAAAATGTTAGTAATTATTTGCACTCTTAATGAAAAATAGAAAATAAAATTAAAACGTTTTTTTTTCTATTTTTTTTTTAAAGTGGTAAAAATTAATTTATTAAAAAATATCCCCTTTTTATATTTAAATTTTATTTTTTGTATTTTAGGCCAAATTGTTCCCTACAAAATAGCCAAAATTACCATTAATCACTTTTGAGTAGCACACAAAAGTTGTGTCATGACGTCAACAGTTCTGTACCAAAAGGAAAAAAATCTTAAAAATTTCCTTAAGGTCGCGCAAGGACGATCTTTGCAAAAAGTAGAAATATTTTACTTTTACTTTCGTTGTAAATAGGTTTTAGGGTAAAAGGTCCATGGCGTCGAAACCAAATAATTTTTTATTTTTTTTCGTTTCAATCCGGTCTATTGAGTATTTTAGAAAATACTGGAACAAACCTGTCATAAAGACAAATTCAGCCTCCGTTTATGTTTCGTTTTCGTTGGCTAATCGTTTACACTGATTTCCATATGTCTGATTGAATCAGCTGATTCGTTACGCTAAGGGGGCGTAACGGTTACGTTTGCCTAACCCAGCCTTTACACTTTTGGCCCGTAGCAAATGATATCGCTCATTTAGAAAAATAACGTCACATTCTGAGTTATGACATTTCATTTAAGTGTGATTTAAATGATCTATACAAAAAACTGTTTAGCAAAATTGGATGATATAACTTCAGAAGTGCGCCAAATATTATTTTCTTCCTCAGGAATCAGCCCAGTCAGGGATCAGCTTGTAGATATTGAAATCTAGGACAATTTTGTGCTAGATTTAGTATGACCACCTCAAAAAAATATTTTGAGTTATGACGTTCATTTTCTGAAGGAGCGATATGTACTCGTAAATATCCTCCTCCACTAAAGTAGGGGTGTAATTATTGTTTATGAATTTCTTCATATATTTTTTATTTGAAAAAGACACAGATCATAGCCGTAGCCAAAATCATATAGCTACACGGGGCAAAATCACCTTTTTTGGCACAAATTTTTAAATATTATATATTTCTGAGCAAATAAATTTTATTTGAAAATCTATCTATATATATAAAAATGGAAAAATGTTTGTATGTATGTATGTGTTTTATAGACGTTTAAACCACTGGACCCATTTTAAAATTTTTTCTTTTGTTTGAAGGCTATTTGGTCTGTGCTGGTTTTGGAAAAAAATTGCAAATAGTGGGCGGGGAAAATGTGGGCGTGGCAAATCGTTTGTTTGTTCCACTGCAGTTCTGCTGGCAGTCTACGTCAGTGGTCCAAAAATGGACGGGATCGGAAATATGGGGCAACGAAGTGGACCGGGTCCAGCTAGTAAAATATATTAATATAATATAACAAAATATATTTCCTAACTACATTTCTCAAATAAAACATGTGTTTAAATAGAAATAAAATTATTGTTTAGGAATTTCTCCAAATATATTTTATTTAATATAAGATTTCCAAAACTTTTGCTGACTTTTTCGAATTTGAGTTTTAATTTTTCCTTGGTTTCGAATTGCACTTCCCAGCTATGATACCGCATACAGCATTGACGTCTGCCTTAAATCAGTCGTTTCAAATTTCTGAGTATTCCAATCCATCATTAGTTGCACGGGGCAAAATCGCCTTTTTTCATGTGTTTGAATCGAAAGAAAATATATTTGGAACACAAATTTTTAAATATTATATATTTCTGAGCAAATTAATTTTATTTGAAAATCAATAAAATATATTTGGAACACGTATATTAATATGTTACAACATATAATGTTTGCAAACTAAGTTTATCAAATAAAATATGTGTTTAATTAAATACAAATAAAATTATTGTTTAGGAATTTCTCAAAATATATTTTATAGCTGAGCCCGGTGCGCATCGCTGCCCATGTCAAAATTAACGCTGTAGAAACTGTATTTTATATCCGATCAGTACGAAATTCGGCAGAAAGAGGTTTCTTATTACATGAAGGAATACTGCCAAATTCGGAGAAAATCGGTTCGGATTTAGATATAGCCCCCATATATATGTTACCCACGATTTCACATGTAAGCGCTGTAAAAACTGTATTTTATATCCGATCAGTATGAAATTCTTCAGAAAGAGGTTTCTTATTACATGAAGGAATACTACCAAATTCGGGGAAAATCGGTTCAGATTTAGATATAGCTCCCATATATATGTTACCCCCGATTTGACATGTAAGCGCTGTAGAGACTGTATTTTATATCCGATCAGTACGAAATTCGACAGAAGGAGGTCTTTTTACATGACTGAGTATTCAGGGAAGATCGGTTCAGATTTATATTAAAGCTCCATATATATGTTCCTCCTGATTTGGTATCAAACCGCTATAGAAGTTGTATTTTACTTCCGGTCATTAAAATTTTCCAGAAAGATGCTTCTCAATTTAGGAACGAATATTGCTTAATTTAGCGATTATCGTTTCAGAATTAGATATTATGTTTCTACCCACTTACCAATTATTCCAAATTATTATGGCAACGACCATTATCGCATTGTTGGGGAGGTGTAGGGTAATATATAGTCGGCCCCGCCCGACTTTCTGCCTTTCCTTACTGGTTTTATTTTCAATTTGTATTTTCTCAATTTCAATTAGGGGTTTCTCAATTACAATTTGTCTTTTCCCAATTTCAATTTTGCTTTTCTCAATTACAATTTGTCTTCTTTCAATTACAATTTGGGTTTTCTCAATTACAATTTGTATTTTCTCAACTTCAATTTTGATTTCTCAATTACAATTCCATGCAATTTCAATTTCGATTTCTCAATTACAATTTGGATTTTCTTAATTTTAATTTCGATTTCTCAGTTACAATTGTGATTTTCCCAATTTCAATTTCTCAATTGCAATTTGGATTTTCTCAATGTAAATTGTATTTTCTCAATTTCAAATGAAAATGGTGTAGAGTCGACAACAGGGTCTTCCTCTATACTAGAGTCGACCACAGGGGTCCTCCTCTATACTAGAGTCGACCACAGGGGTCCTCCTCTATACTAGAGTCGAACACAGAGGACTTCCTCTATACTAGGGATGTAACGAAAGTGACTTTAGCGAATATTGAAATATATTTCTTGAGAATGCGAATAGTAAAATATGCATTTTTGCGAAAGCGATTAATATATATGCAGTTTGACCCTTTAGTACCAACAAATTTCAGGAACTGAATTAACACTTTTCCAGGATTTTCAAGTATTAAAAATGTTTTCCATATTATTACCTCCTGTTACCACAAGGACAAACATATTTTTCAACTGTTTTGAATAGAAGGGGCAGAGGTTTTCCTTGGTATTAATATCTTCAAATTGTGTGAAGGGAATAAGGAGTTTTAACACTTTTAACAAATGCAAGCGAATGCTGAAATTTATTTTTGCGAAAGCGAATAATCCAAAGATGGTTTTTGCGAATGTTGAAATGATGCGAATAATTCGCGTTCGCATATGCGAATGCGAAAATTCGTTGCATCCCTGCTCTATACTATAGACGACCACTGTGGTCATCCTCTATACCAGAGTCGGGCACTATGGTCATCCTCTATACTAGAGTCGGGCACTATGGTCATCCTCTATACTAGAGTCGACCACTGTGGTCGTCCTCTATATACTAGAGGCGACCACTTGTGTCCGAGTAGTACTCGGTTTCTACAGCGCTTACATGTCAAATCGGGTGAAACGTATATATAGGGGCTATTCTAAATCTGAACTGAATTTCCCCGAACTTGGCAGAGTTCATTCATGTACTAAGAGAACTCTCTCTGCCAATTTTCGTACTGATCTGATATAAAATACAGTTTCCACAGCGCTTACATGTCAAATCGGGGGTAACATAAAAATGGAGGTCTATCTCTTCTCATTCTGGGTGTTACAAACAAATGCACAAACTCATAATAGATACCCTGGACCACAGTGTGGTGTTGGGTATAAACTTATTATTTCGGAAATAATATTCTCAAATAAAAACATATTGGCATATAAACAAGGATCTGTTAAGAACAACATCTTCCCAAATATATATTTTTTGGATGTACCCAATTTGATATGTTTAGAGTGTACCTTAAAAATATATTTGTTTCAAGCCGGATATGTTTGGGAAAATATAGTACAGAAGCGATTTTTTTAGCTTGTACAATAGGAATAATAATAGGCATGTTTTCGTTACAAGCTAGCAATTTTAGTTTAGCACTTTGCAACGAAAACAACTGACTTCCACTAAGTGGCACATAAGCAATAAATGGCGGATTTTCACTATCTGGTAGCAATGGTGTCATGGGTTGCGAAAAAAGAACAGTGCGAAACAGACAAAAAATTCGTGAAAAGTAGTTATAAAACATATATTTACTATTCTATGTTCAACTGTTTACACTCTTTTTGCAAATATTAAAATAATTTCCCATTTTTTTTCTTCTTCTTCCCGTTAATTTACAATAATTGATAACAATCTCTCCAAAGTTCATCGGGACCCAGCGGTAAAAATCATGGCTTTGGCGGCAAGCTATCAGGCCTGATTGAAGAGCCACGAGGCCTGCCCGCCGCATTCAATCTTTATTTCTTTTTTACATGGAGTGACATTGTGAGGCCAGGCCTTGCATCTCGCGGTAAAAATCATGCCTAACGCGGGCTTGTGGGAAAAAGGACTGAAGAAGAACTTCGAAAGGAAGGTCTTAAGAAAAGCTTCGAAATAAATGTCTGATCTAGAGCTTCGAAATGAAGGTCTGATCTAGAGATTCGAAATGGAGGTCTGATCTAGAGCTTCGATATGAAGGTCTGACCTAGAGTTTCTAAATGAAGGTCTGATTTAGACCTGCGAAATGAAGGCGTGGTGTAGTGTTCGAAATGAAGGTTTTATGTAGAGCCTCCATAGGAAGGCCTGATATACAGCTTGATTAGAATCTAACTAGAACATCGCATATGAGAAGACAATAAATTCTGTATTTTTATACCCTCCACCATAGGATGAGGGGTATATTCATTTTGTCACTCCGTTTGTAACACCTCTAAATATTGATCTGAGACCCCATAAAGTATATATATTCTTAATCATCGCAAAATTCTAAGACGATTTAGCCATGTCCATCTGTTGTAATCACGCTACAATCTATCATACTCGTACTTGAGCTAGGTAGCTGAAATTTGGTACAGATACTTCTTATAGCTGCAGGTAACTTGGGATTGAAAATGTGCGATATCGGTCCATATTTAGATATATAGCACCGAACTTGTTCCTACTGTTCTCATCTACTATATTTTTTTGTGTGTTTTCGGTGTTATTATACCCTACACCACACTGTGGTACAGGGTATTATAACTTTGTGCATTTGTTTGTAACACCCAAAAGGAGAAGCAATAGACCCATTGTTTATTATACCGATCGACTTAGAATCACTTTCTGAGTTGATTTAGCTTTGTCCGTCTGTCTGTGCATGTATTCTTGTAATCAAAGTACAGGTCGCAATTATGGTCCGATCTCGACGAAACTTCACACATATCTTTTTTTTGGTCCAAGGACGATCCCTATTGAATTTGGTTAAAATCGGTTCAGATTTAGGTATAGCCCCCATATATATTTTAGCCCCGATTTGACATGTAAGCGCTGTAAAAACTTTATTTTATATCCGATCAGTATGAAATTCGGCAGAAAGAGGTTTCTTATTATATGAATGAACACTGTTAAATTTGGAAGAAATCGGTTCAGATTTAGATATAGCCCCCATATATACGTTACCCCCGATTTGACATGTAAGCGCTGTAAAAATGTTATTTTATATCCGATCAGTGCGAAATTCGGCAAAGAGAGGTTTCTTATTACATGAAGGAATACTGCTAAATTCGGAGAAAATCGGCTCAGATTTAGATATAGCCCCCATATATACGTTACCCCCGATTTGACATGTAAGCGCTGTAAAAATGTTATTTTATATCCGATCAGTGCGAAAGTCGGCAAAAAGAGGTTTCTTTCTGCATGAAGGAATACTGCCAAATTCGGAGAAACTCGGTTTAGATTTAGATATAACACCCATATATATGTTACCCCCGATTTGACCTGTAAGCGCTGTAAAATCTGTATTTTATATTCGATCAGTGCGAAATTCGCCAGAAAGAGGTTTCTTATTACATGAAGGAATACTGCCAAATTCGGAGAAACTCGGTTCAGATTTAGATATAGCTCCCATATATATGTTACCCCCGATTTGACATGTAAGCGCTGTAGAGACTGTATTTTATATCCGATCAGTACGAAATTCGACAGAAGGAGGTCTTTTTACATGAATAAGTATTCAGGGAAGATCGGCTTTGATTTATAATGAAGCTCCATATATATGTTCCTCCTGATTTGGTATAAACCGCTATAGAAGTTCTATTTTACTTCCGATCATTAAAATTTGCCAGAAAGATGTTTCTCAATTTAGGAACGAATATAGCTTAATTTAGCGATTATCGTTTCAGAATTAGATAATATGTTTCTACCCATTTACCAATTATTCCAAATTATTATGGCAATGACCCTTATCGCATTGTTAGGGAGGTGTAGGGTATTATATAGTCGGCCCCGCCCGACTTTCTGCCTTTCCTTACTGGTTTTCGTTAGGTTTGAGTTATTTTGTGAGGTCACATGCTATCCATGGTGGAGGGTATATACAATTCGGCATGGCCGAACTTAACGTTTTTCCTTGTTATTTTTTAATTTATTTTTATGTTATTTTTTGATTTAAATTTAACAAATTAAATTTATCTGAATCTTTAAATTTATGTGAAATTTAACATTTCAACACAACTGAACTCTACAAAACCCTTGAAACGATTAATTGTTTGTTAATTTGAATGGTCTTCATCACCCTCACTTTTCAATTTGTGTAGCGGTATTTCGTTTTTTTGCATATAACTGGTTTTGAATGCTCGCAGTAGCAACAAAGTTCAGTGGTCAGTTGGTGGGGGGTTGAACACAATTAACTATTCATATATGAGAAACTTGAGGGAGGGAGAACGAATTCGCGTACGCTCAGCCTTCCTTCTCCCGTCTTTTATCATGCATGATTATGTCCACACAAGATTTAAATGTTGTGTTCTGAACACCTTCGATCTGATATATTTTTAGAAGGACAGAATCATGCCTGATAAAAGATGGGAGAAGGAAGGCAAAGTGTAAATTTTTCTGCATTTGCAAAAACTTGAGAGAGGGAGAACGAAACTTATCAATATATGAACATATATTGACGGTGCTTGTTCAAAGTGTAAATTTTTCTGCATTTGCAAAAACTTGAGAGAGGGAGAACGAAACTTATCAATATATGAACATATATTGACGGTGCTTGTTCATGATTCAATTTGACTGCTGACCATGAAGAACGACTTTTCTCTGACATCGTTTAGAAGGCGTTAGATATGCCTGAAAAAAACGTGAGAAGGAAGGCAGAGTGTACATTTTTCAACATTTCCAAAAACTTGAGAGAGGGAGAAGTGCTGACCATGAAGAACGACATTTCTCTGACATCTTTTAGAAGGCGTTAGACATGTTGGATAAAAAACGGGAGCGGGATGCACGGTTACTTTTTTAGAACGTCCGACATCTTTTAGAAGGTGTTAGAGATGTTTGAAAAAAGACGGCAGCGGGCGGCACGCTTACTTTTTTAGAAGCGGCAGAAGGCATGCGTGCCTTCAAAAAGAAGGTGATGGAAGCCCGTCTATAAGGCCTGGACCATTTTACCGCTGGGGAACTAATAGTGCATAAAAGTGCCTAGCTCCCCATACAATTAAACACTTACTTATCAATATTTGATTCTAAATATTTTTACACGTAAAAGATATTAAGTAAGCTGATACGCAACATTACGTCTCCGTCTAATCCAGCCTTTATTGAACGAACATTTATGCTAATTCGTAATGAGAATCGTTGACATCGTCCAGTTGAATTCGTGTATTTGCCGTGGTCGAAGGTTTCTTAATTGTTGTCGTGGGTGTGCCAGTCTCGCGATTTTCTGTGCAATTGATTAAATGAAGATGCTTAGAGTGAGTAAACATACATATATACGAAGTGTGTGTACATACATAATTGAAGTTAAACTTAATATCCCAAATAGACATATGTATAAATAGTGATTTGTATATATTTTGTTAGGGTGTTTCATTTGTTCATCCATACGAAGGGAGTGCAGTTTTGTGTTGCGCATTTTTGTGGAACGTCGGTACAGACTTAGATATATCCGCTACATATACCATATATCCATCCCAGCAGATTTTTGTGTGGAAACTGTCCCCGTATCGCTAGTGAAGTAGATAGTTTTTTTTCCAGCTACTCACATCACTAGCTTAAAGTACCGTATCATTACAACAGGAAGGTGGCAGTTGTCCCTGGTATTTCTAGTAATTTAGCTAGGCCTTTTGCACTACCCACTTCACTAACAAAAGATAAAGCAGGAGGTGCTCAATTCAAATATTGTCGTCGTAATTTTGTTGGACAAATAGGTTTTTAGTGTATATTTCATTGAACTTTTTGTTTTCGTAAAGATATATATATAACCATCTGCGCATATTTTATAACTACATATAGTATTCGCAATAGCATACAAGTTATATATTTACGAAGTATCGCGAATTGTTAATTTCCGCGGGCTACGTGTATTTGATCCGTCCGTCCGTCTGTTGTAATCACGCTACAATGTATAATACTTGAGCTGAAATTTGGTATTCTTATAGCTGCAGGTAAATTGGGATTGAAAATGGGCGATATTGGTCCATATTTAGATATAGATCCCATATACACTGGTGCATATTCCTATACACGCATTAACCTTTTTTGTATTATTTTGATTTATATTCGTCGTTCGCTACCAAAAACAAATTTGAGTGATTCAAATGAGTGCTGACATAACGGAAATTTTTTTAAGTAAGCAATGTTTTTTTCTTAAATGAGCGATTCTAAGATGTTGATATGCATTTCAGTGGAAGATTTTTATATACGCAGACACGAAAATTGTGTGTAAAAGTGTTGAAAAAACAAAATAATAACTGTTTAAGTAATTTTCTTACTGCAGGTACAATTTTTATTACAATATCTTCTTTATTTAATCAAAATATTTTTTTATTGGAAAATTTTCATTTTTTTAAAGGATGCCTAAAGGAACTTTTCTTACTGATTCAAATTACATTTTTTCGTGATCAAGGCTGTTTCAACAGAGAAATTGCACGCAAAATTCACCGATCTGAAGGAGTTATTCGTAACTTTTTTAAGAAAGGACCGAAATACGGAGTACGAAAACCAACAAAGGCAAATAAAAAGTTAACAAAAAGACAGTTTAATATGATAAAACGAGAATCCACCCGCAACAAATTAAATTCTACACAAATAACGAAAAAACTTGATCTTCCTGTCACTTCCAAACATGTTGCGCACATTTTGCGAATAGACGGTAACATAAAATGGAAGAAACCCAAGTGTAAGCCAGTGCCGAAACAGCATCATAAGGATAATCGTCTGAAATTTGCTCGAAAACACATGAAATGGGAAGACGAGTGGTTATTTTCTCAGATGAAAAAAGAAGATATTGCAATAAAAGTTATTTTCTCAGATAAAAAAAATTTAATTTGGACGGTCCTGATTCATACTCTTGCTATAGGCATGATTTAAGGATGAATGATATTCGAATGTCGAAACGCAATTTCGGTGGAGGGAGTGTTATGGTTTGTGGAGCCTTTAAAAATAAAGGAAGTATGGGAGGAAATTGATCACGTTTTTCTTAAAAAAATAGTGGAGTCAATGCCGGAACGCATTTTCGAAGTTATTGAAAATAAAGAAGCATCAACCCATTATTAATAATGCCAAATAGCCTCATTACTTAAAGTGCGTTTATAGGAAAATGCCCCCAAACATGGCACTAAACCACTAACAATTAAGATTTAAAAAAAATAATAAATGTACAACTGAAGTTTTTACGTTATAATATTTTAGTAAAGTCATTCAGTATTTAATAAATTAATTTGTATCTACTTAACCATTTTGTTGCTTAATTTTTTGTAAGTTATTTTAAAAAAGTGATGTGCGTTTATAGGGATGTGTAACAGTTTATAGCATCTACGAGCGCTCTGAAATAGTTGAAATTTACATTCAACAGAAGAAGTCAATTGTGAAAACTCAACGTGCTTTTAAAATATTAAAAAATGTGAGAAGTGCGCCTTCTAAGAACACCATTAAGCGTTTATACGAAAAATTTTCGACTGGTGAGGCTCTTTCTAATCCGAAGAGGCCAAATAAAAGTCGACCAAGGCGATCGGCCGAGAATATCGCTGCCGTACGAGCCAGTGTTGAGAGGTCCCCAAGAACATCCCAAAAACGCCGTTCTCAGCAGTTGGGCATGGCTCGGTCCACTTTACAACGGATTATTCGCGTTGATTTGCATTTGCTCCCGTACAAAATTCAATTGACGCAAAGATTGTTGCCTGCGGACAAGCCTCGTCGATTGGAATGGGCCCAACGAGTCATCGAAATGGCCGATGATGACGAGCAATTTTGGAACAAAATTATCATGTCCGATGAAGCCCATTTCACATTGAATGGGACCGTAAATAAGCAAAATTGCCGTATTTACGCCACTGAAAATCCTCAGGAGATTCAAGAATTGCCTCTTCATGACGAAAAAGTCACAGTTTGGTGCGGCGTTAGTGCGAAAACGGTCATTGGGCCGTTTTTCTTCCAAAACGAAAATGGCCATGCTGTTACCATCAACCAGGAGCGTTATCGCGACATGATGACCAATTTTGTGATGCCAATTATTCGTCGAAAGCGTATGAGGCAGTTCTGGTTTCAACAAGACGGCGCTCCACCGCACACAAGTCGCATAACAATCGATTTTCTGAAGAATTTGTTTCCGGGCCGTTTGATGTCGAAAAGTGGTGATTTGGACTGGCCACCGCGTTCGCCCGATTTGACGCCGCCTGACTTCTTCTTGTGGGGATATTTGAAGTCAAAGGTTTACGTTAACAAGCCAAGGGCCGTAGAAGAGCTCAAGGACAACATTCGTGAAGAAATAGCCGCTATTCCGGCCGAAATGTTGGCGAAAACGATGGAAAATGCTGCAAAAAGGGCACAATACGCCATCAACGCCAGAGGCGGCCATTTGAGAGATATCATATTCAAAAATTGATGTAAACAAATCTACTTGGAACAAATTAAATGATTAAGATTGCCAACCGCCAAATTTTTATTTTTTTCTTTGATTTTTTTTAAAAAAACATGGGTCCGTCGAATATGGGCAACCCTGTATCTTGTTGTGATTCCTACTGTTCTCATCTACTATATTTTTTTGTGTGTTTTCGGTGTTATTTTCTTTAGGTTTGAGTTATTTTGTGAGGTCACATGCTATCCATGGTGGAGGGTATATAAGATTCGGCATGGCCGAACTTAACGCTTTTACTTGCTTGATTTGATTTTGTCGTTTATGCTCTCCGTTTTTTCGTCGTCGTGTTTCCGCCGTTCGTTTCGCAAATTTAGAATATCTTCCTTCCTTGTTCATTCAATGAACTTATCTGCGCCTGAAAGTGAGTACATACCAATTTTATCTTTTTAACATTTGGGAATTATTAAACTAGAATAAAAAGAATAGATGTGAACTTCCTAGCGTAGCATCAATCCATTGCAGCGCTGCTGCTCTTATTGTTAATTTCTCTATAGATAACTGTCTCGGAAATTTGCCTAGTAATCTTTCACACACAGTTGACTGTGAAGAAGACATTACATTTCTTCATAACCACAGACTGTTAAATCGATAGATATCAAAGACTTTTAAATAGGTACTAGCTGACCCGGAGCGCTTCGCTGCCTGAAAGTGCGTTTCTGTGAAATAGCACCATATGATATGTGGACACTCTTGATATTACGGCAGTGTTTTCGGGTCATCCATATTGCACTTAAATACTAAACACACTTGGTCAAGCGTCAATCTAGATATAATAGTCTGCTGTTATTTCGTTTTCAGCAAGCGTGTCGTATGCACAGATACTTCCACAGATCATCTTTTTAATCAGATTCCGTAGAGTTCTATCAACAGCATCCACTATAAACTTCAAGACGATGAGTGCAACGCCTCTATATATTTCGTTTTGAGTACTTTATCCATCGACACTATTTTCATGCAAATTTTCAAAACTGTCCTGCAATGATATTGGAAATTTTTCAAATTCACATCTCGGGTTGTATGGTCGGCGCCACGCCCTTATGACTCTCTATTGCAAAGATATCACCGCAATACTATTTCAAATATTGCGTTCTATATTTTTTATTTATATGGGGCTGTCATGCCAACTGTTTCCATCGTCCCTGTTTGTAGCTCCATCACCCCTACTGCTACCAAGGCCAGACAGCCAAACTTCGAAACCATGGCTGATATAGTGATCGAAATATTGAATTTTGAAATTTCAGGTTGTGTAGGAGTACCTACTGTTAATACGATGCCAGTTTTTGGTTCAATTATGGCTGTGGTTCGAAGGTTACGCAACAAAATAGTGCAGGAAATATTATATATTCATATTTTTTTTGGTTCAATTATGGCTGTAGTTCGAAGGTTACACACCAAAATAGTGCAGGAAATATTATATATTCAGATGTCATGTTTCACATTTCAGGTTGTGTAGGTGGTGCCACGCCCACTGTTACTATCATGCCAGTTTCTTGCTGCAGCACTCGATCTGGTTCCAAATACCAAATTTCGAGAATTTTGGGCCAATAGCAATCAAAATATTGCACTTCTGAATTTCTGGTAGTGTGGGTGGTACCACGACAACAGTCACAATCACACCTGTTTTTGGCTCCGACACGCGTACCAAGGCACAAATACTAAATATCGCCGATCTTATTGCAATTGTACTCAAAATATAGTATTTGTAAATTTCAGGTTGTGTGGGCGGTGCCACACCCACTATAACTGTCAAACCAGTTTTTGTACCTCCCACACAAAATGCCCAAATTATACCACAATTTAATATCTCATAACGTTTTTACCAGTGCACATAAATGCTTATAATTCGGCACAGTGCAATGAATTTAAAGTGTCTAATGTTCAGCGAAAAATAGGTGTATTTGATAAACCCCTTCTGGTACCTCCCACACAAATTGACAGAATAATTCGAGTAATATTTAATATTACATTATTCACAAAGTGAGGGTATACCCTTAGTCGGTTTACCCTACTGAAAGTTTCTTACTTGTTTAACTATGCACATATCAAATTTGAATCACTTTCTGACACTCCACATGTTGTTGGCTTAGCTGTATTCGTCGGTGTGTCTATAGATGTGTTCTTATAACACTATGCAACAAATTAACACTTTTTGAAAAATACACGAACCTGACTGTATAGCTTCGATTCTACTACCAAATGGTAGTATAACCCTATACTTAGTTTCGCGGGATTGGTGACCAATTTTTTTTTATGGGCCTCGAAAGATTCGGAATATCAGTGGACCCCTTGAAAACAGGTTTCATCGGTTTGTGAGCAACAGCTACTTCAGACTTGGTGATAGCGCTTAACTATATTTGGCAATAATATAGCTAAGAACACGTTGAACAAAGTCTGTTAACAACATCGTATAATCTTGGAACGAAATATATAACTTGGAGGATTGACAACTAATGATGGCTTGGAATACTCAGAAATTTTATATGATTGATTTAACAGAAGTTAATGCTGCATTAAAAAATAAAAACTGAAATTCGAAAAATTCAACAAAAGTTTCGAAAATCTTTTTTAAATAAAAAATATTTGAAGAAATTCCTAAACAATAATTTTATTTGTATTCAAACACATATTTTATTTGAGAAATTTAGTTTGCAAATATGTATTATGTATATGTTGTAACATATTAATATACCAGTTCCAAATATATTTTATTGATTTTCAAAGAATTTATTTGGCCAGAAATATATGTATAATATCTTAAAATTTGATTTCCAAATATATGTATTATCTTTCGATTCAAACATATCAAAAAATCCGATTTTGCCCCGTGTACGGAATCTTAGGTACCTGACAGAATATTTTTTTCCACAGAGGATAACACTGGTCAACACGATTTTTGGGTCTGACTTCTAAATGTCAAATTTTGGTTTCTTTTTTGTTACTAATAAAGGGAAAAATATTTTTTTGTCAAAGTTTGTTTTTGTGGAAATTAGAGCAAATTTTCGAATTTCAAGAGATGTGACTGATTTCCTCGCTACAACTTTTTAAATTATGCATCGATTTTCTTCGAAATGGCTTCATTTTATTCACGACTGATCAGAATTTACAATAAAATCATAAAAATATAACAATTGTGCGTTTTTAGACGTTTTTATGAGGCTTTTCTTTAAAAAAAACATTAAAACTTTCTAAAAAAATATGATTTTTTTGCAATATTTTGTAAGATATCGCCGAAACCGCTGAACAGATAGAAAATTCTTTAAGAAGTTTAAGGCTACTTAATTTTGAATTTTATAAAACCTATCTGATTAGTTTTAATTTAAATCAAGTCCAGCGTATCTCTCCGAGCCAGGATGTTTGGATGATTCAATAGTTTGCCCACGTAACACCGGCAATATTTTTCAATTTCCTCTTTTACTGTTGGCATGTTGAGATCCTTATCCGTTTACTTAGCGTTTCTTTTATACCATGTTGCACCTGTAATTAAAAGAAGAATATTCGTTTGTCTTCTTTGTAATTTGCATACATTTGAAGCGCACACGGTACCCTAGAGCTGGATACCATACGTCCAAATGGGCTTCAAAACCGTTTTGTATAAAAAAAACGTTATACTCTGGATCTAGGTCAGATCTTTGAAGTTGATTAGTTTTGAGTTTTATTTAAGTTACTTTAGAGCAGGGTTACCAAACCTCCTCCTTTCAGAGGACATGTCCTCCTTTTTAAACAGTGTCCTCCGGTCCTCCCTCCTTTCTCAAAAATGTCGGATTTTTCCTCCTTTTGTTACAAAAACCTCGACATGAATTAAATTCGCATCTACTTTTAGTACAAAGGTAGTGAATTTGCCCATTTTTATACTCTCCACCATTGGATTGTTGGGTCATCAGCTAGATGATTGAAATTTGTTACAGATACCATTTTTTGATATAGACTCCATGTATAGAATCTCCCTGACTTGACTTCTTAACACATATATCTACAGATCGGACCGAAAATTGGAAACTAGGGTTTATTTATACCCGAAACTTATTACACGAACAACGGTAGACATAGGTCCATGTTGTGATATAGCGCCCATACAAAGGTCCCTCTATATTTGACATTATAACGCTACAGAATTGGGCTGAAATTTTATTTTATTTGCACCCAAAAAAAATACATGCGATCCATGGTGGGGGTATATAGATTCAGCATTTCACTTTTTTGTTATAAGTTTGTTTCGAGACAGATGATTGTAACACCTAAAAATACTGAAGCTAGACCCACCTTCAAGTATACCGAACGACTCAGTATAGCGTGATGAATCCATTTATGTCATTTCCTTCAAAGTTGTTAGTTAGAGATTTAACAGACTCTTCCACACCTGGGAAGAAATTGGTTAAAACCGGTTCGGATTTTGATATTAACCCCATATAAATTTTCATTGGTCGATAAGATTTTATACTGTATAAGTCGGCTAAGCCGGACTTTAGATCTTTCTTACGGGTTTAAAGTTTAATTTTTGATCATAGTAAAATGCTTTCCAATTACTGTATTTGTTAAAGGTCCTCCGAAAGTTCCAAACTCTCTTTGTAAATGTCACAAATGTCCTCCTTTGCAGGCACAAAAGTCCTCCTTTCCGAAAAAAGTTTATGGTAACCCTGCTTTAGAGTCTATGTGGCGCGACCACGTCAAGCGCCGATATAATGGATTCCAAGAAATTTTACATGATCCTTTTGGGGAATCTGTGAATTGAAAAAGTAAATGGGAGGACTTGTATCCCTTCGTAGGGTAAAAGTAACATGAGTACACTTTGAGGCATTCACCATTATTTTCCATTTTTTAACCATACTTCTAGGATTCGGACATGAGACTGCAGTTGATCGGACTCAACGAAAGGGCTTTTGTACTGACGAAAGCAGTTTATTCCGCAAAAGTAGACCTGTGCTTAAAGTTGGTTATGGGCATATCTGCCGTAAAAATATCGTTCAGTATAGGGCCAAGAATGCTCCCCTGTGGGAAACCGGCATTTATTTTCGTAGGGAAAAGACCGGTTAGTCAAATAACTTTGACAGTTTATCCGTGTTAATTGGCAGAAGGTCGCATATTTTGTACAAAAGTCCTTCGTGCCAGACTTTGTCAAATGCTTGGGAAATATCTATAAATAACTCCAAACAGTATTCTTTATTCTCAAAAGCTCTTTTGAGGCAGGTTACGATACGGTGTACCTGTTCTATAGTATTATGACTTTTTCGAAAACCAAATTGATGGTCAGGTATAATATTGTAAGAAATTATATGAGGTGTGATTTCCTTCATGAGAATGGACTCAAACATTTTTGAAAGTATCGATAGTAAGCTTATAGGGCGATAGGATTTGACTTGACCTTTTTCGGTATTATCACGATTTCTGACCTCTTCCAAGATAGGGGGAACTAACCTACACGCAGTATTGCATTGAATAAAAATTACACCATTTTCAAGGCTGAAAAGGGAAGTTCTTTAATCATTTTCGCTGTTATACCATCTCCTCCGTGCGATTTCTTTAATTTTAGATCTTTGACAGATTTTTCGACATCCTCATCATCTACCACGGGCTGATAGATTGGGTGAGGAATTAAATCATTTATCCCGGGCGGATAAATTGGGCGAGGAATTATATCATCTATCACAGGCGGATAGATTGAGCGTGGAGTTATGTCGTCTATCACGGGCAGATAGATGGGGCGTGGAGTTGTATCATCTATCACGGTCTGATAGATTGGGAGAGTAATTGAGTCATTTATCCCGGCGGATAGATTGGGTGAGAAATTATATCATCTATCACGGGCGGATAGATTGGGCGAGGAATTGTGTCGTTTATCACGGGCGGATAGATTTCAGATGTATCACTGTTGGGTGTAAAAATGGACTCGAGCAAGTTTGCGAATGCATTTACTGTCTCTTCTGTGCTTTTTGTCCAGTTCCCATTTTCAAGGCGAATTGGGGATTCATGCGCAACAGGACCTCGCATATCTTTTGTGGCCTTCCAGAGACTATAATCTGTTTTCTGGGTTGGATTCAGAGATTGCAAATATATTTTTAGATCACTTTCCTCGTCTGATTTTAGGGCTGATTTCAATCTCTTCTGGCATTTTTTAGTTCTTTTCTCAGTGCTGGGGAGCGATATTGTTGCCACTCTCTTCTAACGCTTCTTTTTTCATTGATTAACGCTTGGATGCTTGTTGGGTTATTTGAGTTATCACTTTTGAATGCGCTTTTTCGAGTTGCCACTTTAACAGCACTGTTTACAACGTCCGTGAATAGGTTTACCGCGGCTTCAATTTCATCCGTTGTACCTAACGATACACCATCGGATAGGTGTGAGCTAACATATTTGTTATATTTTAACCAGTTGGTATACTTATTGGGCAAATTTTCACACCCATTTTCATGATTGTTGTATAGCAGTGTCAAAATGGTAGGCGAATGATCCGATTTGTTCACTCCTTATATTTTTTATTATAGCGAAATCAATAAGATCTGGCATTTTATTCAGATCTGAGGGCCAATATGTTGGGTGACCGCTCGAAGCTACATCTAGTTTAGCAGATGTTATGGCTTTTAGCAGTTGTCTACCTTTTGGAGTAGTGAGGCGAGAGCCCCAAAATGTGTGCTTGGCATTGTAGTCACCTGCCACCAAAAACGTTGTGCCAAGAGTGGAGAAGAACTCCAAGAATTGATTTTTATATTGTGCCTAGGGGGGAAATGTATCGACGATATCACCAGATTTGTGACTGTGATAGCGATAGGAGTTGCTTGTAACGGGTGATCCAAGCAAAGATACTTTTTTCAATAGCCTTTTTTGACAGATTACGTGTGAGTCGTGTCATGCTGTCATGTTATTATCCCCTCTCCTTGGAGAGGAGGGTATATATCATTTGCTACGAGCCAAAAGTGTAACACCCCAGCAAAAAATAAAAGAAGTACTTCCAAAAGAATAACATTATAAGTACTTCCAAATCATAAGTATGAACATTTTTTCGGCATTTAATGAAGTTCTTCTAAATAACTAACGAAAATGTAATTTCGGAATATAAATGATTAACCCTAGAATGCATAATTTCAAAACGATTGGATGTAAAATAACGCTTCTGAGATGATAAAAGTCCAGATCGGAAGGAACATATATATGAGGGCTATGAAATAGAGAATAACCCCAAAAAATTAAAATTAGTTTTTTGTCCAAAAATCACTATTTTAATGAAGACAACAGTAACATCAAGTGCTCGTTTTTGATAAAGCATATAAGGCGTAACCCACATTGTATAAAACAGAACGTACTGTATTCATCTATTTAACCTTTGAAGTTGTCCTCTTGTTGCTGTTTTGATTTTTGCCAATCGTGTTTGACAGCTATTTTTATGCAAAATTCTATATGGGGTCGGTATTTAAATTTGGCCTTTTTTGGTTTTATTCGACCTTTTTGTTGTAAATTATTCGATTAAAAGATTGTTTATTGCCTTTATCTGAATGGTATCCATTTTTTTTATCAAATTTCGCAGTTTTCATGATTCTATAAAGTAATCTCTGCTAAATTTAATAATGATATGAAGTAAAACATGTAAACACATTTTCCAACCTTGCTAGTGACCGTTTATTCTCGGATTAAAAAATCCTTTGTGCAAAATATAGTACATTTGACTAAAATATGACTTCTATGGAGCTTAGATGCCAAATCGGAAGGAACACATCCATGCGACTATATGTAAATTTGAACCGATATTGTTCACACATATATTAACTGTAAAAATAAGATACTCTTTACCAAATTTCATGAATATCGAAAGGAAATTATATCTTCTATAGATGTTATAAGCTAAATCGAAGGTACATTCCATTCATATATATTAAGATATCCGGTTCTAAAGTGATATTCAAATAGTTGAGAGATTTTTGGTCGTTCGCCGTAGACGAAAGAAAATAATTTACAGAAACAGGCCCTATATCTAAATACGGATTGTCTTTCAATTTCAATACGAATTGTCTTGTCCCAAAATAAAGATATGTGCAAAATTTCTTTGAGATCGGACTATATTCGTGACCTGCACATTGATAACAAGAATGCATGCACTGACTGACATAGCTAAATCGGTTCAGAAAGTGATTCTAAGGCGATTGGTATAATAAACGATGGTTCTATATATCTCTTCTCATTTTGGGTGTTAAAAACAAATGCATAAAATTATAATAAATTGTACCACAGTGTGGTGTAGGTAATAATTAAATAATTTTAAAAGAAATTATGGTAATTAATTATACCATACCATGCTTACTGTACCACACTGTGGAACTTTATTACTATCTGAACCGGGAAAATACATAGCGCCGCACAAATGTGCTATGTATTACAGTGTAAAATAAAAATACTTTTTTATTAGTGAGAATGCTGATCATTTGCGAAAATGTTGTTAGAAGTTACTCTATGGGGTCATTCAGTCACACTTTTCAAGAGCCATTACACCATACAGATTACAAACCTCTTTAAATGTCCTAAACATACTTACATATATATGATCGTTTATCTCTTTGGTCAATAGAATATTATTTATACGTTCCCTTCCCTATGTCAACATTAGTATTCCTTTAAAATAAGATATCTCTGGAGCCAAAGATGGTAATAAGAACGACATACATTCATCAAATAAATACAACACCAAAAAAGCAAATCTTACAGTGCTTTAAAAGCAGTTGCGCAATAGTGGTGACAAAGAAGTACTTCCCCGGAGCGACAACCCCTTGTTAAATTCATTGGTGAAAATCCAAATTAGAACAACTTCCGGATCATAAATTGGGGATTTTTATTGCTTCTTTGGATGCTCTTATTTTGCTGGGACATCAAAGGAGTGACCTAAGATCCTAAGTATGTTCGGCGGATATCCGTTTTCGGTAGTTTTAAGTCGAATGAGAAATGTCCGTCCGTCCGTCTGTCTGCTGGCTGGTGCGCACGAGAACTCTCGGAAGGAGTAACCGATTGACTTCAAATTTGGTATGTGGTAATATTTCCTTCTATCTCCGGCAAAGTTCGCAGATGGACCATATTGTTCCACTCCTTCTAGTACCTCCCGTAATTGGCACGCCCCCTTTGGTACCTCCCACACAAATGGACAATTTTACACAAAAGTTAACAGCTTACAACTTTAATACCGGTGCATAGAAATGCTTGAAATTTTGTACAGTGTAATGCTTTTATAGTACCAAGAGTCCAGAGAAAACTGACCGTTATTGGCATGCGCCAATTGTAGCTAATATAAACAGCTTTTAACTTTAATACCAGAACATACTTTAAAGTTATTAAATGCAATTTAAATTGATAATAATTTAATTACAACAAAAATAAATAAAATTGGGAATATTTTTTTGGGACTTAAGTCGAGGGGATTTATAAGTCGGTTTACCCGACTGAACTTTCTTACTTATTTTTGTTAAGTATTGTTTGGCATTTCATCGTGGAAAAGTGTAACACCCCAGCAAAAAATAAAAGAAGTACTTCCAAAAGAATAACATTATAAGTACTTCCAAATCATAAGTATGAACATTTTTTCGGCATTTAATGAAGTTCTTCTAAATAACTAACGAAAATGTAATTTCGGAATATAAATGATTAACCCTAGAATGCATAATTTCAAAACGATTGGATGTAAAATAACGCTTCTGAGATGATAAAAGTCCAGATCGGAAGGAACATATATATGAGGGCTATGAAATAGAGAATAACCCCAAAAAATTAAAATTAGTTTTTTGTCCAAAAATCACTATTTTAATGAAGACAACAGTAACATCAAGTGCTCGTTTTTGATAAAGCATATAAGGCGTAACCCACATTGTATAAAACAGAACGTACTGTATTCATCTATTTAACCTTTGAAGTTGTCCTCTTGTTGCTGTTTTGATTTTTGCCAATCGTGTTTGACAGCTATTTTTATGCAAAATTCTATATGGGGTCGGTATTTAAATTTGGCCTTTTTTGGTTTTATTCGACCTTTTTGTTGTAAATTATTCGATTAAAAGATTGTTTATTGCCTTTATCTGAATGGTATCCATTTTTTTTATCAAATTTCGCAGTTTTCATGATTCTATAAAGTAATCTCTGCTAAATTTAATAATGATATGAAGTAAAACATGTAAACACATTTTCCAACCTTGCTAGTGACCGTTTATTCTCGGATTAAAAAATCCTTTGTGCAAAATATAGTACATTTGACTAAAATATGACTTCTATGGAGCTTAGATGCCAAATCGGAAGGAACACATCCATGCGACTATATGTAAATTTGAACCGATATTGTTCACACATATATTAACTGTAAAAATAAGATACTCTTTACCAAATTTCATGAATATCGAAAGGAAATTATATCTTCTATAGATGTTATAAGCTAAATCGAAGGTACATTCCATTCATATATATTAAGATATCCGGTTCTAAAGTGATATTCAAATAGTTGAGAGATTTTTGGTCGTTCGCCGTAGACGAAAGAAAATAATTTACAGAAACAGGCCCTATATCTAAATACGGATTGTCTTTCAATTTCAATACGAATTGTCTTGTCCCAAAATAAAGATATGTGCAAAATTTCTTTGAGATCGGACTATATTCGTGACCTGCACATTGATAACAAGAATGCATGCACTGACTGACATAGCTAAATCGGTTCAGAAAGTGATTCTAAGGCGATTGGTATAATAAACGATGGTTCTATATATCTCTTCTCATTTTGGGTGTTAAAAACAAATGCATAAAATTATAATAAATTGTACCACAGTGTGGTGTAGGTAATAATTAAATAATTTTAAAAGAAATTATGGTAATTAATTATACCATACCATGCTTACTGTACCACACTGTGGAACTTTATTACTATCTGAACCGGGAAAATACATAGCGCCGCACAAATGTGCTATGTATTACAGTGTAAAATAAAAATACTTTTTTATTAGTGAGAATGCTGATCATTTGCGAAAATGTTGTTAGAAGTTACTCTATGGGGTCATTCAGTCACACTTTTCAAGAGCCATTACACCATACAGATTACAAACCTCTTTAAATGTCCTAAACATACTTACATATATATGATCGTTTATCTCTTTGGTCAATAGAATATTATTTATACGTTCCCTTCCCTATGTCAACATTAGTATTCCTTTAAAATAAGATATCTCTGGAGCCAAAGATGGTAATAAGAACGACATACATTCATCAAATAAATACAACACCAAAAAAGCAAATCTTACAGTGCTTTAAAAGCAGTTGCGCAATAGTGGTGACAAAGAAGTACTTCCCCGGAGCGACAACCCCTTGTTAAATTCATTGGTGAAAATCCAAATTAGAACAACTTCCGGATCATAAATTGGGGATTTTTATTGCTTCTTTGGATGCTCTTATTTTGCTGGGACATCAAAGGAGTGACCTAAGATCCTAAGTATGTTCGGCGGATATCCGTTTTCGGTCGTTTTAAGTCGAATGAGAAATGTCCGTCCGTCCGTCTGTCTGCTGGCTGGTGCGCACGAGAACTCTCGGAAGGAGTAACCGATTGACTTCAAATTTGGTATGTGGTAATATTTCCTTCTATCTCCGGCAAAGTTCGCAGATGGACCATATTGTTCCACTCCTTCTAGTACCTCCCGTAATTGGCACGCCCCCTTTGGTACCTCCCACACAAATGGACAATTTTACACAAAAGTTAACAGCTTACAACTTTAATACCGGTGCATAGAAATGCTTGAAATTTTGTACAGTGTAATGCTTTTATAGTACCAAGAGTCCAGAGAAAACTGACCGTTATTGGCATGCGCCAATTGTAGCTAATATAAACAGCTTTTAACTTTAATACCAGAACATACTTTAAAGTTATTAAATGCAATTTAAATTGATAATAATTTAATTACAACAAAAATAAATAAAATTGGGAATATTTTTTTGGGACTTAAGTCGAGGGGATTTATAAGTCGGTTTACCCGACTGAACTTTCTTACTTATTTTTGTTAAGTATTGTTTGGCATTTCATCGTGGAAAGACTTACGCATGAACAACGTTTACAAATCGTTCAATTTTAATACGAAAATTCACGTTCTGTTAGGAATGTGTTTCGTGCACTTCGCTTAACTTATGGTCAACATAATCGGCCTACTGAGCGTACTAGTCGCAACACCATCACCCATCTTGAGACCCAGCATTCATTATTGGATAATATTCGACCGAATAGACCATGTCCAGCACGCAGTGAAGAAAATGTAGCGGCCGTAGCTGAGAGTGTACACGAAGACCGTGGAGAGTCGATTCGGCGCCGTTCGCAGCAACTCGGACTGACGTATGGAACGACTTGGAGCATATTACGTCAAGAACCTAAATTGAAAGCATACTAAATACAGCTTGTGCATCGCTTCGCTCTATGGGCTCTTGAAAAGTTTCAAGAAGATCCGACGTTTCCGAGGCAAATTTTGTTCAGCGATGAGGCCCATTTCTGGCTCAATGGGTATGTAACATTCGGCGCCGTTCGCAGCAACTCGGACTGACGTATGGAACGACTTGGCGCATCTTACGTCGAGATCTTAAATTGAAAGCATACAAAATACAGCTTGTGCAAGAACTGAAGCCGCCCGACCTTCCCAAGCGACATCGCTTCGCTCTATGGGCTCTTAAAAAGTTCCAAGAAGATCCGACGTTTCCGAGCCAAATTATGTTCAGCGATGAAGCCCATTTCTGGCTCAATGGGTATGTAAATAAGCAAAATTGCAGTATTTGGGACGAAGTGCAACCTGAAGAGATTCAAGAGCTGACACTTCATCCAGAAAAAACAACGGTTTGGTGTGGTTTGTGGGCCGTTGGAATCATCGGTCCATATTTCTTCAAAAATGATGCCGGTGAGAACGTAACCGTCAATGGCGACCGTTTTCGTGCCATGATAACCGACTATTTGATGCTTGAAATTGAAGCTCGTGATCTCGGCGACATTTGGTTTCAACAAGACGGCGCCACTTCCCACACATCGCATCAATTAATAGATGTATTGAGAGAACACTTCGGTGAGCAGATAATTTCACGTTTTGGGCCGGTCGATTGGCCACCAAGATCGTGTGATATCACATCGTTAGACTTTTTCCTGTGGGGATATGTAAAGTCTAAAGATTATGCGGACAAACCCGCTTCGATTCAGGCCTTGGAGCAAAACATCACGGGTGTCATTCGCCAGTTACCAGTCGAAATGCTCGAACGAGTCATCGAATATTGGACTCAACAGATGGACCATCTGAGACGTAGCCGCGGCCAACATTTGATAGACATAATCTTCAAAAAATAAATGCCAAAGAATGTTCTTTCAAATCATAATAAACATTCCCCATTCAATTTGAATTTTCTGTGATTTTTCTTTAAAAAAGTAGGGAACCTCGAAATGGATCACGCTTTATATGCTCAGTCCTATATTTGGGCATAGGATAATGTTTGATTTTATTTTGGACAATAAGAACTGTACTACCACAGGCTCTCCCGCTAGGGTGTTTAGTATAGTATGTGGAATAACCACGTCTCCTAAAACAATTTCTGGTTGAAAAATGTGTCTCAGAGACTAATAAAATATCTATACAGTGGTTTCCGAGAAAATTTTCTACATCACATCTATGTTGGATCAGGCCGTTTGCATGCCAATAACAAATTCTCAGTGGATTTATTTTTCTTATCGACTCAAAATATACAAAAACAAACATTAAAATCTAAGAATCAATATTTTGGCGTTCTGTGATGTTAGAATCTATGCATTAAAACTGAACCCCAAGAAAAAAGTTAGTTTTTGTCGACCGGTGTAATTAATATCGATACCTCCATTCTAAAATATGCTAAGTGCAGAAAGTTAGTTTTTCAGGAGAGGCGTTTCAAGTTTGATGACTTTTTTTAATATGTGTGGAATTCCTTTATGATTGAAATCGAATGACCTGTACTGTTTTGTGAATAACTTTTGATTGGGTTGGCGTATAAACACAAAATTTTGATAGAATATAATTTGGAATATTTAGAAATTAAAAATGCAATCTCCTTAAAAATATGCTAAGTCGATTTAGCATGTTTTAGAATTGAGATATCGATATGTATGTTCCTTTATCTACTACATTTTACTATTTCAACAATTTTTAAAATTTTTTCTATGTTTTTGTTGTAAAAATGATAAAATGTAGTAAGTAAATCAGCTCATCATCAGCACTCAAAATGGCCAATGACTTCTCTCAACACTCGTTCCAAATCACATTTGAATAATGCATTTCGTACCTATCCAATGCGTATCATTCATTGAAAGTTGATTTCTGGAAAATAAAGAACGCATATCACGCTGTCATTTCTCTCATTCCTCCAATGCGTTGGTGGTGTACATTTTAAGTGTGTAGCGGGCGCACTCGACCGACCGCCTCCCGACATTTGTAGAAGACAATTCGTAGAACTTTTTCAATGACTTTGTAAATATGGTGGGAATATTTCTTGTCCGAATTACTTTTAGTGACTCAAAATAGTAAAACAAAAACAACAGATTTCAATTTCCAACAAATAAAGTTTTTGTCTGTCTGGTAATTTTCGCGGAAAAGATGTATCAACTACATCAGATGGACGGACAGGCCCCCCAAAAACACTTCACATGTGTGTGGACAGACGGATGGAGGGAGTTTAGTTGAGTTAAGTTGGTGGTGTAGAATATGATTACAACTGAAGACGAGACGAACCCGACGTACGAATGATTTCGTAGAAGTGTGGCTGTGAAGAAGAAATAACGCGGTAGGTATCATCTTCATCATTATCGTCGACGTCTTCGTCATGATCATATGACTTTAAACGTCCATTCGGTTTAACAGAAAGGAACGAAATTGTAGCAAAATAGTAACACAGCACCTAAGGTGTTACGGTCGCCATATTTCTAAATTGACAATTTCTGAGGTCATACTAGACTGTATTTATGTTTTATACTTAGCTAATCCTTGTTAGTACCAGTATTTATTCATTTATCCATCCAACTATGTACAAAGTTCAAATCTTACTTTATTTATTTAAAACGCAAATTTTGTCAAAATAGACAAATATCATTATAGTCATAGAGAAAATCACCAAACGTGGTTGAATTGAGCACATACGGGTATAAAGTTTGTCTGACACTGTGCACAAATCGACAACCATTTGTCGATCATTTCGACAACGCAATTGCTGCTCAAAATGCACAAATAAGTCACTTTTTACTTTTTATACCCTACACCACACTGTGGTACAGGGTATTATAAGTTTGTTTCACGGCAGATGTTTGTGACACCTGAAAATAACACAGCTAGACCCACCCTAAAGTATACCGATCGACTCAGAATCACTAGCTGAGTCGGTTTAACCATGTCTGTCCGTCCGTCCGTCTGTCCATGTAAAGTTGTTCGTCGACTACAGGTCGCAATTTCACTCCGAACGTTCTGAAATTTTGCAGTTTAGAGTATTCCGCAGCTTTAAAGATCCCTATTGAATTTTGTTGAAATCGGTTCAGATTTAGATATAGCTCCCATATATATCTTTCGTCCGAGTTGGCCCTTTAGTCCTATAGAAGCTGTATTTTACACCCAATCATTTTGAAATTTAGAATGGTAGAGTTTCTTGATCCATGAACCAACACTACCGAATTTGAAGAAAATCGGTTAAGATTTAGCTATAGCTCCCATATATATGTTTCGTCCGATTTGGCCCTTTAGTTCTATAGAAGCTATATTTTACATCCAATCGTTTTGAAATTTAGAATGGTAAAGTTTCTTGATCCATGAACCAACATTGCCGAATTTGTAGAAAATCGGTTAAGATTTAGCTATAGCTCCCATATATATGTTTCATCCGATTTGGCTCTTTAGATCCAATCGTTTTTATACCCTACACCACACTGTGGTACAGGGTATTATTTAAGTATAAAATGTCCAAAAAGTAAATTTATGTAAACAATTTATACATGAATTACGAAATTTATATATCAGAGTTATTCAATATTACGAGAGTGGTGTAGGGTATTATATAGTCGGCCCCGCCCGACTTTAGGCCATTCCTTACTGGTTTTTAATATAATGTTAAAAAAGAAAAATTGTTGGTCTTACAGTGATTTAAATCTGGGATCCCCTAGCACCACAAAGTTACGAGCTCGGACACACAATTTTGAAACGTTAGAAATTCTTTGCAGGTCAAATTTGTACTCATAGAGATGTGCTACATTTTCCCCCACACCTTTTTACTCCAACACCTTGTGGAGTGTCATTACAATGATGGTTATGTTTTAAAACGCATTCACTCTACTTCGCCACTTGCACTTCGTGAACGAACATACTAGGAAACACATATTAGGTTCTTGTAAGCCCTGGATATACGGTATATTAGGGTGCCATATGCAAGCTTTTTCAGATATTGGAATACTTCAATATTTACTGGGTTCAGAGTGGCAGCTTGCATAACAGACTCACGCTTTCTAGAGAGAGCAGGGCACAGACACATAAGGTGTCCTCCTCTTCGTTGTTGTTGTTGCAGCTTGGAGACGCTGAGTTGATAAATCTTAAGTCTATTTCTTCTACTCAGTGTTGTCCGTTAATTTCCGGGAATGGATGTTATTTCAGTGTTGCCGTTTCTATTCTCCACTATAAGCGCTGCATTTCTGTTAACAGTCGTCACGGTGTTATGTCTATTTTTAGCTTCCCTGTTGACTTGGGTGATCAGATGTTGTTGTAGTGGTAGTGCGACCGGTGAGTTATTTTTAGCTGCAGAAACTAGAATTATGATGAAAACATAAAATGTTGATGTTAAATTTTTCCAGTTCCCTGGCTGGGAATTGAACCCAGCACCTTCGGGATCCAAGTCTAATGCACTAACCACTGAGCTACCGAAGGCCACCTCTGCGCCTCCACAGCTTCTGCAAAAGTCATTCCGCAAGATCCTCAATCTCTCCTGACAGACACGATAAGAGGGATGTTCAGACTCGATAACGACAACAGTGCGTTTTGAATTTAAGCAGGTCCACATCAGCCTGAAATGTAGGCAGTTCCTGACTAGTGGCCACCTATCATTTGTTGCTGTAAGTGCACTATCTCTTTACAAGAGCTTGCAGGTCGCTAATGGCATGGCCACACATTCCAGTTCCCCTGGAGCGTGTAAGGTAGTTCCTTGTCCTGCATGTTCATCTACCTTGCAGTTCCCTGGTATGTCTCTGTGTCACGGCACCCATATGGGGTGGATATTAAACTGATAGGCAATCTCGTTAAGAGATTTCGGCAGTCGAGGACAGTTTTTGAATTCAGGAATATCGTTTCCAGGGACTTGATAGCAGCCTGACTATCACAGATATATTAATACCGACTTTGGTCAGAACATTAATTTTCAGCCCTTCCGCTACCCATTTAAAAACTAAGATTTCCGTCTGGTAAACACTACAGTGATCAGCCAATGGATATCCCAAGTTCCTCAGAAAAAACACCAACGCCTACTTGATTGTAGAGTTCTATGATCTATCAGAGTGAGATTCTTCTTGTCAGAAAGAGATTTAGTCTTAGTGTAATTAACAATGCGCGGAAGGTCAAGCAGTTGCCTAGGTCTAATAGCAGTATATGCGACATATTGACTTGCTGTAATATCAAGCGGAATTAAATGTAGTACATACACGCAACATTTAGTGCCTCAGTTGGAGTCGTTCATATAGCAGTCATTCGCTGAATCTTGTTTAGTATCGCGCAGAAGACGACAATGCCGTACAGCAGTATCGGCCTGACTATTGTCGTATACAACTAATAAACTTTACGCGAGTTCAGATCCCAGCGTTTTCTTCTTGCCATTTTAAAGGTATAGCTCTACTTCAACCTTATTTTCGCTTTACAAAATGTTGGGCTTGAAGCTTAACTTCATATCTATCTTCATTTGCACGTTCAAAGAAGGGAATTTCAATTTCAATACCCCTCAAGGAGACAGGTGAAATAGTAGGAATTATGTATCTCCTGCTGAAAACAATTGGTTCAGTCTTGGTCGGGTTCTCACCATGACAATTATCGAAAACCCATCTTGTGGTTGTATGATGGGCCTGCTGTAGGATATATCTAAGAGTTCTCGGAAACTTCCCTTTAACAACCATCCACCATCTCCAGAGAAGGAGGGATATTGTTCATGGACAGATTCCATAGCAGAGGAGATATAACACAACCTTGGACGTTCACCTGCTAACGAATCTATAGAGGTAAAATGCATTAACAAACCAGTAAGGAAAGGCTAAAGTCGGGCGGGGCCGACTATATAATACCCTACACCACTCTCGTAATATTGAATAACTCTGATATATAAATTTTGTAATTCATGTATAAATTGTTTACATAAATTTACTTTTGGGACATTTTATACTTAAATAATACCCTGTACCACAGTGTGGTGTAGGGTATAAAAACGATTGGATCTAAAGAGCCAAATCGGACGAAACATATATATGGGAGCTATAGCTAAATCTTAACCGATTTTCTTCAAATTCGGCAATGTTGGTTCATGGATCAAGAAACTCTACCATTCTAAATTTCAAAATGATTGGATGTAAAATACAGCTTTTATAGGACTAAAGGGCGAAATCGGACGAAACATATATATGGGAGCTATAGCTAAATCTTAACCGATTTTCTTCAAATTCGGTAGTGTTGGTTCATGGATCAAGAAACTCTACCATTCTAAATTTCAAAATGATTGGATGTAAAAAAAAGGTTCTACAGGACTAAAGAGCAAAATCGGACGAAACATATATATGGGAGCTATAGATAAATCTTAACCGATTTTCTTCAAATTCAGCAATGTTGGTTCATGGATCAAGAAACTCTACCATTCTAAATTTCAAAACGATTGGGTGTAAAATACAGCTTCTATAGGACTAAAGGGCCAAATCGGACGAAACATATATATGGGAGGTGGGTCCAGCTGTGTTATTTTCAGGTGTTACAAACATCTGCCGTGAAACAAACTTATAATACCCTGTACCACAGTGTTGTGTAGGGTATAAAAAGTAAATAGCTTTTTAAAGAACCTACAGATTTTAGCGGCGTTAGTGTCGGATGACAGGTTTTAATCTCTGCTTAAAGGTAAATAAAAAAACTTTGGTTTCGACGCCATGGACCAAATAACAGCATGTCTTTCTTGCCTTCTCTAAAATGTTTAAATTTAAGATTGCAGAAAAAGTAGAAGGCCAGGTCCTATTACCCTAAAACCTATTCACAATGTACTCTGATGCCTAATGCAGCATTAGCATCAACTACAAAACCCTACTTCAACTTTAAGCACGTCTCTAAAGAAAAGCTATGAAAAAAGTAAAATTTTTCTACTTTTTGCAAAGATCGTCCTAGAGTGACCTTAAGGAAATTTTTACGATTTCTTTTCTTTTGGTACAGAACTGGTAGCGTCATGACCAGAGTATGAAGCCGCCGCAGTCAAACTTTTTTCACCAAACGGCGCCGGCGATCTTAGCGGCTAAAATCGGCTGAAGCACAGCCGCTGTCCTATAGGAAAATTCTAAAATATTGATTGATAAAATGTAAACTTTTGTTAAGCAAATAACCCTATGGCGGATATAGTCGTATGGAAAGTGATATTTGATTTTAATAGAATATAAAAAAAAACAAAAAATTATTTTTTTAGGAAATAATATGATTTTTTCTTTATTATTAGATATGTATATAGAGATAAAGAAATATTTTTGGAATAAACAGCCGGAAAAGTTTAAGATGTATAAAAAAATCAATGGATCCATTCAACACATCCATTCTAAATTATTGTAAGTCGACTTACTTAGTATGTTTCAATGGGCACTACGTTTGAAAATTCTAAATAATCGAAATTATCTACAGCCAATTTGTCCAAACCAACCAATATTTAAACTCAAAGCGATTTAAGCTAAAGGGTATTTAACACAAATTTAAAACTTTCCTAAAGTTTTTATTTGCCACTCCTGAAAATATACGTGTTCCAACTTACTTTGAAAATCCAACTTTAACTCCACATATTTTTTTTAAATTTAATGAAAAAATATACGTTATTTCCGAATAAATGTATTATCCCGAAAGTTCATGGGCAAGAAGGTATTTCAATACACAACACTTCGTAAAATGAAACAAGTAAAAGCGTTAAGTTCGGCCATGCCGAATCTTGTATACCCTCTACTATGGATTGCATTCAATTTGATTACTGGAAAAATCTTTGGATATGGAGCAAATCATGAAACGGTCCTTTTTGTTTAAGTAAATTATTAAAAAACGAATGCTGCAATTTTTAGCCAAATTGTAGGCAGCAAATTCTTTAGCCAAACACCTCACCTGAAAATGTGGTACTTATTGCTTAAAATAGCAATTTGCAGTGCGCTACATCTGCAAGGGGACTACAACAAAATAAAATTTGATTTGCATAAATTTTATTGAGATGAATTCTTGCCATAATAGAATACAAACTGTAAAGTTTTAGCTAAATTTCTTAGAAAATGTGGTGTTTACGGCTTAAGTAAGCCTTTTTGGGAGGGACATCATTGTCTTAATTAAACACAAACTGCAAAGATTCAGTTAAAATGCTTAGAAAATATGATATTTATGGCTTAAATAGATGATTTGTATACATTTTATTACGATGACTTCTTGCAAAATAGCACACAAACTGCAAAATTTAAGCTAAATTTCGTAGAAAAGGTCGTGTTTATGGCTTAATTCAGCCGTTTCAGCCGCGACATCTATAGTTGGACTATAACAAAATAAGAACTGATTTAAAACATTTTTACTGCGATGAATTCTTCGATTCGATTCAGTTAAAATATTCAGAAAATGTGGTATTTGTGGCTTAAATAGGTATATTTTGGAGCGACCTTTATAGGGTGACTCTAACAAAATATGAACCGCTTTTAAAATTTTGGTTGCGATGAATTCTTATCAAAATAGAACACAAACTGCAAAGTTTCTGCTAATTTCTTAAAAATGTGGTATCTACGGCTTAAAACCGAATTTTGGAGCGACCTCTATAGGGGAGCTATATCAAAACATTGACCGATATGGCCCAAACAACCTGCAACTATAAGAAATATTTCTACCACATTTGATCAACACAGCTCTATTATTACGGACTGTAGCATGATTACAACAGACGGACGGACAGACGGACATGGCTAAAACGTCTTAGAATTTTACGACGATTAAGAATACAACAGGTGATCCAAGTAGAGATACTTTTTTCAATAGCCTTTTTCTGACAGATCACGTGTAAGTCGTGTCATGCTGCCATGTTATTTTTGTTAAGTATTGTTTGGCATTTCATCATGGAAAGAGTTACGCCTGAACAACGTTTATAAATCGTTCAACTTTATTACGAAAATTCACGTTCTGTGAGGAATGTGTTTCGTGCACTTCGTTCAACTTGAGCGTACTATTCGC
Source organism: Eudasyphora cyanicolor (assembly GCA_963930755.1). Taxonomy (NCBI): domain Eukaryota; kingdom Metazoa; phylum Arthropoda; class Insecta; order Diptera; family Muscidae; genus Eudasyphora; species Eudasyphora cyanicolor. The sequence goes on from OZ005735.1 coordinate 161,454,501, forward strand.
AACACCATCACCCATCTTGAGACCCAGCATTCATTATTGGATAATATTCGACCGAATATACCAATACCGAATTGAGAGAACTCTTCGGTGAGCAGATAATTTCTCGTTTTGGGCCGGTCGATTGGCCACCAAGATCGTGTGATATCACACCGTTAGACTTTTTCCTGTAGGGATATCTAAAGTCTAAAGTTTATGCGGACAAACCCGCTTCGATTCAGGCCTTGGAGCAAAACATCACGCGTGTCATTCGCCAGTTACAAGTCGAAATGCTCGAACGAGTCATCGAAAATTGGACTCAACGGATGGACCATCTGAGACGTAGCCGCGGCCAACATTTGATAGACATAATCTTCAAAAAATAAATACCAAAGAATGTGTTTAAGTACAAACATGAATTGTCCCTTTAATTTCTCTCGGTGTAGGCAATGTACTAATTTTCGTACCACTATACTCGTTAAAATCTGTCGGCTCCCAATTACTTCATCCTTGTAATTATGATTGTCAGATTTTAACGAGTAACTATTAGTTTTTGCGCCGACGCCGCCACCTTTCTCCATCTTAGCTTAATTCTTAATTTTTAATCGCTCTCTTAACCTCGCTCGATTAAGTACATCTCGCTGTACCACTTTGTATTCCAGGTAAACTTCGTTACCACCATCAACCTATAAAAACCTCAATAAACCGATTGGCACTTGGCCATTTTATTATATAAGAAAAAACTAAACCCTTTTGTTTTTATTTCTTTTGCTCTAATTTCACGCATTCGGCGTAAACATTGGTCACTTCAACCGGGATACTTGAGCCTAACCTCGGAGAAATTTCTTTGGCCTGTCTAATCGGTTTCCTTCTCGCCCTACAGCATCATAACCATCATCATCAACATCCTAACAATCGTCCTCATCAGCACCCCTTGACTTCTTCGTTCGGTGATTCGGCTTCATTAGATCGGGAGGAGACGCAAAATTCTAACCATCTACATAATATGAGTGCGTCGACTCATGCGTCTCGCGACATGAGCACTCAAGTTGATTGTCCGCCTCCCTCAAATTCTCAAAATAACATCTCGATTTCGCGCATGAATATCGACCACCTCGCGAGTGATAGTGTGAATGACCTCTCGTTGCCGCCGTGTGACACCGACATATTTGAGGGCGATTTCTTATCGTGGCCCACTTTTAGGGACCTGTTCACGGCGGTCTACATCAATAACTCTCGTTTGAGCGATATTGAGCGTTTATGTCACCTCGTTCGAAAAACAAGCGGAGAGGCGCGTGAGATTGTTTCAAAGTTTCCGCTAATTAATCGCCTTAGCGTGGAAAGCATTGAGGGATACTTATGACAACCCGCGTCTTTTAGTCCACAACCAACTGAAGGTTTTGTTCGCGCTCCCAGCAATTGAAAACGAAAGTAGTGCGGGACTTAAGTCCATACAACGTGGGATAAATGGATGTCTCTCGGCGATGTCCATCTACGAAGTCTCTACGGACAATTGGGATCCGATCTTAGTGTTTATCTGCTTACAAAGGTTACCCAAAATTACCCAGACTCTATGGGAGCAAAGCGTGAAGGATAAGTCCTCCCTTTCCACGTGGAAAGAATTGGATGACTTCCTAACAGAGAGAATTCGAACTCTAATGTGCCTCCATGGTATGAGGGATGACCCTAATAAGCGATCAAATGGGAAGAAGGTCCAGGCGCATCACGCAAATACAGCGTCTTCGGGATCTTCGCGGCCGTCCCAACAATCGGGTTGTTTGTTGTGCTCTGGTCAGAACCATAGACTTTACGCATGTCCTCGTTTCGCAAACTTTTCGCCAGCAGATCGGTTCTCCTTTGTCAAACGGCAGCGCTTGTGTGTAAATTGTCTGCGTAAAGGTCATGAAGTTAGAAGATGTGATAGTCGGCGTCGTTGTTCGAAGTGTAGTAAAAATCACCATACCTTGCTGCATCGAGACGATGCCACAGCGAGTAATTCGACTAGTGTGCCACCTCCGGCTAACCCCCCATCCGATCTGAGATCTAGGGCAACAAACCCACCTCCACTCGAACATTGTGAGCCATCCACATCAACTGCCAGTGTAGCTCGTCAAACTTTTCATATAGCGCAGAATAAGGCTGTTCTTTTGGGAACTGCAATGGTGCATATAGTTCATCAGGGCGCCTCCTATCCTGCTAGGGCATTGATCGATCCAGCTTCTGAGTCCTCTTTCCTTACATAGCGACTTCAAAATCGTTTAGGTCTACCAGTGCATTCCACCAATGCTACAATATCGGGGGTTAATGGCGCAATTTCGGCCACTTCTAGGAAAATTTGTCCTTTGATGATTGGAAGCCCCCTCGACACATCGATACTCTTGGAAACCTCTGCACTCATTTTGCCATCTATTTCTGGAAATTTACCCTCGTTCAACGTCACTTCAGATTTTAGGGCGTCGATGCCCAATCTTCGTTTCGCTGATGCCAACTTATTTGATTCCCGCCCCGTAGACATGTTGCTAGGTGCTGATTTGTACCCTAAAATTTTGATGGATGGTTGTCATCCACTTCTGTCAGGGACTTTACTCGCTCAGAATTCGGTCTTTGGATGGCTTGTCACTGGACCCGTTCCCGCCACCCTAGTGCGGACGTTTGCTACAAGAATTGGGGCATCAGATGAAGATAATCTGAATAGGACTCTCTTACGGTTCTGGGAGCTTGAGGACATACCACAGCGAAGAATGATGTCGCCCTCAGATTGCTATTGTGAGGAAAATTACACCAAGACCACGCGAAGGGACCCTGACGGCAGATTCGTTGTGACCCTGCCTATTAGGGCTGAGTTTGGTTTAAACGGCTGCTTAGGAGAATCCCGTTCAAATGTTTTGGGTCAATATTTTCGAAATGAGTCCTCATTGTTGAGAAGGCCGGACGTTACGGGTGTTTATGACGGTGTATTAAATGAATATTTGAACCTTGACCACATGAGGCCAGTGTCCGTCTCTCTTTCGGACCCACTGACATGTTATTTGCCTCATCATCCCGTCATAAACCCGGACAAACGAACCACCAAACTTAGGGTTGTGTTTAACGCCTCGAATAAAACTTCTAACGGCAACAGTCTAAACGACATACTTCATGTTGGACCCACCTTACAGACCGACTTGGTACTTTTAATACTTCGATGGCGCACCTTCAGATTTGTTTTTAATTCTGACATAACTCAAATGTATAGGCAGATTCGTGTTGACCCTAGACATACCGCCCTCCAGCGAATTATCTTCCGCGATTCCCCAACTAAACCTGTGCAAGATTATGAATTGCAGACAGTGACCTTCGGTGTAAACTGTGCCCCATACTTGGCGATTCGAACACTTCTTAGGCTAGCTGACGACATCCAGACTGAGTTCCCCCTCGCCGCGCAGATTTTACGAAAAGGCATGTACGTCGACGATGTCTTAGCGGGAACTCATGACCTTGAAACCGCATTGAACGCTCGGGATCAGTTAATTTCGGCATTGGATTCAGCCAAATTTGAGCTTAGAAAGTGGACAGCCAATGACAAGGCCATTCTCGACCGTTTTCCTCCTGGGCACCTTGTAGATGCTAAAGTCTTGAACTTTGTGGAGGCTAGTAGTTCCAAGCCGTTAGGTATAATGTGGAATGCACAGTTAGATTCTTTTTACTTCCATGTAAATCCTATCGCGAAAAAATCTACCTACACGAAGCGGGAAGTTCTTTCTTCCATTGCAAGGTTATTTGATCCGATCGGTTGGTTAGGTCCTGTGATAGTGATTGCAAAAATGGTTATGCAAAAGATCTGGATGGACAATATCGGGTGGGACGATCCACTGTTACCGGCCACGGACGTTGAGTGGCGGAAATTCGTTAGTTCCTACCCAGGTGTGAACAATATCCGAGTCCCTCGATGGGTACGATTTGCCCCGGGATTGCCGGCGGAACTTCATGTGTTCTCTGATGCCTCAGAAAAGGCATACGCGGGGGTAGTATATATTCGTGTTGAATCTACGGATGGGGAAGTTTTTGTACATTTGCTCTCATCCAAGACTATCAAGTCAATCTCGTTGCCCCGTCTAGAACTTTGTGGTGCCGTGTTAGCGTCGGAGCTTGTGAAAACCGTAGTTCGGGAAATTGATTTGGAGTTCCGTCAAGTTTATTGTTGGACGGATTCAACAATCGTTTTGTCTTGGTTGAAGAAGACTCCTTCGACATGGACTACGTTTGTAGCCAACAGGGTTTGTCGAATCCAAGAGAATGTTGGGAATCATAATTGGTACCACGTCAGATCGGAGGACAACCCAGCCGATCTGGGAAGTCGAGGTCTTCCTCCAGCTGAGTTAGCTGTCTCTCCCCTTTGGTGGCATGGGCCACATTGGCTAAGTCAAGAAAAATCGAGGTGGTGTATTCAAAACTCGACACAACTTGAAACTGACGTGGAAATTCGACCTGTGAGGAGTCACGCTTCATTCTTTTCGCCTGTGGAAGATATTCTGGAAAGATTTTCGTCGTTTGATCGTGCCCTTCGTGTAATTTCGTACATGATTAGGTTTTTTCGGAGAACGCACCGCTCGAATAGAGATCAATATCGGTATTCAAGCCCGAACATTTCTGGGTCAGAAATAAAGGAAACCCGAATTCGTTTGATAATCATTGCACAAAAAATGGGCTATGCGAATGATTATAAAAATTTGATGTATGGAAATTCCTTAGGTTCCAAAAGCTCATTGATATCTCTCAATCCTTTTCTGGATGGCGCGGGCATGTTGCGAATGAACGGTAGACTTGCCCGTTCACCCACCCTTTCGTATTCCGAGAAACACCCTATAATTTTGCCCTACAATTGTCGATTTGTGAAACTTCTTGTGAAATTTGTACACCTGATTTCCATACATGGAGGAAATCTTTTAATGCTTCGTATTCTTCGAATAGAATATTGGATCCCTCGGTTGAAAAACTTGATTAGGTAAGTGATACACCAATGTAAGACTTGTGTGTTGGCGAGGAAACGTTCGTGCAGTCAACTTATGGCGGCTCTTCCTCCCGAAAGAACCACGGTAAATAGAGCATTTACGACCACCGGAGTGGACTTTGCTGGCCCCTTCGAATTGAAATCGTTTACTGGTCGGGCGTGTAAAATAACCAAGGGATATGTTTGTGTTTTCGTTTGTTTCTAGACGAAAGCGATTCATCTGGAAGCGGTTTCCGACTTATCCACTTCAGGTTTTTTGGCTGCATTTCACCGTTTTGTTGCTCGTCGTGGGTGTCCGCATTCTATCTTTTCGGACAATGGGACTAATTTCGTAGGCGCTTCTAGAGAAATTGAAAGCAATTTTAAGATCTATCTGCGGGAGTGCTGTGACACCGTGACTTCCAAATTTGCGCTTCAAGGACTTTCGTGGCAGTTTATTCCTACCGGCGCTCCACACATGGGTGGGATTTGGGAAGCTGGTGTCAAGAGCTGTAAGGCTCATTTCCGTAAATACGCCCAAGAGATGAGGTTCACCTTTGAAGAATTAGCCACAGTTTTAGCTAGGATTGAGGCATGTCTGAATTCTCGTCCTCTTTGCCCAATGTCGGATAGCCCTAGTGAAATTGCCGTATTAACCCCGGGACATTTCCTTATTGGGGCTCCACTTCTTGCTCCCCCCGAACCCCTAATAACGGAAGAACCTTTGTCTATCGTGAATCGGTATAGGAAAATCCAAGCCCTCGCTCACCAGTTTTGCTTACGGTGGAAGGAGGAATATTTAAAGAATCTACACAAACGATATAAGTGGAAATTTCCGGAACGCGAGGTTCAGAAAGACGATATCGTTGTCGTTCGTCATGAGCAGCTCCCGCCAACCGCGTGGAAATTAGGGCGCGTCGTGTATTTATATCCTGGCACAGACGGTCATGTTCGCGTCGTGGACGTTCGAACGGAAAACGGAGTTGTAAGACGGCCGGTAGCTAAATTGGTTGTCCTACCCAACCCAACTTCGGCTACCCTTTAATATAGTTTTTCTCGTAGCATTATGGACGCCACAAAAATCTCATTCTTTGACGATGATTTGGAAGATTATGATGAGATCATGGAGATGTCGCAGGAGGCTAGTCGTCCGGGTGCTAAGCCGGCAGTGGAGTTGCCGCCAATCGTACCTGCGGTAAAAGACAGCATGGGTGAGGCCGTCATAGAAAAGAAGCAGGACCTTGAGGCACCGATGGTGGCTACCGAGGAGAATGTAGCGGGTTCGAAGAGAGACACACCTTCACAGGAGGTTGTTGTGGCTTCGACTTCGTCGTATTCGTGTCGTGTTTGCGGTGGTAGGCATCCCCTTCGGTTCTGCGAGCGATTTGCGACCATGTCCCATGAGGAGCGGCTTCGCGCGGTCATAAGGCATGCCTATTGCTCCCGCTGTTTGGCCCAGTCCCACCGCACCAAGGACTGCAAGAGCAAAGGCCAATGCAGAAGGTGCAAACAGGATCACCACTCTCTGCTTCATTCAGAGTCAACACCGCCCCTTCCGGGGAAAAACTCTACCGTCCGTCCGTCTCGACGACCTCACCCGTATAGAAAGTCCTCGTCCCGTCCGTGTCCACGATCCGAAACTGGTCTGTCCGATACGAAGCTAAAATCGTCTGTTGTTTCGCTGGGTGCCTTGCCCCTCATAAATGTGGTCACTTTGGCCCCAAGCTTGGTGGTCCACCTCAAGTCCTCCCCGTCTTCCATACCTGTCCGAGCGGTGATTGATCTCTGTAGTAAGCAGAGTCAGATATGTGCATCCTTGGTGAGGAGCCTAGGATTGCCGCTCTCATGCGTCGACGGTGTGCCGCTTTGCCGCGTAACGGTTGCGTCTGCCTACGACCGCGAACAACGCCTCTCCATGGTAGCCAGGGTCTCCGATCTGGAGCATGTCTACACCCCCTCGGAATCGGTGCCGGAGAGACTTAGAGAGTCCTACGACGGTCTTCCTCTCGCGGACCCCCAATTCTACCAAAGGGGTCGCGTTGCCCTGGTTTTTGGGCCTGAGCTGTACGCCCGAATAATAACCTGTCGGGTACAAGCACCTCCCGGGTTGCCAGTAGCCCAATACACAATGTTTGGCTGGGTGTTATCGGGGTTATGCAACCTCTAATACGCAAGGTCCCTAATGGCCTAATTCGCGGGGTCCCTAATGGCCCATCTTATTCGTAAGGTCCCTAATGGCCTAATTCGCGGGGTCCCTAATGGCCCATCTTATTCGCAAGGTCCCTAATGACCTAATTCGCGGGGTCTCTAATGGCCCATCTAATTAGCAGGGTCCCTAATGGCCCATTCTAAAAAAAAAAAAAAAAATAAAAAAAAAAAAAATAATTGAATTGAATTGAATTGAATTAAATTGAATTGAATTGAATAGTAATAAAAATACAATGCTCACCTACAAATTACACTATAGTACTACTTGAATTTATTTACTTAAGTTACAACATTCCTTTGATGTTGCAAGGTGGCCGGCAATGTTTAAGTACAAACATGAATTGTCCCTTTAATTTCTCTCGGTGTAGGCAATGTCCTAATTTTCGTACCACTATACTCGTTAAAATCTGTCGGCTCCCAATTACTTCATCCTTGTAATTATGATTGTCAGATTTTAACGAGTAACTATTAGTTTTTGCGCCGACGCCGCCACCTTTCTCCATCTTAGCTTAATTCTTAATTTTTAATCGCTCTCTTAACCTCGCTCGATTAAGTACATCTCGCTGTACCACTTTGTATTCCAGGTAAACTTCGTTACCACCATCAACCTATAAAAACCTCAATAAACCGATTGGCACTTGGCCATTTTATTATATAAGAAAAAACTAAACCCTTTTGTTTTTATTTCTTTTGCTCTAATTTCACGCATTCGGCGTAAACAGAATGTTCTTTCAAATTATAATAAACATTCCTCATTCAATTTGAATTTTCTGTTTTTTTTTCTTTAAAAAAGTAGGGAACCTCGATATGGATTACTCTATATTTACTTTATGGGGTCTCAAACCGGAACTACTTCAACATTCAAAAAGAAGAAGCGCGGATATAGGCCGTGATCACTATATGGTAGTGGCAGAACTTCGTTTTGATGTTTGGCCTAAAAAGAAAATAACCCAGATACAAAAGAAATACGATGTAGACAAACTTCGCAACGAAGAAATTAAAAATTTGTTTTCAGAACGAGTTGCTATAATAAATAAAAACGAATCACAATACAATGCTATTGAGTCCAGCGACTCTTGCTGGAACCGCATTTAAACACAGTTTGATAGTGCCTGCAAGGATGTACTAGGTTTACAACAGAAAGTGTCACGTAAATGGATAACACAAAAATGATGGAATTTGATATCATCTCGACGACAACTAAAACTTCAGCAACTATCATCATCCGATATTGAGAAATCTGAAAATCTATCAGCATGATACAATAGTATCTCTAGGGAAGTAAAAAAGATGAGATAAAGATGCTTTCCACGTAAGAATAGCTACTGAGGCGCAGGTGGCTGCAAATACGGGCAATTTGAAGAAACTGTACAAATGAACAAAGGAGTTGAGCACTAGGAGAACTAATACAGAACCACTTTTGGGAGAAGATGGAACATTGAAAACCAGTAAGGAGGAACAGTTGGCGATTTGGAAAAACACTTTAAAAATACGCTCAATATATTACATGAGGAGAATAATGATGAAATAATTATCCATAGACGGAAAAATGTAAACAGAAACATAAGTGATAAGTGCGATCACTACACTGAAGAACGGTAAAGCAGCTGGATGTGATGAATGCTTCAAAACCAACCCTGATGTCGCAGCTTCATAACTTTTCGTCCATATCTGGGAGACTTCATATACGAGTACATATAAAGGAGACTGTGTGTTTGTCTGTTTGTTCCGTATAGACGCCAAAACGGCTGGACCGTAGGGGAAATAGGGAAAATAGGGTTCTTGAATTTTCGGTAGATCAAGTGGGCGTGGAAAAATTTTTAGCTAGAGTGCTGAAATTTTGTGTGTATGCATTTAGTAGCAGATTATGTGAATTTATCAAAAATGGTCGGAATAGGACCAATGGGCGTGGCCCGGCCCATATACGCCAAATTTTGAAATTGAGATATCTTGCACAATTTATAGCGAGAGCGCTGTCATTTTGTGTACATGTATCTGGTAGCAGTCTACGTGTTTGGTCTAAAAATTGGCACTATCGGACAAATAGGCGTGGCCCCGCCCATATAAGCCAAATATTAAAATTGAGATATCTTACACAATTTGTTAAAGAGGGTGCTGAAATTTTGTGTATTTGTATCTGGTAGCAGTCTACGTAATTTGTCAAAAAATGGGCTGGATCGGATCAATGGGCGTGGCCCCTCCCATATAAGCGAAATTTTGAAATTGAGATATCTTGCACAATTTATTAGCGAGAGTGCTGTAATCGAACCAACGAGAATGGCCCGTCCAAATGGGCCAAATTTTGAAATTGAGATATCATACACAATTTGTTAGCGAAAAAGCTGTAATGTTGTACATACGTTTCCGGTGGCAGTCTAGGTTATTGGTCCAAAAATGGACGTGATCAGAAAATGGGCGGATTCGGACAAATGGCACAGCCCATATTTTTCAAAGTTTAAAAATTGCGATATCTAGCACAATTTGTTAGCGAGAGTGCTGTAATTATGCGAATATTAATTTGATGGCAGTTTACATCATTGACCCAAAAATGGGCGGGATCGGACCAAAAGGTGTGACCCCGCCCATATGAGCCATGTTTTAAAATTGATATATTTTAAACAATTAGTTCGGGGAGTGCTGATATTTTATGTATTTGGTATTTGGCAGTATTCGTGGACGGGATCGGAAATCTAATTCTGGGGCAAAGAAGTGGACCGGGTCCAGCTAGTCAAGTATAATTAAGCTTCCCAAGAATGGAAATCTGAGCAAATGCAATAATTGGCTGGGTATATCTATAACACCAACTGTGACGAAGAAATTCAACAAGATTATTTTAGGCAGAATATCCGCACCACTATACAAATTAATTACCCCATCTCAGGCTGGATTTTTTCCACATAAGAGCTGCCTTGACCAAATAAATACACTGCGAATACTGATAGAGCAATCAGTTGAATTCAATACCCCCTTTATATAACAATTATCGACTTTGAAAAGGCTTTTGATGCTCTTAAACGAGATTTCATATGGAATGCGCTAGAAGTCCGGAGTATACCACACAAAAAACCATCAAACTTATTAAATACAGCTACGAAGGATGCGTTTCTCGAGTACTTCACGCTGGAAGTCTAAGCGACGCGAAACAGGGATGTGCACTTTTTCCGTTGCTTTTTATTACAGCGCTAGATATTGTTTTCGAAGCCACCAGTTGTCGACAGGCAGGCATAAGCTGGAGGCTAACAGATAAACTTACGGAACTCGCATATGCGGACGATGTAGCACTGCTAGCAGTCAGACGAGACGATATGCAGAACAGAGAAAGTAGCCTTTCTGAAGAGGCGTGCAAAGTAGGATTTAAAATTAACATCGCAAAGTTCAAGTGTATGAGCAACGGCCAACACAAATATACGTCTAAACCGACAGGATTTACAAAATGTCGACGAATTTAAATACCTTGGCAGCAAAGCAAGATCCGAAATAGAAAGCAGAATTCGCAAAGCCCGGAATGCATTCGCAAAGCTTAGTAATATTTGGAGCAGTAATAACATACGACTGCGAACTAAAAGACAGAAAAGGCCATCGTGGAACTTGGCTATATTGTAGAGGATAATTTGGCATAAAATACAAAAAACAAAATTTAAAAATAAATTTTTAAAAAAAAATAATTTTAATAATATTTTTGAAAAAAAAATATTTTTGAGTTGTTTTCTATTTCTCGTTAAGAATGCAAATAATTACTAACATTTTGCAAAAAGTCCCACATTGATAGCTGTCACCGATAAAACGATATAATTTTTAATAGTCCTCAAAATTCACAATTTCGAAAATTTTAAAATCTTCATAATAGGCCTTTTGTTTATTTTTTTTCAGAACAATTTGCATGGATTGTTGACTACACTTAATATTGCCATTATACCAAGTTTCCATAAAATCGGTGGCATGAGCCAAAATAAATGGAAATGCTTAGTTGGCACTTTTATCAAAAGTATTTTTTTAAACTACTGCCTGTTAGGATGGCAGCCGTATTTTTTAATACAAGCTCACATATACCAGTTTAGGTCCCTAGTGTTACCACGGGCTGAAATGCCCCTCATCGAAACCAACCTGTTTGATATACAAATTTATCGATAGTACGAATTTCGGTACTGGAAAGATATGTTAGGCTGCCTAGAAAGGCCGACCCCAGAATGTCGAGTCGTCGTTTACTCAGAGCGGGGCAGTCGCATAGCAAGTGCTCAATGCTCTCCACTTCTTCCTCATCTCCACAGCTTCTGAAGAAGTCATTAGAGTCAATACCCAATCTTTTGGCGTGTTCGCCGATCAAGCAGTGTCCCGTCAGAACTGATACTAACGTAGACAATCTTTGCTTCTCTAGTGCGAGGAGATATTTGGATCTTCTCAGGTCATACCTTGGACAGATTTGTCTAGCTCAGCTGCAGGTGCCGATTTCTGTCCATCTTTCGTTGGACTGCCTGATTGCCTAAGCCAAAGCTTGTACGTGGATAGTGGCGCACCAATATATGCAAATTCTTCGAGAATTTGTAATGTCGTCCCTTTCCTAGCAAGTTCATCAGCTTTGCAGTTCCCCGGAATATTCCTATGCCCAGGCACCCATATGAGGTGTATATAAAACTGCTCAGCCATCTCGTTAAGAGATCTGCGGCAGTCGAGGGCTGTTTGTGAATTTAGGGATGTTGCCTCCAGAGAATTGATGGCAGCCTGGCTGTCCGAGTAAATGACAACGCCAGTGTTGGTTACCATGTTGCGACTCAGCCACTTGGCTACTTCCCATATTGCCATTATTTCGGCTTGATAGACACTGCAGGTATCTGGTAGTCTGTGCGCTATATCCAAACTAAGCTCTGCACCGTGTACTCCGAAGCCAACCTTTTAATCAAGTTTCGAACCATCCGTGTAAAGGTGGATATGTTTTCTATTACCTGGTATTCTTCCAACCCATTCATCTCTTGCGGGAATCATAGTGATGTATTTTCTCTCGAAGGTGTACACAGTTGGTATATAGTCCACTCGGTCGGTTACCATAGCACTACACTTTGATATCCTCATGTGACCGTAGTTTTTGTACCTCCACATTGATAGGCAGTTTAATCTTATTGCCGCTTTGGTTGCAACTTCTCTCGCCACAATATTAATCGGCAGTATATGGAGTAGGGCTTATAGAGACTCGGTCGCTGTAGTCCTTAAGGCTCCGCTTATGCTCAGGCAGGCAGTTCTCTGAACCTTTGTTAGTAGGTTGGTGATGGTTAGTTTGTCAGTTGCCGTCCACCATACCACAATGCCGTATAACAGTATAGGACGAACTACTGCTATATATATCCAGTGGACGATTTTAGGAGAGAGGCCCCACCGCGACCCTACAGCCTTTTTGCAGGAATATAAGGCGACGTTGGCCTTCCTTACACGTTCCAATACGTTAAGTCTAAATAACAGTTTTCTATCTAAAATTATTCCTAAAAATTTTGCACTTTCAGAAAAGACTAGATCTGTTCCATTTATCCGAGGTGGAGGGTCCACATGTGGGACTTTATTCATCCTAGTAAAGAGAACCAATTCTGTCATGTTTGGGTTTACGCCCAAACCGCTGCTTCTGGCCCATCTAGCCAATTTGTTCAGAGAATGTCTCGGAGGACGTTTTCGAATTTGCCACTCACTGCGATTGCCACGTCGTCCGCATATGCCACGACCTTGCAGCCACAACTTTCTAGATCTAGCAGGATTTCATTCACCGCGAGGTTCCAAATTAGTGGAGACAGTACTCCTCCTTGTGGGGTCCCTGTGTTTACAAACCTTGTTAGAGTTGTGGACCCAAGACATGCTGTTATGCGTCTTCTGTTGAGCAGACTTTGAATTAGTCTGATCAAACTACATAGAGTTAACTTTAGATGTGACAGTGCCGCAATTACTTGTTGTTAAAAGCCCCTTCTATGTCAAGAAATGCCACCATGGTGAATTCCTTGAAATGCAGGGACGATTCGATAGTGCTCACAAGTTCGTGCAGGGCTGATTCTGTAGACTTCCCCTTATTGTAAGCATGTTGGTTCACCGACAGGAGTTTTGTATCCAGGTTTTCCCTAATGAAATAATCTAAAAGTCTTTCCAGACCTTTTAATAGGAAGGAGGATAGGCTAACAGGTCTGAAGTCTTTTGGCCAAGTGTGTGACAACTTCCCCGCTTTAGCTATGAATACCATTTTGGTATCCCTCCATCGATTCGGGATGTATGAAAGCCTGATACAGCCTACATAAATTTTCTCCAGCCAGGGGATAATGTACTTCGACATTTTCTGCATTTCTGCTGGAGTGATGCCGTCTGGTCCAGGTGACTTGAAGGGCTCAAAGCTATTAATAGCCCAGCTTATTCTGGATCTCTCAGTCAACAAGCTAGCAATGCTCGCAGTCCACTCGCACTCTTGTTGGTCCTGCTTATCCTCTGGTTCTGTAAGAGAGTTCCCCGGGAAATGTGTGTCGAGCAGTACATTGAGTGACGGCTCGCTGTTTTTGGTCCAATTATTTGCCTCATCCTGCAAGTAACCCACTGTACAGGGTGAAGCTGATAGTATTTTCATCAGCCTTGCGGCGTCGGAGACATTTTCCACTTCGCCACAGAAGGTATACCAAGAGCGTCTTTGCGCCTTTATAAGCTCCATCTTATAGATCTTGAGTTGCTCTTTATAGGCATTATATATAGGAGACTAGAAGTATATAGGAGACTAGAAGTAGTAAATGAACATGTTATTTCTTCAACCTTAGCCGGGAGTTCGTGAGCACCAGCCATACAGACAGATGGACGGAAGGGTACCTACAATACAAATTTGAATTGGAAAAAATTAAAAAAAAATTTAAGCTGTCTTATTATATTTTCTATGTATAGCATTTCTGCTTTTAAAATAAAACAAAATTGTGAATGAATTAGAAAAACAAATTTAGAAAATTTATAAACCACTGGCGGACTGACCCAAACAGACGTTTTCCTGCCCGTTCTGGTTAGTTATTCATTGATATTTCATTCATAAATACATACATTCCAAGTTTCAGGAAAAGATCACCATAAAAATGTATATAGGACATAAGTCCAGCTCAGCGCCATATGCAGGTTAGAATCATACATACAAACTATTATTAAGACAAACCACACGTACATTTCAAATTATAATCAAATCGCGATTTTAGTAATTCTTAAACTCAGATGACACGGAAGTGAATCTTACCATTTTTAGCCCATTCGCTCTTAAGGTTTATGTTTCTTATATACGTGTGAATTTTATAACTTTCAGTAATATTTTATGCAAAAACTTGCCGTGGAAAAGCCATAAATACGAAAAAAAAAATTTTAATGTACTTTAAAATTATCTTTTTTATACCCTACACGACACTGTGATCCAGGGTATTATGTGTTTGTGCATTTGTTTGTAACACCCAAAAGGAGAAGGGATATACCCATCGTTTATTATACCGATCGACTTTGAATCACTTCCTGAGTCGATATAACCATGTCCGTCCGTCTGTAGATGTCTCGTTGTAATCAAAGTGCAGGTCGTATTTATGGTACGCTGTAATGAAATTTAGCACAGTGCTCTTTCTCGGCCCAAGGACGATCCCTACTGAAATTGGTCAACATCGGATTTAGTATAGCCCCCATACATAAATATGTTACCCCCGATTTGATATGTAAGCGCTGTAGAAACCGTATTTTATATCCGATCAGTACGAAATTCGGCAGAGACATTTTTCTTATTACATGTTTGAATACTGCCAAATTTTTATCGCAATGTCCCATTTTCACATTGTTAGTGAGGTGTAGGGTATTCTATAGTCGGCCCCGCCCGACGTTCTATCTTTCCTTACTGGTTTATACTGGGTTCACTTAGTACTTCCGGAGTAATAATTGTGACCCGCAAATATATATTCGACCTTATGAAAGTTGACCTTAGCAAAGTTGGACTAAAGCTCATAAAAAGGAAGACGTATTTCTCAAGTCAAATATATTATGGTTAGACGGGACTTTCGATTTATACAAAAAGAAATAGATAATAATGCCGATTCAGATGCAAACATATTTCAGAGCTGCTTCGTGCCTCTTCGATTAGTTAGTGGCAAAGAACATGAAAAAATATTGTGGGGAAATCCGACACCTTCGTCTCCCAGATACTGTCGGCCAATAAGATTCCGTTTTGTGAAAGAGAGCACTGACGATACGGCGGAAGAAATTAACCACATAACACACACATTTACAAATTTATCATGACAATGGTAGACGGCAAAATCTGCAATGCTGCTACTGGTACGACCTCCACAAGCCAATGCTACATTTGTGGCGCAACTTCCAAAGAATTTAACCAATTAGGGGATAACGGAAAAGCAAATCCCAAAGCTATTGAATTCGGTCTCTCAGTTTTACATGCCAGAATACGATTATTTGAGAGCTTTCTTCATTTAAACTTCAGACACAAAAATACAGAAAAAGAAATCGAAAAAGAGCGAAAACGACTTATTCAAGAAACGTTTCGTAAAGAAATGGTTTTATTGTTGGATGTCCTGAAAGCTAACTTTGGAAACACCAATGATGGCAATACAAGTGAAGACGTGAAATTAGCTTCGGAAATAACAGGAATTAATTATGATCTAATTTACAGATTAAAAGTCATACTTGAAGTAAGTTTAAGCGGACATATAATTGACCCCGAAAAATATGCTCTGGAAACAGCCCGCTTGTATGTCCGTTTGTACCCTTGGCACCCTATGACTCCTAAAATACATAAACTACACTGTCCAACACCATTTTTGGAACAGAATAGCGACCCTACAATTCTGAAAGGGCATGTTGAGTAGATCATTTTTGTAAAATAAACTTATGGTCCAGCTGGTCTGAGTTTTTTTTTTACAGTGTGTCAAAGTTTTCATTTTTTTGTCGAAGGTAGCATTATACTAAATGAAAAAAATGATGCAAGTTAATTTCTGAGAGATTTCTCATTGTCAGAGTTACATAGTGGAATTTTATGAGGATCATTTTTGTGGAAGATCTTAACCCTCTAGCTCCCCTCTTAATGAGTCCTTTCAAAAAGGACACTAAAGGATTAAAGTATTCTACGACAATGTTTGCCGGAAAATTTCAGTGGGGGTCGCCAAGGACACCAAAGTTGTAATTATAGTTCTTTACATTTAATTAGCAAAATTACATGCCAACTTATACAAAAAAATACTATAAGGTAAATACAGGGTGGCTGATGAATATTGCTACATTAAGAAACTCAAATAATTTGTTTTCAGCGTATGGAATTCACTTTTCTTTTATTCATGTTAAAGCTCATTAAATTTAATTAAATATAGCTTAATTAGTTTTAAAAATAATGGAATTTAAATGCCCCCCTGCTCGTTGATGCATGTGGGGCATCTTACCAAAAAGTTGTTCATTACTGCTTGGAGAGTTGAGACGGGAATAACCGCAATTGTTTCTCGAATGGATTGCTTTAGTTTATTAAAATTTGTTGGTTTTACTTTGTAGACTTCCTGTTTGCAATAACCCCACAAGAAAAAGTCAGGTGCAGTAAGGTCAGGCGACCTGGGGGGCCAACGGAATGTGGAGTTTCTGGATATCAGCTTATTGGGAAATTTTCTTTCTCTTCCACCATCTAAAGCATCTTCTGGCAAAATTCCAAGCAAATCGGGAAGTCTGCTGAGTTCACTTTATTGGCCATTTTAATTTTATATGGGAATAACTCCAAATCTTTGTGCATAATTGACTGCAATGACTGTCTGCTTATACCCATTTGAGCAGATAAGGTTCTTGTCGAAACTCTTGGATTGTTTTGTATGGCATCAGCTACAGCAGCGATTGTTTCCTCCGTCCGAACTGAAGGGTTTCGATGGTAAGGTCTTCTGTTGGCTGTCCCATGCTCGGAAAAATTGTTAACAAGTCTCTTTATGGTACATCTGCTCGGAGGATTGCCGCCAAACGTGCCCCTATACTCTCTTTGAACCGAAACTACGGACTTCAGTGCGTAATAGCGGCGGACAATCCAAATTCTTGTTTCAGTGTCCCTGTTATCCATTTTTGTTAAATCTAAAAAGCAATCTGCAAAATAATAAAAAAATTAACCAGATTCATTAAATAGAAAAATGTTATTAAATTTTTTTTTGGTAGCAGCTTTTATCTGCCTCCCTGTATAAAGCCGTGATATCTGTGGAATTATTGGAGCAGAAGAGCGACTCTATTATTATGAAAGGGCATGTTGAGTAGATTATGTTGAGTAGATTATTATTATTATGGTCCAGCTGGTCTGAGTTTTAGTGGTTCAAAGATTTCATTTTTTGGTCGAAGGGAGTATAATACTAAATAAAAACAAGTAAGAAAGTTTCAGTCGGGTAAACCGACTAAGGGATACCCTCACTTTGTGAGTAATGTAATATTGAATATTACACGAATTATTCTGTCAATTTGTGTGGGAGGTACCAGAATGTTTTTAACAAATACACCTATTTTTCGCTGAACAGTAGATACTTTAAATTCATTGCACTGCGCCGAATTATAAGCGTTTATGTGCACTGGTATAAACGTTACGAGATATTAAATTGTGGTATGATTTGGCAATTTAGTGTGGGAGTTACAAAAAGGGGCGTGGCGATAACGCCCATTTTTCACAGGACTATAGACACTATAAAAACATTACACTGTACAAAATTTCAAGTATTATTATACACTTGTATTAATGTTATAAGCTGTTAACTTTTGGTGCAAAATGGTACCTTTGTGTGGGAGGTACCAAAAGGGGCTTGGCAACAACGCCCATTTTTCTCTGGACTGTAGGCAATATAAAAGCATAACACTGTGCAAAATTTCAAGTATTTTTATACACCGTTATTAATGTTATAAGCTGCTAATTTTTGGTGCAAAACGGTGCATTTGTGTGGGAGGTACCTAAAGGGACGTGGCAACTTCGCCCATTTTTCTCGAGTTAATAGCGACTAATAAACTAATACTGTGTGTGGAATTTCAGAAGATTCGAATAAGTAGTATAGTAGTTATTAAAGAATCAATATTTCACAACATTTTAACCATTTGTGGGGGAGACCAATATGGAGTGGACCAATATGGCCCATCTTCGAACTTAGCCGGAGATAGAAAAAAATATTACCACATACCAAATTTGAAGTCAATCGGTTACTCCTTTCGAGAGTTATCGTGCGCACCAGCCAGCAGACACACAGACAGACAGACAGACGGACAGACAGACAGACAGACGGACGGACATTGCTCATTCGACTTTAAATGACCCAAAACGGATTTCCTCCGAACATACTTAGGGTCTTAGATCACTCCTTCGATGTGTTACACTTTTTTCCGTAGCAAATGATATATACCCTCGTCACACTAAAGTGAGGGTATAACCAGTAAGAAAAGGCTAAAGTCGGGCGGGGCCGACTATATAATACCCTACACCACTCTCGTAATATTGAATAACTCTGAAATATAAATTTTGTAATTCATGTATAAATTGTTTACATAAATGTACTTTTGGGACATTTTATACTTAAATAATACCCTGTACCACAGTGTGGTGTACGGTATAAAAACGATTGGATGTAAAATACAGCTTCTACAGGAGTAAAGAGCCAAATCGGATGAAACATATATATGGGAGCTATAGCTAAATCTTAACCGATTTTCTTCAAATTCGGTAATGTTAGTCCATGGATAAAGAAACTCTACCATTCTAAATATCAAAACGATTGGATGTAAACTACAGCATCTATAGGACTAAAGGGTAAAATCGGACGAAAGATATGTATGGGAGCTATATCTAAATATTAACCGATTTTCTTCAAATTCGGCAATGTTGGTTCATGGATCAAAAACTCTACCATTCTAAATTTCAAAACGATTTGATGTAAAATACAGCTTCTATAGAACTAAAGGGCCAAATCGGACGAAACATATATATGGGAGCTATAGCTAAATCTTAACCGATTTTCTTCAAATTCGGCAATGTTGGTTCATGGATCAAGAAACTCCACCATTCTAAATTTCAAAACGATTGGATGTAAAATACAGCTTCTATAGGACTAAAGGGCCAAATCGGACGAAAGATATATATGGGAGCTATATCTAAATCTGAACCAATTTCAACCAAATTCAACAGGGATCTTTACAGCTGCGAAATTTTCTAAACTACAAAATTTCAGAACGATCGGAGTGAAATTGCGACCTGTAGTCGACGAACAACTTTACATGGACAGACGGACGGACGGACAGACATGGTTAAATCGACTCAGCTAGTGGTTCTGAGTCGATCGGTATACTTTAAGGTGGGTCTAGCTGTGTTATTTTCAGGTGTTACAAACATCTGCCGTAAAACAAACTTATAATACCCTGTACCACAGTGTGGTGTAGGGTATAAAAAGCTATAAGTTAATGTCTGAGAGATTTCTTATTGTCAGAGTTACATAGTGGAATTTTATGAGGTTCATTTTTATTGAAGATCTTAACCCTCTAGCTCCCCTCTTAATGGGTGAATTTGGCCCATTTTTCGAGAAAAGTCAAGAAAGTCCTTTCAAAAAGGTCATTTAAGGATTAAAATATGCTAAGAAAATGTTTGCCGGAGAATTTCAGTGGGGGTCGCCAAAGACACCAAAGTTGTAAATATAGCTCTTTACGCTTAGTGATCAAAATTACAGGCCAACTTATACAAATAAATAATATAATGTAATTTAATAATTGAACCACTGTAACAAAAAAACTCAGACCAGCTGGACCATAAGTTTATTCTACAAAAATAAACTACTCAACATGCCCTTTCAGAATTATAGAGTCGCTCTTCTGCTCCAATAATTCCACAGTTTTCACGGCTTCGTATTTACCTTATAGTATTTATACCCTACACCACATAACACAGCTAGACCCACCTTAAAGTATACCGATCGACTCAGAATCACAAGCTGAGTCGATTTAACCATGTCCGTCCGTCCGTCCGTCTGTCCATGTAAAGTTGTTCGTCGACTACAGGTCGCAATTTCACTCCGATCGTTCGGAAATTTTGCAGTTTAGAGAATTTCGCAGCTGTTAAGATCGCTATTGAATTTGGTTGAAATCGGTTCAGATTTAGATATAGCTCCCATATATATTGTTGCGATTCTGTAGTAATAAGCTGTATGTAGGTATGTAATTCTGTATAATACTTTCCACTTATGTACGCATACCTAATGTGCTGTCGTCAGTATTTATTATAGTTATAAGTATGTATGTATGTAGCGAGTATTTATTCTAGTTTATGCAAGTCAATGGCCAAAATAAAGAACGAAAACGAATTGGGTTCACATATCAACGGCCACTGACTGAAGTATTACAAACTGCAATAATGCATATTTAATAATATTAAGAATAGCCATCGTCAACGATGGCTGACCTACATCAATACATTATGCATAACCGTAATATCTGCTGGATGAGCGATTTCACGGTATAAATAGATGAATTAAATAAAGAATCAATGTAGTATGCAATTCATAGTTGTTTTACTATAACTCACTGAATACACGGTTCAAGTGCCCTGTACTTCACTCAACAAATTCCAAGTTTATGTGCTTGGGATTATACATTTGGTGACCCCGACTTTAAAGAAAAGCATCCTTAGGAAATTAGGGAACAATCCCCATTGGTGCCCCTTAAAATAAATTTCCCACGACAATTCGAGTACTCGAGGCTAACTAATTTAAGGAACAAACCAGAACACTGGTGACCACCCAACTCGTCAACTCAACCGAGCGACATCCGAAAATAAGGAGACAATTTAAATCCGCGTCAATAAGTAGTCACGCCTGGCAAAATGTTGGAAGAATTAGTAGCAAAACAGGAAGAGAGTGCCGTCGAGATAGAGAAGGCAATCGCAAACATTAGAAAGGCTCCGCTAGATCGGAGGACATTAGACTTCTACGAGAAAAAGTCGGCAGAGCTAATTAAGCTATGGAAAGTCTTTGAACAGCAGGATAATAGTATCCGAAGACATCCTTCAACTACGACAGAACATCCTTATCTGACCAAGAACGTTTATGACACCGTCAAGACTAAATTTTGTGCGATCACGGATGAAATCAATAATGCAATCAGTGCTTGTAAAGAAAAACCAGCGTTAGTTACGCCACAAAAACCACTCCCGGCAGTTAGAGAACCCAAGCAACAAAGAGAACCCTCGGAGTTCAGAAGCACAATAAGGCGACAGCGGGCCTTGATAATATCCCTCGAGCGTTTGCTCCAGGGACAATCCAAGATCGAGGCGCCCATGCAATCCATGTATGCTATAGACAAGCTATGGGCTAACATAGAAGAAATGCACTTAACTGTGCATGAATTTTCTGATGATCCATCTGCAGACGGTTACGATATCGCAAGATACTTGGAGCTCGAGGGACAGGTCCTAAAACACAAGGAGGAGCTGTTGAATATACAGAAAGGAACACAACCACGCGTAAATACATTGAAGTCACCGTCAATTGAACTACCAAAAATGACAATCCCCAAGTTCGACGGAGACTACTTGAAATGGCAAACTTTCGCGGACATATTTACTAAAATGATCCACGAACAACCGTTGCCGGCCATCCAGAAGATGTGGTACCTGAAAGCGAATATAACTGGCGACGCTGACCGACTTATTCGCCATTTCGAACTGACAGAGGCAAATTATTTGGCCGCATGGGATACATTGACAGAGAGGTTCAACAACAAACGGGCTCTGGCTTCTGCGTTAATGCAGAAAATAATGAATTTGCCAAATCTTACATCGGAAGGTAAGGCCATAAGAGACTTTCATGATGTCCTTAATGAAAGCCTAGCGGCCCTAAGAAATCTTGGTATCGAAATAAGCAAGTGGGATCCACTTTTAATACATATTCTGATAAAAAAGTTGGACAGACAATCTCACATAATGTACGAGCAATCCTTAGATGACCCTAAGGAACTACAGACTATGGAACATTTTCTTCACTGTCTTCAGAATCGGTTCCAATCCTTAGATGCAGTTGGAGGTAAGGATAAGGTGAAGGCGGTGTCAACAATAGCAGCATCCAACAACACCGATTGTCCACTTTGCAAGACCAATCACCCATTGTACTATTGTGGACAATTCTTAAAGATGGCGCCTGCAGAGAGACTAAAATGGGTCCAGAAAAACAACCGCTGTATCAACTGTTTCAGAGCTGATCACATCGCCAAGGCATGTACAAAGAGGTCGTGCACTAAATGTCCTTCGAAACATAATTCGTTACTGCATTTGGAGCACAAATCCAAATGCTCAAATCAACAACAATCTGGCACACAGCAACCAGCACAAAACTCATCTGTCGCTTCATCATCGACAGTTGCAGCTGCACAATCGTCAACGACAGCATCAGCAAATCAACATAATGGCCGCCAAGGGTCCGTTTTACTGGCCACGGCTAGGATAAAGATAACAGCAACCAACGGAAGAACAGGTGAATTTAGAGCAATTCTGGATTCTGGATCACAAATAAATATAGTTACGGAAAGATTAGTAAAACGTTTGTCAATCGAGCCAAAGAAAACTTATCTTTCTATCGAGGGAATTGGCGGAAGATCAAGGAACAGTAGTCAACGAGCAAATATAAGTGTCCAGTCCATGACGGGCAGATTTTCAGCCAGACTCGAGGCTTTTGTACTTCCAAGCATAATACCTGCCCAACCCAGTAGATCATTTGATATATCGTCATGGCCGATTCCAGAGAATATCCAGCTTGCTGACCCATACTTCAATAACACAGGTAAAATCGATGTTCTTCTGGGAGCTGAATTCTACTTCGACTTGATGCTGTCCGAGGAAATCAGACTATCCAAGGATTTACCCATACTACGTAACACGAGGCTTGGATGGATCGCAAGTGGTATAGTGGAAGAATCCTCGAGTAGTTCAGCAATTTGCGCCGTCCACAGCGAAGACGAACTTGCCACAAGCGAAATTATACAACAATTTTGGAAAGTCGATGACTTTCATGAGGACTCAAACTTAACGTTAGCCGAACAAAAATGCGAAAATCATTTCCTCCAAAACACAATCAGAAATTCAGATGGACGTTTCGTTGTCCGATTACCCTTCGCAGAAGACCCAATTTCATTGGCAGAATCAAAAGAGGTAGCACTCTCGAGATTTTTGGCTCTTGAACGTCGACTGACTAAGAATCCTCAACTACAAAAACAATATGTGGATTTTATGAAAGAATACGAGGCATTGGGCCACATGACGCGCATAAGTACGCAACAAGTTCAAGGCACTCACTTCTACATTCCTCACCACTGTGTGTTACGGCCCGACAGCAGCACCACGAAACTTCGAGTAGTATTCGATGCATCAGCCAAAACCGCATCTGGATATTCACTTAACGACGTACTATGTACTGGCCCAACTGTCCAAGGCGACCTATTCGGAATGCTTCTACGTTTTCGCCTACCAAGATTTGTGTTTACCACCGACATTGAAAAGATGTATCGACAAATATTGGTGGATGAAAGGGATCGCAAATTCCAACAAATTTTATGGCGGAACGCTCCTGGTGAAACCATCGGACATTATGCATTGAATACTGTTACCTACGGAACCTCTTCTGCTCCATATTTGGCGACCAAGTGCCTACAGCAACTGGCAGAAGCAAATACACAGAAATACCCATTAGGTGCCCCAGTGTTGCGCCATGATTTCTATGTAGATGACGGCATGAGTGGTGCTGACAGTTTGGCGACGGCTATTGAAATACAGCAACAGCTCTCAAACCTACTTCATGAAGCCGGGTTTAAGCTTAGGAAATGGTGTGCAAATCATTCGCGGTTACTACAAGGAATTCCTCCAGAAGATCGCGAAGTCAATCTCGATTTCGACCATACATCAACGAAGGTTTTGGGATTAACGTGGATCCCTAAATCAGATCAGTTTTGCTTGAAGGCAGATGTGACTGATTGCTCAGTTATAACTAAAAGATCAGTCACTTCCGATGTCGCACGGATCTTTGACCCATTAGGGATCGCAGGTCCGGTGGTAGCAGCAGCAAAAATATTCATCCAGAAACTATGGCAGATGCAAATATCCTGGGATGAACAATTACCAACAGAGATTTGTGCACAATGGTCTTCGTTCCGCCAAGGGTTGACTCAGTTAAACAACAATCATCTGGGCAGACATATTTTTGATACTCAAAAGGCTGTCCAAGTGCAAATCCACGTATTTGTTGACGCTTCAGAAAAGGCGTACGGATCAGCACTATACCTTCGATCGAAACTAGAAGATGGACGACTAATTGTAAGATTACTATGCGCAAAATCCCGTGTGGCACCACTAAAGGGATTAACTCTACCCCGGCTAGAGTTGTGTGCTGCGGCATTGGGAGCAGAATTAACGGCAAGGGTAAAAAGGGAGCTAAGATTTGAGAATATTCCAACGTTCTATTGGTCGGATTCAGAAATTGTGCTCTATTGGATAAATTCTACGTCGTCCTCTCTTCGCACATTCGTTGCAAACAAGGTTAAGAAGATCCAAACTCTGACTGAATGTAATCAGTGGCGTCATGTCAGTACAAGGGACAATCCTGCAGATTTAATATCGAGAGGTATAAGTCCCGACCGACTATCAACATGTGGTATTTGGTTCTATGGACCCACTTTTCTTCACGGAAGGAAACAGTGTGGCCACAACCGTTCGTCAAGGAGGCACTGAATTCCACCAGTCTGGAGTTCAAACAAAGGGCTGCGGTGACAGCAGCAGCATCTAGTGATGGATTACAAGATATAATATATACGATCAATCATCGTAATTCCTTCAGGCGGTTGCAGAGAATCGTTGCGTATGTTATGAGGTTTGTAGATGCCATCAAACAGTCCTCGGGGCCTCGGTCGAAAAATATATCGCTAACACCCCGAGAATTAGATAATGCACTTAGTTTAATTGTACGCACCGTGCAAGGCTCAGAGTTTGAAATAGAGATAAAGCAGCTAGCGAGACACAAGGCGTTAGACAAATCAAGTCCCATATACAGCTTGTCGCCATTTCTTGATGACAAGGGTGTATTGAGGATTGGCGGTCGACTGGAGGAATCAACATTATCCTTCGACGCCAAACATCCAATGTTGTTACCTTACAATGACCCAATAACCAAGGTAATATTGGTCATGATGCATAATGATAACCATCATTGCGGTCCTCAATTACTACTGGCGAACTCAAGGCAAAGATTTTGGATAATCAAGGGGAAGTCAATGGCACGCAATGTAGTACAAAATTGTGTGCGGTGTACCCGGGCCAGACCAAGATTATTCCAGCAAATAATGGGAAATCTCCCTGCGAGTAGAGTAACACCTGCACGGCCATTTATAAAAACTGGCGTGGATTATTGCGGTCCAGTTTGGGTGCACTACAAGCTGCGAGGAAAACGACCACACAAGGTATATATCGCCGTCTTTTGCTGCTTCGCCACAAAGGCAGTCCACTTGGAAGTAGTAACCGATTTGACTACTGACGCCTTCCTTGGCGCTCTGAAGAGATTCATCGCACGACGCGGACGATGTCAGACAATCTATTCTGACAACGCAACAAATTTTGTTGGTGCCAAAAATCAACTAGAAGAATTACAGCAGGCAATCTTTAAAAGCGAGTCCCAAAAGAAAATTATGGACACATGCAACAATAAAGGCATCGAATTCAAGTTTATTCCGCCAAGGGCGCCCCACTTTGGAGGATTGTGGGAAGCAGCAGTTAAGTCAGCAAAACATCTACTCCTTCGCACGGTGGAAGGTGCTTCACTGACGCATGAAGAACTCGAGACCGTGGTCGTAGAAATAGAAGCCGTTTTAAACTCCCGACCACTGACTCCTATATCAACAAATGCCAGCGATTTAATGGCTCTGACTCCTGGCCACTTTTTGGTTGGAGAACCATTGATAGCTCAAGTTGATACAAGAGCTTCGCAGCAAACAACATCACTGGCTACAAGGTGGAAATTAGTATCCCAAATAAAGCATGAATTTTGGAGACGTTGGTCCAATGAGTACTTAACCCAGCTTCAGGAAAGACACAAATGGAAGTCAACATCCCCAAACATCCAAAAGGGGCAGATGGTGATAATCAAAGAAGATAACGTTCCAGTAATGAAATGGCCCCTCGGTAGAATTACAGAGACGTATCCTGGAAGCGATGGCATCGTTCGAGTCGTCGAGGTAAAAACTTCTTCAGGGGTAATCAAAAGGCCAATACACAGGCTGGCCCCACTTATCGAAGACAAGAGCGAAGACAGTTCCTTTGCGGCAAACCCTCTTGAAGAAGATTTATTAAATGATCCTGGACCGAGTCCGGCCAAGAGAAGCAAACCTACAGGCACCTCGTTCTTGCTGACAGCAGTTATCACACTCTTCCTTCTACCACTCGTTCTAAGCAACTCCATAAAGATTCAGAGATTTGGAAGCGATCCAGGCATCTATTTTGAGGGAATTGGCACAGCGAAAATGGTGACGGCGGAATGGAAAATTATAGCATTTTATGAAGTAGGACCGTTCTGGGCAGAACTTGACGCGTTCTCGGCAGGGTTACGCACGTTTCAGCAGTTATGCGAGACCTCGTCCAAAAAAAAAATGTGTGACTCGTTGGCAACCAACCTCAACATGATTCAGGGACAATTGATGGATGAAAAGGAAGTACTCCTAATTCCTCGAAAGAAAAGAGCAGCCTTCAACATCGTAGGAAATGTAGCCCATGCGTTATTTGGCGTTCTTGATTCAGATTACGCGGAAGGCATGATAAAAACCATCGACAAGTTGAAGGACGATAGAAACCACATCACTGAATTTCTCCGTAATCAGACGTCTGTAATTGACTCCACAATAAACATAATCAAGCAGGACGAGGTTACAAGTAATTTCCGTATAAGCGAAATTCAGAAGACAGTCGTACAGTTCTCAAACAAAATCGAAGGAGATCGTCAAGAAATCGATAGAACACAAGCATTAGCACTTCTATCCACTCAACTATCTCTCATGGCCACTAAATTGCAGCAAACTGAGTCTGTCATTGTTGAAGTATTAACAGATGCTCATCATGGAAGAATAAGTCCGCAGCTCGTAACACCACACCAACTTCTGGATGAAATTCATACAATCCGAGCCCACCTTCCGACTTCTCGCACACTCCCAATCTCAGAGGACAACATAGTCGAATTTTATAAGCTAATGAGAGCCAGGGGAAGAGTCACAAGAGACAAAATCATATTCGAAATCACATTGCCATTGGTTGATCAACAACACTTTGACTTCTTCAAGCTGATTCCGGTTCCATCATCAAGATATGGGCACTTATTCACTATAGCTACAGACACCCACTTCCTAGCAATAAACTCACACAGAGATGAATATATTCCCATCTCAACCGATGATATGAAAACATGTTTCAGAGCCAAGGATGATAACTTTATATGCAGAAACATGCAGTCAAAGCTCAGTAGAGAATCCCCAAGTATTTCATGCGAGATTAACATTTTTAACAATAAATCCACAACAGCCTGCAAACTGTCCAAAACTTACGATGGGCCAGTATGGATTCAGACGACCCAACTTAATCAATGGTTATTTGCAATTGCCAACAGCACAGAAGTATCAGCGGTTTGCGGCACAGAACTCACACAACTGACAATAACGGGTTCTGGTATCCTTCAACTAGAACCAAACTGCGTACTTAAGGACCGTACGATCAACATACAAGGTCACTACAGTACCTCGAGCATTCTGCATACATCATATGCCCGATTCAGAAGCATCGAGTCTCTCAGCACCTCAACCGAAGTAGCAAAAATCATGAACAATCAAACCAAGCAGTTTAAAACACATGTCGAAGAACTAAAGAATTTACAAAACCAACTGGAGTCTTTAAATATAGCTAACTTAACGACAGCCATGGAATCAAATACCATACATCATCACGCAGTAAGCTATTCCGCGCTAGTAATGTCCGTAGGATTGGCTATCATCTATTTCATCCGCAAGACACGATCAAGGCAAATATATACCACAAACAACCAACAAGGTCAACATGACCCTCAACCAGCACCTCGACAGCCCCCAGCTCAAGCACACACCTCGGACATCACTATCAAGTAATTGAACATTTCATGGTTCAACATGGGGGAGAATGTTGCGATTCTGTAGTAATAAGCTGTATGTAGGTATGTAATTCTGTATAATACTTTCCACTTATGTACGCATACCTAATGTGCTGTCGTCAGTATTTATTATAGTTATAAGTATGTATGTATGTAGCGAGTATTTATTCTAGTTTATGCAAGTCAATGGCCAAAATAAAGAACGAAAACGAATTGGGTTCACATATCAACGGCCACTGACTGAAGTATTACAAACTGCAATAATGCATATTTAATAATATTAAGAATAGCCATCGTCAACGATGGCTGACCTACATCAATACATTATGCATAACCGTAATATCTGCTGGATGAGCGATTTCACGGTATAAATAGATGAATTAAATAAAGAATCAATGTAGTATGCAATTCATAGTTGTTTTACTATAACTCACTGAATACACGGTTCAAGTGCCCTGTACTTCACTCAACAAATTCCAAGTTTATGTGCTTGGGATTATACATATATCTTTCGTCCCATTTGGTCCTTTAGTCCTATAGAAGCTGTAGTTTACATCCAATCGTTTTTAAATTTGGAATGGTAGAGTTTCTTGATCCATGAACCAACACTACCGAATTTGAAGAAAATCGGTTAAGATTTAGCGATAGCTCCCATATATATGTTTCGTCCGATTTTGCTTTTTAGTCCTGTAGAAGCTGTATTTTACATCCAATCATTTTGAAATTTAGAATGGTAGAGTTTCTTGATCCATGAACCAACATTGCCGAATTTGAAGAAAATCGGTTAAGATTTAGCGATAGCTCCCATATATATGTTTCGTCCGATTTTGCTCTTTAGTCCTGTAGAAGCTGTATTTTACATCCAATCATTTTGAAATTTAGAATGGTAGAGTTTCTTGATCCATGAACCAACACTACCGAATTTAAAAAAAAAACGGTTAAGATTTAGCTATAGCTCCCATATATATGTTTCATCCGATTTGGGTCTTTAGATCCAATCGTTTTTATACCCTACACCACACTGTGGTACAGGGTATTATTTAAGTATAAAATGTCCCAAAAGTACATTTATGTAAACAATTTATACATGAATTACAAAATTTATATATCAAAGTTATTCAATATTACGAGAGTGATGTTGGGTATTATATAGTCGGCCCCGCCCGACTTTAGCCTTTCCTTACTGGTTTTTTGTATAAGTTGGCATGTAATTTTGCTAATTAAATGTAAAGAGCTATAATTACAACTTTGGTGTCCTTGGCGACCCCCACTGAAATTTTCCGGCAAACATTTTCGTAGAATACTTTAATCCTTTAGTGTCCTTTTTGAAAGGACTTTCTTTAATTTTTTCGAAACCAGTAAGGAAAGGCAGAAAGTCGGGCGGGGCCGACTATATAATACCCTACACCTCCCTAACAATGCGATAAGGGTTATTGCGATAATAATTTGGAATAATTGGTAAATGGGTAAGAACACATATATGTGGATATATCTAATTCTGAACCGATAATCGCTAAATTAAGCAATATTCGTTCCTAAATTGAGAAACATCTTTCTGGAGAATTTTGTAATGATCGGAAGTAAAGTACAGCTTCTATAGCGCTTTGTAACCAAATCAGGAGGAACATATATATGGAGCTTATATATAAATCTGAATCGATTTTCCCTGAATACCCATTCATGTAAAATAGAAACCTCTTTCTGTCGAATTTCGTACTGATCGGATATAAAATACAGTCTCTACAGCGCTTGAATGTCAAATCGGTGCTAACATATATATGGGGGCTATATCTAAATCTGAACCGATTTTCTCCGAATTTGGCAGTATTCCTTTGTGTAGTAAGAAACCTCTTTCTGCCGAATTTCGCTGTGATCGGATATAAAATACAGTTTCTACAGCTATTGAATTTCAAATCGGGGGTAACATATATATGGGGGCTATATATCAAAATCTGTACCGATTTTCTCCGAATTTGGCAGTATTCCTTCATGTAATAAGAAAACTCTTTCTGACGAATTTCGTACTGATTGGATATAAAATACAGTTTCTACAGCGCTTACATGTGAAATCGGGTGCAACATATATATGGGGGCTATATCTAAATCTGAACCGATTTCCCCCAAATTTTGTATTGTATCTAAGTGTATCACGAGACTACTCTCTGTCAATTTTTGTACAAATCGGTTACAAAATGTTGCTTATACAGTGCATATATGCCAAATCGGAGGTACATATATATGGGAGCTATATGTAAATCCAAACCGATTTTAACCAAATAAATAGGGATCGTCCTTGGGCCTAAAAAAAGATATGTGCAAAGTTTCGTTGAGATCGGACCATAATTGCGACCTGTACTTTGATTACAAGAATACATCTACAGACAGACAGTCGGACAGACAGACGGACATAGCTAAATCGACTCAGAAAGTGATTACAAGTCGATCGGTATAATATACAATGGGTCTATCTCTTCTCCTTTTGGGTGTTACAAACAAATGCACAAAGTCATAATACCCTGTACCACAGTGTGGTGTAGGGTATTAAAAGTGCCAAATTAAGCCATTAAGAGGGGAGCTAGAGGGTTAAGATCTTCCACAAAAATGATCCTCATAAAATTCCACTATGTAACTCTGACAATGAGAAATCTCTCAGACATTAACTGCATCATTTTTTTCATTTAGTATAATGCTACCTTCCACAAAAAATGAAAACTTTGACCCACTGTAAAAAAAAACTCAGACCAGCTGGACCATAAATTTATTCTACAAAAATGATCTACTCAACATGCCCTTTCAGAATTATAGGGTCGCTATTATGTTCCAATCAAAAAGTCTTAATTTTTTGGACAGTGCTATTAATGCATGGTGCAGTTATAATAAAAAAATGCCTTGCTACCTATTGGGCAGCTTTCCGAGGAGGCAGCATTTCTGGTCTTACCGCCAGACTTTGCAAGAAAATTTTCAAGAGAAATCTGCAATCAAGACATTTTTAATAGTCTACTATTGAGTTCAGATCCTTTGTTGAGCAGCATGAGGCCTATATAAAGAAAAAAGCAAATTGTTTTTTTACTATTACTATTATGTCTGAAAATCGACTACAAAGTTCTTTAGATAGCAAAGAAGATGAGATTTCTGAAGACCTATAGTTTAAACATGACTTTTTTATATTTTTTTTTCTACTTTTCCATAAAAAAATCTCCTTTTATCTATGAATATATCGGATTTTTTATTTATATATATCATGTAGAATCGAAATAAGCACAAAGTGTTGCAGAGCATTACCTTACATTAATTAATATTGAGCCTTAGCCCAGCTTCTGTAGCTTCACTCTCCACAGAATTAAGTTTAGCAGACGTGTGACGATAGTTGTGTGATAAGAGGCAAATATCATCGGCGTATTCCAAACTTTCCAATTGCTTGTTAAAGCCCCATCTTTTGCCTCTGCTGGTTGTAGCATTGCGAACGATAACATCGATAACTACATTGAATAGGCGCGGGGATAATATATGTCCTTGTCGGACTGCAGTTGTCACATAAAAGCTATTATAAGATTGATACCTTTACAGGATAAAGCGTTCCAAATTGCATGATGACTTAGGGTGTCAAATGTTTTTTCCAAATCTAAAAATATAATGTATACAGGGTGGCTGATATGTAATGCAACAAAGTAAAGCGCTATATTTTTTTAAATTTTTTTTTTAAATTTTATTGTTCAAAATCAAAAAATGTCGGAAATAACATAAAATTTTAGAAACAGTTTAGATTTGTTCGAATTGGCCACCTTTGGCACGAATTATGGCCTTCAAACGGCCGACAAAGCCATCACACGCTGCAAGAAAGTGGATCTGCGGTATTTTGGCCCATTCCCGGCGAAGCGCCGTCTTGAGATAATCGATACTTTGGTATTTTTTAGTGCGAACCTTACTCTCTAAAATGCCCCAGGCGCAAAAGTCCAACGGATTGAGATCCGGAGATCTTGGTGGCCATTGTGCGGTAGAAATGAAGCGAGGAACCTCCTTTTTAAGCCATTCTTGGTTGACGCGTGCTGAGTGCGATGGTGCTGAGTCCTGTTGGAATGTCCATGGTCTGCGGCCGAAATGTTTGTCTGCCCAGGGCTTCAATACTGTCTTTAGGACATTTTCCCGATAATATTAGGCATTTATTTTGACCTGGTCCATGGTCGATGAATACGAGCGGGGAGCAACCATCGGCCGTTACGGCAGCCCACACCATTACCATCGGCGGCGCTTGAGGTCTGGCCAATCGAAGGTGTAATCATTTTGTTTGTTCACAAACTACTCAATTTGGAATGGCTTCTCATCGGAGAAAACCAAATTCGGTAACTGGCCACGTGCAAGCGAAGCAACTCCTTGGCTCTTTCCAGTCTAACTTTTTTTTTGTGCATCGGTGAGCTCTTGTACTTTTTGGAACTTCAATGGCTTTAGTCCAAGCTCATTTTTTTATATGTGTTGTATCCGTTCTCGCGATATGTTCAGCTCACGAGCAATTTTTCTACCACTGCCGCGTGGATTTCGATCAAATCTGACCTTTACTTTTAGGATCATTTCTGGTGTTGTTACCCTTTTTTTCGTCCACTTTTTGGACGCGATGCAACACTGCCAGTTTCACGGTAACAAGCAATGGTACGAGAAACAAAAGATTTACTCACATTTAAATGCTGGAGGGCTCTAACGATAGCCACTTGTGTTTTTCCACCCAAATATAAAGCAATCACACTATCACGCTTGAATTCCATCAGGAATAACTTTTTTTCTGAATGCAATAAATCCAAATGCTTTTGTAAGCTTGTAAACAATAAAATGAACTGTCACTGAAATAAATCTGTCAGCTATCAGACTAGCGGTTTAGAAATGATAGCAACCTGAAGTTGGTTGCAATACATATCAGCCACCCTGTAGGCGTGATTGTCATTGGAGGGACTAATCGATGATTATTTGAAGACTATTTATATGGCCCAGACAGGATTTGTTTGGCCAAAAGCCAGTTCCGGTCTTAGATCAGGAATTATAGCATCCCAACTTCTTTTATTTAAAATGTGTGCAATTACCTTATTGGCTGAGTTGAGTATGGTTATGCATCTCCAGTTTCTACAATCAGTAAGGTCACCTTTTTGAGGGATATTGACTATAATGCCTTCATTTAGACTTGTA
Organism: Eudasyphora cyanicolor; assembly: GCA_963930755.1. Lineage (NCBI taxonomy): Eukaryota > Metazoa > Arthropoda > Insecta > Diptera > Muscidae > Eudasyphora > Eudasyphora cyanicolor. Next base: position 161,487,984 of record OZ005735.1, read on the forward strand.
CCAAGTTCGTCAGTCTGCTACAAATTCACAATGCTTTGAGCATCTCGGGAGAGCATACTGTCAATGCCAGGAGATTTGTTGTTTTTCAGAGCATTTAAGATTTCTGTGGTGTCTGGATGTTCTATGGATATGTCCTGTCTTACGATTTCTGTGGTGTCTGGATGTTCTATGGATATGTCCTGTCTTACGCTGTGGTTTGGACATGAGCAAATGTTTACGGGGTTAACTGTGGGATTATATAGCATACTTGAGTAGTGCTATTTCCAGCTGTTCGTTTTTGGAGGTGCATAGAACTCCATCGCTGTTCTTAAGAGGTATAATGTTTGAGAAGTTTTTGTCGGTGAGTTTTTTCGTGATTGCGTATAAGTTTTTGGATTTTAGCAAGTTGTTCAAGCCATCTTCTTTTGTCGTTTCTTGCAGTTCGCTTTCACTAACTTGTCATAGCGCACATATTCTTCTCATATTGCTTTCTTCTCTCCGCGAGTCCTATTTATGTTCTATTTTGCTTTAGTATTCCTTCTCTCTAGAATCAGTTTCCATGTATCATCGGACATCCGTTGAGCCCTTTGTGATCTTGTAAATCCAATATGATTCCTTGCAGCGTCATTGTTGGTGTTTTGTCATTGCATCAATGAGGCGCTGCGCTGCGTTGTTAGACCTTCTTCAGGTCCTACTTACTGCAATGTGATCTATTTGGTTTTTTGTGGTTTTGTTCCTTGATACCCATGTAGTTTTGTGGTAGGTTTTGTAAGGGAATAAGGTGCCCCCGATCACTAGGTTGTTGCTGCTGCATAGTTCGCTAAATAGCTCTCCAATTTCGGCCATTCTACCAATGCCGTGTCGTCCCATTATAGATTCTCTGCCGGAGTTATCTTCACCAAGTTGTGCGTTAAAATCACCCATGAGTATTATTATATCACCACGTTGTATTGAGGATATAACTCTGCTGATGGCTGTAAAATGCTTCCTTCTCCGTTGGGGCATAGTGCTGAAATTACTCGATCGCCGTGTGTTTTCCACTTGATCAGAGCATTGCGGGCATCTCTTGAAAGTAATATACCAACTCCACTAGATCGTGGTTGGTTTGCAGGCATACCGGAGTATAATAGTGTGAGATTTTCGGAGGTATTGAATTCTCCTGCTTCTGGCCATCTCGTTTCGCACAATCCTAGGAGTAGCAGTTTGTAATTAACCAATTCTCTGCATACTTGGGCCAGTTTAGATGGATCTAAGAGTGTGTGTATGTTCCATGTTCCAAATCGTGTCAGTTGTTTCAGGCTGAAGGTCGTTATCGTAGGGTTCCGTGTGTTAAGATCATTTGTAGTGGTTTCGTTAATCGATTAAATTTAGGGCGGGCGCGTGATTAGTCCACGGCGTTCGATTCTGGAGCCAGGGCTACTGACAAAGCAAATACATTTGTGATATGTTCCTTTTAAGGTTATACCTGCCTACGATCCGTCGACAGAGCCTCGTTAGCTAAGAAAAGGGAGTACCAAGTCTGTAAGACAGTGGGTAATATTGTCTGTTGGAAAGGATGGGCTATAGGTTGCGCGTCACTTCCTCTTACTCACAGGTAGTAAATAATAGTCAATAAGAACTACTAACCATATTTCACCGAACTAAGGAGACACACTGAAACTAGCAACCAGTATTTGTTATTTGGTTTCGCTTTGTCAGCCACTAAAACAAATGTATTTTTGTCAATGGCTAATGCCGGCGTCATCGTACCTCATTTTTTTTATTTGTTTTGTTATTCAGTCTGAATTGAATAGGATGGATAGAATAGGCAGAATGTAACTGAAACACATAGTATCAATTAAATTAAGTGAATAGCCTTTTTTTTAGAAAATGTTGGTGCTTTAATGTTGATGATTTTGGGCTTTAAAATAAGTCATAATCCCGTAGAATTTTTTTTATAATACTTTATTGGAAATGGTTGATATTTTTTGTGCTGCACTCTAATGTCCATAGGTACTTTTACCTTTTAACCCACTACATCATTATCAACATTGTCATTTAGAACATCGTTATTACAAAATTTGCTCAACGCCGACATCGTCATCATCGGGTTTGACATCAACTCGAGAGTTGAGTTCGTAGTATAGAAACTTGCCTTTTTGTTCCCTACACCGGCGATGAATGGATGGATGGATGACTTTTAGGTCAATTCGTTTTCGCTGGTGTTGCAGTGCAACGCGTTGACGGGTGAATGCGTGAGTTTTTCCTTTTAATTCGGTGTTTTTTTCTGGATTTCTTGAGTATGTTAGTGTTTTATGGAGTCGTTTAACCACTTAATGTCGCTTATGAATTATACTCGTTTTTCTGTTCATGTTGATTTTGATGTTTTTCTGTGTTCACTACAATTGTACTTGTACACATATTCCAAGGTTTGTCTGTCTGTTTGAATATCAGGCTGTCTTCCAATCACATGCACAGTGTTTTAGGAAGGAATGAAATTACTTGAAAAGATGTCCTATAATTTTGTACAGACGGTCCACGGTCCATGCATAGCGTTTTAGTAAGGAACGAAATTACACTAACAGGATATTGTCCTAAAATACTTTAGACATTTTGAGCTTGTAATGCTTATAATGTCGTTGGCTCCTTCAGAGAACACTAACGTTATTTATTGTTTAGCGTTACTAGTGTTACTGTTCGCGAACGCTACAACTACGATAACGTACCGTTCTTAGGACATGACGAACGGTACCACTACGATAAGGTACGGTTCATAGAACAACATCACTACGTCGTAGTGATACTGTTCTTTTGAACAGAACACTAACAGTATCACTACGTTTAGCGTTCTGTTCTTTTTTATAATCGACACCACAGGTCGCAAATATGAAGCAATCTTAAAGAAAATTGGTACATAGGCATTTCTTGACCTAGGGGCGATTTAAAATGGGTGCATATAGGTCCATAATTTAATATAGCTCTCATACAAAAGCCCCTTCCGATAAGTGTATATATGTATGTCTTATCGAAAGGGACCTTTCTATGGGGGCTATATCAAAATATGGACCGATATGCCCCATTTTAATTAGAGATCGTCCCTGGGTTAAGAATTGCCTCTGTACCAAATTCCATTAAGATTGCTTCATATTTCCGACCATTGGTGTCGAATATAAAAAAGAACAGAACGCTAAACGTAGTGATACTATTCTATGAACCGTATGTTACCGTTCGTCGTGTTCTAAGGACGGTACGTTATCGTAGTGGTAGCCTTCGAGAACAGTAACACTAAAAAAATGTTTAGTGTATTCTGTTCTCTTGTAAGGGTTGCGTTACTGCTCTGTTCGCGAAGTAGTTGATGTGAAGTAGTTGATATTTTAAATTTAAACGCCACCCGTTTTAAGATTGGTGTTTATACCCTACAGCACACTGTGGTACGGGGTATTATAACTTTGTGCATTTGTTTGTAATACCCAAAAGGAAAGAAAGAGACACATCGTTTATTATACCGATCGACTTAGAATCACTTTCTGAGTTGATTTTAGAAAACATGCATGATTTTAGAATACATGATTTTAGAATCGGCCTGTCTGCACAGACAGACAGACGGCCGTCTGTCTGTCTGTGCATGTATTCTGTAATCAAAATACAGGTCGCAATTATGGTCCAATCTCGACGAATCTTTATACATATCTTTTTTTGGCCCAATGACGATCCCTATTGAATTTGGTTAAAATCGGTTCAAATTTAGATATAGCCCCCATATATATGTTACCCCGATTTGACATGTAAGCGCTGTAAAAACTTTATTTTATATCCACTTAGTGCGAAATTCGGCAAAAAAGGTTTCTTATTATATGAATGAACACTGTTAAATTTGGAAGAAATCGGCTCAGATTTAGATATAGCCCCCAAATATACGTTACACCCGATTTGACATGTAAGCGCTGTAAAAATTTAATTTTATATCCGATCCGTGCGAGATTCGGCAAAAAGAGGTTTCTTTCTACATGAAGGAATACTGCAAAATTCTGAGAAATCAGTTAAAATTTTTATATATAACCTCCATATATATGTTCCTCCTGATTTGGTATCAAAGCGATATAGAAGTTGTACTTTACTTTCGATCATTAAAATTTTCCAAAAAGATGTTTCTAAATTTAGGAACGAATATTGCTTAATTTAACGATTATCGGTTCAGAATTAGATAATATGTTCCTACCCATTTACCAATTATTCCAAATTATTATCGCAATGACCCTTATCGCATAGTTAGGGAGGTGTAGGGTATTATGTAGTCGGCCCTTACTGGTTTTTTGAAATCTTTGGTCTTCGTGGATCAAATATCCTCATGACTTAACCTATAAAATCTTTTTACAAAAAATTGTTTCCGAACTTGTTCTTTCTTAACCACTGTACATGTGCTCATTCATATTCGTACTAACATTTGAGAAGGCGAAGGAGGTCTATCATAATCTGTTCCTCGTATCACTGATACCTCGTTCTTGGTGGGCTCTTCTCTTGCCTTGTGTGTGCCAATGGTCAGTGGTTTGCCCCCGAGCTCCTTAAAGTGGCTCAGTTGTTGTTGTTGTTTTCAGTAAACCTTTTTTATTTGTTTTGTTACCTGTTTCATGTTATTTTCAAGTACTTTCTTGTTATTTGTTTGTCTGTTGCTGTTATTTTTATTGTTCCTAAATTGTTCGCCCTCAAATGTCACTCCGAAGAAAAGACAAAAAGCACTATCGGACGGACTGCATTTCTTTTGAAAATTTACGATTTTGTTTTAGTTTATGTTTCGGGTTCTGTTTCCGTTGAATTTACAATAGGGTTTCAAAAATGAACACTGATCTTCTTTTCGAGAAGTCCTCATTTGAAGAGTGTGGGAATGATTCTAGATCTATAACTAAATTAAATTTATCTAAGTCATGCTATTTGCAGTAACTAACCTAATATTGTCCATATTTTTCACATACCAGAAAAACGTTGACATTGAGAAATCATCAAACGATATACATAAACTTTAATTTTCTTCAAAAAATTATAAATTTTTTTCCCTTATATAGTAGGTGCACATTTAAAAATATGTCGCTGCTCATCTTATAGGGCAATTCACGTGAAAGTTTGGCTCTTAAAATATATTTTTTTGAAGGACACATCGCTACACTGAAAAAAAGTGTACTGAAAAATTGAAATTTTCTTAACTTTTAAGACTTTTTCTTTGATTTGGCTCCAAAGACAAAGAAGTAAGTATATCTTGTACCACAATTAAAGCAATTAATCATCTTTAGATCAGGACATCAAACTTCTTAGAACGAATTACGCATTATACTTCGATGAAAGACTTAACATTTTTAAATCTATTACACCTTGACTTACATTATATACATAAAATGACTTTAGATTAAGTACATTCTGTAATTAAACCAAGCACATGCTGTACTTTCCACAAGTGTTAAATATGTTTCGTAAAATAATTTTTATTTAATTATATGTTTAAACGTTTATAGTAATTTTTATTGATTGCTGTTTTATTAAGTTAATATTTTTTAAAATATTTAATTTCAATAAACAGTTAATTCATTAGCATACGCACCAGACGATATTAAAAATATGTATTAATATCAAATTTAAATACGAAATTTAACATTTAACCTTGTTCTCCCTTCATCTTTTTAAATCGATAGTTTGAATGATTCAAAATCAGCAGCCTTTAACAAGCCTTTATCACAATTTAGACGTAATTCGAATATCTATTTATATTTCATAAAATCGTAAAATTTCTGAAAATTGCAATATCTGAAAGTGAATAGCAGAATTTAAAAAACAATCTTAGGGCAATGCAAGCGTTGCACTTTTTTGCAGAAGCGAATTCGCCATTATTGTAATAGAATTTAGCAAAAGGAATATTAATGGACTATATAGTCCATTGTGCTACCACAGAACGTAAGATAAAATATAAGTTTTCCCCTCCCAAAGGTTCAAAATTTGGCGGATTTGAAGATCAGCCAAGTTAGCTAACTCTACAAAGAAATGATTGATTGCACCTCCTCTTCGTCTCCACAGCATCTGCAAAGGACATTTCGAAAGACCTTTAATATCTGCAAACCGCACAATAAGGCAGTGAAGCAGTCATGACAAATACTATAAGTTAGACGTTCGGCCCCGATAACAACTGGCTGCATTGCGTTGGTGTCTTATGAGTTTAAGCCGGGCCTCATCAGACTGGGATGTTTGCAGTTCCCGACTAGACCTGCCACATTTCATTTGTTACCGTAAGTGCACTATCTGTTAAGAGGAGTTTAAGGACGCTAGATTCACGCCCGCGCATTCCAGTTCCCCTGGAGCGCGTAAGGTACGAGGGCGGCATAATTTCCTTTTAGCTCGATACACTTTTTCCACCTATTTTCAATTGCTTCGATACTCTGTTTATAGTAAGAACTGTCTAGCTCCTGAAAATAGCCATTAACCGCAACCTACACCTCTTCACTGCTGACAAATCTTTATCCACCGAGTAATTTTTTAAAGTTTGGAAACAAAAACAAGTAAGAAAGTTCAGTCGGGTAAACCAACTAATGAATCCCCTCACCTTGAGTCTCAAAAAATATTAGTAAATTAATTTATTTTTTTGCTATTATCATTTTTTTGTTATTATTTATTTTTTTGTTATTTTAATTATTATCAATTTAAATTGCATTTGATAACTTTAAAGTATGTACTAATATTGAAGTTAACAAGTAAAAGCGTTAAGTTCGGCCATGCCGAATCTTATATACCCTCCACCATGGGTAGCATACGAACTCACAAAATAACTCAAACCTAAAGAAAATAAGACCGAAAACACAAAAAATATAGTAGATGAGAACAGAAGGAATCACAACAAGTTAGATGCTATATATGGGAGCTATATCTAAATATGGACCGATATGGCCCATTTGCAATCTCAAACAACCTGCAACTATAAGAAGTATTTGTACCAAATTTGATCAACCTAGCTCTTTTATTGCGGACTGTAGCGTGATTACCACAGACGGACGGACGGACGGACAGACGGACATGGCTAAATCGTCTTAGAATTTTACGACGATTAAGAATATATATACCTTATGGGGTCTCAGATCAATATTTAGAGGTGTTACAAACGGAGTGACAAAATGGTGGAGGGTATAAAAACTGTTTACATTTGGTACAAAATGGTCAATTTGTGTGGGAGGTACCAAAAGCGGCGTGCCAATAACGGCCACTTTTTATTTCCAAAAAAATTGTATTTCCACAATGCTATAGAATACAAAGATTTATCAAAAATTGGGTCGAAACAGAATGGGCTACTGCATGGCCAGCCGCGGCAGCCATATGAATGAAGTGGTGTTCCATCATTAACCGAAATATTGAGGCAGCTCAATAAAGGCAAAATTATTGAAAACTATTTATGACACCCTATAGTATGATGTTCAACTCAAGAAATCCTTACTTACCCTAAAATCAAATAAGAATGAGAATTTATGTTTGGTTTCTCTCTCAGAGATGGATATAATATTTTTCTTTTTAGTTTAAATATTTCATTTTCGTTCTAAGAAACATGTATACACTTAAGTTCTATTACACTATCCAACAGCATTTTTGGAACAGAATAGCGACCGTATAATTTTGAAAGGGCATGTTGAGTAGATCATTTTTGTAGAATTAACTTATGGTCCAGCTGAGCTTTTTTTCAGCGTTCTTTTGAGTCATAATACAATTTTCGAAATCCAATTATGTTTTAAGTGATTAATTTAATATTTAAAAATATAATTGTCGCAAAATAAAGTCAAACAAGCTGACAAATTTCGAGCAAAGACTTCAAATCTTTCCAATATTTTGGAACATCCTATATAATCATTACATCGCTTTTTTCTAACACAGTACAACATTAGTCAACTCATTGATTTGGGACTCAATTCTGAGAATCGGACATGAAAGTAGCCCCAAAAATAAGAATTTCTGCATCATTCGTTTAGACAAGTGGGTTGAATTAATAATTTAATCACTATACGATTTTTTTGCTCAGATGGACTCTTAGCACTTTTTCTATATTTTGATACGGTTATATCTCGCTATAAAATAATTTATATATAACTAGCTGGACCCGGTCCACTTCGTTGCCCCAGATTGAGATTTCCGATCCCGTCCATTTTTGAACCAATTACGTAGACTGCCATCAAATGCATATTTACTAAATTACAACACTCTCGCTAACAAATTGTTTAAGGTATTTCAATTTCAGAAATTTGCTTATAAGGGTGGGGCCACGCTCATTGGTCCGATCCCAACCCTTTTGGGCCATTCACGTAGACTATCACCAGATATATATACACGAAATTACAGCACTCTCGGTAAAAAATTGTGCAAGATATGACTCTCAATTTCAAAATTTGACTTATACTCGCATAGGCAGGGCAACGTCCATTGTTCTGATCCCGCCTATTTTTGGTCGAATCACGTAGACTGTCATCAGATACATATACCCAAAACTGCAGCGCTCACTTAAACAAATTGTGCAAGATATCTCAATTTAAAAATTAGGCTCCTATTGGCGGTGCCGCCCTTTTTTGTGTAATCACGTAGACTGCGTGAGATGCACAAAATCACAGCACTCTCGCTAACAAATTGTGTATGATATCTCAATTTCAAAATTTAGTTTATATGGGCAGGGCCACGGCCATTGATCCGATCCCGACCCTTTTTGGACCAATAACGTAGACTACCACCAGACATCACTCTCGCTAAAAATTGTGCAAGATATGTGTCTCAATTTCAAAATTTGGCTTATATAGGCGGAGCCACGTCCATTGGTCTGATCCCGCCAATTTTTGGGCGAATCGCTAAGACAGTCATCAGATACATATGTCCAAAACTGCAGCACTCTCGATAATAAATTGTGCAAGATATTTTAATTTCAAAATTTGGCTTATATGGACGTGGCCACACCCATTGGTTCGATGCCGCTCATTTTTGGACCAATCACGTAGACTGCCACTATATACATATACACAAAATTGCAGCACTCTCGCTATCAAATTGTGCAAAATATCTCAATTTCAAAATTTGGCTTATATGGGCGGGGCCACGCCTATTGGTCCGAACCCGCCCATTTTTGGACCAATCATGTAGGTCGCCAACGGATATATATATGTACAAAATTCCAGGTCTCTCGGTAACAAATTGTGCAAGATATCACATTTTTTAAATTTGGCTTATATGAGCGGTGCCACTCCCATTGGTCCGATCCAGCACATTTTTGGAAAAATCACGTGGACTGCTACCAGATACATACGAACAACATTACAGCACTCTAGCTAACAAATTCTGCAAGATATCTCAATTTAAAAATTTGGCTTGTATGGGCGGGGCCACGCCTATTGGTCCGATCCCGCCCATTTTTTGACTAATTACGTAGAATGCCACCAGATACATATACGCAACATTGCAGCACTCCCGCTAGCAAATGGTGCAAGATATCAAAATTTGGTCTATGTGGGCGGGGCCACGCCCATTGGGTCGATCCCGCCCATTTTTGGACCAATCACGTAGACTGCCACCATATACATATACATAAAATTTCAGCACTCTCGCTAACAAATTGTACAACATATCTCAATTTCAAAATTTGGCTTATATGGGCGGGGCCACGCCCATTGGTCCGATTCCGCCCATTTTTGGAAAATTCACATAATATGCCACTAAATGCATACACACAAAATTTCAACACTCTAGCTATTTTTTCTCAATATCAAAATTGGACCCATATGGGCGGGTCCACGCCCACTTGATATATCGAAAATTCAAGTACCCAATTTTCAGCACCCCCTACACATGTACATTCTGTGAAAATTTCAAGATGATCGGTCTAGCCGTTTAGACGTCTATACGGAACAAACAAACAAACCCACAAACAAAGGATTTGCCACGCCCACATTTTCCCCGCCCACTATTTGCCCAAAACCATCTCAGACCAAATAGCTTTCAAACAAAAGAAAAAATTTTAAAATCGGTCCAGTGGTTTAAGCGTCTATAAAACACATACATACATACATACATACATACAAACATTTTTCCATTTTTATATATATAGATTTATCAATATGGTGAAAAAAATACATTCAAAAATGTGGCACTTCTAAGTTTTTACGATTCACTTTTTAAATTTTAACGATTCACTTTTTAATTTTTACGATTCACTTTTTAATTTTTACGATCTCAGAAATATGTTAAAAAAAATTACCGTTATCGATGACTCCATCTCTCTCATTAGGCGGGTGACTCGTTTTGTCTTAAGTGCTCCATAAATCCATTTTGGAGAGATTTTGTTTTGTATTTATTGTCACATCATAAAATGTCTGCGGACGTGTGTGAAGTTAAATATTGAAAACGATTTTATGGTTAAATTGGATTAATGTCTTATTGAACACAAGCAACAAGATGAGACACATCGATAACTCTTCCTTAGATATGTGTATTTATTGCGATTAATCGATTTTATTTTTTCGTAATCATAACGAGAGCAACATTAATAAATAACGATGTGAAAAAATCATTATATATATTTTTGTGAATGTCATACAAAGATCATTGTGACAATAGCAGGTGACAAATATCAGACATAGATATTTGTGACAATATCAGGTGACAAAGTAATACAAAGTATAATAATTAAAAAGTAATCTAGAAATTATTATGCTCTGGGTTAGTTGGATCTTCACGACTTTTGGTGAAAGTCCGATATCCCGAGTACTACTCGGACACTAGTGGTCGACTCTAGCATAGAAGAAGACCACAGTAGTGGAATCTAGTATAGAAGAAAAACACAGTGGTCGAATCTAATATAGAGGAAGACCCCTATGGTCAATTATAGTATTGAGGAGATCCCTGTGGACGAATCTAGTATACCTCAAGATCTATAAGAAGGAGCTTAGAAAGGCGCAAAGGCGCTCTTGGTATACCTTCTGTGGTGAAGTGGAAAAGGTCTCCGACGCCGCTAGGCTGAGGAAGATATTATCTGCTTCACCATGTACAGTGGGATATTTACAGGATGAGGCAAATAACTGGACCAAAAACAGCGAGCAGTCGCTCAATGTACTGCTCGACACACATTTCCCGGGGAACTCTGTAACAGAACCCGAGGATCAGCAGGACCAACAAGAGTGCGAGTGGACTGCGAGCGTCGCTAGCTTCTTGACTGAGAGATCCAGAATAAGCTGGGCTATTAACAGCTTTGAGCCCTTCAAGTCACCTGGACCAGATGGCATCACTCCAGCAGAAATGCAGAAAATGTTAAAGTACATTATCCCCTGGCTGGAGAAAATTTATGTAGGCTGTATCAGGCTTTCATACGTCCCGAATCGATGGAGGGATACCAAAGTGGTATTCATACCTAAAGCGGGAAAGATATCACACACTAGGCCAAAAGACTTCAGACCAATTAGCCTATCCTCCTTCCTATTGAAAGGTCTGGAAAGACTTTTAGATCATTTCATTAGGGAAAACCTGGATACAAAACTCCTGTCGGGGAACCAACATGCTTACAATAAGGGCAAGTCTACAGAATCAGCCCTGCACGAACTTGTGAGCACTATCGAATCGTCCCTGCATTTCAAGGAATTCACCATGGTGGCATTTCTTGACATAGAAGGGGCTTTTAACAACATTCACTCAGATGCGGTAATTGCGGCACTCTCACATCTAAAAGTTAACACTAGTTTGATTAGACTAATTCAAAGTCTGCTCACCAGAAGACGCATAACAGCATGTCTAGGGTCCACAACTCTAACAAGGTATGTAAACAGAGGGACCCCGCAAGGAGGAGTATTGGAACCTAGCGGTGAATGAAATCCTGCTAGATCTAGAACGTTGTGGCTGCAAGGTCGTGGCATATGCGGACGACGTGGCAATCGCAGTGAGTGGCAAATTCGTAAACGTCCTCAGAGACATCCTACAGGTGGCTCTGAACAAGTTGGCTAGATGGGCAAGAAGCAGCGGTTTGGGCGTTAACCCCAACAAGACAGAATTGGTTCTCTTTACTAGGATGAATAATGTCCCACATGTGGACCCTCCACCTCGGATAAATGGAACAGATCTAGTCTTTTCTGAAAGTGCAAAATTTTTAGGAATAATTCTAGATAGGAAAATGTTATTTAGACTTAACGTATTGGAACGTGTAAGGAAGGCCAACGTCGCCTTATATTCCTGCAAAAAGGCTGTAGGGTCGCGGTGGGGACTCTCTCCTAAAATCATCCACTGGATATATATAACAGTAGTTCGTCCAATACTGTTATACGGTATTGTGGTATGGTGGACGGCAACTGACAAACTAACCATTACCAACCTACTAACAAAGGTTCAGAGAACTGCCTGCCTGAGCATAAGCGGAGCCTTAAGGACTACAGCGACCGAGTCTCTACAAGCCCTACTCCATATACTGCCGATTAATATTGTGGCGAGAGAAGTTGCAACCAAAGCGGCAATAAGATTAAACTGCCTATCAATGTGGAGGTACAAAAACTATGGTCACATGAGGATATCAAAGTGTAGTGCTATGGTAACCGACCGAGTGGACTATACACCAACTGTGTACACCTTCGAGAGAAATTACATCACTATGATTCCCGCCAGAAATGAATGGGTCGGCAGAATACCAGGTAATAGAAACCATCTCCACTTTTACACGGATGGTTCGAAGCTTGATGAAAAGGTTGGCTTCGGAGTACACTGTGAAGAACTCAGTCTGGATATAGCTCACAGACTACCAGATACCTGCAGTGTCTATCAAGCCGAAATAATGGCAATATGGGAAGTCGCCAAGTGGCTGAGTCGCAACATAGTAACCAACACTGGCGTTGTAATTTACTCGGACAGCCAGGCTGCCATCAATTCTCTGGAGGCAACATCCCTAAATTCACAAACAGCCCTCGACTGCCGCAGATCTCTTAACGAGATGGCTGAGCAGTTTAATATACACCTCATATGGGTGCCTGGGCATAGGGATATCCCGGGGAACTGCAAAGCCGATGAACTTGCTAGGAAAGGGACGACATTACAAATTCTCGAAGAATTTGCATATATTGGTGCGCCACTATCCACGTGCAAGCTTTGGCTTAGGCAAGAGGCAATCAGGCAGTCCAACGAAAGATGGACAGAAATCGGCACCTGCAGGGTAGCTAGACAAATCTGGCCAAGGTATGACCTGAGAAGGTCAAAATATCTCCTCGTACTAGAGAGGAAACGATTGTCTACGTTAGTACAGGTTCTGACGGGACACTGCTTGATCGGCGAACACGCCAAAAGATTGGGTATTGACTCCAATGACTTCTGCCGAAGCTGTGGAGATGAGGAAGAAGTGGAGAGCATTGAGCACTTGCTTTGCGACTGTCCCGCTTTGAGTAAACGACGACTGGACATACTGGGGTCGGCCTTTTTAGGCAGCCTAACAGATCTTTCCAGTACTGATATTCGTACTATCGATAAATTTATATATCAAACAGGTTGGTTTCGATGAGGGGCATTTCAGCCCGTGGTAACACTAGGGACCTAAACTGGTCTATGTGAGCTTGTAAAAAAATACGGCTGCCACCCTAACCTAAACCTAAACCTAAAAAGACCCCTATGGTCGACTCTAGTATAGAGGAAGACCCCTGCGGTCGACTCTAGTGTAGAGGAATACGCCTGTGGTTGACTCTAGTATAGCGGAAGACCCCTGTGGTCGAATCTAGTATAGAGGAAAACCCCTGCGGTCGACTCTAGTATACAATAAGACCCCTATGGTCGACTCTAGTATAGAGGAAGACGCCTGTGCTCGACTCTAGTATACAGGAAGACCCCTATGGTCGACTCTAGTATAGAGGAAGACCCCTATGATCGACTCTAGTGTAGAGGAAGACGCCTGTTGTTGACTCTAGTATAGCGGAAGACCCCTGTGGTCGAATCTAGTATAGAGGAAGACCCCTGCGGTCGACTCTAGTATACAATAAGACCTCTATGGTCGACTCTAGTATAGAGGAAGACCCCTGTGGTCGACTCTAGTATAGAGGAAGACCCCTGTGGTCGACTCTAGTATAGAGGAAGACCCCTGTGGTCGACTCTAGTATAGAGGAAGACCCCTGTGGTCGACTCAAGTATAGAGGATGACCCGTGTGTTCGACTCTAGTGTAGAGGAATAGCCCTGTGGTCGACTCTTGTATAGAGAACTCTAGCATATAGGAATAATCCTGTGAACGACTCTAGGATATAGGAAGAACCCTATGGTCGACTCTAGTATGGAGGAAGACCCCTGTGGTCGACTCTAGTATAGAGGAAGACTCCTGTGCCAATGATGTCGAGTACGTACTCTGATGAGAACTTACTGGGACATCCCTTAACATATAGGGTCGTTTTTATGAGTTCAGGAATGTCGCTTTTCCTTACCAATTTTAGCTTTGCGCCGTCCCAAGGTAAGGGGAAGCTATCCGCAAGTTTTACGAGGACACCAGAGCAGCGTTGTGATGCCAGCCTTAGCATCAAAACACCCCTCTCAAACTTGCAACTCATTACTTCGATTGGTGGTTCATCCTTAGATTCGAGGACGTACTCCGCTATAGACTCGTATAGGCCAAATCTTTGAAGTTATCAATTATGGCATAGCATAGATCGTCTCGAAAATGTTGTTTAGCTACATTAGAGTAAGATGGTGGCTTCTTACCCTTTTTTATGGAGTCTGTAGAGTCTTTTTGTTTAAAGCCTCATCCTTAACGGATGATATGGTTGACTTGACCTGCGTTTAGGTTTAGGTTAGGTTTAGGTTAGGGTGGCAGCCGTATTTTTTTACAAGCTCACATAGACCAGTTTAGATCCCTAGTGTTACCACGGGCTGAAATGCCCCTCATCGAAACCAACCTGTTTGATATATAAATTTATCGATAGTACGAATATCAGTACTAGAAAGATCTGTTAGGCTGCCTAAAAAGGCCGACCCCAGTATGTCCAGTCGTCGTTTACTCAAAGCGGGACAGTCGCAAAGCAAGTGCTCAATGCTCTCCACTTCTTCCTCATCTCCACAGCTTCGGCAGAAGTCATTGGAGTCAATACCCAATCTTTTGGCATGTTCGCCGATCAAGCAGTGTCCCGTCAGAACATTTACTAACGTAGACAATCGTTTCCTCTCTAGTGCGAGAAGATATTTTGACCTTTTCAGGTCATACCTTGGCCAGATTTGTCTAGCTACCCTGCAGGTGCCGATTTCTGTCCATCTTTCGTTGGACTGCCTGATTGCCTCTTGCCTAAGCCAAAGCTTGCACGTGGATAGTGGCGCACCAATATATGCAAATTCTTCGAGAATTTGTAATGTCGTCCCTTTCCTAGCAAGTTCATCGGCTTTGCAGTTCCCCGGGATATCCCTATGCCCAGGCACCCATATGAGGTGTATATTAAACTGCTCAGCCATCTCGTTAAGAGATCTGCGGCAGTCGAGGGCTGTTTGTGAATTTAGGGATGTTGCCTCCAGAGAATTGATGTCAGCCTGGCTGTCCGAGTAAATGACAACGCCAGTGTTGGTTACTATGTTGCGACTCAGCCACTTGGCGACTTCCCATATTGCCATTATTTCGGCTTGATAGACACTGCAGGTATCTGGTAGTCTGTGAGCTATATCCAGACTAAGTTCTTCACAGTGTACTCCGCTTCGAACCATCCGTGTAAAAGTGGAGATGGTTTCTATTACCTGGTATTCTGCCGACCCATTCGTCTCTGGCGGGAATCATAGTGATGTAATTTCTCTCGAAGGTGTACACAGTTGGTATATAGTCCACTCGGTCGGTTACCATAGCACTACACTTTGATATCCTCATGTGACCATAGTTCTTGTACCTCCACAGTGATAGGCAGTTTAATCTTATTGCCGCTTTTGTTGCAACTTCTCTCGCCACAATATTAATCGGCAGTATATGGAGTAGGGCTTGTAGAGACTCGGTCGCTGTAGTCCTTAAGGCTCCGCTTATGCTCAGGCAGGCAGTTCTCTGAACCTTTGTTAGTAGGTTGGTAATGGTTAGTTTGTCAGTTGCCGTCCACCATACCACAATACCGTATAACAGTATTGGACGAACTACTGCTATATATATCCAGTGGATGATTTTAGGAGAGAGTCCCCACCGCGACCCTACAGCCTTTTTGCAGGAATATAAGGCGACGTTGGCCTTCCTTACACGTTCCAATACGTTAAGTCTAAATAACATTTTCCTATCTAGAATTATTCCTAAAAATTTTGCACTTTCAGAAAAGACTAGATCTGTTCCATTTATCCGAGGTGGAGGGTCCACATGTGGGACATTATTCATCCTAGTAAAGAGAACCAATTCTGTCTTGTTGGGGTTAACGCCCAAACCGCTGCTTCTGGCCCATCTAACCAACTTGTTCAGAGCCACCTGTAGGATGTCTCTGAGGACGTTTACGAATTTGCCACTCACTGCGATTGCCACGTCGTCCGCATATGCCACGACCTTGCAGCCACAACGTTCTAGCTCTAGCAGGATTTCATTCACCGCTAGGTTCCAAATTAGTGGAGACAGTACTCGTGCAGGGCTGATTCTGTAGACTTGCCCTTATTGTAGGCATGTTGGTTCCCCGACAGGAGTTTTGTATCCAGGTTTTCCCTAATGAAATGATCTAAAAGTCTTTCCAGACCTTTCAATAGGAAGGATGATAGGCTAATTGGTCTGAAGTCTTTTGGCCTAGTGTGTGATATCTTTCCCGCTTTAGGTATGAATACCACTTTGGTATCCCTCCACCGATTAGGGACGTATGAAAGCCTGATACAGCCTACATAAATTTTCTCCAGCCAGGGGATAATGTACTTTAACATTTTCTGCATTTCTGCTGGAGTGATGCCATCTGGTCCAGGTGACTTGAAGGGCTCAAAGCTGTTAATAGCCCAGCTTATTCTGGATCTCTCAGTCAAGAAGCTAGCGACGCTCGCAGTCCACTCGCACTCTTGTTGGTCCTGCTGATCCTCGGGTTCTGTTACAGAGTTGCCCGGGAAATGTGTGTCGAGCAGTACATTGAGCGACTGCTCGCTGTTTTTGGTCCAGTTATTTGCCTCATCCTGTAAATATCCCACTGTACAGGGTGAAGCAGATAATATCTTCCTCAGCCTAGCGGCGTCGGAGACCTTTTCCACTTCACCACAGAAGGTATACCAAGAGCGCCTTTGCGCCTTTCTAAGCTCCTTCTTATAGATCTTGAGTTGCTCTTTATAGGCATCCCAATCATTAGCGACCCCAGTAGATTTAGCCTTATTGAATAGCTTGTTGCAGGTCTTTTTCATAGCCGTTAGCTCAGAAGTCCACCATTGGGGTTTAGTTTTACCCTTGTACCTTGTTTTCGGACAGGCTTCTTCAAGGGAACTATTGAATGATGTGGTGATATGATCGACCAGATTATCCAGACCGGCTTTGTCATTCGGTTCGTACAGAAGTTTAGAGTTGAGGACTTTCTTGAAATTCTTCTCATACAGGTGCCACTTTGTCTTCCTTACATTTCTGTGGACGGCAGGTTTAGGCGGTGATCTGAGAATGAGTGGTCGTCCAGTACATTCCACCCAATAATTTTGTCTGACAGCCGGTCAGTAGCAAACGTTACGTCGAGTACTTCTTGTCTGTCTTTAATTGTGAAGGTCGGTTTATTACCTATGTTACAAATACTAAGGTTGGTAGTTAGAATAAAGTCAAGAAGCGAATCACCCCTATTGTTTATATCCGTACTACCCCAGATAGTATGATGAGCGTTCGTGTCTGCGCCAATAATCAGCTCGATCTCGTCAGACGTTGCTTCTTCCACTACTTCCCTGAATAGAGCAGTCGGTACTACAGATTCATAAGGCAAGTAGCTGGAGACCACCCAATATATGCGATTACCGATCTCCAGGCTAGCAGCTGTTTGGTCTTTACCACTTAAATTAGTCAGGAGAAAGATACTTAGATCTTTCCTGGCCAAAATGCAGGTTCTTGGAGTGCCTTCACAGTTGGCCACAAGCAGTTTAAAGTTGGGTGTCCTAATACCGCACACCCTTCCTCCCACTACGTAGGGCTCCTGTATCAGGACGATGTATACTGCGCCTGTGGACAGGCGCAGCAATAGAGCCGCTGAGGCTGCTTTAGCGTGATGGAGGTTAATCTGTAGAATTCTTACCATCATTGGTAATTGACAGATTAACATCCACCCCGACAAGGGTGTTATCGAACTCTTCGTCCGTATCGTCGAGAAGCATGTCCCCGCCAGATGCGTCAAAGAGTCCATAGACTCCCCTCAACCTCTCTGTGTCCGAAGTAGAGCTTTTGTCCTCAGAGAAGGACGTTACAGATCTTCTGTTAGAGTTGGAGTCACCAGAAATAATAGGCGTGGGTACCTCCGCACTTCCAGGAAGTGCCACGGTGGACGACTCACCTTCTGCAGTGGGTGCTATATCCTGCTTGTATATCTTCAAGACTATAGTCTCGAAGCCATATTGTAGGGTTGCACTCGCACCTTGTATATGGGAGGTGGATTCAGCGTTTAGGATAAGATTGACCTGCCGCTTTTTACCATCCGCCTCACCCACCTTGCTGATTCTCCAATTATGGGCCGGCAGACCAGGATTGGAATCTTTTATTATTTCTAAGATGTCAGCCGGGTTGGAGGGCTCTTCTGTAACCCAGGTGATGGCTCTAGGGTGACTAGGGATGTTGTTTTTTTCGACAACATCCAACTGGGCACCCTGCGTTACTGGATCAACTTTACCGCCCACGATCGAAAGGACCTCAAATAGAGACTTCCTTTTGTGTGGTTACGTTAGGCTTCTCCGAATTACTGGAAGACGGCGAGCCCTTTTTCTTTTTAGTCACTTTCACAGCGCTATGTTCTTCGGGAGACCTGACTCTTTTAGCGGCCTCCACGCTTGTGTTGGAGGTAGAATTGTCAGGTTCATCCCGTAATAGGTTCTGTCGGTTCAACTTATTCAGTTCCCTTCTTTGTGCCCTGACAGTCTCTTTGAGCTAGTGATATTGTTTTCAATTGATGATTCAGAGTCAGAGTCCACACTGGTTTTTAAAGGATGACCACAGTGGTAGACTCTAGTATAGAAGATGACCACAGTGGCCGACTCTAGTATATAGGATGACCACAGTGGTCGACTCTAGTATAGAGTGGTCGACTCTTGTATAGAGGATGACCACAGTGGTCGACTCTTGTATAGAGGATGACCACAGTGGTCGACTCTAGTATAGAGGATGACCACAGTGGTCGACTCTAGTATAGAGGATGACCACAGTGGTCGACTCTAGTATAGAGGATGACCGCAGTGGTCGACTCTAGTATAGAGGATGACCACAGTGGTCGACTCTAGTATAGAGGATGACCGCAGTGGTCGACTCTAGTATAGAGGATGACCGCAGTGGTCGACTCTAGTATAGAGGATGACCACAGTGGTCGACTCTAGTATAGAGGATGACCACAGTGGTCGACTCTAGTATAGAGGATGACCACAGTATAGATGATGACCACAGTGGTAGACTCTAGTATAGAGGATGACACAGTGGTAGACTCTAGTATAGAGGATGACACAGTGGTAGACTCTAGTATAGAGGATGAACACAGTGGTCGACTCTAGTATAGAGGAGGACCACAGTGGTCGACTCGAGTATAGAAGAGGACCACAGTGGTCGACTCGAGTATAGAAGAGGACCACAGTGGTCGACTCGAGTATAGAAGAAGACCCCTGTTGCCGACTCTAGTATAGAGGAGGACCACAGTGGTCGACTCGAGTATAGAGGAAGACCCCTGTTGCCGACTCTAGTATAGAGGAACCCCTGTGGTCGACCCTTGTATTGAGGAAGACCCCTGTGTTCGACTCTAGCATAAAGGAAGACCCTTGTGGTCGACTCAATATAGAGTAAGACACCCATGGTCGACTCTAATATAAAGGAAGGTCCCTGTGGTTGACTGTAGTATAGAAGAAGATCGACTCTATTATAGAAGAAGACCCCTGAGTTCGACTCTAGTATAGAGGAGTGATTCTATACTCAGTGAGTGACTATATTAGAGGAAGACTTCAATGGTCGACTATAGGAAGACCCCAGTGGTCGACTCTGAGGATCGATTTTATAACAGAGAAAGGTCCTCGTAGTCGATTCTATTATACAAAGATACGTCTGTGGTCGACTCTATTACCGAGAAAGACCTTATGGTCGAGTGTAAAATGCTTCAGTTCGACTCTATTATAAAAATGTCTTAACAAAAATATGGCTGAAATATTTTATGTCATTATTGTGTTACATATGTACATCACTGCTCCATATTTATAGCTTAATTTAACAATTTTATGAATTTTTTGTTGCTTTTTGGTTTTATAAAACGAAATTTGATTATATTTTATGGGTTTAATAAAGACACAAAATACTTACTGGCTGGATACATGACAATGTCGTCGGTGGCGCTGGCGGAGTCACAAATGTCGTGCGTTACGATTTTAATGTCGTCGTACATCTATAAACATTAAACATTGATTTGTTTGTTTTGATCAGTTTGATGGACTTTTAACAAACGTATTTTAAGTAAAATGCATAAATTTTTTAATTAGACATTCGATGAAAAATTAAAATTTCAAACATTTGGTTACCCTCAAAGAGAAAACCCAACGATCCAAAACATACTCAATGTGTGTTTTTGTTATCAATATTCATAGATATTCCAGACAGTGTGTCAGTCATTACTGTTGTTGTCATCAGCGTCATCGTCGAAGCGATAGGAATCGCTCTCGACGGACGTCAGGTGTCGTTACGAGTCGGAGAATAAATAAATGAAACCCTGGGAAGAATGCGACATTTTACGATTTGTGTTTGATTAGTAATAAATAAAAATAAAAAAAGGTAAACATTTAAATCGAACATCGAACGTTAATAAACAACGTATGCAGAATTTAAATGTAACAACACTAGACTTGTATAATTTTAAAAGTCTCGAATATATTACGGATGAGGCGCCTAGTAACAAAAAAAACTCCTGATTATATACATATTTGGATATATGGTTCTCAGTTTTACAACCCATAAATATTGAAGGAAACAGCGGGATATATGAACTATTTTGGTGGGAAGATAGTAAGTCATTAGGGCAGATACTTAAGTCTGAGAAGTATTTCTCAAACAGCAAGTGGTAAATTAAGTATTCGAATTGTTTCAGTGAATTTGAATAATTTATGGAAATATTATTTTAAAAGTAGCCAAAATTGTGGGTTGTTTTTGATTGACTTTCTGTACAATACATTCATTACAGTTACCAAAATTGTTTCAGAGTACACTGTGTTTTTTTCAGTTACAACTACTTCAGACCATGTTTGGGTTTACGGATCCAAACTTCGTTTACACCTCCCAGATGCTACAATTGTAGCACATGTATAAATTCAGATAAATTATATATGGCTGCAGTAATTTGCAAAATATAAATATAATGTTTACTGCAACGGTGACGCATTACTACTGTAAACTTATGGTGTTTTCTTTTCTGCAAAAATGAAAATTTTTGTCTGCCTGTCGCCCCAAAAATGTTTTCGTTTCTTTGTTTTTATTTATTTTTTAGTTAGAAAGATAGTTTTTTGCATTTTTGTTTTCGATTCAGACCATAAAAAATGCAGCAGTACAAGAGGGTATAGGCGACATTGTTAAAATGCTGCTCTCTGATAGGGCAACATCTTTTTTTTAGAAAAGAAAACACCCTTAATATGGACCTAGTATTCATGGCAGATTCATAATTTAATATAATATGGTCCACTTGTAACGATGTTATGTTCTCCATGAACATAATATTGTTATATATTGTCATTACCATATTATATTTTCCGTATAACCATAATAAGGTCGCTGCGAACCAACAAAACGACTCTACATGGCTCATTACACCCAGAAGATTCTAACCGGATTAGGTGTCAGAACCCACCGGCACACATAATGAGAAACATTTTGTAAGAACCAAAAGGTCCATTGATTTTCACTGCGACATTTCCCATTCAATTATGTTTTTTTAGCACCTGTCTCACCTGTTACAACCACAAAAGCCACCAAGTACAAAAAAACCACAGCTAAAGCACTTGTAGCTTACATACTTACAAACCATGTGATTTAAGGATTTATAATTTTAAACTTGTGTCTAACGCTAAAAATCCATTTAAATACATCTGGACCAAAAAAAAAATCAAATCGTACATCCAAATTCAATTTTAACAAACATCACAAATGTCGACGACAACAACACGGCATCAGAGTGCCAAAGAACACGATGTTTGTTGTGTAC
Organism: Eudasyphora cyanicolor; assembly: GCA_963930755.1. Classification (NCBI taxonomy): domain Eukaryota; kingdom Metazoa; phylum Arthropoda; class Insecta; order Diptera; family Muscidae; genus Eudasyphora; species Eudasyphora cyanicolor. Next base: position 161,510,259 of record OZ005735.1, read on the forward strand.
TTAGTCAGTCGATTTCTTGGCAATGCACACACACACACACTCAGCCCAGGCAAACACGCCATGCGCGCTTGCCTCCCTCCCTCCCGATCAACGAAGAAAACGGAAAAAATGTTTGGAACAAGGCGCATGCGCGGAACGCCAAAGACCTGATTTTTGTTACATGTCCACATGGTTCGTCCATTGTATTTCGTTTTTCAATGTCGGCACAGTCAGGTATACAAAAAGTTTTTAAATGGCAATTAAATGTTAAAGACAAATACTAAATTAAATGGACATAAAATAAAAACGACATGGAGGTGTGTTCGACACCGATTCGACGGTTTTTAGTGTACGCTACACCAATAGTTTTGGAAAAGTGAAACTTGTTAGAACATTTCAATATAGTAAACCAATTGAAATATGCCCTCACATTTAGGAAAAAGTTATATTGATTTTGATTTTTGGTGTGGGAGATGCTAGATTTGAAATATCCCAGCAAAAACAACTCTCGTTACCAGGTAACCTGGCGGGTAAGTCATATTCAAAAGAAATAATGACTTACCATTTAGCCACCCTTCAGATTTTTTTGACATGGCCATGCTATTGGAGGAAAGTACTTCTATGCAAGCATACAAAGAGTTAATAAATAACTACTTACCCCCACGCTTACGAATATCCCAATTATAAGTAGTTATTATTGTCATATTAATAAAGGGTTGAATAACACCTTACCAATAATGATTTCCATAAACACATATACAGCATCATAATTTCCGTTTATCTTCTAGCGGAGCATAGGGCCTCTCACCTTACTAATAATGGTTTTCATATGCGTATAAATATATATTATATAAAACTCGTATATACATATAACGAAATATGCTTTTTTACTCAGATTGTTACTAAATTTCTAAATCAAACATTAACCAGTAAGGAAAGGCTAAAGTCGGGCGGGGCCGACTATATAATACCCTACACCACTCTCGTAATATTGAATAACTCTGATATATAAATTTTGTAATTCATGTATAAATTGTTTACATAAATTTACTTTTGGGACATTTTATACTTAAATAATACCCTGTACCACAGTGTGGTGTACGGTATAAAAACGATTGGATCTAAAGATCCAAATCGGATGAAATATATATATATATTTGGCAATGTTGGTTCATGGATCAAGAAACTCTACCATTCTAAATTTCAAAACGATTGGATGTAAAATATAGCTTCTATAGAACTAAAGGGCCAAATCGGACGAAACATATATATGGGAGCTATAGCTAAATCTTAACCGATTTCCTTCAAATTCGGTAGTGTTGGTTCATGGATCAAGAAACTCTACCATTCTAAATTTCAAAATGATTGGATGTAAAATACAGCTTCTACAGGACTAAAGAGCAAAATCGGACGAAACATATATATGGGAGCTATAGCTAAATCTTAACCGATTTTCTTCAAATTCGGTATTGTTGGTTCGTGGATCAAGAAACTCTACCATTCTAAATTTCAAAATGATTGGATGTAAAATACAGCTTCTATAGGACTAAAGGGCCAAGTCGGACGAAACATATATATGGGAGCTATAGCTAAATCTTAAACGATTTTCTTCAAATTCGGCAATGTTGGTTCATGGATCAAGAAACTCTACCATTCTAAATTTCAAAACGATTGGATGTAAAATGCAGCTTCTATAGGACTAAAGGCCCAAATCGGACGAAAGATATATATGGGAGCTATATCTAAATCTGAACCGATTTTCCGACCTGTAGTTGACGAACAATTTTACATGGACAGACGGACGGACGGACGCACGGACAGACATGCTTAAATCGACTCATCTAGTGATTCTGAGTTGATCGGTATACTTTATGGTGGGTATAGCTGTGTTATTTTCAGGTGCTACAAACATCTGCCTTGAAACAAACTTATAATACCCTATACCACAGTGTGGTGTAGGGTATATAAATTGGTGTTGTCGCATATTTGACAATAACCGATTTAATTAACTTACAAATAAGTACATTTTTATGTCAATATCAGTAAGTCATTATTTGTTGACTAAATGTAATGCAGAGGGTAGGGATATGTCATTAGCTGGTAATGCAAGTGGTAATGACATGTACTTACCAAGGGTATTCATCGCTAGACTGCATTACAGTTAACAATAGTTGACAACCGATGTCGAAATTTAAGGCCGAAGCCGAACTTCGGCTAAATTTACATCTTCGGCCGAAGCCGAATGTTTTAATATTTGTTAAAGAAAATTTTACTTTAATGAAGAAATATGCTTAGCATTGAGTGCTATGTTGTTGGGAAGTTCAACTAATTCGTTGAATTTTGTCGATTTTTATTTTATACCCGTCACCACCCCTTGACATCCATGAAACAATAAGCCTAAATTGTTTCATGGATTAGTCCTGATAAGTTGTTTTAGAACTCTGTACTATTTACATAGTCCTTTATTGTTTTCCCAGTTTACGCCCTTAACTTGGGTCAAGTCTGGTAAAGAGTCATTTCCCAAGAAACTGGATCTATTGTTTGCGAACCCTTGGCACTGGCAGAAGAAGGGCTCCAATGTTTCGTCATCCTCCCCGTATGTCCTACAGATGATGTTGTCCACAACTCCTATTTTATGCAGATGCGCTAGTAAGCCTGTGTGTCCTGTAAGGATGCCTATGATCCTAGTAGTCTTTATTTTGCCCAATCCCAACGAAGTTTCCGTTTTGTCCTCGTTCGGGTCAACGCACAAGAGTCTTGTTGTTTCGCCAATGGTTTCACTATTCCATGGCGTGATATGGGCGTTGTTTTTAGAGCAAAACGCGTAGCTCCGAATGGTTTTGCATTCTGTAGGTTTGTTGTTTGCAAGGTATTTGCTTTCTCGTTTCCTCTTACTCCATGATGACCAGGCACCCATATGATGCGTATTGTGCCGTATTCAGAGTAAATGATGTCTACTGAAAACGGAGCACATGAAAATGTGAAATATCGGTCCATATTTTGATATAGCTCATATAAATGTCCATTCCGATGTCACTTATTGATGATCTAGAGAATATATTTTTCAATTGATCTGGTTGAAATTTAACCATCTATACGCTATGTTGCCTTAATCGTCCCCAGTGAAAATGGGGAACATCAGTTTATATAAGTCCCTTCCGATATCACTTCTTGATGCTCTAGAAAACAAATTTTTCAATTTATCTATCTGAAATTAAATCATGTACACCTTATATTGTACTTCATCTTCCCTTGTGAAAATGAGACATATCGATCCATGTACGAATATTGATATAGCACAAAGATGAATGTCCCTCTGCACAGTGGGAGGAATTCCAAAAAAAGGTAAATAATTCTGCCGTTTGTTAACCAGACAACCGATTGCGACTAAACTTGGAATGTTTGTAGAAGAGGTATTAGAGAAGTTAAGTTTAGAGCTTGGGCCCCCTGTGGTATACAGGGGCGGAACTGCAGGCTCTCAAAGTTGGCAACCTCGGTTGAACAAAATGTAATAGCAAATTTTGTTGTCTATACAGAAAAGATAATGAGAAAGGAACCGGTATATAACCGGCTCTAATATATAGCGATTCGTAAGAAAGGATCGGGAAAAAATAAACAACGAAGGAAAAAGGTGTAATTTGGAAAAGCGTGGCAACACTATTAATACAAATTTTTGTCTCGTTCTTTTCTCGAAAATATTCTCCAGGAAGTTTCCTTTAAGACAAATATAAATATGTTATACTTTCTTTTTATACCCTCACTTTAGTGTGACGAGGGTATATATCATTTGCTACGAAAAAAAGTGTAACACATCGAAGGAGTGATCTAAGAACCTAAGTATGTTCGGCGGATATTCGTTTTGGGTCATTTTAAGACGAATGAGCAATGTCCGTCCGTCTGTCTGTCTGTCTGTCTGTCTATCTGTCTGTCTGTCTGTCTGTCTGTCTGTCTGTCTGTGTGTCTGCTGGCTGGTGCGCGCGATAACTCTCGAAAGGAGTAACCGATTGACTTCAAATTTGGTACGTGGTAATATTTTTTTCTATCTCCGGCTAAGTTCGAAGATGGGCCATATTGGTCCACTCCTTCTAGTACCTCCCCCACAAAGTGTTAAAATGTTGTGAAATATTGAATCTTTAATAACTGCTATACTACTTATTCGAATCTTCTGAAATTCCACACATAGCATTAGTTTATTAGTCGCTATCAACTCGAAAAAAATGGGCCATGTTGCTACGCCCCTTTTGGTACCTCCCACACAAATGCACCATTTTGCACCAAAAGTTAACAGCTTATAACATTAATACCAGTGCATAAAAATACTTGAAATTTTGTACAGTATTATGCTTTTATATTGCCTACAGTCCAGGGAAAAATGGGTGTTGTTGCCACGCCTCTTTTGGTACCTCCCACACAAAGGTACCTTTTTGCACCAAAAGTTAACAGCTTATAACATTAAAACCAGTGTATAAAAATACTTCAAATTTTGTACAGTGTAATGTTTTTATAGTGCCTATAGCCCTGTGAAAAATGGGCGTTATCGCCACGCCCCTTTTTGTACCTCCCACACAAAATGCCCAAATCATACCACAATTTAATATCTCATAACGTTTTTACCAGTGCACATAAATGCTTATAATTCGGCACAGTGCAATGAATTTAAAGTATCTAATGTTCAGCGAAAAATAGGTGTATTTGATAAACCCCTTCTGGTACCTCCCACACAAATTGACAGAATAATTCGAGTAATATTCAATATTACATTACTCACAAAGTGAGGGTATACCTTAGTCGGTTTACCCGACTGAAACTTTCTTACTTGTTATAAATTCCTCTGTATCTCAAAAATACTACATATCGATCATTCCATGTCAAACCGAACACTTTTTTACATCACCATCTCCGATTTCGATGAAACTTTGTAGGATAACTCAACTCTATAAAATATTTGATTTGTAGAAGACGAAAAAAAACCGAAATTTTTTTGCAAAAGATATTGCCAATTGAAAATAGGTAAAATCAGTAAAAACGTGCCGAGGTAGGAACATTGAAAGTGGTGTAGTGAGAAAACGCATGGCCAGAATTCAAAGAATGAAGGCTTATTTTAAAGGTAATTGCAATTACTATTCATCTGCGGCTTTGGCTACTGAGCGCTACTGACCAAATTTGAACATTTAGTTTTATGTTTCTCCTTCTTTTGTGTTTTTCACCATGAAAACACCAACCTAAAAATTCAGAAAAAATATAGGCATATTCCTTGATCGATTCTAAACAAACCCTGAAAATTTCAGCGTGGAGAAATAACGGGTTATATTTTTATTCATGGCCAGAATTCAAAGAATGAAGGCTTATTTTAAAGGTAATTGCAATTACTATTCATCTGCGGCTTTGGCTACTGAGCGCTACTGACCAAATTTGAACATTTAGTTTTATGTTTCTCCTTCTTTTGTGTTTTTCACCATGAAAACACCAACCTAAAAATTCAGAAAAAATATAGGCATATTCCTTGATCGATTCTAAACAAACCCTGAAAATTTCAGCGTGGAGAAATAACGGGTTATATTTTTAAAAAAAACATTTACTAAATGTAGTCGCCCGAAAAAAGTATTTTTTGAACGAGTGTTCAAAAAATAACATACACACACGTCGTTCAAAAGTAGTGTTTTCGGTCGAACAGTTAGCTAAAGACGCAAATTAAAAGTTAGAAGTTTTATTAGTGTCTTGAAGAAACAAAAACGTAATGTAAAAACTCTAGTGTAAACAAAAATTATGGGATATATTTATTAATGGAGATAAAAAAATTTACAGTATTTATTTGTAGCTAAAACAGGAAAAAAATAATAAATATTTCAATATACATGTAACAAAATTGTTATACAAAATCTAGCTTTAGCAGTAAGGAAAGTAACTATAGTTCACAAATATTTGTAGTGATCGCATCAGTACCGAGTGATGTAATTTGAACAGTTATTTGTTTGTTTTCTGTTGGAACGAATGAATGATAACCTAATGTACCACGGATAGTCGTAGCCTTACTAAATCGTTCTTGAAGTTTAATATTATTGTCATTATATTGTTCTATAGTAAAGAATTCAGTATTTACATTTTTCACATTGTGTTTTACACAGGAAAAGAAAATGTAAGGAGTATTAATAGGACTATTAATATTTGTTAAACTTGCTCGGGCAGCTAATCTTTTAATTGTTCCTCCTAGACCGTCGCAGGGTCCCTTTCCGTGGGATGTTGCAAAAAAATGCCATTCCGCTTTAACACCAAAATCATTTTCATGAAAGACAAGATTTGAAAAATTTTTTTTGTTTTTGTATTGCGCACTTGCTCCATCAGAGAAATAAAAGATTTTTTCCACTTTGCCAAAGAGTTCTTTAGAAATGAGATAAGGCCATTCTGAAACAAATTAACAGCTACGGTGTCATGCTTCAAACATTCAGATATTGCGACGTAGTTAGTAAACTTTTCTTCTCCATTTTCTTGGTAATAAATTGCCATTGGGTGAATTGTGACTTGGTCATTATTCCAATGAGCTCCTTGAATTGAATCTTGTATAACAAAAGCATAGTTTTCCGAAAAATCAGAAATAACTACGCATTCGCCTGGATGCAATTCCCTTTTCTTCTTATTAAAAAACATATGTTGTTCCTTCGCAACATAGGAATGTGTCAGCAAACGACGCAGCTTTTCGGAGAATTTGTCAAAAAAATCGTCCGTACTTGATTGCAAAGTTTCAAGTGCACATCGATCAGTAGTGACCCATTGCTTATATGAAATTGAATCAATCATTTTTTCATGAAAAATTTGTTTTAGCTGTTCAATTAAGTTGTCACAACCAGGACACAATTCACATCGCCGAAGATAACAATCATGTGTTGGGGGGTTGCAAATTATTTTTGAGAGACAGTCATTATAAGTTACAATTTGTAGGTTATCAGATGTTAGTCTTGAAAGAGATGATCCGTCAATCATTAGTTTTACGTTTTGGTGAATAGCGCACACACAAACGGAATGGGTTCCAGTTGCCCCCGGTAGAATACAGTATTTCGGTCGCAATTCTGCGAACTTAGAAAATTGTATTTTTGCCTCTGGGTGTTTTTCTTTAAATAACACATGGACTTCCTTTAAGTTGCACAGTACCAGTCTTTTTTGAACAGTTTCATTTCCAATTTTAACGCAGTCTTTTTTTCCGGGCATAACTCTGCTTATTTCCTGTGATCCATAAAACTCAATTACTTTGTTTACAATTTCATCTGTAAGGTGTTTTCCCGGCTTTGGGTTGGGAGAAGCAAGAAAACCCTTTTCCTTCACAACATTCTTAGCCACAGAAATCATGTGCCTCGTTGCACCGCTGAAATTTCTTTGAATTTGACTGTACGACCAGTCCGCGAATAATGTCAAAATTTTAATTTTTAACTCTCTATTAAATGTTGTTTTATATGTTTCTTTTAATTTTGATATAATATCATCCCCCTCATTTACACTTTCAGATGAATCAAATAATTTCTTTATAATGAGACTATTTATTTTTCGTTTTTTGTTAGCGACATATTTTTTTTGCACAATTTTTCTTTTGTGGATAGGTGAATCCCCAAACAGCAACAATGATTCATTTAATTTGGAAATTTTTAATGATGCTTCTGATGAAATACTGCTATCGGATGAGTACGCGTTATTTGCTTCAGGGATTAGGGTTAAACTTCTCATTGAATCACTTTCACAATCATGTAGTGGCATTTTGTTCATTCTTAACCGGCAACTATTACAAATTCTTATTTTTCCGCTCGATGTATTTATCCAACGTAAACATTTTATAGGCTTCTTTCCATGTTTTGCAATTTTAAATGGATTGCAGCAGGTATCGTTACGCGGCCTCATAGCGAAATCGGGAGTTATCGCGAAAATCACAGAATTGTTAAAAAAAATATATACAAATCTGAACTGTTATTTATAATAAGAAGCGAAGGCACAAACTTTTTCGTATATTGTCATTGACATTTATTGATGGATGGTTTACAGCTAGCTGTTCGACCGAAAACACTACTTTTGAACGACGTGTGTGTATGTTATTTTTTGAACACTCGTTCAAAAAATACTTTTTTCGGGCGACTACATTTCGTAAATGTTTTTTTAAAAATATAACCCGTTATTTCTCCACGCTGAAATTTTCAGGGTTTGTTTAGAATCGATCAAGGAATATGCCTATATTTTTTCTGAATTTTTAGGTTGGTGTTTTCATGGTGAAAAACACAAAAGAAGGAGAAAAATAAAACTAAATGTTCAAATTTGGTCAGTAGCCAAAGCCGCAGATGAATAGTAATTGCAATTACCTTTAAAATAAGCCTTCATTCTTTGAATTCTGGCCATGCGTTTTCTCACTACACCACTTTCAATGTTCCTACCTCGGCACGTTTTTCCTGATTTTACCTATTTTCAATTGGCCGTATCTTTTGCAAAAAAATTTCGGTTTTTTTTCGTCTTCTACAAATCAAATATTTTATAGAGTTGAGTTATCCTACAAAGTTTCATCGAAATCGGAGATGGTGATGTAAAAAAGTGTTCGGTTTGACATGGAATGATCGATATACCTTTTCGCAATAAAATACAAAAATTGTCTATATTTTGAAAGTGTAAATTGATTTCGCCATAACTTTTGTACACACTCAGAAAAATGGCAATCGTTTATGTGAGTGAAATCTATATCTCAGTTTAGTTCAAGATTTTTACTTATGTTTAGTTAAATTTTCCTGAAAACTGGGAAATTTTACTTTCAATGAGTAAATTGAACTAAATTCGAAGATATAGCAAATTGGTTACACACTCGGAAATGGGATATGATTTTACTTACTTAAAATTCCATCGACCAAGTAAAAATTTCCTACTATTTGGTAAATTTTGACTTTTACCGAGGAAGGATTTCCTAGCGTCGAAGAAACATTTACTACTCCTTGAAAATAAATCATTTTAGGAAATTTTAACTTGAAATATCCGAATTTCCTTAGTTCTAGTTCACGTTTTTCTGTAATTTATAATACGGTTTTCAAATAATCCTTGAATATTCGTTAAGCAAAAAATTCCCGTTCGTTTCAAGAGATTCTTTCCTTAACTGCTCAAATATCATTTCAAACAGCTGCGAAGTTAAGTAATTTAACTTCGCAGCAAATATATAGGATTATATGTGAAATACTTAAGACATAAGATTGGGACATCGAATGAGAATTATGTTTGTTTCAGGTTTTTTGAATTTGTTTCAAATACATTGGAGCAAAATATTTATTGGAAAATTCCCGAGAATATTTTGCTGAATTATATTAGAAGCAAGTTGCAAGTTCAAAAATTACTCATTTATAGTTAAACGTTTCTTACATTTTAGTTTAATTTTCGTATATTCAAGTAAAATTGAACTTGATTTGAGGAATTATTTTACTTCCATTTAGTAAAAATGTAACTTAATCTTAGTAAAAAAATTACTTGATTTTAGTTAACATTTTCTTAATTTTTAGTACAAATTTCCTGATTTCAAGTAAAAATATACGTGATTTTAGTGAAAATTTAACTATATTTTTTCCAAATTTCATGTAAATTTTTACTTAAACTGAGTTAATTGTTCCTTAATATGAGTTCAATTGAACTAGATGTAAAAGAATATTTACTAAATTCAAGTTAGTATTAACTAAAACTAAGTTCAAAACATTTGCTAATATTAAGGACAAATGTGAACTTGATTTGGGAAAAAATTGCTTTAGCGCCATATGAAGTTTAATTTTCCTGAAGTTTAGTTCATTTTAACTTATCTTTGGGTTCATTTTTTGCAGGTGGGCACATTTTACCGAAATTGTTTGCATCACACAGAAAACTTTGTTGTCAATTTAGAGAAGTTGATGTGAGAGAAATCGGTTCATATTCTGCACTGATATTAAGCAAATGCTATGACAGGGTCAGGAAAAAAGTGAAAAATCACTTTTCAAATGCAGACAGAAATGTAAAAACGACATAAATTTGTTAAAAATTAAAAATTTTCAATGAAATATTTTGTACTTTGTAGGTTCTGACAACAAATCGAATGTAATTCGAGAATCATTATATTTCCAAAAGTCGATCCCACAATTCCCAAAATAACTATAACCGACTATCTCACCAATTTTCTGTTCATCATATAGGAAATTTTATTGTCAATCCAGACATGCTTAAGTGGATATAATTGGTGCATATTCTCCTTCGATATTTACAAAATACTAGCACAAGGTCGGGGAAAAAATTTAAAATTAAATTTTCAAATGCAGATTTTATGAATCGGCCGAAAATACGAAAGTTACACGCGCATAAACATTTTGTTCAACCGAAGTGGCCAACTTTGAGGCCCTGCAGCTCGTTGCCCCAGATTTCCGATCCCGTCAATTTTCCCGTAGACTGCCACCAAATCTATATACACAAAATTACAGCGCTCTCGCTAACAAATTGTTCAAGATATCTCCATTTCAAAACATGGCTCACATGGGCCATAGGTCTGATCCCGCCCACTTTTGGATCAGTCACGTAGACTGCCAACAGATACTTATAAAGTACACAAAATTACTGCATTTTCGCGCACAAATTGTGTATGATATCTCAATTTTAAAATTTGACTTATATGCGTTGGGCCTCGCACATTGTTCCGATCCCGCCCATTTTTAGACCAATTGCTGACAAATTGTGTAAGATATATCAATTTCAAAATCTGACTTATATGTGCAGGGCCACGCCCATTGATGCGATCACGCCCATTTTTGGACCAATCACATAGACTCCCATCTACTTTCAGTTGGACCCCAAAAAGGCCAGGGATCTGTAATCTATTCGTAGGTACGGACAGTAGACATTACTCAAAAAATGATGCATCCAAATTGGCTTATATGGGCGGGGCCACGCCCCCTTAATCAAGAACTATAGCCTATGTCACCCGCTAGGCTTATGTGAAGATTCCCTGAAAATTTCATCAAAATCGGTCCAGTCGTTTTGGAGTCCATACGTAACATACACACATCCATTTTTATACCCTACACCACACTGTGGTACAGGGTATTATAACTTTGTGCATTTGTTTGTAACACCCAAAAGGAGAAGAAATAGACCCCCCGTTTATTATACCGATCGACTTAGAATCCCTTTCTGAGTTGATTTAGCTATGTCCGTCTGTCTGTCCTTCTGTCTGTCTCAATTATGGTCCGATCTCGACGAAACTTTACACATATCTTTTTTTTGCCCCAAGGATCCCTATTGAATTTGGTTAAAATCGGTTCAGATTTAGATATAGCCCCCATATATATGTTAGCCCCGATTTGACATGTAAGCGCTGTAAAAGCTTTATTTTATATCCGATCAGTATGAAATTCGGCAGAAAGAGGTTTCTTAGTATATGAATGTTAAATTTTGAAGAAATCGGTTCAGATTTAGATATAGCCCCCATATATTCGTTACCCCCGATTTGACATGTAAGCGCTGTAAAAACTGTATTTTATATCCGATCAGTGCGAAATTCGGCAGAAAGAGGTTTCTTATTACATGAAGGAATACTGCCAAATTCGGAGAAAATCGGTTCTGATTTAGATATAGCCCCCATATATATGTTACCCCCGACTTCACATGTAAGCGCTGTAAAAACTCTATTTTATATCCGATCAGTATGAAATTCGTCAGAAGAAGGTCTTTTTACAAGAATGAGTATTCAGGGAAGATCGGTTCAGATTTATATTAAAGCTCCATATATATGTTCCTCCTGATTTGGTATCAAACCGCTATAGAAGTTGTATTTTACTTCCGATCATTAAAATTTTCCAGAAAGATGTTTCTCAATTTAGGAACGAATTCGATATAATGTTACTACCCATTTACCAATTATTCTAAATTATTATGGCAATGACGTTTATCGCATTGTTAAGGAGGTGTAGGGTATTATATAGTAGGCCCCGTCCGACTTTCTGCCTTTCCTTAATGGTTATATAAGGGTCCGCCAAATAACTTTTTTTTTTGAAAACATCGAGTGTAGCTTCGGCTGTGTGGCACGTAGCGCCGTCCTGTTGAAACCAAATCCTCTTCAATTTTTGTGAACAAAAATTCGTTCAACATGGCCCGATAACGATCGCCATTGACTGTAACGGCCACTCCTTGCTCATGGCCCAATTATGCCTCTGGACCAAAATCCACACCAAACAGTCACTCGTTTTGGGTGTATCGGCTTTTCAATGTATGCGTGCGGGTTTTCTGTGCCCCAAATGCGACAATTTTTCTTGTTTACATACCCGGCAAGATCAAAATTAGCTTCATCTGAAAAGATGATTTTTTTTTGGCAAAATCGGCATCTTCTGTAAGTCGATCGCTCCCAGCGTTGTTCAAGCGTATAGTCTCCTTCTTGAATAACGTCATCGCAGGGATCATTACTTTCCAAAAGTCGATAGTTCTTTCAATTTGTTAAAATGTTTTCTGCACGATCCAAAAATTAGCAAACGTCTTGAGGGAATTTTGATATTAAGCCGTCAGAAATATGTGGTGTATCTGAAGATTTGTGGTACTTTTTTTTGAAAGGATTAAAACAAAACTCAGCGTAATTTTGTTTATCAAGCTTTGCGTTTTTAGGAGCCATATCCTTTTTGAAGATTAGTTGTATGAATAACGCTTTAATATAACACTGTTTCTATAAAACTGATTTCCATACTTTTAGGTTTAGGTTTAGGTTAGGGTCGCAGCCGTATTTTTTTACAAGCTCACATAGACCAGTTTAGGTCCCTAGTGTTACCACGGGCTGAAATGCCCCTCATCGAAACCAACCTGTTTGATATATAAATTTATCGATAGTACGAATATCAGTACTGGAAAGATCTGTTAGGCTGCCTAAAAAGGCCGACCCCAGTATGTCCAGTCGTCGTTTACTCAAAGCGGGACAGTCGCAAAGCAAGTGCTCAATGCTCTCCACTTCTTCCTCATCTCCACAGCTTCGGCAGAAGTCATTGGAGTCAATACCCAATATTTTGGCGTGTTCGCCGATCAAGTAGTGTCCCGTCAGAACCTGTACTAACGTAGACAATCGTTTCCTCTCTAGGGCGAGGAGATATTTTGACCTTCTCAGGTCATACCTTTGCCAGATTTGTCTAGCTACCCTGCAGGTGCCGATTTCTGTCCATCTTTCGTTGGACTGCCTGATGGCAAAAGCTTGCACGTGGATAGTGGCGCACCAATATATGCAAATTCTTCGAGAATTTGTAATGTCGTCCCTTTCCTAGCAAGTTCATCGGCTTTGCAGTTCCCCGGGATATCCCTATGCCCAGGCACCCATATGAGGTGTATATTAAACTGCTCAGCCATCTCGTTAAGAGATCTGCGGCAGTCGAGGCCTGTTTGTGAATTTAGGGATGTTGCCTCCAGAGAATTGATGGCAGCCTGGCTGTCCGAGTAAATGACAACGCCAGTGTTGGTTACTATGTTGCGACTCAGCCACTTGGCGACTTACCATATTGCCATTATTTCGGCTTGATAGACACTGCAGGTATCTGGTAGTCTGTGAGCTATATCCAGACTAAGTTCTTCACAGTGTACTCCGAAGCCAACCTTTTCATCAAGCTTCGAACCATCCGTGTAAAAGTGGAGATGGTTTCTATTACCTGGTATTCTGCCGACCCATTCATCTCTGGCGGGAATCATAGTGATGAAATTTCTCTCGAAGGTGTAAACAGTTGGTATATAGTCCACTCGGTCGGTTACCATAGCACTACACTTTGATATCCTCATGTGACCATAGTTCTTGTACCTCCACATTGATAGGCAGTTTAATCTTATTGCCGCTTTGGTTGCAACTTCTCTCGCCACAATATTAATCGGCAGTATATGGAGTAGGGCTTGTAGAGACTCGGTCGCTGTAGTCCTTAAGGCTCCGCTTATGCTCAGGCAGGCTGTTCTCTGAACCTTTGTTAGTAGGTTGGTGATGGTTAGTTTGTCAGTTGCCGTCCACCATACCACAATGCCGTATAACAGTATAGGACGAACTACTGCTATATATATCTAGTGGACGATTTTAGGGGAGAGGCCCCACCGCGACCCTACAGCCTTTTTGCAGGAATATAAGGCGACGTTGGCCTTCCTTACACGTTCCAATACGTTAAGTCTAAATAACAGTTTTCTATCTAGAATTATTCCTAAAAATTTTGCACTTTCAGAAAAGACTAGATCTGTTCCATTTATCCGAGGTGGAGGGTCCACATGTGGGACTTTATTCATCCTAGTAAAGAGAACCAATTCTGTCTTGTTTGGGTTTACGCCCAAACCGCTGCTTCTGGCCCATCTAGCCAATTTGTTCAGAGCCACCTGTAGAATGTCTAGGAGGACGTTTTCGAATTTGCCACTCACTGAGATTGCCACGTCGTCCGCATATGCCACGACCTTGCAGCCACAACGTTCTAGATCCAGCAGGATTTCATTCACCGCTAGGTTCCAAATTAGTGGAGACAGTACTCCTCCTTGTGGGGTCCCTCTGTTTACAAACCTTGTTAGAGGTGTGGACCCAAGACATGCTGTTATGCGTCTTCTGTTGAGCAGACTTTGAATTAGTCTAATCAAACTGGAGTTAACTTTTAGACGTGATAGTGCCGCATCTGAGTGAATGTTGTTAAAAGCCCCTTCTATGTCAAGAAATACCACCATGGTGAATTCCTTGAAATGCAGGGACGATTCGATAGTGCTCACAAGTTCGTGCAGGGCTGATTCTGTAGACTTGCCCTTATTGTAAGCATGTTGGTTCCCCGACAGGAGTTTTGTATCCAGGTTTTCCCTAATGAAATGATCTAAAAGTCTTTCCAGACCTTTCAATAGGAAGGAGGATAGGCTAATTGGTCTGAAGTCTTTTGGCCTAGTGTGTGATATCATTGTGATTTCCATACTTAGTTTTGTATATACTTATATCTATACCTCCATTCTAAAACATGCTAAGTTGACTTAGCACGTTTTTAGGGAGATTGCATTTTTAATTTCTAACTATTCCAAATTAGATTCAGTCATAATTAGGTGTTTATCCGTCAACCCAATCAAAAGTTATTCACAAAACAGTACAGGTCATTCGATTTTCATTATAAAGGAACTCCACACAAATTTAAAAAATTCGTCAAACTTTGATAGCTTCTCCTGAAAAACTACCTTCTTGCACTATGTAGTGCATTTTAACGAATGAGTTTTAAATTATTATTAGGATCAACAAGGGCTTAGATGTGGTTTGACCGAAAAACCTACCTCGACACACACTTTTTGAAGTCAGGCATCATAAGAACTCATCATAGAACTTGTCCCTGGGACTTCCCATAGTTCAACAATAAAAATGCCATTCATAAAATTTGCGCTTGAAACTACCTTCAATATGACAAAAAAATGGCAAAGTAAAAACAACAGCAGAACCTAGTAATGCTCACAAACGATTGACAAAAACACAAAAAAAAGTGATTTCGAGATACCAAACGTTTATTTTGATATATTTGTAGGTCGTATCCAATAAATTCTTTTTAGGCTGTCAAAGCAAATGGCATAAGCTTTCGCTTGAGCAAAAAAAATAAAAATAAATTTTTTTTTTTGCGAATTTAAAACGATTAAAGAAAAAGCTATCGAAAACACTTGTGGCAAAGTTTTTCAAAATGTTTGACCAAAATGTCAAAATTCACCGTCCAACTGTCATAACTACTATCCAATAGGACTAACGTTTGTGCAAGTTTCATCCCAATCAGAAGACATCGATTTTAAAAATTCACTCACTTGATATGAAATCCCCATATATATATATTTATTTTTCATATAACTATATATATTTATTTTTGGAGATGGATGAGCGGGGTGTCGAGTTTTTTTTGGAGAAAACTTCTTGAAGTGTCTTAGATATAGAAAAAGAGCTAAAAATACACCTTGAGCAAAAAAACAAGTAAAAGCGTTAAGTTTTTACCCTCCACCATGGATTGCATTCAATTTTATTACTGGAGAAATCCTTAGATATGGAGCAAATCCTGAAACTATCCTTTTTGTTTAAATAAATTATTAAAAATCGACCGTTGCAATTTTTAGGCCGCAAATTCTTTAGCCAAACTCTTCTCCTGAAAAATGTGTTATTTATGGCTTAAAACAGCATTTTTGAGAGCTACATCTACACAAGGACTACAACAAAATAAAACTTTTTTTTGTATACATTTTATTGAGATGAATTCTTGCCAAAATAGAATACAAACTGCAAAGTGTCACCTAAATTTCTTAGAAAATGTGGTGTTTATGGCCTAAATATACCTTTTTGGGAGCGACATCTATATATAGACTATAACAAAATATTAACTGATTTAAAAAACCAGTAAGGAAAGGCTAAAGTCGGGCGGTGCCGACTATATAATACCCTACACCACTCTCGTAATATTGAATAATTTTCATATATAAATTTTGTAATTCATGTATAAATTGTTTACATAAATTTAATTTTGGGACATTTTATACTTAAATAATACCCTGTACCACAGTGTGGTATAGGGTATAAAAACGATTGGATCTAAAGAGCCAAATCGGATGAAACATATATATGGGAGCTATAGCTAAATCTGAATCGATTTTCTTCAAATTCGGCAATGTTGGTTCATGGATCATGAAACTCTACCATTCTAAATTTCAAAATGATTGGATGTAAAATACAGCTTCTTCAGGACTAAAGAGCAAAATCGGACGAAACATATATATGGGAACTATAGCTAAATCTTAATCGATTTTCTTCAAATTCGGCAATGTTGGTTCATGGATCAAGAAACTCTACCATTCTAAATTTCAAAACGATTGGATGTAAAATACAGCTTTTATAGGACTAAATGGCCAAATCGGACGAAACATATATATGGGAGCTATAGCTAAATCTTAACCGATTTTCTTCAAATTCGGTAGTGTTGCTTCATGGATCAAGAAACTCTACCATTCTAAATTTCAAAATGATTGGATGTAAAATACAGGTTCTACGGGACTAAAGAGCAAAATCGGACGAAACACATATATTGGAGATATTGCTAAATCTTAACCGATTTTTTTCAAATTCGGCAATGTTGGTTAATGGATCAAGAAACTCTACCATTCTAAATTTCAAAACGATCGGATGTAAAATACAGCTTCTATAGGACTAAAGGGCCAAATCGGACGAAACATATATATGGGAGCTATAGCTAAATCTTAACCGATTTTCTTCAAATTCGGCAATGTTGGTTCATGGATCAAGAAACTCTTCCATTCTAAATTTCAAAACGATTGGATGTAAAATACAGCTTCTATAGGACTAAAGGGCCAAATCGGACGAAAGATATATATGGGAGCTATATCTAAATCTGAACCGATTTCAATTCAATAGCGATCTTAACAGCCGCGAAATACTCTAAACTGCAAAATTTCAGAACGATCGGAGTGAATCGACGAACAACTTTACATGGACAGACGGACGGACGGACGGACAGACATCGTTAAATCGACTCAGCTAGTGATTCTGAGTCGATCGGTATACTTTAAGGTGGGTCTAACTGTGTTATTTTCAGGTGTTACAAACATCTGCCGTGAAACAAACTTATAATACCCTGTACCACAGTGTGGTGTAGGGTATAATTATTACTGCGATGAATTCTTGTCTTAATTCAATTCAAACTGGTAAGATTCAGTTAAAATACTTAGAAAATATGGTATTTATGGCTTAAATACGTATATTTTGGAGCGACCTCTATAGGGTGACTATAACAAAATATGAACCGATTTGTAAAACTTTTGCTGTGATGAATTCTTGTCAAAATACAGGGTTTTTCAACAAGAGGTGTTATTTTGAATCACCCGGTATTTCGGTAGCTGTCACTTTTGAAGCTTTTATTCTTTGACATTTGACAAGTAGAAACTACGCCATTACTAAAAGTGGAACGGTACATGATTCAACAATGCATTGAAATTATTAAAATTCGAAAAATCGTCTTGACTGATGAGGCCCATTTCTACCTCGGTGGCTACGTCAACAAGCAAAATGATCGCATCTGGGGCTCGGAAAACCCAAGAGTTATTTTATTGTTGAGAAGCCTCTCCATCCCCAACGTGTGACTGTTTGGTGCGGTTTATGGTCCGGCGGGATCATTGAACCAGGGCTGCGGAGTCGAGCCAAAACTACTCGACTCCGTCTCCGACTCCCGGAGTCGGATTTTAAAATGGTTCGACTCCGACTCCTGCTCCGACTCCGGCAGTTAAATAACATAAATTTCTGAAATTATATTTCTACTAAAACTTGTATTAATTTTGTTGAAAATAAGATATAGCTTTGTTAAAAACCAAAAAACAGTAGGTATTAAATACCAGTAGTTAAATTTGTATTTATTTATCGACGCCTGACTTGCAAATAATATGACAATTCTTTCAAAATGAAATCATGATAACATTTTCTACAACCACTGCATCTGGTTTAATACTCGTATACCGCAATTTTTGCAAATTATATTCCCTTCAGGCATCCAGTTTCTTCGTTAGTTATTGTACTCTAAACAACACTATGGTACAGGGGGTTATAACTTTGCTTTTTGGCAGATTTGTAAAAACTACTACAGATAGACACACCTTAAAATATTCTCTGCGACTCAGAATCAGTGGCAGTCCGTCTGTCTGTCTGTCCATCTTAAGTCGTTCGTTGAGTTCAGGTCAAAATTTCACTCCGATCCTGCTTAAACTTGGCAATAAGAACTCTTTCACAACAGGGAGGAAACCTATTGCAATTGGTCAAAATTGGTTCAGATCGATATTGCCCCCATATATAAATGTTTCTTTAGATTTGGCCTTGTAGCGCCAGTATTCTGTATTCCACATTCAATCATTTTGAAATATAGTAGGGTAGAGTTTATTTATGCAGGAACGCATATTGTCGAATTTGAACAAATTCAGTTTAGATTTAGTTTTATAATAATTATTTATATTTACGAGTATATTTGCTATATCTGAGCTTATTCTGCTCTAAGAAGGTGGTTTACGATATCATATAGTTGGCTTCGCCAGTCATTGGTATTTTCTTACTGGTTTTTTACTCGCTTAGGAAGAGATTTTGTTAGCAGCATATTCATCTTGCTAAATTGATCACATATATATATATATATATAAACAGAACTTTCCTAAAACTGTCTTTATATAAAAAGTCGATAATTTGGTCGAGTTTATAGATATTTTGGAATTTTTTTTTTATCATTTATTTCTATTACAACTAAGTAGCACTCATTTAGTAATTTTACATTAGTAATAAATTCTATGCTTAATACTAAATAATTAACATTAGCAAGCAAAGTTGTTGAGATATAATTCAATAATAACACTCTATTTTAAGATATTTTGGACATACAAAAATATTTTGTTAAAAGGTTCAAATGTTTTATTCTTATTTTGTACCAGAATTGTTTTCCCAAAAATTGTTGAGTGCAAAAATTCTATCGCATAAATGGTAAATTTTGCACAATCCATCTCGGAGTCGGAGTCGACCATAATTTTTCGACTCCGGACTCCGGGCAAATATCCCGACTCCGACTCCACAGCCCTGCATTGAACCTTACATTTACGAAAATGAGGATGGATCAACAGTTACGGTGAATGTATAGCGCTATCGAGAGAGATTAATGATTTTTTTATGGTCGAAGTTGGATGGTATTGATCTGGACAACGTTTACTTTCAACAAGACGGCGCTACGTGCCACACAAGCTACGAAACCATTGCTCTGTTACGGGAAAGTTTCCGGACCGTGTTAGCTTTCGAAGAGGTGCTCACAATTGGCCAACAATATCTTGTGATTTAACACCTTGCGACTTTTTATTTTTTTTTTTATTTTTTATAAATTTTGTTATATTCAATGCTTAATACTAATTACATACATAAATGAAAATAACAAGAATAAGAAAAAAGCATTATTTTACAATGTAAAGCCTCAGCGTCTTTTAGACATTGTAGAGGCAAGTTGGCAATTACTTATATACACATGATTTCATCAGCAAAAATTAATTAAATTAATTTAAAAATATATATTTATAAAAGAAGTTATATGATATATATTTGTTTACAATAGAAGTTCAACCTGTTGTAGTAAATATTTTTTTAATTCACTTTTAAATAACGAAATTCTATTTATAGCTTTTAAATTATGTGGCAGATTAAATTCGTGACTTCTTCTCTTGAGGCCACGTGAAAGATAAGTTCTACGCCAACAGCCCAGCGTCGATTCAAGACCTCAAAGATAGAATCCGTGAGGCTATCGAGGACATAGGGCAGCCACTTTGCAATTCGGTTATGGAAAATTTCATGAAAAGGATATGGTCCTGTAAGCGTGGTCGTGGTGACCATTTGGCTGATGTGGTCTTTCATTATTAACGGCATACCTTCATCTTTATTATGAAATAAACATCCGAGCATTTATCTCAAAAAATTGCATTTTTCTTTGAATACCAAAATAACACCTTTTGTTGGAAACCCCTTTAGAATACAAACTGCAAAGTTTCTGCTAAATTGCTTTAAAAATGTGGTATCTATGGCTCAAAAACCGTATTTTGGAGCGACCTCTATAGGGGAGCTATATCAAAACATTGACCGATATGGTCTATTTGCAATCCCAAACAACCTGCAACTATAAGAAATATTTCTACCAAATTTGATCAACCTAGCTCTATTATTACGGACTGTAGCGTGATTACTACAGACGGACGGACGGACATGGCTAAATCGTCTTAGAATTTTACGACGATTAATAATATACAGGGTTGCCCATATTCGACGGACCCACGGACTCGTTGGGCCCATTCCAATCGACGAGGCTTGTCCGCAGGCAACAATCTTTGCGTCAATTGAATTTTGTACGGGAACAAATGCAAATCAACGCGAATAATCCGTTGTAAAGTGGACCGAGCCATGCCCAACTGCTGAGAACGGCGTTTTTGGGATGTTCTTGGGGACCTCTCAACACTGGCTCGTACGGCAGCGATATTCTCGGCCGATTGCCTTGGTCGACTTTTATTTGGCCTCTTCGGATTAGAAAGAGCCTCACCAGTCGAAAATTTTTCGTATAAACGCTTAATGGTGTTCTTAGAAGGCGCACTTCTCACATTTTTTAATATTTTAAAAGCACGTTGACTTGACTTCTTCTGTTGAATGTAAATTTCAACTATTTCAGAGCGCTCGCGTGGCGTGTATTGTTCCATGGTAAAAATCTGCTTGGACTGACGCTTCAAACGCGGTATGTCATTAAGCGATCTGACATCTCTGTCAAAAGTTATGGCGTTGCCAGATGGGTCCGTCGAATATGGGAGACCCGTATATACTTAATGGGGTCTCTGATCAATATTTAGTGGTGTTACAAACGGAGTGACTAAATGAATATACCCCCCATCCTATGGTGGACGGTAAAAAATGTGATAAATGTAGAGCAGATGAGATACGTAGGAATCACAATAAGCACGATGCTATATACATATAGGGGCTATATCGAAAAATTGACCGATATGTAAAAGTTGAAAAGTAATTTTAATAAAAAATTGTTTCTCTCATAGTTCTGAGCGAATAACAGATCTAACAACAAAAAAAAAATTTCTTTCAAAATCCTTACATTAATGCGACAAACCTAACGATATATTTAATATGGTACCGATTCTTACAGACCCAGAAATATAAATATATGTTCGTAACAAAACAGCATTTGAACGTTTTTTATATTTTCCATTCGCACTCGACAACAAAATGTGGCAATAGCAATGAAAATAACTTTAAAATGATCACAATTATATTTTATATGCAAAAAGCAACGACAGCAACAAAACACCATCAACAAAAACGCATATCTTTTCAGTTATTTTTTTTCTTTTGGTTTTGGGAGGATGAAAGAACTTGACTGCCAAATGGACGGTCTCTGACTGACCACGCCAACAATCAAAGTGACCAACAACATTAACGGCAACAACACCATTACCAGAACCGCCAGCAACGTCAAGAACGGCAAGAGCAACATCACATGCTTAAGCTTTTATGCTGCATATCCTATGTTTTGCTGCTGCAGGACGATTGACTTCGATAGCAAATGGACCAAATTGGAGCATAATTTACAAAAGTTGTTACCGGTATTGGTGTTGTGTTATTGGCTGATGTTGTTGTTTGTGGTGTTGGTGGCGGCGGAGTGACATTGCATTGCGTTTTGAGCCTCACAGCAATTGTTGCCGAACATTGCGTGTCAATTGCATATAATTTTTATGTTTCTGCAACTTTTTTCTCGGTTATCCCCCTTTTCCCGAATGACTTTGTCAGAGGCGGCAGAAGAAACAAATTCTATAGGCAAATGTTCGGCAATTCGCTCACAAAAGTGATGGCCACATTGACGGCGACGACTACGACGTCGATGATGATCATGATGACCATCGGCATCGTCATCTGCTGATGCCGGCCCCAGATGATGACCATAATGTGTGTTGCTGTTGCTGCTGCTCTGGTAACAGTGTCGTCGTTTTCTACATCTGCTGTTATTGCCGATGTTGATGTTGTTCCAGTTTTAAAAGGCAAAAAACGTGTAAAATTGTTTATTATAAACGCACTTCCGGTATGTTGCATGTTCTCCTCCCAACTCGATCTATTCTTCCCATTATTCGTCCTCTGTTGGTTGACGACCATTACGTGTGAGTGTCTGTTATGTTCGTTCGATGTTTGTTCCCCCCGTCCAACTGAATGTTCAATAGTTAATGGATGCCAATACTGATGAAGCTACTACGCCACATTCACTGCGGACATTCGGCACAACAACTTTGACGATAGTCGAGTAATAGAGCTGATAATTGAAATGTTGTTCTATTTATATTACTGTACAGTGTTTTAGAATAAAAACCTTTTTTTGCAGAACTCTTGTAAATTATAAACAATACGAGTATTTCAAGAAATTGTTTGAATACTACTTTTTTAATCATTTTACAGTGTACATCAACCCGCCAAAATGAGTGCAACACTCACTTAGGTTACTTCTTCGATGACCTAAGACCATATTCAGGACATCAATTGAGTCAATCCGTATATCTATCTGTCTGATTAGTTTCGAAAGCCGTTACTGAATAACTTCATATTTTTTTGTGCTAAAATCTTCCCCAAGTTTAGTTTATGTCCGAAAATCGGTCATATTATTCGACCCTTGCGGCTACATTCTCCTCAAACATTTTCAATAAAATAACTGTGTAATCTGTAATAACTTCTACTGATTAGATGTTTGTGGTAAAATCTATGTCAGGTACACTTAGGGAGAGAGGTGCACAGACACAAAAGGTTCTATCGTCTTATTCGTCACCGCAGCTCCTGCGAAAGCACCTACAATTTCTTCTTACTTTAAGTCTCTCTGGGAGCTGTCCAAAAAGATTGTGACCCGTCATGACAAACACCATAAGGGGGATGTCCTGTAGCGTTCGTGCGTTTCGAAATTGGGCAGGTCCACTACAGCTTGGAATGTATTCAGTTCCGGACTATCCTCAATAGGAGATTGCAGGCTGCTAGAGCCATTGGCAGATATATCAGTTGCTCTGGAGCAAGTAAGCTAGTTCCTGGCTCATCTGCATCGCAGTTACCTGAAATATCATTGTAACTTAGCACTCATATCACGTGGATTTTGCACTTTTCATTCATTTAGCTAAGATATCTGCGGTATTTCAAGGCTGAGAGATAGACAGATACAAAAAATTATCCTACTCTGTTTCGTCAGCGCGCACGCAAAGAAACAATTCGTTACTCCCAAACGAAAAATTAGACAAACGAATTTCGGTTGTGGTCTATGTGTGTCGCAAATGATTTATGTTTATCCCAAAGAAACGTTTAAAGCAAACGGTTAGTGTACTTATCGTAAATGATTTATATTTAATACAAACCCTGTACAACGTTTAGTGCAAACGGTTATTGTATTTGTCGCAAGCAATGCAATTGTATGGATCAAAGCGAGATGTAATCTTACCATATATCAAACTTTTTAGTCAAGTGAACTTCATAGTTCAATATGGGAAATTCTGACCTAAATTCTGATCATTTAAAAGTTGCCACGTCTGTGAATAGATTTCTAAAGTACATCAGAAAAAAAAAAACTGGTTTGCCGCTCCTACCAGTGATTTCAATGAACAGGGTGGCGTCTCAGTGTAATATGCCATGTAGATGGAGGCCAACCAAAATATCTTCACTACTAAAAGAAGGAAGAATGTATATACTAAAGTTGTTTTTGGCAAGTATACAGGCTCTACGTCTTCCATTACCTGTATCTTGAAGAAGCTTAAACACTGGCGTCATAAGCCCACAAACCATATCTCCTCTCAACCATTTTTCCTGGATTAGAACTTACATCAGGAGAGCTTTTAGAAGTCGGACCATTGTCAGGGTTTGCCACCAACCTTATATCTGTCTCGTCGTCTGTGTCCGCTAGAAGCTCATCCCCACCGGATTCTTCGGATCCCGTGATGAAGAACTTCTGTTAAAAGAAACAGTAACCCGTAAGTATAAGGAACGCAGATCTTTGACATACCACCCTCCAAATCTACATTCAATTTAATTGGGCACACACTCACGAAATCGCCAAACAGCATTAACAAGTTGACCATAGATTGCAACCGCCAGGGCCAGCGACGTATAGGAAAAACAGCCCATACATGAAGAAGACATCTCGAATAAGAAGTACAGGGCACAGTTGGAGAGGAATAACGCGAATGGCGAATAAAAGCGATAGTTGGAACTACTTTGCTGCGGCCCCATCCTCCATCCACATTTCCATAATTCCATAATTCCAAAGTGCCAAATTTCATATTAGAACTCTCTGAAATTGACGAGGATATTTCAATCGGTTTATTGGTCTGACATTGTCTCCATTCCGAATCCTATATGTCACACTGTGTTACAAATCCTACAACACTTCTACTATGGCCAAGATCAGCCATAAGTAAGAACATGCAACATGATACCTGCCATACATTGTTAGCACAACTTGTACGTACGGTTCTGTAACGTTACTTTTACGTTTTAAATTTTGCAACATTACATCTTAGAGAGAGAGTGGCTGTGGGTGTCTCGTTTGCGTTTTGTGGCAAATCATCTCCCAAGTGTTTTGTCGGGCGACCCACACATTTTGTAACCGTAACAAGACATGTCAATAATGTTTTTATTACTCGAAATATAAATGGAAACTGAAGGAGACGATAACTACGGTAGTTAGTGTGTAAAGTGATTGACGGGGATCACAGATCTTCTGGTGAAAAGGCACGCAAAGTGTGTTCTGGTACAGATGATCATATATACATACACGGAAAACATTATCTGTGTTGCTATTTATACTCTATATCAAACGTTAGTGCAGGGTATTCTGAGTTTTATTTGTTACATCGGAAATGAGAAGATATAGAGCCATTGTGTGTTATACCCATCCACTTGGGCTCAGTTTCTGACATTAATGTTTCCCTTTTTGAGGGATTTTAAGCTTTTTCGAACCAGTCGACCCATCCTATTTCAATGAAATTGATTCTCACATAACCTCACAGTATTTATAATTTATATAATGTTTTCATTAGGTCCGAATTAGTGATTTTTCCTATTTAAAGCGTCGAAATATTCCAGTTCTAGTATTCGCTGCTCTTTTTTCCAACTGGTATAATGAATTCATCAGGGGCATAACTTAAGAACCCATTATCTGACTTCAATGATTATCGTTTTGTAAATGAGTCTCAACAAGGGCAAGTCGAGATAAAATGAAATAAAGCAAAATGTTTGTGAGGTATTAACAATAATAACTTATTATTTGAGGCTCGTCATTTTGGCCATCGACTTCACTTGCGCTGTCCATGTAGTCAAGGGTATGGCAGATGATTTGGTGGTGCATATCTTCAGGATCCTCGCAGCGAAGAAATTTGAAATCTCTTTCAGGTAGACATTCAGCCTGCCACATATGTCATAGATCAAGGGGACCGACGCGTCAGACGCCTGAATCATACAGTCATCACCATATTATACGATTTCACGGCCCTCAGGTGGTGGGTTATTACAGAAAGCTGGCTGTGAAACAACCCCGGAGATATTACCCCTTCTTGGGGAACACACTGTTTCACTCCACGGTGTTTGGACTTCTTGTTCCTGAGTTTCACGTACGGATGGCGCCCACACATTAAACCAACGTTTCAAACTGTTCGGAAGTGACGTGTTGGTGATGTCCACAAAACGCCTTACGTAGCTGACAGTATCGAAGGCCATCGGTAGGTCAGGCGCCGCGAGGGCTGTCCTGGCACCGGGCTTGTTCTGGTGAATAGCGCGGCTTATATGCGTGATTATGGCGTGTAGATCAGTAATAGTAATAAGCAACATTCTGCATCCGGCTCGGAGGATTAAAGCCTCAAATGTCTTTGCTACTGGCGCAAGGAGGGAAATAGACCTGAACGATTCTCCCTTTCTCGAATCTTCTACCGGCATCAGTAGCCGGTAGTTCAGTAGTCTTCGGCAATTATTAGAGTGGTCAGGGATAAGTTGAGGACAATAACGAGGTACTCGACTCCCGGTATGTCCAACAGCTTCAGTATCAGCATATATATTCCGCTTTGGATTATTTGCGCTATTTGCAACTTCTCAAACAGTAATTTGTGGTATTACTTCTTCTGCTCGGAGAGCACGAATAAGACGAATGACTCTCTTTTTCGCATTGTCACTCTCGGGGTACTCTTTGAAATGCCGGCTAAAATAACACGCACACCTCGTCGGGTCAGTTACAGCGGTAGCACCTAATGTGACTGCCGTCCGGTCGTCTCTCCTGACAGGATTCGAGAGTAGCGTAACCGTTGCTCACAACTTACCGATACATATATAGGGTGATCCAAGTAGAGATACTTTTTTCAATTGCCTTTTTTTGAGTCGTGTGAGTCGTGTCATGCTGTCATGTTATTTTTGTTAAGTATTGTTTGGCATTTCATAATGGAAAGACTTACGCCCGAACAACGTTTACAAATCGTTCAACTTTATTACGAAAATTCACGGTCTGTGAGGAATGTGTTTCGTGCACTTCGTCAACTTATGGTCAACATAATCGAGTCATCGAAAATTAGACTCAACGGATGGACCATCTGAGACGTTGTTCAGGCGTTAGTCTTTCCATGATGAAATGCCAAACAATACTTAACAAAAATAACATGACAGCATGGGCGGCCGGAAGTTGGGCCCAAGAAAATAAATATTTTCCTGCGCGGTCGGCCTACGGCCTGCGGCCTACGTCTGTTTAAGACTTTCTCCTATGGACAGGATCCAAAGTTGGCAACGTGGAGCAAATCATTTATGCGTAGCCTCTCCTGTTTCTAAATTTATAGATGAAAATAAGCCCCAAAAAAATGAAATAAAACCCCAAAAAGCAAACAAAAAATCTTTACCGATACCGGGACCTAAATTGCATTGCTTTAGATGAACCAGCCATTTATTCCAGTTATATTCGTCAACTTTCCTACAATTTCTTGATTCAATTTTCTGATTCTAAAATCAGCAAGGTTAGAGCGACAAATTTCATCACGCTTGTCTGCGAGTCCCACTGCATCTGCTTGGAAATTAGGTTGCATGTCGGCTACACTAACATCTGAGGGGATGGGTAGTTCAATGAAGCTGAGGTTGGTAAATTCTCTGAACCCGTTCCAGTCAGCTTTCCTTTGATTCAGGAAAGTGCGGCATTCAGATATGAAGAAATCGGCTGATCTACCAGTGGTGATGATTATGAGGAGCTGGTCTGATCCAAGTGAAATGATGGTGAAATTATTCCAGTTATATTCGTCAACTTTCCTACAATTTCTTGATTCAATTTTCTGATTCTAAAATCAGCAAGGTTAGAGCGACAAATTTCATCACGCTTGTCTGCGAGTCCCACTGCATCTGCTTGGAAATTAGGTTGCATGTCGGCTACACTAACATCTGAGGGGATGGGTAGTTCAATGAAGCTGAGGTTGGTAAATTCTCTGAACCCGTTCCAGTCAGCTTTCCTTTGATTCAGGAAAGTGCGGCATTCAGATATGAAGAAATCGGCTGATCTACCAGTGGTGATGATTATGAGGAGCCGGTCTGATCCAAGTGAAATGATGGTCTGTAAGGCGACGACATTTATCAGACCAAACGACACTATGGTGATACCTGGTGGGCTGCGTACGTAGAGCCATCTTTTGGCTCAATCAATACTATGCCTCCCTGGTAATAAGTAGAAAATGCCAAAACTCATGATTGACACTAAAGTCTCCTAGGACCACTTGGTTATTACCCTGCATTAACGGACTAATGTCCCGGAGAACAGCTACCAATCGTAGGT
Source organism: Eudasyphora cyanicolor (assembly GCA_963930755.1). Taxonomy (NCBI): domain Eukaryota; kingdom Metazoa; phylum Arthropoda; class Insecta; order Diptera; family Muscidae; genus Eudasyphora; species Eudasyphora cyanicolor. Next base: position 161,538,578 of record OZ005735.1, read on the forward strand.
ATATTATGTTATACAGCTCTATCTCGGCAGTCCCAGACTTAACTGCTATTAAATGTATGGGTCTCTAAAGTCAAGGTCAGGCGATATAGGTTTGTAAATGCACATAATGTTGTAACAGGAAAGTGCTTACGTAGCACATTCTAACCCTGACAACTGTGCAAGCTTCATGTGTCGCTCGGCTTTGTTTCCTCCATCGCAGCGTCCTTGATGTTTTTTTCGATTCATGAAGTCTACAATCTCGTTGATTTTGCCACGGAGACCATTGTAAGTACATATGTAAATTGCAAAAAGGATGCATGCTCAGAGAAAATGAAGGTCTTGGGAACTGGTGTTTGCAGAAGCTGCGTAGCTGAGTGAGAGGAAGAATCAAGATAATATCTTCTGTGTCTGTGCTCTGATATCTGCAGAAGGCGGTAGGATTAGCAAACTGACTGATGTCAAAATCCGCTCTGAATCTTGAGTTTCGAAAACAATTTGGTCCAACGAGAGAGTGCCATGGGGTAGCACAACGAACTACATAGTCTAAGCGAGCCTGACATTCAGGGTAGCACTCTTAACATAAGTATAACCTAGCACCTACAAACTCTTGAAGTTTTTAAACCGATCGTATTGATCTCATCTCATATTTTTACCCTATGGTTCTACAATGGACTCCATGTCAGTCTCACAATCCACGAGAACCTTTTGTTCTCTGGTGAGTTCAAATACTTTACTGTTTTTAAAGATTTTTGGATATACTTATACATATGACAAATCGGCATAGATAGAATTAATATTCAAAAACTACTTAGTTACTCCTTTCAAGTTCTTTATTTCACACGGTCACTTTCTTCGGTTAATAGTTCTCCCGCGCTGTGTTAGTGGCCATAAAATGACCGACCCCTTTCTTAAAGTGGTTGTAAAACAAAACGTTTTAGACGAAAGCAAAATAAAGGGTGTGGTGTTCCTCCGGCACTAGCAAATTTTTGGTGTCAAGCAGTCTGCCGCATTCACTTTCATCGCCAATCACCGTATGGCACACATAAAAGCATAATAAAATATTTTACAGCTTAAATTTCATATCCATCCGTCCATCCAACAATTCTTCTATCCAATCACTAAAGTCCATAAATGATTCTCTTCCCAGAAACCTCTGCGGCCACAATGACAAAGTGTTGTAATCAAAATTTATACACAAAATATCAAATATTGATTTCATGCAAATGAACCGCAGTCAAAAAGCAAATTTATTATAAAGCAAATTGGACGTATGGTCAGGCAACCCGCCCGCCTGCCTTTCGGTCGACCAGTTACTTGTTTACTCCATTGGTGGAGTAGCACCATCACCTGCCACACCACCACTGCCATCAACGAAACATCAATGCCAAATTGACATTAAGTCTATTATGAGTTCGGGTGTTTATTTTATTTTCCTTTGCGTTTTTTTTATTTTTTGGGGTTTCAAAATAAATTCTCATTAAATGCAACCAAACAAATCAAAAAAAAAAAATTAAGGTGTGGCAAAATATGGGCAGATTGAATTGTTCGAATGACAGCCGCAGCGTCGCAGCGTCGAGGTGTCTGATTGACTGACTGACTGCGGTCAGTTGGTTGGACGGACGGACGTTCTGTGAAAATTATCACCGCTTTGTCATAATCATCATTACCATCGTCATCAGCATAATTTGAAAACGATTTGACCATTGTTATTGCCATTATAAAATGTTTGATAAATATTATTGTATATTTAGAGAAATCATTAGTGCTAAATACACCAGATTATGTTCAACGTTTAATACGAACGATTATTGCTTTGGGTTTGGATAGAATTATATTGAATGCATATAGATTTCATTGATACAATGCACCGGGGATACTAAAAAAAATACATATGATCACAATTGTCCAGGGGGGGGGGGGGGGGGGGGGGGGGGGGGGTTAACAAATTGAGATTCATATCTTTTGAGATTTAGTGGAGCATTTTCGAAATAATAAATCTCGAGAAAGGGCAAGCATCTTGGCGTGAAAGAGGGCTTAGATCTGGTCATGCCAAACTAACCTACCCAATCTCCCAACCAGCTGTAGGGAGGAATGACAAACGGACGGACAGTGTTAAATCTAAAGATCGACCGGAATTCAGCGCAGACTCTGATGGACAAAGAGAAGACCAGGATTTGAGTGCATACCCGCCGCAATGGCCCTACCGCAGTGTGATCTTAAGTGGGATCTTAAGGTTAAGGGCGGAAACTCCTACCAATCTAAGGGTCATGGCGCCACATCCACTTTGCGCTCTCCCCGCGATTTGGGTCTAAACCTCTCCTGGCGCCTGCGGTACATATTAAAGTCTCCGGTCAGACTTCGTAGCCGGGGCTACTACCAGTTGGACCCAAAACGTCCCTGGACTGGTGACGTGTGTTTCAAAAGAAAAAATAAACGAACAGATAGACGTCACAAAATAACAGTTAATTCAGCCATCCTCACGACTTAACAATAAACACGAACACCATCGCGGGTAAACAAACACACCCAAACCTCAAGACACCCGCAACGACAGAAATATCACTGGCAGCAGCAACAGCATAAGAGCATAGACTTATGGTGTTTTCTTTTGTGCCATAAAATGCTACATTTTTTATGCATTTCGCCCCAAAAATGTCATTTTGTCTTCGATTGTAAAATAAATGCTGCACTGTGAAAGGGTTTCGTTTTCTTTTGTGAAAAAAGTCGCACTTGCACGGGGCAAAAATGCAACATTTCAGCCCTGTATTTAATCGAAGGGGTGGACGCTGCCCTACAAAACAGATGTTTTTTCGGCGTCGAGCGAATAGCCTAAATAACCGCGTGTGTCCGTGCGTGCTTTTTTATAATGAAGTTTGGTCAGATGCTTTATTTAGGCGGCGCCGTGGAGTATTCTTTGCATCTTTGTTATCGATTCTGACCATAATAAATGCAGCAGTACAGGAGGGTGTAGGCGACTTTATTAAAATGCTGCTCTCTGACAGGGCAACATCTTTTTTTAGAAAAGAAAACACCATTAGACTAGGATGTGCCGGCAGTAGTGTAGATTATTCACCTCCACTATACGTCTCGAAGTATTTTCCTATTAAAAACAACGTGAGCAAAAACGCTCATTGCCCTTTACGTTCAATTATCATCTACGACCCTACTGAAATCCCACACCCCTGGTAGTGGAAGATTCCAATGCTAGATAAATCCCTAACAGTGCGGACATCCCGTAAAAATCCGTGCAAAAATACATTGAGAGAGCCATGCCCCGTCAGTAAAAACTGAAGATTGAGGCCAAAGATAAAATCTGGGCATTCTCTAAAAAACGTCGCGTCTCGTATAAAAGCGTACGTCGCCCGCCCCTTATCACTTTCTGTAAATCTTGCCCGCCACCTAGACACAAAGCACTCATCTATGAGTTCCTTGTGCCTCCCATTCAAAAAAGCACTGAAGAGCCATATCCCTTCAGAAGAAACCCCAGCCTGAGGCCAAAGCCAAAATCTGAGCGTTCCCTAACATACGTCTCGTTTCACATAAAAACGTACATTACGCGCTCCCTATCACTGTTCTGGTTATCATTTCCGCTACATAGACACAAGGCACTCATCTAAGAGTTAGTTGTTCCTCCTGGAAGCTGCAGGGCTCTCTTGATTCCGAATGAAATACCACGGCGTATCACCCCCAAGTCAAGTGGGGTTGTACCTAGAAATACCTACAATGTCGAGACCTCAGTCTCTCCTGAGCATACATATGACTTTCCCCACAATCTCGGTCAACTTGGCCTGGACTTCACTCAAATAAGGCGGAATGTTCCTTTCATTTATTTCATCATAACTTGTAATTTAAAGCCTCAAAGGCCAATTTAAAAAAAATATATAAAATGAATAATAAATAATAGCAGTTTAGAAGACTACTCCGACTGATGACTACTCCATTCCTCCTATCTCCCATGTTTACACCCAGATATTTGACTTGCGACGGTTCAATATGAACGAAATGCGCCAAGCAGCACCGAAGGACAGCATCCAGGAGATCTGCCTACAAAATCGTAGCGCAGTTGGGTAATAACCACGTCGAAGAACTCTAAGAGAACGGGTCTCCCTAGAATGCATTCTGTAGAGTACTCCAATGCTTAACGTCACAATCCCCTATACAGCAAGGCCCTTCATTACGTCTGCAATTGTAGTGTAGTGTAGTATATTATTAGCCAACAGAACCATCACCCTGTATAACTGATAGAAGGGTATGTTGTCTCTCAATAGGGTGTTCTGTAGACATTTTTTCAAAGAACTACGATTCTGTCGTCTGTATCGGGATTTAGGATGGCATCAAAGACACGTAAAGATAATCGCCTATCAGGTGAACATTGAACGTGCTAGTATACAAAACGCGTACCAATCCCTCTGGGAAGTTTGCTAAGGCTCTAGACTTGACCCGGTCTCACTCACTGTGAATAACTCTTTGCTCGCACCATTTGAATACTCAGCTCGGGGCCAAGCAGCTCACTTTCGCTGAATACAAGTACACAAATGATGCGAGGCGAAAACAGCAGATAAGTTCCCAAAGCGTAAAAACAAATCAAACTGGGTATACACCTTAAGGAGATCTGCCTACAAAATACAATTCGGAAATATAATGTCACATGCCCCCGTACTGGCACTTTAGCGAAGTCGCTAACTGTAGTGTTAGCCAACGGTCCTAAGATAACTAGATGAATGTAATGTTATCTCCTAATAGGGTTTACTGAGATCTTTTTTAAGGAACTCAGATCCTGCCCTCAGTATCGAGAAGTATAATGGTACCAGGGAGACAACATGATTTTTTTTTTTTTTTTTATCTTTTATTTAGTAATAATATATAATTAGGTCTATAAATAAACAAATAGATTATGTTAACAATTCAATTATACATAGTCACGTAGGCGAGCTCTCAAGTACAATTTTTATAAATTATAATTTCTTTTCAAAAATAAATATGGTAAGAATACATATGCAAATGTTGTTTTATATTGAATGATAATGAAAAAAGTTAAGAAAAAACAATATCTTTAGTATTGGGTAAAGGAGACAACATGATAATCGTGTACTGGGATTAACATCAGCGTCGCTGTAAAAGTATACGATCCATCTATATAGTTATGATTCTCTGAACACTGTGATACAAAATCGAACTTTCCAAATGGGAATGGGATGAGACCAATTGCAAATGAATGTTAACATTATCCATAACAAAACCTTCAAGGGTTTTTTCAGTTCAGTGCGAGATTTTTTTTACACGCATTTGTAGTTAGTGATTTTGGAACGCTGTCTAACAAGAAAAGATCATTGAAAATTTGATAATTTGGAAAGTTGTGGCATCTTACTGTTTTTGGGGTCTAGGAATTCATTTTTGATATTTGTTTTTAACTGCAAGTCACGCTAGATGGCGCTGTCATACAATTGCTGCTATTTCTTGTCGATTTTCATAGAAAAAACGACGTATATATTTTTTTAGGCTGAAAAATCAATTTTTGATGTTGGCATCATTGTAAAACCTATATCTTATGATATTATGAAATACATTTTATAAGTCCGTTTATATTACAAAAATTCAATTGTTATGAAAAAAATTGTGTTTTTATTGGAAAAAACTATTTTTTTATTACAAAAATAACTTTTTTAATTAAAAGTATTATATATTAAATAAGAAGAAGAAAAGATAGCTTTAGAAATATGTTTTACAATGATGCTAACATCAAAAATTTATTTTTCAGCTAAAAAAAATAAATACACCGTTTTCTCTATGAAAATCGACAAGAAATTGCCCCATTTGTATGACAGTGCCATCTTGCGTGAGTTGTAGGTAAATATAAATACCAAAAATTAATTCCTCGACCTCGAAAACAGTAAGATACCACAACTTTGCATAATAATAATAAAATAAGCATTATTTTATCAAATTTGCAATGATCTTTTCTTGCTAGACAGCGTTCCAAAATCATCAACTTCAAATGCGTATTAAAAAAAAATTTCGCACTGAACTGAAAAAAACCCTAGAAGGTTTTGTTATGGATAATGTCAACTTTTATTTGCAATTGGTTTCATCCCATTCCCATTTTGGTTGTTGCACTGTGTAACGGTTACATCAGAGCAAACCATGCTAAGCACCTCCCTTGCACCTCAGGATTCAGTTGGAGAGAGCAAAGAATTCAAAACAGTGCTCTCTCGTCCTCCACACTGCAGTTAAACCATCAAAGCTCAAAAGCAATTAACTTGACGATCTGTCTACAAAATCAGAACTCGGCTGGACAATAAGACCGTCGAAGAAGTCTCGATGAAAGAATTATTCTCCATAAAATGAACGCTGCGTACAAATATCCCACCTGAAGCGTACTTCAAGTCAAATACATCCCAAAGTTGCAGCGTAATGAAGAGCTTTCAGAGACTAAATATGTCACAATCACCATCTTCCAGATTAACTGGAAAACAAGCTCAGGGTGGCCATTAAACATTACGGCTACTGTAGAGGTTGTGAGGTCGAGAATAAGGAGGAACATATGCCCGCCAATCTTTAAGATGGGTCTGGATATGCTGGAAGCTGTCATCTTTGCAGATGACGTCGACTTGACCACTACCATCACCAATTGGTTCCTGTGAAGGGTTCGTGGACCTGGTTCTGAAAATTTCCTTGTTTGGCCTAAGTGAGTCGGTACTTTATTTAGCTGCCAGTCAGTGAGGACCATCGAAAGGAGGGAAGTATTGATCCTATCCTATTGGCCTGTTGCTTAGATAACCTTTTTTAAGTGTCAAATAATCTGCTTGTCGCTTTAACTAGCTCCGATGGGGGCTTCGGGGACCTATAGTATAACAACGGTCTTTATGCAGCCTAAGTTAACTGGGACATCGGCTGCCAACTCTGACCTAACCTAATCACGGGTGATTTACGAATCCTATACTTCCCATCTATTCCTAGGATGGGGACTGGACAGTGATCTACCAGTCCTTCATTTTCTGTAGTCTAACTGGTAGTATCATCGGCTAGGTACTATCAACAGAGTCTTTAATCTGGTAACACAGGAGTCAGGAACGACCTGGAGGTTCTGGCCTGACTATTGGTGTGGTGCCTTCGATGTGGCTGTGGTTAAAACCAAAATAGCTGGGAGAGAATAGTCTGGAATGTGGAGTGGACTTATAGATTGGTGAGGAGTTTTAGATGTACTCTGCTCCTAACCAAATAGGAGAGCAAAAGTGTCCAGAAACACGGAATTGTTTGGTACTTATGCACAATGTGTGTGGGGTTAAGCCTAAAAGCAGGAACTCACCTAAATCAAGAATACCTATCTAACCTAATCACGACCGCGAGTTGGTGTTGCTTTAGTAAAGAAAAATCAGTTACAACACAGATTTATCCTAACCTTCAGCAGAAGCAGTGAGGACGATGAAGTTGAGGGAAGTATAGAATATCTCATAGATGTCTGTTTCTAAAAGGTATATGCTAGGATCCGCTTTATTTGTCAGCCAATAATGGCTATTATAGAAGCTGTGAGGACAACTAAAAGGAGGGAAGTGTGGATCATCTCCTATTCATAAAAAATTAAGAATTAAGCTGCCATTCAGATCTATCCTAACCATCGGTAATCATGACTACTGTAGAAATTGTGAGGACGATGAAATGGATGGAACATGTCATATTTGCCTGTGGATGAGAGGGACTTGCCATTAACCGGTACCGATAAGGGATTCGAGGACCTGTAGTATTACAATCATTCTTGGACTTTGTGTGGTCTAAGTGAGTCGGGACTTCGGCTGCCAACTATCCTAACCATTGACATTGATGGCTACTGTAGAAGCCGTGATAACTATGAAGAGGAGGAAGGGGGAAATATTTTATATTTGTCTCAACACGATTCGTCACATTAATTGGCTCCGACCTTCTGTGATACAATTAAGCCGGGACTTCATCTGCCACCTAATCTGATGACCTAATCCATTAGTTCCTATGAAGTGTTCGTGGACATGGGTCTGACAATTACATTGTGTGGTATACGAGGGCGGTTCGGAAACTTCTTAGCCTATCAATGAAAGAGAATAGTTAGTTTTTCAAAAATATTTTTATTTTTCAATATAATCTCCTGAAACTTCAATACACTTAGTCCAACGCTTATCTATCAATTCTATCCTTTGATTAAAATAGTTTTCCTCAAGGTATTCGAAATAGTGGTTTACAACTGTAATTGCATCTTCATTTGAGGTAAAACGCTTGCCAGCAAGGATTTTTTTTAGATTTGGGAACAGGTAAAAGTCACTGGGAGCTAAATCAGGAGAATAAGGTGGGTGGTCAAGCAACTCGTACTTTAATTCGTTGATTTTAGCCATTGTTAAAACACTCTTGTGCGCTGGTGCGTTGTCTTGATGAAAAATTATTTTTTTGTGTTGTAAGCCAGGACGTTTTTTTCGAATTTGTACATTTAATTGATCCAAAAGGTTGCAATAGTACTCTGAATTTATTGTTTTACCCTTTTGCAGATAGTCAATCAATAAAATACCTTTGAAGTCCCAAAAAACCGTTGCTATAACCTTACCTGCCGATTGAATTGTTTTTGCCTTCTTTGGGGCACTTCCTCCAGCTTCAGTCCATTGTTTGGATTGTTCTTTTGTCTCTGGAGTATAGTGGTGGATCCATGTCTCATCAACAGTTATGAAACGACGCTTAAAATCCATTTTATTTCGCTAAAAACGATCCAAACAAGCTTGAGAAATGTTCATTCTTATGCGTTTTTGGTCGACTGTTAACAAGTGCGGCACCCATCTTGCAGAAAGCTTTTTCATCTGTAGTTCTTCATGCAAAATTAAATGGACTCGATCATTTGAGATGCCCATGATATTAGCTATTTCACGCACTTTTATTCGTCGATCATTTAATACCATATCATGCACTTTGGCTACAATTTCTGTTGTTGTTGCTGTTGGACGTCCACTACGTGGTTCATCATCAATGCTTGTACGACCACGTTTAAATTCAGCAACCCAATTTTTTACTGTTGCATATGAAGGAGCAATTTCACCTAACACATTCACCATATCATTATGAATTTCTTGTCCCGATAAACCTTTTTTATGTAAAAATTTAACGACACCACGCATTTCTAATTTTTCCATTGTAAAAAAATCGCGGATGCGTCTTTTGTGAACACCTGTTTCTATATGAAGGAGTTGCCAGATCGAACCAAAATTTATCATGTGTTCATAGCAGAGATGGAATTTTCCAAAACACTTAACTTTTTTCTGTTTATACCGCGCTTTTTGTGCTAGGCTAAGAAGTTTCCGAACCGCCCTCGTAAGTGAGTCGGAACTTCAGCTGCCAGTCAGACCTACCCTAACCGTCGATACTCGAAATGACTACAGTAGATGCTGTGAGGCTGATGAAGTGGGGGGAGCATGTCCTATTTGCCTGTTGCTGAGAGGGATGTAGGATTTCTTTGCAAGTGTCAGGGAATCGCCTCGATGAATAAACTGGCCATATAGTGCTTTGAGCACCTATGGTATCACAATGGACTTTATGAGGTCTAAGTGAACCGGAACTTCGACTATCATTCTGACCTTACCTAACCATCCCACCCCAAGTAGAGTTTGCTTAATTCAAACAAAATCAGCTGCCACTCATATCCATCCTAACCATGGACATCGACTGTAGAACCACAACAACTGTAGAAGCCACAAGAACGACGACAAGGAGGGAAGTCTGGGATACACTTCCTCTAAACGTGTCGAGAACCCGGCTCGACGTATTAGACCCATGAGTTCTTCGATGACTTGTGGTACGGCAATGGACCTTTTGTGGTTTTAGTGAGTCGGGGCTTCGGGTGCCACTCAGACCATGAATCCATCACTAACCATCCCCCGCGAGATGATTTTGCTTAGTATTAAAAAACTCGCTGACAAATCTCACAGGGATGACGCTGCAGAAATATAACACAAAATTGCAAATAGGGTCATTACGATATTCTTCGATCCCCGCCATTCGAATATACTCTAACTAGGTATTACCTTAAATTACCAATACAAAGTTGTTTAAACGTTTTACCCAAAAGGGTCTAAAAGTCATTAGAAACATTCTTCCGCATTCTAATGGACATATATCTCTCTGTCTGCGTATCAGTCCGCCCGCCTGTCCGGGCTGCTCTTTTTTGCAGGAGAGCACACTGATAGATGGAATGCATTTATTTTTTCATTAGAAATTGCAATTATTTTTGCATTAGACATAAAGAATAATTTACCATTAAAATATTTTCGTCTCGTTGTTGGACAGGGAAAAGATTGTGTTTGGAGTTCACACACAACTTGCCACATGATGTGGCTGAATTAAATTCTCATCAAAATAAAATTGGAATGTAATGTAAGGCAGCGGCGAAAAGCATCAGTCGCCCGCCTCTGTCTCAGCATCATCAGCAACGCCATCGGCGCAATTGCAACATCGCCATAGCCACCGCCATCAGCAGCAACAACGCATTCATCAACTCCCCAACAACTCCCGCATATGATGGAGTAAGTGCAGGAACTCAGCCTGGCAAGTCGGGGCAGGCTGGCTGGCTGGCAGGCGGCGGTAATGACGAGAAGACCAATGCTGAGATTTCATGGGGAAATAGCCTTTCAAGCCAAGTGCAGCACCAGAACCACCGCCGCCATAACATCAACGACGCCGTCAACACCAAAAACAACAGCCTCAACGACGGACGATCTCGATGATCTGCAGCAGTAACAGCAACAATACAGTGATTATCGTCGTCAAGTCAAAGAGTGGAGTTGTGGCGCGAAAAGTGAGAAATCGACACAAAAACCAAACGCAACAACGAATAATTCGCACTTGAAAGGAGCAATGAATCTAAAACATGACGCAAAATAGTTTTTCTTCGTCTTTGGATTTTAGTTGTCTTTTTTTATTTTTGCTGCTTTCCACTTTTTCCATTGCTCCTGATGGTGTCGTTGAGATTTTATGCGACACTGGCAACTTGCAACAACAACTGCACTACCACCGCCAACATCAGCATCAGCAACAACAACAATGACAGCAACAACATTAGCAATGACATGAACGAAATCGCGACAAGTTCAATCCACCCATAGGCGAGAGAGGCGAGTGAAAATCGAAAAAGACGCACTGAACACTGCACCAGTCGATCTTTTCCTATGCGAAATAAATGCGCGCAAACAATGTGATAAATCTTAGGCGGCAGAGACTGCGTTGCATTGTTGCATTTGATACCCTATCCCATCGTAGGGGCGTGTATTCACTTAAGTAGTGAGTCTGCAACACAATTAATTGGTCCACGTAGTCATGATGTGGATTTAATTAAAAAATCTGAACTTAATATTTGTTGGGGTTGAACTCCTTAAAACATTATTTCCCAAGAATAAAAGGTCTGGCGTTAGGTTAGGCTTAGGGTAGAAGCCTCCATGTCAGACTCACGTAGACTATGAAATCTGTTGTGATTCCACAGAAATGTCAGCAAAATGATAAGTTTTTCCTAGCATTACCTGACTAGTGATTCCCAAGAAGCTATTGCAGGTCGCTAGAGGCATGTCCACATATTGCGTTCTGGGTGAAGAATATAAAGTAGTTCGTAGTGTTACAAATTAATCTGCTTTTGCAGTTCCCTCACGTGAATATTGAACTGTTCAACCACTTCGCTAAGAAAACTACAATGGTCGAGGGAATTTCTTAAATTTAGGAAAACAATTTCCATGAAATTTATCGCAGACTGAAATTTATATATAAAATATTGATAATAACCTAGCGGGCACTGACTCAGAAGGTGTTCTAATGAAGAAAGTTCAGTCGGGTAAACCGACTTATGAATCCCCTCACCTTGAGTCCCAAAAAAATATTCGTGAATTAATTTTGTTTGTCCATTTGTGTGGGAGGTACCAAAAGGGGCGTGCCAATAACGCCCATTTTTCGCTGGACTCTATGTACTATAGCGTGATCCATTTCGAGGTTCCTTATTTTTTTAAAGAAAAAAACACAGGAAATTCAAATTGAATGGGGAAGAAGATTCTTTGGCATTTATTTTTTGAAGATTATGTCTATCAAATGTTGGCCGCGGCTACGTCTCAGATGGTCCATCCGTTGAGTCCAATTTTCGATGACTCGTTCGAACATTTCGACTGGTAACTGGCGAATGACACGCGTGATGTTTTGCTCCAAGGCCCAAATCGAAGCGAGTTTGTCCGAATAAACTTTAGACGTGATATCACACGATCTTGGTGGCCAATCGACCGGCCCAAAACGTGAAATTATCTGCTCACCGAAGTGTTCTCTCAATAAATCCATTGATTGAAGTGGCGCCGTCTTGCTGAAACCAAATGTCGCCGAGATCACGAGCTTCAATTTCAGGCATCAAATAGTAGGTTATCATGGCACGATAACGGTCGCCATTGACGGTTTCGTTCTCACCGACATTATTTTTGAAGAAATATGGACCGATGATTCCACACGCCTACAAACCACACCAAACCGTTGTTTTTTCTGGATGCAGTGTCAGCTCTTGAATCTCTTCAGGTTGCTCTTCGTCCCAAATGCGGCAATTTTGCTTGTTTACATACCCATTGAGCCAGAAATGGGCCTCATCGCTGTGTTCTCTCAATAAATCCATTGATTGATGCGATGTGTGGGAAGTGGCGCCGTCTTGTTGAAACCAAATGTCGCCGAGATCACGAGCTTCAATTTCAGGCATCAAATAGTCGGTTATCATGGCACGATAACGGTCGCCATTGACCGGTACGTTCTCACTGGCATCATTTTTGAAGAAATATGGACCGATGATTCCACCGGCCTACAAACCACACCAAACCGTTGTTTTTTTCTGGATGCAGTGTCAGCTCTTGAATCTCTTCAGATTCAAATGCGGCAATTTTGCTTGTTTACATAACCATTGAGCCAGAAATGGGCCTCATCGCTGAACAAAATTTGGCTCGAAAACGTCGGATCTTCTTGGAACTTTTCAAAAGCCCATAGAGCGAAGCGATGTCTCTTGGGACGGTCGGGCGGCTTCAGTTCTTGCACAAGCTGTATTTTGTATGCTTTCAATTTAAGATCTCGACGTAAAATGCGCCAAGTCGTTCAATACGTCACTCCGAGTTGCTGCGAACGGCGCCGAATCGACTCTCCACGGTCTTCGCGTACACTCTCAGCTACGGCCGCTACATTTTCTTCACTGCGTGCTGGACGTGGTCTATTCGGTCGAATATTATCCAATAATGAATGCTGGGTCTCAAGATGGGTGATGGTGTTGCAAATAGTACGCTCAGTAGGCCGATTATGTTGACCATAAGTTGAGCGAAGTGCACAAAACACATTCCTCACAGAACGTGAATTTTCGCAATAAAGTTGAAGGATTTGGAAACGTTGTTCAGGCGTAAGTCTTTCCATGATGAAATGCCGAACAATACTTAACAAAAATAACATGACAGCATGACACGACTCACACGTGATCTGTCACAAAAAGGCTATTCAAAAAAGTATCTCTCCTTGGATCACCCGTTATAAAAGCATACTGTACAAAATATTAAGTATTTGTATGCACTGGTATTAAACTTAAAAGATGTTACCTTTTGGTGAAAAAAAGGTCTATTTGTGTGGGAGGTACCAAAAGGAGAGTGCCAATAACGCCAATTTTTCTCTGGGCCTTAGGTACTATAAAAGCATTACACTGTACACAATTTCAAGTGTTTGTATTACCTGATATTAAAGCCACAAGCAGTTAACTTTTGGTGCAAAATGGTCGATTTGTGTGGGAGGTACCAAAGAGGGAGTGGCCACTTGCCTATTTTTCTTGACATGTTAGCGACTAAGATTCAGCGACTTCAGAAGATTCGAGTAAGTAGTATAGAACATATCAAAGAATCAATATTTCACTAAAAGTTAGCCGATATAGAAAAAAACTAACTAACCTACCTACCGTAGTTTAGATAGGTAAGGTAGGATAGGTAGGTTAGGTAGGTTAGGTAGGTTAGGTAGGTTAGGTAGGTTAGGTAGGTTAGGTAGGTTAGGTAGGTTAGGTAGGTTAGGTAGGTTAGGTAGGTTAGGTAGGTTAGGTAGGTTAGGTAGGTTAGGTAGGTTAGGTAGGTTAGGTAGGTTAGGTAGGTTAGGTAGGTTAGGTAGGTTAGGTAGGTTAGGTAGGTTAGGTAGGTTAGGTAGGTTAGGTAGGTTAGGTAGGTTAGGTAGGTTAGGTAGGTTAGGTAGGTTAGGTAGGTTAGGTAGGTTAGGTAGGTTAGGTAGGTTAGGTAGGTTAGGTAGGTTAGGTAGGTTAGGTAGGTTAGGTAGGTTAGGTAGGTTAGGTAGGTTAGGTAGGTTAGGTAGGTTAGGTAGGTTAGGTAGGTTAGGTAGGTTAGGTAGGTTAGGTAGGTTAGGTAGGTTAGGTAGGTTAGGTAGGTTAGGTAGGTTAGGTAGGTTAGGTAGGTTAGGTAGGTTAGGTAGGTTAGGTAGGTTAGGTAGGTTAGGTAGGTTAGGTAGGTTAGGTAGGTTAGGTAGGTTAGGTAGGTTAGGTAGGTTAGGTAGGTTAGGTAGGTTAGGTAGGTTAGGTAGGTTAGGTAGGTTAGGTAGGTTAGGTAGGTTAGGTAGGTTAGGTAGGTTAGGTAGGTTAGGTAGGTTAGGTAGGTTAGGTAGGTTAGGTAGGTTAGGTAGGGTAGGTTAGGTTAGGTAGGTTGCAAGTGCTGCAAGTAATTTGTTATATAGTCGAAGGTAGTAATGCATAACTGGAACTTGATAATAGAAGAACTGTAAGAACTGTCTAAAAGAGGTTTGGTCGATTTAAATATGAGATATGAAATCAGGCGGCAGAGACTGCGTTGCATTGTTGCATTTGATACCCTATCCCATCGTAGGGGCGTGAATTCATTTAAGTAGTGAGTCTGCAACACAATCAATTGGTCCACGTAGTCATGATGTGGATTTAATTAAAAAATCTGAACTTAATATTTGTTGGGGTTGAACTCCTTAAAACATTATTTCCCAAGAATAAAAGGTCTGGCGTTAGGTTAGGCTTAGGGTAGAAGCCTCCATGTCAGACTCACGTAGACTATGAAATCTGTTGTGATTCCACAGAAATGTCAGCAAAATGATAAGTTTTTCCTAGCATTACCTGACTAGTGATTCCCAAGAAGCTATTGCAGGTCGCTAGAGGCATGTCCACATATTGCGTTCTGGGTGAAGAATATAAAGTAGTTCGTAGTGTTACAAATTAATCTGCTTTTGCAGTTCCCTCACGTGAATATTGAACTGTTCAACCACTTCGCTAAGAAAACTACAATGGTCGAGGGAATTTCTTAAATTTAGGAAAACAATTTCCATGAAATTTATCGCAGACTGAAATTTATATATAAAATATTGATAATAACCTAGCGGGCACTGACTCAGAAGGTGTTCTAATGAAGAAAGTTCAGTCGGGTAAACCGACTTATGAATCCCCTCACCTTGAGTCCCAAAAAAATATTCGTGAATTAATTTTGTTTGTCCATTTGTGTGGGAGGTACCAAAAGGGGCGTGCCAATAACGCCCATTTTTCGCTGGACTCTATGTACTATAGCGTGATCCATTTCGAGGTTCCTTATTTTTTTAAAGAAAAAAACACAGGAAATTCAAATTGAATGGGGAAGAAGATTCTTTGGCATTTATTTTTTGAAGATTATGTCTATCAAATGTTGGCCGCGGCTACGTCTCAGATGGTCCATCCGTTGAGTCCAATTTTCGATGACTCGTTCGAACATTTCGACTGGTAACTGGCGAATGACACGCGTGATGTTTTGCTCCAAGGCCCAAATCGAAGCGAGTTTGTCCGAATAAACTTTAGACGTGATATCACACGATCTTGGTGGCCAATCGACCGGCCCAAAACGTGAAATTATCTGCTCACCGAAGTGTTCTCTCAATAAATCCATTGATTGAAGTGGCGCCGTCTTGCTGAAACCAAATGTCGCCGAGATCACGAGCTTCAATTTCAGGCATCAAATAGTAGGTTATCATGGCACGATAACGGTCGCCATTGACGGTTTCGTTCTCACCGACATTATTTTTGAAGAAATATGGACCGATGATTCCACACGCCTACAAACCACACCAAACCGTTGTTTTTTCTGGATGCAGTGTCAGCTCTTGAATCTCTTCAGGTTGCTCTTCGTCCCAAATGCGGCAATTTTGCTTGTTTACATACCCATTGAGCCAGAAATGGGCCTCATCGCTGTGTTCTCTCAATAAATCCATTGATTGATGCGATGTGTGGGAAGTGGCGCCGTCTTGTTGAAACCAAATGTCGCCGAGATCACGAGCTTCAATTTCAGGCATCAAATAGTCGGTTATCATGGCACGATAACGGTCGCCATTGACCGGTACGTTCTCACTGGCATCATTTTTGAAGAAATATGGACCGATGATTCCACCGGCCTACAAACCACACCAAACCGTTGTTTTTTTCTGGATGCAGTGTCAGCTCTTGAATCTCTTCAGATTCAAATGCGGCAATTTTGCTTGTTTACATAACCATTGAGCCAGAAATGGGCCTCATCGCTGAACAAAATTTGGCTCGAAAACGTCGGATCTTCTTGGAACTTTTCAAAAGCCCATAGAGCGAAGCGATGTCTCTTGGGACGGTCGGGCGGCTTCAGTTCTTGCACAAGCTGTATTTTGTATGCTTTCAATTTAAGATCTCGACGTAAAATGCGCCAAGTCGTTCAATACGTCACTCCGAGTTGCTGCGAACGGCGCCGAATCGACTCTCCACGGTCTTCGCGTACACTCTCAGCTACGGCCGCTACATTTTCTTCACTGCGTGCTGGACGTGGTCTATTCGGTCGAATATTATCCAATAATGAATGCTGGGTCTCAAGATGGGTGATGGTGTTGCAAATAGTACGCTCAGTAGGCCGATTATGTTGACCATAAGTTGAGCGAAGTGCACAAAACACATTCCTCACAGAACGTGAATTTTCGCAATAAAGTTGAAGGATTTGGAAACGTTGTTCAGGCGTAAGTCTTTCCATGATGAAATGCCGAACAATACTTAACAAAAATAACATGACAGCATGACACGACTCACACGTGATCTGTCACAAAAAGGCTATTCAAAAAAGTATCTCTCCTTGGATCACCCGTTATAAAAGCATACTGTACAAAATATTAAGTATTTGTATGCACTGGTATTAAACTTAAAAGATGTTACCTTTTGGTGAAAAAAAGGTCTATTTGTGTGGGAGGTACCAAAAGGAGAGTGCCAATAACGCCAATTTTTCTCTGGGCCTTAGGTACTATAAAAGCATTACACTGTACACAATTTCAAGTGTTTGTATTACCTGATATTAAAGCCACAAGCAGTTAACTTTTGGTGCAAAATGGTCGATTTGTGTGGGAGGTACCAAAGAGGGAGTGGCCACTTGCCTATTTTTCTTGACATGTTAGCGACTAAGATTCAGCGACTTCAGAAGATTCGAGTAAGTAGTATAGAACATATCAAAGAATCAATATTTCACTAAAAGTTAGCCGATATAGAAAAAAACTAACTAACCTACCTACCGTAGTTTAGATAGGTAAGGTAGGATAGGTAGGTTAGGTAGGTTAGGTAGGTTAGGTAGGTTAGGTAGGTTAGGTAGGTTAGGTAGGTTAGGTAGGTTAGGTAGGTTAGGTAGGTTAGGTAGGTTAGGTAGGTTAGGTAGGTTAGGTAGGTTAGGTAGGTTAGGTAGGTTAGGTAGGTTAGGTAGGTTAGGTAGGTTAGGTAGGTTAGGTAGGTTAGGTAGGTTAGGTAGGTTAGGTAGGTTAGGTAGGTTAGGTAGGTTAGGTAGGTTAGGTAGGTTAGGTAGGTTAGGTAGGTTAGGTAGGTTAGGTAGGTTAGGTAGGTTAGGTAGGTTAGGTAGGTTAGGTAGGTTAGGTAGGTTAGGTAGGTTAGGTAGGTTAGGTAGGTTAGGTAGGTTAGGTAGGTTAGGTAGGTTAGGTAGGTTAGGTAGGTTAGGTAGGTTAGGTAGGTTAGGTAGGTTAGGTAGGTTAGGTAGGTTAGGTAGGTTAGGTAGGTTAGGTAGGTTAGGTAGGTTAGGTAGGTTAGGTAGGTTAGGTAGGTTAGGTAGGTTAGGTAGGTTAGGTAGGTTAGGTAGGTTAGGTAGGTTAGGTAGGTTAGGTAGGGTAGGTTAGGTTAGGTAGGTTGCAAGTGCTGCAAGTAATTTGTTATATAGTCGAAGGTAGTAATGCATAACTGGAACTTGATAATAGAAGAACTGTCTAAAAGGGGTTTGGTCGATTTAAATATGAGATATGAAATGATATAAATATGAGTATGAGTTAGGTGTGAATTGGTGCATCCATTGCAGATCCTTCTTGTCCCAACTTATCAGCAATTTATTTTTCCAATACGCCACTGTGACCAGTAATCCAACAATAACGAACCATTCCTTATCCAGAAACGGCAGCGCCATTTTACATTTGAAGCGAACTCTTTTCAGAGACTTCTTTCTGATTTTAGGTTCTAATCATTGACGCAACCTCGGTCTGTCGCGAGTTTGATGGTTCCACATGGGGAAAGTTGGCCTTCATTATTGCGAATTTGTGCCGAGAGTTCTCTAGCGTAGGGAGTTCAACCCACTTTTGCATCGCTATTCCATGCCGAGATTTGCCCAACTTTGTTATTTGGGTCCACCTTTTGAATTTGGAGCTCTTGCCTCCGTCCGCTACGGAATCGAAAGACTATTAAGAGGAAGCTTTCAGGCACGATCGAACTTTATAACAGTCTTCCTCCTAAAACAGCGCCCTTCCTGATTAGATAGCAGAACATGATCACTTCCAACATTTTTAAAAAGGTAGCAACATGCTCTTTATCCCGGCATTCTGTTCTCTGGTCATTGTCTTCACTTTTCCGACGCTGACTTATAAGTAGTTTTATCTACCGCCAAAGCCTTTTGTTGGACAAGGGTAAGCGAATCGGCGATTCCTACCCACCCTTTCTGCAGTGCCGGATTATTACTCCCGTTTGGGTTTTGAGTGCAGTTCACTTCTCTAACCGACTCAATAGATTTTCCAACCATATTTTATGGAGCTGAAAACACTGTGATGTACAGACCCCTTCAACTGTCCCGACTTTGGGAATACTTCTTAGGCACATTCGGGTTCTCTCTTTCGAACTTTAGAAAAATCTTCCAGTTCCACCTGTTAAAGCGCCTTTCCTGGTCATATACGAGTAGCATAGCTTGATGGCGTCCCACATACTGTAAAAGATTGCTACATGCTCTCTGGGGTTTGCCTTACCCTTTCCGATCCCGCCTTTTGATCAGTTTTATCTGACTCCAAAGCATTTTGTCGGACGATGGTAAGCGAACCAGTGATTTCCAACCCTTCTGCAGTGGTTCATTATTACTACTGTCTGGGTTTTGAGTGCAGTTCACGTCTCTATTCGACTCAATTGATTTCCCAACAAAATTGCATGAGGTTAAAAAACCTGTGATTTCCAATTAATCATCCTTGGCTTAGGCTCAATAGGGAGTCTTCATCAATTACTGCGGGCCACCGCTGCAGTAGCGCATTCTGCTGTCTCATTATATTGTCGTGCAGCGTATCTAGCTCGTCTCGGTCAGTTATGACCGTTTGTCCTGTGTTGCCAACTCTTAGCCTTTGAGGCTAAGAGAGAGATCCTAAAGCCCAGCGAAGAGTGTGAGTTAAAGAGCTATATGTTTGTGGTCAGCCTTAATGAACCTTTGTACCTTTTACAATTAAGGAGACTCGGCTTTTCACACATGATACATTACATACATTTCAACATACATAGTACATTTCAACATATCATGTTTTGCATGTGATCAGTCTCTGATGCGTGGCTTGCTTAATAGGAGGGGAAATACTATTACAATGGGTTTAGGTCGTGTCCAACTTTGTAAATGAATGCGAAAGGATGTAGGGAAAGAATGGGTTTCTTTATCTGAAGCCCCTGCAATAGGAACCTGCAGGGTAGGTTATTGTTCCATTTGACCAGATTAAGTACTCAGGAATAGTTTTTCAGTGCATATTTGACTTTATTAGTCTTACTAAGCAAGCATTTGATAATAGGATGCAATTGTTTGGATAATGAAAGTGTTAGCATTCAAAGTTAGTACGTGTTTGATTCGTAGCTGACTGACTCGTACACAAGACGTTCGTGGTTAGACTAGGTGATATTATCTCTAGCAATATAACATTCTTCATTAGTTTTATTTCGTGACCACCCCCGGGTTATCTGCATATGAGGGGAGCTGCAAAAATGACCATTAATACGTATGTATCTGGTAGAACTTTCTGAGTATTTCGGAATGTAGAGGATGTTTACCATATTAATTACTGTAGACAATTTTTTCAGAACATATTTTTTTAATCTGTCTGAGTGAGAATATTGGTTCGCAGATAGATTATTAGCCCCAGAGGAACGAACTCCTTCCCTTTCTGGTGATTCCATTGATTTGCAGATATATCATTATCTCCATCGTCACAAACTCCTTCCTTGGATCGCATTGAAATAATTAGGTTATGGGAGAGAATGATCGCCTTGCCCTGCTTAGAATTAGGACCGACCTTTGCAAATGATGAGTCTACTACAGGTCGTTGACATTAAAACACTCTTTGAAGTAATGCGTCGACATATCTTAAGAACGAGAATGCTAAAATTGTGTGCAGTTCTTCTGTAAAAAATGTGTTTGATCGATCCTAAACGAGTTGAGCTATGCGAGAGAATGTGTAGAATCTTGGGCTTCGTAATAATATGAATGGGTGAAATATGGAACAATGTATGGAAGGAAGATTCCTCAACTTCGACGGGATGAGATTTGAAGTGTCCTGAGACCAAGCATTAACGCCACCTCAAGAGGTAATCACAACGGAAACAGGAAGTTTGTCTTACCTTCAAAGTAAGTCGGTTAAATAAAATGTTTACTCTAACACTTTAGGGTGCATAGCAATCGATCAATTGCCGTTTTTGGAATTTTTTGTTACCTTCGATGCGATCATTGCCACACTGACAAATCCATGCGCTAACGCTTTGCAACAACGTCAATATCTTTGCCAGTTGATGGCGATCACCGACCGATACAGGGCTTCATCAGGACACACAACCAAGAGGGGGAGTGTGATGGTGACTGATCGCTTGGTTGGTTGCAGTTCCCACTCTCCAAGTCCAAGCAACGAATGGGGGATCGAGTGTAAATCTGTACTTTTTTTAGTATTATTAAGTTATGTGGAAATTTTACAGACTCCAACGCAATGCAACAGACGTTTTGTCACTTTATGAGGAATTATTTTTTTTATTGAACACGAAAGAACGACTGAACGAACAACAACATTGCCGTAACATATAAAAATATGTTGCAGACTTGCCAGAGTCTCCCCGACCGTCCATCCGTCTGGCTGTCTGAGTGTGTTTCTGATTATTAAGAATGTTTTTTATGTTGATTTTTTTTTTCGTACAGGTCTCTGTATCATTTTTTCCCTCGTGGTGGAACAGATAAATTCATGTCGAGCATATGTTCCATTAACAGAGACTGCGTCTGGGAAATTATAAAAAAATGCGTAGGAAAATTGCACAATTGCGCGATCACTCATTTCTTGGTTCTTTGGAAAAGGAGAATTGCAGTTCAATTCTACCGTATGATATACTCGTACAGAGATTTTGGTAAATATTCTTTTTGTTTTTTGCTTTATAGGAGGAATTATGTGGCATTTAGTAATAAACTACTTGGACTTGGGGTGAGATGTCATGTTATGTTCTCGATAAATAGAGGGCGCCTTTTTGATGTAATATTGATTTTAAAGAAAATATAGAAGAAAATAAGAGAAGGTTACAATTTCATTGAAAATAATCATGTATAAGGAATAGATATTAATAGCAAAAACAGTTCTTACATTCGCTGAAACTACATTTCTGCCTTCACTCTCTAACTGAAGGAGGGCATATATAATTTTCTACGAAAATAAAAGAAACACATCGAGGTAGTGATATCCGACGTTTTTTGGCGAAAGTCCTTTCCAGGACATTTTAAGTCAATTCTATCTGTCTTTAGATCACGAAAGGAGTCACCGAATAACGTTAAATTTTATAAGTGATAATGAATTCTCCATCTCGTTCTCCATTCCGTTTGGTATCACACTCCCCTCGCGAATTATTATACCCTCACTTTAGTGTGACGAGGGTATATATCATTTGCTACGGAAAAAAGTGTAACACATCGAAGGAGTGGCCTAAGACCCCAAGTATGTTCGGAGGAAATCCGTTTTGGGTCATTTTAAGTCGAATGAGCAATGTCCGTCCGTCTGTCTGTCTATCTGTCTGTCTGTGTGTCTGCTGGCTGGTGCGCACGATAACTCTCGAAAGGAGTAACCGATTGACCTCAAATTTGGTATGTGGTAATATTTTTTTCTATCTCCGGCTAAGTTCGAAGATGGGTCATATTGGTCCACTCCTTCTAGTACCTCCCCCACAAAGGGTTAAAATGTTGTGAAATATTGATTCTTTAATAACTGCTATACTACTTATACGAATGTTTTGAAATTCCACACATAGTATTAGCTTATTAGTCGCTATCAACTCGAGAAAAATGGGCGAAGTCGCCACGTCCCTTTTGGTACCTCCCACACAACTGCACCATTTTGCACCAAAAGTTAACAGCTTATAACATTAATAACAGTGTATAAAAATACTTGAAATTTTGTACAGTATTATGCTTTTATATTGCCTAAAGTCCAGGGAAAAATGGGTGTTGTTGCCACGCCCCTTTTGGTACCTCCCACACAAAGGTACCTTTTTGCACCAAAAGTTAACAGCTTATAACATTAAAACCAGTGTATAAAAATACTTGAAATTTTGTACAGTGTAATGTTTTTATGGTGACTATAGCCCTGTGAAAAATGGGCGTTATTGCCACGCCCCTTTTTGTACCTCCCACACAAAATGCCTAAATCATACCACAATTTAATGTCTCATAACGTTTATACCAGTGCACATAAATGCTTATAAGTCGGCACAGTGAAATGAATTTAAAGTATCTAATGTTCAGCGAAAAATAGGTGTATATGATAAACCCCTTCTGGTACCTCCCACACAAATTGACAGAATAATTCGAGTAATATTCAATATTACATTACTCACAAAGTGAGGGTATACCTTAGTCGGTTTACCCGACTGAAACATTCTTACTTGTTATTGTGTAGATATGTATACTCTTATGGAACTGCGTGATAGGAGGAAGGAAACAATCGTCAAGAGGTGGACGTAACTAAAAATCTAAACGTAATATTTATTTCTCAATAGTTATCATAATAATCTTTACATTTTGTTAAAACGCTTGGAGATAGTCGGATAAGTTTTGCGGACTATCTGCGTACTATTCATGAGAAAATTAGAATGTATGGGTCGCAAGGCAGACAGACATCTTGGTTGACTCAGTCCAAGGCTTCCGCTATTAATATAGTCCACATTGGATAATAGTGATCAAGTGATCGAGTTTGGAGAATACTTCAGCGCGAACTGGAAGCTATTTGGCAGTAGTTCTAGGTGGCGACTGCTTAAGTTTTTGCTCCCACTGTTTTGGGAATAACCTTGAAAACAAAGTACCTGAGATTTAAGTTATGAGTGGCAACCTGTAAGCCAGACATACATAGTACAATGTTCTACCGCGGGAACGTACGAAAAATATAAGTTTAACTAATCCCTACCGTTGAACCAATTTGATTGCTTTAGAAAATTCAAGAGTTTGTAGTTTACTAAATCCCTTAAGAAAGTAATTCATAGGGTAGCCGGTCTTCTTATATAGAGATTGGGGCACAAACACTGAAGGTGTTCCAGTAATTTCTCCTCGTATTTTCTCCGCAACTTCTGCAAAAGACATTTCGCACGAACTTTAATCTCTCTGTATGCCGTTCAAAAAGACAGTGACCTGTTATGATGGACACGATAAGTGAGACGTCCAATCTAGACAACGACAGCTGTCCGTTGGTGCGTTTTGAGTTTAGGCCGAGCCACATCAGCCTGGAATGTAGGCAGTTCCTGTCTACTGACCACCTGGAATTTGTAGAGCTTGCAAGTCGCCAGAGGAGCGTACAGGAGCGTGTACGGTAGTAATACTTCTTGAATGTTAATCTGCTTTGCAGTTCCCACCTCTTTAAGAGATCTGCGACAGTCGTGGGCTGTTTTTGAATTCAGGAATATAGATTTCAGCGACTTGATTGCAGCCTGACTATCAGAGAAAAAATTGATACCAACTTTGGTCAGAAAATTAAATTCAGCTATTCCGCAACATCTTTAATAGCTCAGATTTCTGCAAGTAATAGCTGAAGTTCCTCGGACAAGACACCAAAGCCAACTTTGTTATTGAGTTTGGAACCATCTGTATAGATGTTAACGAATCTCCTAAGTCCTGGGATACGACGAGATACTTCTTTTCAAAGAGTGATTCAGTCATAGTGTAATCAACAGTGCCCGGAAGGTTACTCATTTTGTCTAGAATGGCACTATGTCCGTAGTAATTTCTTGATCATAGTGATAGTCTAATCGCAGCACATGCGGCATATTACATATACTGCGATAACGTCTAGCGGCATTAAATGTAATATAAAATGCAGTGCCTCAGTTGGTGTCGTTCTCAACGCACCAGTGATACGAGGGCGGTCTCAAGATTAGCCGACCTTACAAAGACAACACAACAAATTTGGGAAAAGCGCAACCTCCGCCGAGCCATTTTTTCAAGTTTGTAAACAAAAAATAATCCGAATCTACGTTAGGTTGAATAGAGGAGACGTTTAAACGTCTCATGGACATACACTTAAGCCAGTGCACAGTGTGTTATTTCATCAATCTAGGTGGACAAAAGTCGAAAAAAATGTTCACTAAATATCACAATCTTTAAATATGTCATTAAAAAAGATGTCCACTATTACAGAAATAATTATAAGAAAACACAATAACTTACTGTTAATAGGATAACGGTAAATGAAATTGAGATATTGTCATAGGTGCAGAAGCAAAGTGGGAATTTATACATTTTGGTTTGTGATCAGTGACGTGTGCGAACATTTTTCTTAGCTCGATTGAAAAAAAATGCTGGAAATTTAAAAATTAGTTCTATTTTAATAAATATTGTACATTTCATTACTTCGAATCATTTTAATTAGAGATATTTTGTTGATTTTAACAGATAGTATTTGAACTCCCTTTAAAATCCAATTCGTTATAAAGAAAAGGACATAACAAAATTTCGCCTCAAAACACCTCGTCCAAACTTTCAGGTTTTTAAATATAGTCTGTATACTACAAAAAACCAAAAAATATCTTTCTCATATTTGCACAATTTTAAAATAGTTGCCTTAATTTAAGAATAACCCAGGAAATACCTTAAAAACTTTGGTTGATCTACGAATTGAAACGCAGTGCGGCGAAAAAGCTGATACATCGTTAATATATTCTTTAGACGTGGTAAATTATTCTACAACCAATTAATTTTATACAAGTCATTCATAGTTGAAGAATACGCGACAACAACTAGAAAAATGCTCTTTGAAAAATATCCATGACGTGGTGTTTTCACCTAATTTTTTTTAATGTTTTTAGTTTTTTTTTAACTTATACCAAGGTTAATATTAATTTAATATGCTTTTTCTATACAAAAAACTAAAAAAAAATACTTTTGTCCACCTAGATTGCTCAAATGACACACTGTGCAGTGGTTCGGCCTGTTGTGAGCTCCTTATTTATGATTTTTTATACCCCACGGGTTACAGAAAATCGATACTAGACACGAATTTTCTCAGTATCTTCCAGTCATATCCCCTGAGATGAGTCAAGTCCGGCAATATGTCGGAACCGAAATATCGAGATCTTACATGTGTGAAAGCTGGGCAGTGACACAGAAAATGTTCCTTCGTTTCGATGTTTTCCCTGCACTCGTCATTTTCTGCTAGTCCTATAGAACATTCATAATCTTACTAAACTCGATCTTGTTTAGTTTCAGAAAACTACTTGTTTTCTTCTCATGTGGGTCACCCCACAGTATCTTTGCAGTTGCTCTATTCCACACAGTTTTGTGAGCCATCACTGCCCAGTGCTACAACTCATCCTTCGTGACTTCGTTGTGTCCCGGTACCCAGAAAATACGCAGTTAACCATGGACTAAATAAATATATATCGTTCTTATACAGTCTAACACTGTTCTGGATTTGACCCTTTCCTATGTTATTGTTTTGATCTCCATTTTGCTATCTGTGAAGATGTTGGCATATTTAGGCTTTGTGGTATTACTGAGCCAGTTAATACACTCCGTGATTGCTCGAACTTCTGCTTAAAATACTGTGTTATGGTCTGGAAGGAGGAAGTAAAGTTCGACTTCTGGTTCAGCAATAGCCTCCTAGCCTGGACCAATCAGTGTAGCAGCTGGTTCCCACTGGCACATGGGCCAGTGTTCCGTTTTCCCAGGAGCGTCTGTCTGGCGCGAACCAATCACAGGTAGCTGTAAGCCGCACTTCAGGAATGCGGTCGGAGATTTCCGTTGTTTAAATATGATTGTAATATCTTCTGATGGTACGACTTGTGGTCTCGATTTATCCATTCACCCATCACTTGTAGAGGTCTTACTGTGAGGGCTGCCTCATACTTTATACGGATATCTATTGGTTGGATGTGCAGTAGACCGTTTATAGCACATGATGCAAAAAGTGAAAGTTGCTGCGATCTTTGATTTCCGGACCGAAAAGGTTTCCATTTGGCCTACAAGACTTCCATAAAAATTTTTGTGCCTATCGGATAACCCTAGGGTCTGCCCAAAGTTCATTCAAAATTTAGAACACACTTTATAGGGGAAATATTTTTTTATTCAAAAATCGTATGTTTAAATAAGTAAAATTACATTTCTTTGTATTATTAATTAATAAATAGTTTTTAAATATAAAGATCGGTGAAAAAAAAAACAAAAAATACAATTCAATATTATATTAGATCTGACTTGTTATGTGAGGGACATTTTCTACGATATTCTTCAATGCACTGTAATATAAATTGATTTTGTTCTTCGTCTTTCGTAAGTATTCTGTTGTAATCATTCATAAATTGTACACCGCGTTCAGCAGTGTCGTTAACAACAAACAGATTACGACAAACATCGAGAGTATCTTGATAATCTTCCCAAATGGATGGGTTATGCTTTAAAAATTCAGTACTCAATCCAAAAGCACCGAAAAAATGTTTGGTTTTGTATGAGACGAAATCGCTCAAATTATTACACAGCAATAGTTTCGGGTCGGAGAATTTTCGATCGTTTTCCAGATTTACGATGGGCTCGGTTGATTGCAGATGCCTAACCATTTTTCGTTTCTCTTCGAATGAAACATCCGAATCGAAAAATGCCAATGCAATTGATTCTAGGGCCAAATACCACAAATGATTTTTCCATTTCTTCAAAACCGCTTCAGACACATCTTGTCTTTCAACAAGTGTATATCTTGATTTGGTGCTCGTATGGCATTTTGCATGTAAACCACGCCCACTGGACTCTCGTTTTGTCAATGCAAACTGCTCTAGAAATAGGTATATTTTTAAGGCCTTTTCCCATGAACCTTGCGTGGGATGTTGGACCAGGTGTTCGGAAGTTATCGCCGACACCACCAATAAACATTATTGTTAATTGTAATAGTTCCTTGTAGTCAGCTCGGATTTGTGTTTCATTTAGCTGTTTAATGCAGAATTTCTTAATGACTTCGCAGTCAGCATTACTTATTTTTGAGCGTACAGTTGGATCTTCGAGTCCGTTTTTAAACGATTTGTGGTCGAGACTTACCCAAACGGCAGCAAAACGATTAAAAATAGGCACTTCAGGACCACAAGTCGCCGAAGTTTAACCTCAAACACATGTTTCAATACTATCTCCATCATGTGATGAGAACATGGGAACTTGATTAATTTTCGATCTAATTTGTTCTGCAACAAAATGCACGATCCAGTGTTTTAACCTGTATTTGATGAGTGTATCATGAACGACTTTGGCCATTTTTTCTCCAGTTCCAGCCGGGATTTTGGGGGCGCCCAAAAATTTTGATGTGTAGATCGATTAATCACAAGCTCACCAACAGTGGTCAGAGGCGTCGCAGCATTATACATTACAGTTATCACATAATGAAATATCTGTCTGTTTGACGGCAGTTTGGCTCCAGATATTGTATGTGATACATGCCCAACTGATTCTACGGTGCGAAATTTATCACTGGATCTAGTAACCATTTTGGATGTGGTCTGTCTGGAGACAAATAAGAATATGACTAAAATTAAATTTTGTGCGAAGCTGTCCCTTTCTCAATTCACTTAGGCTGGAGGCAGAGCGCGTTTTGTAAACGACCCTGTTGCATGGCCGTATAGCGCGCTGCAAAGTTCTGCATATGTTTTCTTATTTGACCAGTAGAAAAATGTCAGACTGATGCGAAAAATCAACTATCATGCAAATCCGTTGTTTTTTTCATGCATGTACAAGCATGATCTATTTTTTATTGTGATTGCATAGAGGCCATGTCGGTGTGCATGCATGCCCTCACTCAGAAAAAATGAACCCAAAGATAAGTTAAAATGAACTAAACTTCAGGAAAATTAAACTTCATATGGCGCTAAAGCAATTTTTTCCCAAATCAAGTTCACATTTGTCCTTAATATTAGCAAATGTTAGTTTTAGTTAATACTAACTTGAATTTAGTAAATATTCCTTTATATCTAGTTCAATTGAACTCATATTAAGGAAAAATCAATTCAGTTTAAGTAAAAATGTAAATGAAATTTGGAAAAAATCTAGTTAAATTTTCACTAAAATCAGGTAAATTTTTACTAAAAATTAAGAAAATTTTAACTAAAATCAAGTAATTATACCCTACACCACACTGTGGTACAGGGTATTATAAGTTTGTTTCTTGGCAGATGTTTGTAACACCTAAAAATAACACAGCTAGACCCACCTTAAAGTATACCGATCGACTCAGAATCACTAGCTGAATCGATTTAAGCATGTCCGTCCGTCCGTCCGTCCGTCCGTCCGTCCGTCCGTCCATGTAAAGTTGTTCGTCGACTACAGGTCGCAATTTCACTCCGATCGTTCTGAAATTTTGCAGTTTAGAGTATTTCGCGGCTGATAAGATCGCTATTGAATTTGGTTGAAATCGGTTCAGATTTAGATATAGCTCCCATATATATCTTTCGTCCGATTTGGCCCTTTAGTCCTATAGAAGCTGTATTTTACTTCCGATCGTTTTGAAATTTAGAATGGTAGAGTTTCTTGATCCATGAACCAATATTGCCGAATTTGAAGAAAATCGGTTAGGATTTAGCTATAGCTCCCATATATATGTTTCGTCCGATTTGGACCTTTAGTCCTATAGAAGCTGTATTTTACAACCGATCGTTTTGAAATTTAGAATGGTAGAGTTTCTTGATCCATGAACCAACATTGCCGAATTTGAAGAAAATCGGTTAAGATTTAGCTATAGGTCCCATATATATGTTTCGTGCGATTTTGCTCTTTAGTCCTTTAGAAGCTGTATTTTACATCCAATCATTTTGAAATTTAGAATGGTAGAGTTTCTTGATCCATGAACCAACACTACCGAATTTGAAGAAAATCGGTTAAGATTTAGCTATAGCTCACATATATATGTTTCGTCCGATTTGGCCCTTTAGTCCTATAGAAGCTGTATTTTACAACCGATCGTTTTGAAATTTAGAATGGTAGAGTTTCTTGATCCATGAACCAACAATGCTGAATTTAAAGCAAATCGGTTAAGATTTATCTATAGCTCCCATATATATGTTTCGTCCGATTTTGCTCTTTAGTCCTATAAAAGCTGTATTTTACATCCAATCGTTTTGAAATTTAGAATGGTAGAGTTTCTTGATCCATGAACCAACACTACCGAATTTGAAGAAAATCGGTTAAGATTTAGCTATAGGACCCATATATATGTTTCGTCCGATTTGGCCCTTTAGTTCTATAGAAGCTATATTTTACATCCAATCGTTTTGAAATTTAGAATGGTAGAGTTTCTTGATTCATGAACCAACATTGCCGAATTTAAAGAAAATCGGTAAAGATTTAGCTATAGTTCCCATATATATGTTTCATCCGATCTGACTCTTTAGATCTAATCGTTTTTATACCCTACACCACACTGTGGTACAGGGTATTATTTAAGTATAAAATGTCCCAAAAGTAAATTTATGTAAACAATTTATACATGAATTACAAAATTTATATATCAGAGTTATTCAATATTACGAGAGTGGTGTAGGGTATTATATAGTCGGAACCGCCCGACTTTAGCCTTTCCTTACTGGTTTTTTTACTAAGATTAAGTTATATTTTTACTACATATTTTGTTCTTGTACTCAGGCTCAAGATCGTTATTGTTGTTTTCAGTATATGAAAACAACTTTGTTAAAAATTAAAGAAGAAGTAAGTGACATGTATTAGGGGCGGTTGTAATGGTTGGATAGACAGATCTGTTTCGGGAGCCACCAAACTCCCATTATCAATATCCTTATTACAACGATTACTTCAGTCGAAATTATTAAATATATACGCACAGCCAAGTATCATTAAACGAGAACTGTTTGCTAAAAGCGCATATCTTCAAAAAAAGACAATTCAGTAATCATCGTCCCTCGTACATGCACCAACTTCCACTCTCGTGAGTCTTTACAATGTAAAGAATTCACACGAATGATTTGCTGTAGTTGACTATGCAACAACAACGTATTTGGTCGTGCCCTACCATTTCTTCTTGTTTTTGTTTTTGTCTTTTTGTTTTATTCGATCTGCTTTCATAGTACATATTTTGTTCTTGTACTCAGGCTCAAGATCGTTATTGTTGTTTTCAGTATATGAAAACAACTTTGTTAAAAATTAAAGAAGAAGTAAGTGACATGTATTAGGGGCGGTTGTAATGGTTGGATAGACAGATCTGTTTCGGGAGCCACCAAACTCCCATTATCAATATCCTTATTACAACGATTACTTCAGTCGAAATTATTAAATATATACGCACAGCCAAGTATCATTAAACGAGAACTGTTTGCTAAAAGCGCATATCTTCAAAAAAAGACAATTCAGTAATCATCGTCCCTCGTACATGCACCAACTTCCACTCTCGTGAGTCTTTACAATGTAAAGAATTCACACGAATGATTTGCTGTAGTTGACTATGCAACAACAGCGTATTTGGTCGTGCCCTACCATTTCTTCTTGTTTTTGTTTTTGTCTTTTTGTTTTATTCGATCTGCTTTCATAGTACATATTTTGTTCTTGTACTCAGGCTCAAGATCGTTATTGTTGTTTTCAGTATATGAAAACAACTTTGTTAAAAATTAAAGAAGAAGTAAGTGACATGTATTAGGGGCGGTTGTAATGGTTGGATAGACAGATCTGTTTCGGGAGCCACCAAACTCCCATTATCAATATCCTTATTACAACGATTACTTCAGTCGAAATTATTAAATATATACGCACAGCCAAGTATCATTAAACGAGAACTGTTTGCTAAAAGCGCATATCTTCAAAAAAAGACAATTCAGTAATCATCGTCCCTCGTACATGCACCAACTTCCACTCTCGTGAGTCTTTACAATGTAAAGAATTAACACGAATGATTTGCTGTAGTTGACTATGCAACAACAGCGTATTTGGTCGTGCCCTACCATTTCTTCTTGTTTTTGTTTTTGTCTTTTTGTTTTATTCGATCTGCTTTCATAGTACATATTTTGTTCTTGTACTCAGGCTCAAGATCGTTATTGTTGTTTTCAGTATATGAAAACAACTTTGTTAAAAATTAAAGAAGAAGTAAGTGACATGTATTAGGGGCGGTTGTAATGGTTGGATAGACAGATCTGTTTCGGGAGCCACCAAACTCCCATTATCAATATCCTTATTACAACGATTACTTCAGTCGAAATTATTAAATATATACGCACAGCCAAGTATCATTAAACGAGAACTGTTTGCTAAAAGCGCATATCTTCAAAAAAAGACAATTCAGTAATCATCGTCCCTCGTACATGCACCAACTTCCACTCTCGTGAGTCTTTACAATGTAAAGAATTCACACGAATGATTTGCTGTAGTTGACTATGCAACAACAGCGTATTTGGTCGTGCCCTACCATTTCTTCTTGTTTTTGTTTTTGTCTTTTTGTTTTATTCGATCTGCTTTCATAGTACATATTTTGTTCTTGTACTCAGGCTCAAGATCGTTATTGTTGTTTTCAGTATATGAAAACAACTTTGTTAAAAATTAAAGAAGAAGTAAGTGACATGTATTAGGGGCGGTTGTAATGGTTGGATAGACAGATCTGTTTCGGGAGCCACCAAACTCCCATTATCAATATCCTTATTACAACGATTACTTCAGTCGAAATTATTAAATATATACGCACAGCCAAGTATCATTAAACGAGAACTGTTTGCTAAAAGCGCATATCTTCAAAAAAAGACAATTCAGTAATCATCGTCCCTCGTACATGAGTACAAGAACAAAATATGTACTATGAAAGCAGATCGAATAAAACAAAAAGACAAAAACAAAAACAAGAAGAAATGGTAGGGCACGACCAAATACGTTGTTGTTGCATAGTCAACTACAGCAAATCATTCGTGTGAATTCTTTACATTGTAAAGACTCACGAGAGTGGAAGTTGGTGCATGTACGAGGGACGATGATTACTGAATTGTCTTTTTTTGAAGATATGCGCTTTTAGCAAACAGTTCTCGTTTAATGATACTTGGCTGTGCGTATATATTTAATAATTTCGACTGAAGTAATCGTTGTAATAAGGATATTGATAATGGGAGTTTGGTGGCTCCCGAAACAGATCTGTCTATCCAACCATTACAACCGCCCCTAATACATGTCACTTACTTCTTCTTTAATTTTTAACAAAGTTGTTTTCATATACTGAAAACAACAATAACGATCTTGAGCCTGAGTACAAGAACAAAATATGTACTATGAAAGCAGATCGAATAAAACAAAAAGACAAAAACAAAAACAAGAAGAAATGGTAGGGCACGACCAAATACGTTGTTGTTGCATAGTCAACTACAGCAAATCATTCGTGTGAATTCTTTACATTGTAAAGACTCACGAGAGTGGAAGTTGGTGCATGTACGAGGGACGATGATTACTGAATTGTCTTTTTTTGAAGATATGCGCTTTTAGCAAACAGTTCTCGTTTAATGATACTTGGCTGTGCGTATATATTTAATAATTTCGACTGAAGTAATCGTTGTAATAAGGATATTGATAATGGGAGTTTGGTGGCTCCCGAAACAGATCTGTCTATCCAACCATTACAACCGCCCCTAATACATGTCACTTACTTCTTCTTTAATTTTTAACAAAGTTGTTTTCATATACTGAAAACAACAATAACGATCTTGAGCCTGAGTACAAGAACAAAATATGTACTATGAAAGCAGATCGAATAAAACAAAAAGACAAAAACAAAAACAAGAAGAAATGGTAGGGCACGACCAAATACGTTGTTGTTGCATAGTCAACTACAGCAAATCATTCGTGTGAATTCTTTACATTGTAAAGACTCACGAGAGTGGAAGTTGGTGCATGTACGAGGGACGATGATTACTGAATTGTCTTTTTTTGAAGATATGCGCTTTTAGCAAACAGTTCTCGTTTAATGATACTTGGCTGTGCGTATATATTTAATAATTTCGACTGAAGTAATCGTTGTAATAAGGATATTGATAATGGGAGTTTGGTGGCTCCCGAAACAGATCTGTCTATCCAACCATTACAACCGCCCCTAATACATGTCACTTACTTCTTCTTTAATTTTTAACAAAGTTGTTTTCATATACTGAAAACAACAATAACGATCTTGAGCCTGAGTACAAGAACAAAATATGTACTATGAAAGCAGATCGAATAAAACAAAAAGACAAAAACAAAAACAAGTTATATTTTTACTAAATGGAAGTAAAATAATTCCTCAAATCAAGTTCAATTTTACTTGAATATACGAAAATTAAACTAAAATGTAAGAAACGTTTAACTATAAATGAGTAATTTTTGAACCTGCAACTTGTAGAAGTAAACTAAATTTTAGTTCATTACTACTAATATAATTCAGCAAAATATTCTCGGGAATTTTCCAATAAATATTTTGTTCCAATGTATTTGAAACAAATTCAAAAAACCTGAAACAAACAGAATTCTCATTCAATGTCTCAATCTTATGTCTTAAGTATTTCAAATATAATCCTATATATTTGCTGCGAAGTTAAATTACTTAACTTCGCAGCTGCTGTTTAATTATATTTGAGCAGTTAAGGAAAGAATCTCTTGAAACGAACGGGAATTTTTTGCTTAACGAATATTCAAGGATTATTTGAAAACCGTATTATAAATTTCAGAAAAACATGAACTAGAACTAAGGAATGTCGGATATTTCTAGTTAAAATTTCCTAAAATGATTTATTTTCGAGAAGTAGTAAATGTTTCTTCGACGCTAGGAAATCCTTCCTCGGTAAAAGTCAAAATTTACCAAATAGTAGGAAATTTTTACTTGGTCGATGGAATTTTAAGTAAGTAAACTCATATCCCATTTCCGAGTATGTAACCAATTTGCTATATCTTTGAATTTAGTTAAATTTACTCATGAGTAAAAATCTTGAACTGAGATATAGATTTTACTCACATAAACGATTGCCATTTTTCTGAGTGCTGTCATGACGTAAAATTCAAATGAAAACTGCTGTAACTTTTTCGTTTCTCGGTCGATTTTGATTGTTTACGACTTGTAAGAAAGACAGTTTTATTCAAAGATCATTTAAAAACTTCTCATGCTAATAAAATATTTGTTAATTACTTGAACATGTGACATTTGATAAAAACCCAAATTTTGTTCATGTAAAGTGAGTTTTGTGTTTTCAAACAACTTTGGGCAGGCCTTAGCGTTATCCAATCGGCACCAAATTTTTTATTGGAGGTTTGTAGGTCAAATAGAAACTTTTTCGACCCGAAAATCAGTACCGAAAAAATATAGTCTCCAACGCTCTTGTTAGTGCGGTTCTAATTGCCCCGCTTATGGCTAGACAGCACATACGTTGCACCTTTTGCAATGGTATTCCGTTGTACTTCTTGTCCATTGATGTCCACCACACTACAGAGGCGGAGGTTATGATTGGTCTAATCACGCTCATGTAAAGCCAGTGTGTCATATTTGAACGTAGTCCTCATTTTGAACCTATAGCTTTTCTGCACAACGACCAACATCTG
This sequence comes from Eudasyphora cyanicolor, assembly GCA_963930755.1. Classification (NCBI taxonomy): domain Eukaryota; kingdom Metazoa; phylum Arthropoda; class Insecta; order Diptera; family Muscidae; genus Eudasyphora; species Eudasyphora cyanicolor. The sequence goes on from OZ005735.1 coordinate 161,573,839, forward strand.
TGGGCGTTGGTAACTCTTTCTTCAATGTGATCTTTCCAAATCAGTTTCTGATCCAAGATTACTCCCAAGTATTTTACCTTTTTAGATATGGCAATATTCTTATCCAGGAATCGAGGCACGGTAAAAGGTAAAAGACTGTTAAAACCGTGTTTTATATCCGATCAGTACGCAATTTGGCAGAGAGAGTTTTCTTATTGCACATTTTCGCATTGTTAGAAAGGTGTAGGGTATTATATAGTCGGCCCCGCCCGACTTTCTGTCGTTCTTTACTGGTTTTTTCTTTTGCATATAAACCACGAAATTTGGCAAAACAAAAATTCTTAATTCAACATAGTAATATTTTAGGTTATAATCTTTCTCACAATCGTTTTGAATGTCTTACAATGTTGCAATTTTGTTTTCTTCCACACATTTCACTCAACTGCTTTGGGCGTTCGTCCTCTGCATATCTCTTTAATGAAATCTGCAGAAAAAAACAAGTGAAAACGAAATGCATCAGTCAATTGTCATTGGGAACGACATGAGACTTGTCACACGCAACAAATGCTGTAACACGTCTTTCGTCTGTCAGTCTACCAGTCAGTCATTCCATAGGCCCTAGTCTGCCATTGGGTCCCTTTGAGTTCTGGCCAAATCTCATGATGAGATGATAATGATGAAGATCAAAATTCCTCCACTACTTGCCGCTCAGTACACACTACTGTACTTAAGTAGAACCTGCAAGTAAAATGGATCAATTACTATAAATTACTTAATCCGATTCGAAAAACTATGAGACGAAATTCGTCTTGAATGATTTTATTTCTGCTTTTAGCATAATGCAAAATCTAACGAAGTTTTTTTATTAATACCTCAAACAACAAGCGGTAATTACACAGTTGTACAGAAAACTTGAAATTTTTGTTTGGTTAAAGATTTTGTGTGCATTTTGGCCTTATGAACTTGAACAAATTGCTGCAAATTTTGTTATTTACTCTCTTTATCCGCCAATGACATGATATTATATAGATAAAGTAAAATCAGGCTTAAGGTGTACGAAAGCGATAAGGGAAGCGATTTGAAAAATACTCTACCAGATAACAGTGGAGTAGTATCTGCGGGAACATGCGTTTCACCCTTTACCGAAGTGTCTGGAATTAAATTGGGCCCCAGGTAACTACACCCCACTATTTTTATGAATATGGGCCCCAAAAAATAACATATCAAACAACAACAATTTTATTTGGGGCTTAATTTCATTTTTTGACTGCTTTTTGGGGTTTACTTTCATTTCTTGTCTGCTTTTTGGGGCTTATTTTCATCTATTAATTTAGAAACAGGAGAGGCTACGCATAAAATATTTGCTCCACGTTGCCAACTTTGGATCCTGTCCATAGGAGAAAGTCTTAAACAGAGGCCGAAGGTCGCAGGCCGTAGGCCGACCGCACAGGAATAGATTTATGATTAGAAAATATGTTTGTATACGTGTATTAATGCGTACTCCCCAGATTTAGGAAGAGAAAATTTCTTAGTTTTATTGGGGTTTATTGTCATTTCATGCTGTTTTCTTGATTGGGGTGTAATTTCATAAATCAGTTTTTGTAACGAATATAGGCCCCAAATTTGGGGCGCACTTTCATTTTCAATTTGGGGTGCCGACCGCACAGGAATAGATTTATAATTAGAACATATGTTTGTATACGTGTATTAATGCGTACTCCCCAGATTTAGGAAGAGAAAATAAATTTTTTATTTTTTTTTTGGGTTTATTGTCATTTCATGCTGTTTTCTTGATTGAGGTGTAATTTCCTAAATCAGTTTTTGTAACGAATATAGGCCAGATATTCGGGGCGCACTTTCATTTTCGATTTGGTGTGCATTTCCTTGGGGTCCAACTTCCGGCCGCCGTGTCTGGATGTGTCGAGAAACCCTTCGTTACGGGTTCGGAAGAATCCCTTGGGGATGAACTTCTAGAGGACAGAGACGACGAGGCAAATATAACGGCGGTGACGAAATCTGATAATGGTCTGGTCCTACAGATAAACCTCCACGACTCTAAGGCTGTATAAGCTGCCCTAAACGCCCTCCAGATGCAAGGAGGGGCTGACCTGGTCCTAATCCAGAACCAAGGTTGTGGTGAGATATGATTTGGTGGATTAGGACGTCACAGTTTAGGCTGCTTCTAACAGGTGGCGCAAAAGTAACCTTTCGATGTTATGTTAGACGCGATTGGCGGTCAGCAGCTAACAGCTGATGCACCGTCTGGACTTTGTACGGAAACATCTTCAAATCTTGTACCAAAAATCGCTGTAGAGACCGTCGACTGATACCCATTTGCGTGGCACGTCGTCTGGTCGATGTCGACGGCGCTTCCATGACATCCTCGGCTACAGCAGCAATATTCTCTGCAGAACGGCTACTCCGGGGTCTGCCACGCCTGGCAGCATCTCGTGTTGTGCCAGTCTCTTTGAGGCGAGCGGCTAAACGTCGCAGTGTTTCACCAGTAGGCGTTGGACGGCCCGGAAATCTGTGCCAAAGTCACCGACCGATTATTGGTCAAATAAATAGTCAGCAATATTCCGCGTTCTGGAGCAGTGTAGCGTAACATTGTTTATTAACGTGTATTTCGCATGTGTTTACTACACAAATGTCAAAACAGAACTGACATTAGGGGCCAATCGCAAAATTTATAGCATTTTCTGATAGGAGGATTACTTTTGCGCCACCTGTTAGGTACATGTAATGGAAGCCTTAATGCCTGTATACTTGCCAAAAACAAAAGCTTTGATATTCATCTTTTTCATTTTTTAGTAGCGAAGACATAGTTGCAACCAGCCTTGAGTTAGAAAAGTCCCATGTTTGATTGTCTTCCGTTTATATGACTCATGGCACTGAGAGGCCATCCTGAGCATTGAAAACACTGGTAGGAGAAGAAAACGACAAGAAAAAGGGGCTAATTGTGTGTAGTGATATCAATACAAAACGTCATATGTGGTGAAATATTGACACCAACGTAAGGGGTGAATTACTTATCGAATATAAAGAGTCCGCTCTGGCAGCGTTCTTTGACTTCGAGGGTGCTTTTAATAATGTTATTCCATCAGCCATAGAAGATGCATTATCAGAAACCGGTACAGATGCATATACATATTGTCAATTGGATTATGACTATGTTAAATTTTTGAGATATCGCGTCCTGTTTCGCGACAACGTAAAAAAAGTTGAAATGAGAGCGACTTAACGAACCCCTCAAGGAAGAGTTATTTCACCACTATTGTGGATCTTAGTAGTAAATAAAATTATTTTTAGATTGGAATCATCAGGCGTTAGGGTGCGTGCATACGCTGTTGATATAGTTATACTTTCTAGAGGTAAGTCTTTGACATTCTGCAGAATTCCCTGGCGGAAATATCCTCCTGGGCAAATGGATGCGGCTTGAATATTAACCCCACTAAGACTGAACTGGTTCTGTTTACAAAGGGACGTAATTTACCGGAATTTACATTACCGGCTCTACAGGGTATTACTAACGAATTGTCTGATTCGGCAAAATTTTTAGGTGTGATCCTATATAGTGAATTAATTTGGATAGCAAATAAGGAAGCGCGTATTAAGTTCGTGGGCCCCAGATAGGAATTAAAACGCAAACTAACCCACTGGCTCTACTCTGCGATAGTAAGGCCTGTCCTGACCTATGGTTGCCATACATGGAGGCCTATTACAGAGTGTGTTACACACGTTAAGGCCCTGGGTAAGGTAAACAGGGTCGCACCCACCTGGTGCGATGAAATCTACAGCTACAAGATCCCTTGAGATTGTAATGGGTATTCAACCTATTGATTTATTTATTAAAGAATCAGCGGATCTTACTCTAACTCGGCTATCCCAGCAAAACATTTTGTTAGGCTCTAACTCTGCATAGGCAACACTAAGAGTTGCCTGGTACCATCTGACATTTCCATTGGAAAGTTTGACTTTTTTTAGCATAAACGTACTCAGAACGTTTTGACGTACGACCATCATTTGTATTGCTTACAGTGACTTGAAAAAATCAATTTGGCAAAAAAATGGAATTAACTCGTGAACAATTTCGTGCGATAATTTTTCACAACTATCGACGTGGATTATCACGATAAGTGTGCATCCATGAACTCAAATCTTTGTATGGCGATGAAGCACCATCCTATAGCACTGTAAATTGTGGCCGACGATCGCTCAAAGACGAAGGTCGTCTAAAAAACGACCGTTGTGCCAGAGAACATTGATGCCGTGCGTGGACTCATAATGCAAGATCATCATGTGACATACCGTGAGATAGAGGCATGCTTGGGCATTTCATCCACCAGCATACATTCGATATTGCATGGCCGTAAAAAAGGTTTGTTCTCGTTGCAAAGAAATTTTGAAGAAATACGACCGCGGTGCTTCAAAAGACGTTTATAAGATCGTCACAGGTGACGAATCTTGGATCTATGCGTATGAGCCCGAAACAAAACAGCAATCGACCGTGTGGGTCTTCGAAGACGAGCCAAATCCAACGAAAGTTGTTCGTGGAAGAAGCACTTCGAAGCAAATGGTCGCCTGTTTCTTCGAAAAAACTGGTCTTGTGGCGACTGTTCCGCTTGAACAACGTAGGACGGTCAATTCTGAGTGGTACACCACAATTTGTTTGCCTGAAGTCTTCTGAGAAATTCGAAAACCGAACAAGAGGTGACGAATCATTCTTCACCATGACAATGCGAGCTCTCACACATCGGCTTAAACCAGTGCTTTTTTGACCGGCCAACACGTCGCATTGATGGGTCATCCGCCGTACAGCACTGACTTGGCACCCAATACTTCTTCTATTACCGCACATCAAGAAAAAAATGCGTGGTCAACGATTTTCGTCGCCAGAAGATGCTGTTGAAGCGTTCAAAAACCATGTTTTGTAGGTGTCTCAATCGGAGTGGAAAAAGTGCTTCGACAATTGTTTTGAGCGCATGCAAAAGTTTATAATTCATGCTGAAGAATACTTTGAACAAGTAAGAAAGTTTTAGTCGGGTAAACCGACTAAGGTATACCCTCACATTGTGATGGTAATGTAATATTGAATATTACTCGAATTATTCTGTCAATTTGTGTGGGAGGTACCAGAAGGGGCGTGGCAATAACGCCCATTTTTCACAGGGCTATAGACACTATAAAAACATTACACTGTACAAAATTTCAAGTATTTTATACACTGGTTTTAATGTTATAAGCTGTTAACTTTTGGTGCAAAAAGGTACCTTTGTGTGGGAGGTACCAAAAGGGGCGTGGCAACAACACTCATTTTTCCCTGGACTGTAGGCAATATAAAAGCATAATACTGTACAAAATTTCAAGTATTTTTATACACTGTTATTAATGTTATAAGCTGTTAACTTTTGGTGCAAAATGGTGCATTTGTGTGGGAGGTACCAAAAGGGACGACTTCGCCCATTTTTCTCGAGTTGATAGCGACTAATAAGCTAATACTATGTGTGGAATTTCAAAAGATTCGAATAAGTAGTATAGCAGTTATTAAAGAATCAATATTTCACAACATTTTAACCCTTTGTGGGGGAGGTACTAGAAGGAGTAGACCAATATGGCCCATCTTCGAACTTAGCCGGAGAGAGAAAAAAATATTACCACATACCAAGACCAATATGGCCCATCTTCGAACTTAGCCGGAGAGAGAAAAAAATATTACCACATACCAAATTTGAGGTCAATCGGTTACTCCTTTCGAGAGTAATCGTGCGCACAAGCCAGCAGACAGACAGACAGACGGACGGACATTGCTCATTCGACTTAAAATGACCCAAAACGGATTTCCTCCGAACATACTTGGGGTCTTAGGTCACTCCTTCGACGTGTTACACTTTTTTCCGTAGCAAATGATATATATGTACACTCGTCACACTAAAAACAATAAAACCATTTTTGATGATAAATATTTGCATTTTCATTATTAGACCAGAAATATAATATACCTTTCAATAGCGTGCGCCGAAACAGATTACATTATTAGTATTGACGTGGTTGATAAAGGGTTTCTGATCAAAATTCCCACCCTGGTAGAACGGCAGCCGCTTTTGCAGAGAGCTTAAGGTTCTCGAAGAAAAGCATAACATAACACTGTGCTGGGTACCGGACCAGAAAGATATATTCGGAAATGAAGCTGCAGATAAAATCGCAAAATCAGGGGCAATTTCCGCAAGAAACATCGAGATTGACGTCTAACCTCCCCTTTGGTTAATCTACTTTGATATAAAATAGAAATATAGGAACCTCTGGCATCAGAGATGGAAATTGTCAGCAGGATGTGAGAAAACAAAAGCTCTTTGGGACGAACTGTCTTCATGGAATACTGAGTTACTTTTGGGCCAGGATAAAACGAATATACGACAGGTTGTGGGCTTTATCACAGGAAACAATATCCTTGGTAAATATATGCATAGAATTGGACTAAGAAATGATGACTAATGCCGCTGGTGTCAAGACCCTTACGAAGTGGAAGATACTTGTCATTTTCTTTGCAAATGTCAATTTTTATCCCATAGAAGAAAGAAGATACTGGGTTGCTTTTTCTTGCAGGTGCTGGAAGAACTCAGAGGTTTGGACCCACTCAGACTTCTACAATTCATCAAGGCATCCGACCAGAACTCTAGATTTTCTAACATGAAGAAGAAGAACTTATGAGGAATAATAATGGATCAAATATGGTCTCAGTGGACGCTTGGTCTCACTCGCCAGACGTCATCCTCAGTCAACCTAACCTAACCTATCGAATATGTTGTAAGTAGTTACCTTGTGATTTGAAATAGAGGGCATTAACCTATCTTCAGTACTAGAAGCAGAAAGTATGTGCTCGGTGTTTGAGAATTTAAACGAAAAGATTTCTGGTTGGAAGGTTCTGGAAGCTTATAGCTTTTTCGGCCATAGATATATTAGCTTCTACATGAATGAGAACCCTCCTAACTCTGTCTTCCCATCCAATAATAGAAAGGTCAATTGGGGCAAATTTAGACACATATTCAACAGAAGACCTGAAATGAAGATGACCGGGATATAAAGGGGTTTTTTTTTGGACGTGCTGTTTTCAAGAAGAAATAAAACGCATATAATTTAATGTTATGGCCAAAAATTTAGCTTTATTATAAAGATAAGGGTTTGCCACTATGTTTTAAAAATTATTTCGGGTAAGAGGCCGCCGTGACTGGCTCGAATAAATTCCAGCTGAGCGGTCCAATTTTCGACCACTTTTTGGAGCATTTGGGGCTGTATGTCAACAATAACGCGCCGAATATTCTCCCCCAAGGCGTCAATCCTGTCGGGCTTACCTGCGTAGACAAGCTACTTCGCATAACCCCACAAAAAATAGTCCAGCGGTGTTAGATCGCAAGATTTTGGAGGCCACGTCATTGGCCCACGACGCGACACAAAAATGTCCTTCAATAAATTGATTGTTTCGTTGGCTGTATGGCATGTAGCTCCGCCTTGTTGGAACCAAAGTTCGTCCACATCAACATCTTACAATTCAGGCACGAAAAAGTCATTAATCATGGCTCTATAGCGTTCCCCATTAACTGTAACATTATTTTTGAAGAAATATGGACCAGTGATTCCCTCTGCTAATAGAGCACACCAAACAGTGACTTTTTGTGGATGTAATGGCGTCTGAACAATGGCTTGTGGATTATCATTACCGATAACCGGGCTGGGCGATTATGTCGACCGAATATTAGAAGCATTATTTTGGTAAAACATTTGCAAATGTTGTTCCAAAGTGAGTCTATTTACTATGAAATGGCAAACCAAACTGAACATAAATCAAGTGACAGCTTTCAAGAAGACCAACTCCGAAAAAGTATGGCCAGATTGAAAACCACACATCTAAAAAAACACCCTGTAGAAGAAACAATGGATCGAGTCACTGCAACTCGCAATGACTCGTTACAAGCCGCATTTTCCAATCTTAAGCCAAGGGGCAAACAACGACCGCCATATTGATTGTCTCAATTAGAGGAATCGTTGGAAGTGCTTCTGGATACACATTTCCCGGACAACTCTGCAGTGGCATTGATTACTTCATTTGGAAATTCCGTTGAAGTGAAGCCATCAGAGATCGCCAGGGAGATTGTAACCGAATCTAGAATTCATTGGGCTACCAAAAGATTTAAGCAATTTAAAAGGCCAGGATCAGGTAAAGTCTCGCCGATGGAGCTACAGGCAGTGATTGATACAATTGCCTCTGGCCCCAAGAGATCTAGATGTGTTGTAAAAATCAGGATCATATATCAACGAAATGGAGAGAAACCAAGATTGTTTTCATCCCAAAAGCGGAAATCATTCCCATACTAGGTCTAAGGATTTCCGTCAATCAGCACCCAGGAAAATAATTGGTAGGAATTCGATTGTAACAATAAAAAATAGTACTAGCAACAAAAAGTATATTGCCTACACCGTGTGCCGGTTGTATTTATATAAATAGTTGAAACAACAATAGTAACATGTATACGATCAAATGAAAGTGCTTGCGACTAAATTGATGGTTGTATCAACCGATTTAAGATTGTTTTTTTATTGACACTCGGTTAGTTGTGGTAACCAATTTTAAACTTTCGTTATAGTACCATATGATCGATTTTTGGTTCTGACAACTAATGTTTTTGTTCTTGACAACAGAAAGTGTAACAATAGACCAAAGATTATTATTGCAACGAATAATTGGATACTACAACAGAAAAATATTAATAAATAATCGTTTTGTGGTTATCCCAATAATTTCGCAAATTTAGAATAATTAAATCTATTTTGGGAAATACAATCGAATGATTGGTTGCTGTTCTTTTGCTGATACATGACAAACAAAAATAAAATTACTCGACATAAATTAATCTTCAACATTTTGTTCAAGAACGGTATACACGCAAAGAAAAAATTCGTTTCTGCGAAACAAAATATTAAACAACTACAATTCTCGTTTACGACGACTAAAATTTCTTTTGTTCAGAACAAGCAATTGTTTACGCAAAATATGTTTCTGTCACAACAAACGAAATTTCAGTTCCGACAAACGAGAATTGTAGTTGTCTAATATTTCGTTTCACAGAAACGAATTTATTCTTTGCGTGTATGTAGTCAAAAATAATCTCGTGTGGATAATAATGTATGGAATGCAAAATATGCTGTGCAAAATGTTTTACATAAATAAAAAATACAAGCAACAATCATGAAATTGAATGCACAAGGTTAAGCGATATTTGATAAAAGTTTTGTGTTTTTTTTCGTGTACTAAAATTTGTGTCAAATGTTTCCACATCTCATCATAGTGGTGAATTTGTAATATGGGATTTTTAATTGTGTTATGAATTGTTTGGTTTTTGTTCAATATATAATAATAAAAATTAATGAAAACTGTTTTTAATTAATTGTCGGTAGTATGTATATGACTGACAAATTGTCAGAACAATCAATTTTTTAAAACAGTTGGTTGTGGCAACATACAACAGATAATTTTAGCCACCATTTTCGTAATTGGCGCAACCAAGAATGACTGTTGTCAACATGGAAGCAGAAGCATACCACAACCAAAATGTTGGTTGTCCTGATGGAATCGCATGATAGTAGACAGAACTACCAAAATTCGGCTGGCAAATAATTCGGTTGAGGCAACCAAACTGTATTCTGTGTGAGTCTATCGTCATTTCTCCTTAAAATCTTTAACAGATTAATAGATAGTTACCCTAGGACTAAAATTGATCACAGGCTGCCTACGGAAAGGGCAAATCCACCGAAACTATCTGTTAAGGAATATACGAAACTAATATACTGTATTCCAATAACACAAATACAGTCGCTTTAATTACGGCTCTAGTAAAACCGGGGGTTGATAGCAGTATACTTAAGTTCTTTTTTATTCTTCTGATTGAAAGACACATTTCAACTAGTTTAGGGTCTACTGACCTCCATAGATTTGTCAGCAGGGGAACGCCCTAATGGGGTGTTCTGTCTCCTCTGCTATTAAATCTCTCGATGAACAATATTCAGCTTTTTCTGAAGAAGATAACTGTTAAGGTTATTGCCTATGCAGATGACGTGATAATAGATGTTAGAGAGATGTTTCCAAATACTCTTAGAGACATCCTACAGCATCCCCTTCATTCAAACGATAACGGCATGAGTTTGCTAAAATGACATTGGCGTTAACCCGACCATGACGGAACTAGTTATTATCCACGGGATATTTATGTATTGAAATTCCCTTTGCTGAAAGTACAAAATACTTTGGTATTATAAAAGACAGGATATTTAACATCAAACCCAAGGTTCTGGACAGATCAAAGAAGTGGTAGCACTACATATATATCATTAGCGGCATTGTCGTCTGGCAAACGGATCGACAATGCCGCGATACTAAACAAGGCTCAGCGAATGGCTACTATTCCAGGGTTATAATGTCCATGGACCTTATGATACCACAAAAATTGTCATAAGGTCCATGAATATAGTGGCACTTTTGAAAGTGTCACAGTGCCCACAAAATGGGTGTCTCTACGTCCATCTATGTATATAGTAAAGATATATTAGTCTGCAAGTCTTTATTGAAGATAACATTCGTGTTATCGAAGTATCCAAGGCCGGCTACGTGGACCAAAGGAAGTACATGTGGCCGGCCTGTGGCCGTGGCCAAAGACTTCATCTCTTGTGTGTACGTCCGCGTAGCCGTCGGACCAAAGTGAACTTGTTCTCCTCTGTGCCAGGCCACCGTGTCATACTAGATACAATGCCTGACATTGTTGAATACACTATGACTGAACCACTTATTGACATAAAGTACCTCACTCTTCTACCTGATAGATCAGAGTGGAATGGTCGTATCCCAGGACATAGGAGATTCGTTAACTTCTTTGCAGACGGTTGCAAACTCAACATCCAAGTGGACTTTGGTGTCTTTTCAGAGGAACTTGAGCTAAATAGACTGATTGATCACTGTAGTATTTACCAGGCAGGAATCATAGCTTTTAAAAGGCTAACGGAATGGCTGAAAATTAATGTTCTGACCAAAGTCGGTTCTCTGATAGCCTGAATTCAAAAACTGCTTCTACTGACGCATATATCTTAACGAGTTGGCTGAACAGTTCAATATTCACGTGATATGGGTGCCGGGCCACAGGGACATACCAAGGAACTGCAAATCAGATGAACTTGCAAGACTTGGAATTGCCTAACACGCTCCAGAGGAACTGTAATATGTGGTCATGTGTCCCTAGCGACCTTCAAGCTCTTCTTGAGATATAGTGCCGTTACGGCCATAAATGAGAAGTGGTCACTAGTCAGGAACTGCATACAATCCGGGCTGAAGCGGCCCTGTTTTATCTGCAAATGCACCAATGCACTGCTGTCGTTATTGAGATCGAACGCCTAACTTATCGTGTCTATCATGACGGGTCAGTGGCTTAGTGGACGGCATGCATTTAGATTGAAGTCCAGCGAAATGATTTTTGCAGTAGCTATCAGTAGAACACTTTCTGTGTCTGTGTCCCGCTCTCTCTTGAAGACGGTATTTAACCTTAGGCTCTCATTTCTTTGGGGAATCGGCGGATTCTCACGTTGGAATCCGCCAACTTTTAAGCTTTTTAAAGCATTTAAATGAAACACATAGAAAGAGTGCTCTATGTACGTACGTTGTTCGGCAAACCGTTTCTGGAAATTTAAGTCGTTTGAGCTGTATCTGCCCGTGCATCCGCCTGTTGTCGCAATATGTGGCCGACAGACTTAATTTTTTTTTTTTTGGAAGATACCCTCACTCCTCCGCTACAAATGACTTTTTTAAAATCACCCATTGTGTATCGATTTTATACATTCCACTATAGGATGGAGGGTATTTTAATTTGTCACTCCGTTTTTAACACCTCTCAGTATTGATGTGAAACTCCATAAAGTATATATACGATTATTCTTAATCGTCGCAAAACTACAATACGATTTAGCTATGTCTGTTTGTCGGTCCGACTGTTGTAATCACGCTATAATCACTGAGCTAGATGAGTGAAATTTGGTACAGATGCTTCTTATAGCTGCAGGAAACTTTGGATTGAAAATGGGAAATATCTGTCCATTCTTTTACATAGCCTCCATATATACGAGTATACATAAATATATAGCATTTCCCCGATTTGACTTCTTAACCCCTCATAGACCACAAATTCCAACTGATCCGCCTGAAAATTTTTAACTTGAGTTCATTTATGCTCGAAAACTTATACACGAACAACGGTGGTCATAGGTCCATGTTTCGATATAGCCCCATACAAAGGTCTCTCGAGATTTGACTTCTTAACGCAACAACAACCTTAAATCTCAAGGAATTGGGCTGACATTTTTTAACATGAGTTTATTTATACCCGAAAAAATCGAAGGTGATCCATGTTGCAGGGTATTTCCGTAAACTAGTGTAATGTAATCTATGTATGCGGTGCGCTAAACATCCAAATTCAAAAATAATCAAACTCCCCACTCTGATTTGTTTTAGTTTTTGTCAGATTTCCAATCACTTTGGCAAGTTGAGGAGAACATTTTTATTTAGATGGCATGTTCTCTTTGAGGTCGATGGTGATGATGCTGGTGTTCCTGCTTTGTTTATTCTTCTGTTGCCTTCCTCCGATCGCTATCGATGCGATGGACAACTCTTTTTATATCGACGACTCTGGGCGCAGGGTATCCCTCCCGTATCTGTAGCTTTGTGTCGCCTGCCTTTGCGCTCTGTATAAGGCCACAATCAGAAATCTTCAGCAGCAGCGGCAGCATTTGGTTTTAATTAAGTATAATATGCCTACTCAAGTTTCGATTGTGATCTACCAACACTCATTCATATATGCTCTCACACACATCGATGCATATTCTTATACACACTCCCATACGATTACTATTACTAAAGCAAATTTAGCTAATTCAAACACTCACATGTTGCAATGATTGGATTATCCGTTTGCCAACAATTTGTATTCTCAAGGGCCTCAAGAGGAGGGCCTTTTTTGAAAGCAGTAATGATACTCGTATAAATGGTTATCCAAAAGTAAACTTTTAAACTCTGATAGAGATTCGGATAAAATTTGTTATTTCAATGTATTGTTTAATGATGGCGTTTATTTGAAGAATCCCACCTGACCAATATTGGGTAAACAAAGAAGGTTCGTTAAATGGGAACAATTCGCAAGCAAAGTCATCCGACAATTATTCGAGAAATTAAAGAAAAATTAATTAATCGTCATTGCGAGTAACTATCTCATGTTATACGAGAAATAAATGCAAAAAAGTAAGAAAAAACCGGTACCGGCTGTTTAAAAACCGGCAATAGGTGCAAATATATCTTCTTAAAAATAGAACTACAGGCAAAGAATAAATTCGTTACTCCCAAACAAAAAATTAGACAAACAAATTTCGTTTGTGGGCTATGTTTGTCGCAAACGATTTATGTTTATCCCAAAACCCAAACGTTTATAGCAAACGGTTAGTGAACTTATTTAATGATTTATGTTTATTACAAACTGCAAACGGTTATTACGTTTGTCACAAGCAATGTCAGTTTTTCAAGAAATGAATAAAACGCTTATCGGAAAGGATAATTTGTTTGAATTATGATATTTCCTATATCTTTTAAAATAATGTTTATAATCAAAAATGTCAAAATTTTTAGTAAAATTTACCCGAAAGCTCCCCGACAAACACCTCTGCTATTAATTGGCTGATATCTTCTAATTGAGTTGTATACAAACTGTAAATAAGAAAGCATGTATGTTAGGTTAGGTTAAGAGTGGCAGCCTGTAAAAGATAAAAGTTGTTTCTAGCTCCTCCGTAGGTTCATTCATAACCTTCTAATTAAGAGACGCATTTCAGCTAGTTTAGGGTCAACTGACCTCCATAGGTTTGTCAGCAGGGGGCGTTCTGTCTCCTCTGCTTTCTGGATACTCTCAGAGACATTCTACAGCAGGTCCTTCATACAACCGCAAGATGGGCTTCAGATAATGGTCTAGGTGTTAACCCGAGTTATTTTCACCAGGAGAAATAAGGTACCAGGAGGTACACCTGTCTCCTTGGGTGGGATTGAAATTCCCTTCTCTGAAATCGCAAAATACTTAGGTATTTTACTAGACAAGAAGTTGCACTTCACACCCAACATTTTAGAAAGAGCAAATAAGGCTGTGGTAGCGCTATATACCTATAAAAGGGCAAAAGGAAAACGCTGGGGACTGAACCTGCGTACAGTTTATTGGTTGTATACGGCAGTAGTCAGACCGATAATGGTGTTCAGCATTGTCGTCTGCTGGACAGCTTTAGAGAAATCCACCTTCTACTCGTATGCGATAGTAAACAAGGTTCAGCGAACGGCTGCTATATACGTATGTCACTATATCACTGGTGCGCCGAGAACGACACCAACTGCGTCACTAAATGTTATACTACATTTAATGCCGCTAGATATTATCGCAGTGCAATATGCTACATATACTGAGATTAAAATTAGGGAACTGTCACTATGGTCAGGAAGTGGCTACGGACATAGTGTCATTCTTGACAGAATTCATGACCTACCGGGCACTGTAGATTACAGATTACATGTGACTGAGCCACTCTTTGACAAGAAGTATCAGTCTTTTATACCTGATAGATCAGAATATCTTAGGACAGATGAGATTCATTAACTTCTATACAGACGGTTCCAAACTCGATAACCAAGTGGGCTTCGGTGTCTTTTCTGAGGAACTTCAGCTATCACTTGCAAAAAGACTGCCTGATCACTGTAGTGTTTACCAGGCACAAATCTTTGTTATTAAATAGTTAGCGGAATGGCTACAAATTAATGTGCTGACCAAAGTCGGTATAAATATTTTCTCTGATAGTCAGGCTGCTATCAAGTCCCTGGAAACTATATTCTTGAAATCAAGAACTGCCATCGACTGTCGAAGATCTCTTAACGAGATGACTGAACAGCTCAATATTTACCTGATATGGGTGCCGCGCCACAGGGATATAGAAGGGAACTGCAAGGCAAATGAACTTGCAAGACTAGGAACTACCTTACACGATTCAGGGACCTGGAACATAGTTGATAGTGCACTTAATGCAACAAATAACAGCTGGCCACTAGTCAGAAACTGCATACATTCCAGGCCGATGGGGCCCGCCTTAGACTCAATACGCGCCAATGAACTGCTGTCGTTGTCGAGAACGGACGTCTCACTTATGTCTGTCATGACAGGTCACGGTCTTATTGGGCGGCACGCAGAGAGATTAAAGGTCTTGCATAATGACTTTTGCTGAAGCTCAAAATTTTCAATCCCTCTGCATGCCGTCCAATAAGGCGACCTGACAGGCACATAAAGTGCGGTATGGATATCGACAGCAGGTCGTTTTAGCGATTGGAGTTTATGCTGGTCTACATCCGCCTGGAATGTATGCAGTTTCTAATTAGGGAGCACCTGTCATTTTTTAACATAAGGGCACCATCTCTCAAAGAAGAGCTTGCAGGTCGCTAGAGGTAGATCTGGAAACACTTGTTTATTCTTTCTTCAGGAAAATCCTCCTGTCGGGGAACCAACATACTTACGACCATGCCATGTAAAGAATATTCGCATATGCTAATTATTCGCTAAATTTTGAACATTCGTTTTCGCTTTCACAAAACCAAATTTGGAATATTCGCTTTCGCAAAAAATATATTTCAGTATGCGCTTCCTCAATCAGAAAAATGGACTGTATAAATGTTTAAACCAAAAAAAATTGATTTTGTACGCCAGTTTTCAACTTCACCGCTGGGAAGTGTTTCCAGGGTACAGTTATTTAACTGAGCCGGTCTTTTTTGATCTTCTAGAAAGTGGAAGATTGAATAGTGAAAAAATCAGTGAAGCTACCTTTTGTTAAATATAACTTGGCTCTACTAAACTTTAAATACTAAAATTTTCGAAACTTAATTAATAGTATTTGTTGAAGTGTCAACAGCTGATCTCCAACTAGCGCCCCCCAAGTTTTTATATTGATTCGTTGTTGACGGCATCGCTCCCTATCGACAATATTTGGAAGTAAAATCTCAGTGATGGCAACGCCATCGCTGTGACATTTAATTAGTTCACGACTCACCCCGCATCAATAAAGATGGCACACTGCCAAATAAAATTATAATTTAAAAAATAAAGTTTTTGTTTTCTATTATTTCCTATTTTTTTCAAGTCTCACGGACTTGAACAGTATTTATGAAAGTTAGAATCGAATTTATATGAACGCCCAAAAGGAGAAGTGCTGGGCCCATTTAACCACGTCCGTCTGTAGATGTATCCTTGTAATCTAAGTCCAGGACGTATTTATTGTACGACCATTGTGATTTTTTTTCTTTTTTTGGTCCGATTGAAATTGCTGAAAATCGGTTTAGGTTTACATATAGCCCTCATTTTTGTATAAGTTTGTTTTTGTTTGAATATCGAATAGTCCCTACATTTCAAGGAATTCACTATGGTAGATTTTCTTGACATAGAATGGTCCTTCAACAATATTTACTCAGATGCTGTAATTGCAGCGCAGTCACATCTAAAGGTGAACTCTTGCTTGATTAGACTAATTTAAAACCTAGTCAACAGAAGACGCATAGTCTCTGGTCCACAACTCTAACAAGGTTTGTAAACAGAGGGACCCCACAAGGAGGAGTACTGTCTCCAGTAGTTTGGAAGCTAGCGGTGAATCAAATCCTGCTAGATCTATAACGTTATGGCTACAAGGTCGTAGTATACGCGGACGATCGCAGTAACGGGCAAATTCAAAAATGTCCTCAGAGGTGGTTCTGAACAAATTGGCTTGATGGGCCATAAGCAGCAGTTTGGGCGCTAACCAATACAAGACAGAATTAGTTCTCTTTACTAGGAGGAATAAGGCCCCACATGTGGGCGCTCCTCGGATAAATGGCACATATCTAGCCTATTCTGAAAGTGCAAAGTTTCTAGGAATATTTCTAGATAGGAAACTGTTATTCAAACTTACGTAGTGGAACGTGTAAGGAAAAACATCTAAGGAATAGTTCGTTAGCGTTCTGTACGGTTCTTCCGTTGCGAGCCGTACACAAACACATTCCTTAGGTTAGGTTGAAGAGAGGAGACATTTAAACGTCTCAGGTCCATGGACATACACTTCAGCCAGTGGTTCGGCCTGTTGTGCCCTAATTATTTATGATTCCACCGTCGCCGTTTTTTGCTAGTCCTATGCGATGAAGATGTGCCTGTAAGCTTGAGTGTCCCGTTAGAACACTCATCATCTTACTAATCTCGATCTTGTTTAGTGTCAGAAATCTACTTGTTATCCCCTCAGCTTAGAGAGGAGGGTATACATATATCATCAAACTAACCATCACCAACCTACTAACAAAGGTTCAGAGAACTGCCTGCCTGAGCATAAGCGGAGCCTTAAGGACTACAGCGACCGAGTCTCTACAAGCCCTACTCCATATACTGCCGATTAATATTGTGGCGAGAGAAGTTGCAACCAAAGCGGCAATAAGATTAAACTGCCTATCAATGTGGAGGTACAAAAACTACGGTCACATGAGAATATCAAAGTGTAGTGCTATGGTAACCGACCGAGTGGACTATATACCAACGGTGTACACCTTCGAGAGAAATTACATCACTATGATTCCCGCGAGAGATGAATGGGTTGGAAGAAAACCAGGTAATAGAAACCATCTCCACTTTTACACGGATGGTTCGAAGCTTGATGAAAAGGTTGGCTTCGGAGTACACTGTGCAGAGCTTAGATTGGATATAGCTCACAGACTACCAGATACCTGCAGTGTCTATCAAGCCGAAATAATGGCAATATGGGAAGTAGCCAAGTGGCTGAGGCGCAACATAGTAACCAACACTGGCGTTGTCATTTACTCGGACAGCCAGGCTGCCATCAATTCTCTGGAGGCAACATCCCTAAATTCACAAACAGCCCTCCACTGCCGCAGATCTCTTAACGAGATGGCTGAGCAGTTTAACATATACCTCATATGGGTGCGTGGGCATAGGGATATCCCGGGGAACTGCAAAGCCGATGAACTTGCTAGGAAAGGGACGACATTACAAATTCTCGAAGAATTTGCATATATTGGTGCGCCACTATCCACGTGCAAGCTTTGGCTTAGGCAAGAGGCAATCAGGCAGTCCCACGAAAGATGGACAGAAATCGGCACCTGCAGAGTAGCTAGACAAATCTGGCCAAGGTATGACCTGAGGAGATCAAAATATCTCCTCGCACTAGAGAGGCAAAGATTGTCTACGTTAGTATCAGTTCTGACGGGACACTGCTTGATCGGCGAACACGCCAAAAGATTGGGTATTGACTCTAATGACTTCTGCAGAAGCTGTGGAGATGAGGAAGAAGTGGAGAGCATTGAGCACTTGCTATGCGACTGTCCCGCTCTGAGTAAACGACGACTGGACATACTGGGGTCGGCTTTTCTAGACAGCCTAACAGATCTTTCCAGTACCGATATTCGTAATATCGACAAATTTGTATATCAAACAGTTCCTTTCGATGAGGGGCATTTCAGCCCGTGGTAACACTAGGGGCCTAAACTGGTCTATGTGAGCTTGTATAAAAAATACGGCTGCCACCCTAACCTAACCTATATCGTTTGCTACGAGCCAAAAGTGTAACACATCGAAGGAGTGACCTAAGACCCTAAATATGTTCGGCGGAAATCAATTTTGGGTCATTTTAAGTAATTTCAGCAATGTCCGTCCGTCCGTCCGCCTGTCTGTCTGTCTGCTGGCTGGTGCGCACGATAACTCTCGAAAGGAGTAACCGATTGACTTCAAATTCGGTATGCGGTAATATGTTCACTATCTACGGCTAAGTTCGAAGATGGGCCATATTGTTCCACTCCTTCTAGTACCTCCCCCACAAAGGGTTAACTCTTAGTGAAATATTGATTCTTTAATACCCTCTATACTACTTACTCGAATCTTCTGAAATTGCACACATAGTATTGGTTTATTAGTCGCTAACACGTCAAGGAAAATGGGCGAAGTGGGCACTCCCTTTTTGGAACCTCCCACACAAATGGACCATTTTGCACCAAAAGTTAACTGCTTATATATTTAATACCAATGCATATAAATACTTGAAGCAATCTTAATGTAAATGGGTACAGAGGTATTTCTTATTTAAAATGGGGCCTATCGGTCCATAATTTGATATAGCCCCCATACAAAGGTCCCTTTCGATAAGACATATTTTCGCTAAAGGGGAAAATGTTGTTTATGTTAGTGTCAGTTCCGAAGGGACACTGATCGTCGGACAAGACAGTCGTTTGGGAATTGACTCCAGTGGCTTCTGCAGAAGCCGTGGAGATGAGGAAGTAGTGGAGATCCCCGAGCACTTGCTATGCTACTGTCCCGCTTTTAGTAAACGACGTTTGGAAATACTGGAGTCGGCCTTTCTAGGCAATCTAACAGATTTTTCCGGTACCGATATTCGAACTATAGATTACTTTGTTAATCAAACCGGTTGGTTTCGAGGAGGGGCATTTCAGGCCGTAGTAACACTAGGGACCTAAACTGGTCTATATGACCTTGTACAAAACTTTGGTTGCTTAACTCTGCTTAATAATGAATTTTCATGTTTCAAACACCATTTTCAGTAATCTCTTCTGGGGCCACCACGGAAATCCTACAATGCTTTTGCTGCTCCCGTCCAGCAACACAGCCGATATGACCATTCGATGATGATCATACACAAACCAATCATTGATGCAACCATAAAAGGCGTGATTTTCCTTTTCAGTTCTTTTGCCGTTTTAGCCGCCTTGTCTTGTTCTTTGCTTTCCTCAAATATTGATCATCATCAGCCGATCATCCATCCTTTGCATTTTTTTGTTCCTGCAGCTCCCTCTTGCCTGACCGTCGCTGTACGCGTATTCAAATATACTATGGTGTTTTTCAGGCACAGTGGTTTGAAATGGAATTTTATGTACATTTCCCTGAACGTAAGGGGTGGTACACTTCTGTCGGTGTCTTCAATTGAGATTTTATTTTTTGTTATTTGCGAATGGGGTCTGAATCACGTTCTGGGCCAATTTACTATGTCCGTGGATATCTTTGTAATCGGGATTCGGGGCAGATTGGAGAGAAATTATTATTCGGCTGGTGCTGAGAGAACGCTGGAAATATGAAATTTTGATAGTTTGATGTGGATCAAGCCTTCTTTGTCAGAATTGGGGAAGCGACTGGATAAAAATAAACATTTCATTTTTTGCAAAACATTTATCTTTATTTGTAGACGGCATGATTCCACTGTGCCGCAGCAGAAACGACACAATCATTCTGGAACGCCACGCAAAGATGTCTCTTAATATGTGTTTGTCCTCGGTGCCTCGCGGTACTTTTTGCAATGTTTGTTTGTAGCAGCCATATGTCCGTCCGTCCGGTCGTATATTGGCGGTGTATCCCTGGCGCAATAAATGTCTGCGTCCACAACAACAACAACACATTGTACTATTTTGCATGTCATTTGATTCATGTGTTCATTTGTTGCCCCCTTTGATTCCTCGGAAAGCATTGCACGTTGTAGTAGTCCGATACGATGGACGAACTTGGCGTATTTGGCAGCGGCAACTTGTCTTCATGGGCTGGATGGAGTCGGCCGTCATCCATGAATGGGTGTTTTGTTGGGTGTTATCCAAACATGTGGAATAAGGCAAAATTATGGCCGATCTATGGCGATCATACCTGTGATACCCACACCATATCCGGTATGACATTTAAGGAAACATTAGAGCTGTCTGGCATTTCATGAATACGCAAGATTTTTTCGTGTTGAAACTCGTAGAAGAATAGTAAAATCTCACTTGGTATTTCCCCCGAAGCAACATGCGACATTGATCTTGTCTATGTGTGGAATCAAATACCACAGTCTTAATACATGATACTGCATTTTTAATTCTGGAAGATCTTTATTGATAGCATATCATCTAAGAGTTTAAACGACATTCGTAATTAGTTCATCTAACTTAACATCTTGTATTTCAAATCAACCACCTATTATAATAAAATATTTTTATTTTATTTTCAGGTAATTCTAATAACTATTTATTTTCAATCTGCACGTATGTATGAATTTTTTTTTATTTTGCAGATTGATTTTTAGATTTAACAAAAATGGATAACTGGGACACTGAAACAAGAATTTGGATTGTCCGCCGCTATTACGCACTGAAGTCCGTAGTTTCGGTTCAAAGAGAGTATAGGGGCACGTTCGGACGGAGGAAACAATCGCTGCTGTAGCTGATGCCATTCAAAACAATCCAAGAGTTTCGACAAGAACCTTATCTGCTCAAATGGGTATAAGCAGACAGTCATTGCAGTCAATTATGCACAAAGATTTGGAGTTATTCCCATATAAAATTCAAATGGCCAACAAAGTGAACTCAGCACACGGGGAAAAATCTGCATTTTTGATATGTTTGAATTGAAAGAAAATATATTTGGAAACGATTTTTTTAAATATTTTATATTTGTTAACAAATAAATTTTATTTAAAAATCAAGAAATTTTGTTTGGAACGAATATATTAATATATTAGAACATAATATATTTGCAAACTGACTTTCACAAATAAAATATGTGTTTACACAAAAACAAAGTTATTGCTTAAGAAGCTTTCCAAATATATTTTATTTAAAAAAAGATTTTTTAGACTTTGCTATGTTTTTCGAATTTTAGTTAGTTTTTCCTAGATTTCGTGTTAAACTTTATAGTTAAAGATGTCTTTAGCAGCATTAGCTTTTGTTTCACATCAAAAATTTTAATTTATAAATATTTCAATACATAATTTTTTGTCAATCCATCAATGCAATTTATAGTTACGATTTAAGTTTTAATTGCATTTTACAAACATAACTTCCGAAAAACAGAAAACTTGTCTTTAAATTAAGACATTGATTCGTTGCCAAAATACATAAATACAAATTAATCTTTGTTTCGGAAATATTACTTCCAAATAAAAAAATATTAGAACTGGAACATATTTTTGTTTACAACAGTATCCTCCCAAACATATAGTATTTGTGTGTGCCAAATATTATATATTTGGAGTGTACCCTTGTATATTTCAAGCAGAATATGTTTGGGACAATATACTACAGAAGCGATTTTTTTTCAGCGTGCAGACTTCCCGATTCGCTTGGAATTTTGCCAGAAGATGCTTCAAATGGTGGAAGAGGACGGAAACATGTTGAACTGTCTTTTCATGTCTGACGAGGCCCATTTCGATTTAAACGGCAACATAAACAAACAAAATTGTCGAATATGGAGTGCTTCCAACCCACAGATACTCCATGAGACGGAATTGCATCCACTTCGTGTCACAGTGTGGTGTGCAGTTTCATCACGCTGCATTGTCGGGCCCTACTTCTTCGAAGAAAACGGTCACACCGTTACAGTTACTGGAGTCCGTAACTTGAGCATGTTGAGAGAGTTTTTCTATCAAGAATTACGCAGAATGAGAATTTCTTTCAACTCTGTGTGGTTTCAGCAAGATGGTGCAACTCCTCACATAGCCCGGCCTGTTATGACAGAATTGCGGCGAAAATTTCCCATTAAGCTGATATCCAGAAACTTCACATTCCGTTGGCCCCCCAGGTCGCCTGACCTTACTGCACCTGACTTTTTCTTGTGGGGTTATTGCAAACAGGAAGTCTACACTGCAAAACCAACAAATTTGAATGAACTAAAGCAATCCATTCGAGAAACAATTGCGGCTATTCCCGTCTCAACTCTCCAAGCTAACCAGTAAGGAAAGTCTATAGTCAGGCGGGGCCGACTATATAATACCCTACACCACTCTCGTAATATTGAATAACTCTGATATATAAATTTTGTAATTCATGTAAAAGTTGTTTACATAAATTTACTTTTGGGACATTTTATACCTCAATAATACGCTGTACCACAGTGTGGTGTAGGGTATAAAAACGATTGGATCTAAAGAGCCAAATCGGATGAAACATATATATGGGAGCTATAGCTAAATCTTTACCGATTTTCTTCAAATTCGGCAATGTTGGTTCATGGATCAAGAAACTCTACCATTCTAAATTTCAAAACGATTGGATGTAAAATACAGCTTCTATAGAACTAAAGGGCCAAATCGGACGAAACATATATATGGGAGCTATAGCTAAATCTTAACCGATTTTCTTCAAATTCGGTAGTGTTGGTTCATGGATCAAGAAACTCTACCATTCTAAATTTCAAAATGATTGGATGTAAAATACAGCTTCTACAGGACTAAAGAGCAAAATCGGACGAAACATATATATGGGAGCTATAGCTAAATCTTAACCGATTTTCTTCAAAATCGGCACAGTTGGTTCATGGATCAAGAAACTCTACCATTCTAAATTTCAAAACGATCGGTTGTAAAATACAGCTTCTATAGGACTAAAGGGACAAATCGGACGGAACATATATATGGGAGCTATAGCTAAATCTTAACCGATTTTCTTCAAATTCGGCAATGTTGGTTCATGGATCAAGAAACTCTACCATTCTAAATTTCAAAACGATTGGATGTAAAATACAGCTTCTATAGGACTAAAGGGCCAAATCGGACGAAAGATATATATGGGAGCTATATCTAAATCTGAACCGATTTCAACCAAATTCAATAGCGATCTTAACAGCCGCGAAATACTCTAAACTGCAAAATTTCAGAACGATCGGAGTGAAATTGCGACCTGTAGTCGACGAACAACTTAACATGGACAGACGGACGGACATCGTTAAATCGACTCAGCTAGTGATTCTGAGTCGATCGGTATACTTTAAGGTGGGTCTAGCTGTGTTATTTTCAGGTGTTACAAACATCTGCCGTGAAACAAACTTATAATACCCTGTACCACAGTGTGGTGTAGGGTATAATTAAGCTATATTTAATGAGCTTTAACGTGAATAAAAGAAAACTGAATTCCATACACTGAAAAAAAGTTATTTGAGTTTCTTAATGTCGCAATACTCATCAGCCACCCTGTACTAGCTGACGTTGTTCGCTCGTCCTGTTAGGGATGTATTCTGAATGATTCATTGCTATTTCATTCAAAAATGAGCTTCAAGAAAAAATCACCTTAAAAAGTATATTAGACATAAGTCCAATGCAGCTCCATCTACCAGGTAGAATCATACCTACAAGCTATTTTTAAGACAAATCACACATACAGTTTAAATTTAAGTTAAATCGCTCTGGGAATACTAATTTTGAATCTAAAACACAGATGACCCTAAACTGAAGTCATTGCGCAATTTGGGCTCTTCGCTCTTTTGGTTTCGGAGATCATGCATTACAAACAAGGGATTTTATATATAGAGATAAGAGCGCCCCAGTAGGCGAGTTGGTAGCGTACTCGCCTATGAGTTTGGGGGTAGAGGGTTCGATTCCCACCAGAGGCTCTGGTCCGTCGCTGCAAACATTTAGCCATATAGTCTTTGTAACCCGGCCTGGACCTTAAAATTAGAATATAAATTTACTTTTGTATTGTAGTTCATGTAAATAAATAAATATATAGAGAAATTTTTCGATAATAAACACTTTCCAAAGAATTTTCGATAAAAATGCAGTATCAACAATATTATCGATACAAACACAATACATTGATAACAATTTAATCTTGTAGAAAATTC
This sequence comes from Eudasyphora cyanicolor, assembly GCA_963930755.1. NCBI lineage: Eukaryota > Metazoa > Arthropoda > Insecta > Diptera > Muscidae > Eudasyphora > Eudasyphora cyanicolor. The sequence goes on from OZ005735.1 coordinate 161,598,537, forward strand.
GAAAAAAAATCTATAAGAAAGTAAGTTTCCATAAAATGTTCTTTAGAAATGCTAAAATTTCGATAAAAATTCGACAATAGGGAAATCTCCACTGAAAAAAAATCTACAAAAAAAAACTATCGATAAAAATGCAATTTTGGCGTAATTTTTAATAAACAAGTAAGAAAGTTTCAGTCGGGTAAACCGACTAAGGTATACCCTCACTTTGTGAGTAATGTAATATATAACATTACACCAATAAATCTGTCAATTTGTGTGGGAGGTACCAGAAGGGGTTTTCCAAATACACATATTTTTCGGTAAACAGTACATTCTTAAATACATTGCATTGTGCTGAACTATAAGCGTTTGTGTGCACTGGTATATTAAAGTTACGAGCTATGTAATTTTGGTATGATTTGGTCATTTTGTGTGGGAGGTACAAAAAGGGGCGGGGTGATAACGCCCACTTTTTACAGGACTATAGGCACTACAACAGCATTACACTGTACAAAATTTCAAGTATTTGTATGCACTGGTATTAAAGTTGCAAGCCGTTTACTTTGGTACGAAACGGGCCATTTGTGTGGGCGGTACCAAAAGGGGCTGTACAATGATGCCCATTTTTTACCGGACTATAGGCGCTACAAAAACATTATACTGTAGAAAATTTCAAGCATTTTTATGCACTTGTATTAAAGTTATAAGCAGTTAAATTTTGATGCAAAATGGTCCATTTGTGTGGGAGGTACCAAAAGGGGCATGCCAACTTCACCCATTTTTCTCGAGTTAATAGCGACTAATATACTAATATTATGTGCAGAATTTCAAAAGATTCGAATAAGTAGTATAGAATTTATTAAAGAATCAATATTTTACTAAATTTTAACCCTTTGTGTGGGAGGTACCCGAAGGAGTAGACCAATATGGCCCATCTTCGAACTCATCCGGAGATAGATCAAAATATTACCACATACCCAATTTGAGGTCAATCGGTTACTCCTTTCGAGAGTTATCGTGCGCACCAGCCAGCAGACACACAGACAGACAGACAGACAGACAGACAGACAGACAGACAGACGGACGGACATTGCTCATTCGACTTAAAATGACCCAAAACGGATTTCCTCCGAACATACTTGGGGTCTTAGGTCACTCCTTCGACGTGTTACACTTTTTTCCGTAGCAAATGATATATACCCTCGTCACACTAAAGTGAGGGTATAAAAATTAATTTCGTTGAAATTTTCGATTCTTCGACTAAATTTTTATAATGCAATTTCTACAATAAATATTTTAAAAAATGCAATTTTGAAGAAATATTTTATACAAAGGCACTTTTCAAAAAATGTTCGAAATTTTCAATAATTTACAATTTCTAAATTAATAGAAATATAAATTTAAAGAAATTTGTGTTAGAAATGTTATTTCAAGGAAATTAAAAAAAATTTAATTTCGAAATAATTCTGATTTAAACTGTGATACTCTCTCGGCTAAAAACCAACCTGTGATAGTGAAAAAACAAGTAAGAAAGTTTCAGTCGGGTAAACCGACTAAGGTATACCCTCACTTTGTGAGTAATATAATATATAACATTACACCAATAAATCTGTCAATTTGTGTGGGAGGTACCAGAAGGGGTTTTCCAAATACACATATTTTTCGGTAAACAGTACATTCTTAAATACATTGCATTGTGCTGAACTATAAGCGTTTATGTGCACTGGTATATTAAAGTTACGAGCTATGTAATTTTGGTATGATTTGGTCATTTTGTGTGGGAGGTACAAAAAGGGGCGGGGTGATAACGCCCACTTTTTACAGGACTATAGGCACTATAACAGCATTACACTGTACAAAATTTCAAGTATTTGTATGCACTGGTATTAAAGTTACAAGCCGTTTACTTTTGGTACGAAACGGTCCATTTGTGTGGGATGTACCAAAAGGGGCTGTACAATAATGCCCATTTTTTACCGGACTATAGGCGCTACAAAAACATTATACTGTAGAAAATTTCAAGCATTTTTATGCACTTGTATTAACGTTATAAGCAGTTAAATTTTGATGCAAAATGGTCCATTTGTGTGGGAGGTACCAAAAGGGGCATGCCAACTTCACTCATTTTTCTCGAGTTAATAGCGACTAGTATACTAATATTATGTGCAGAATTTCAAAAGATTCGAATAAGTAGTATAGAAGTTATTAAAGAATCAATATTTCACTAAATGTTAACCCTTTGTGTGGGAGGTACCAGAAGGAGTAGACCAATATGGCCCATCTTCGAACTCATCCGGAGATAGATCAAAATATTACCACATACCAAATTTGAAGTCAATCGGTTAATCCTTTCGAGAGTTATCGTGCGCACCAGCAAGCAGACACACAGACAGACAGGCAGACAGACAGACAGACAGACAGACAGACAGACAGACAGACAGACGGACGGACATTGCTCATTCGACTTAAAATGACCCAAAACGGATTTCCTCCGAACATACTTAGGGTCTTAGATCACTCCTTCGATGTGTTACACTTTTTTCCGTAGCAAATGATATATACCCTCGTCACACTAAAGTGAGGGTATAATTATATAAAAATACTGGCTGACGTTGTTCGCTCGTCCTGTTAGGGATGTATTCTGAATGATTCATTGCTATTTCATTCAAAAATGAGCTTCAAGAAAAAATCATCTCAAAAAGTATATCAGACATAAGTCCAATGCAGCTCCATCTAGCAGGTAGAACCATACCTATAAACTATTTTTAAGACAAATCACACATGCAGTTTAAATTTAAGTTAAATTGCTCTGGAAGTGTATTACAAACAAGGGATTTTATATATAGAGATAAGATCGCCCCAGTAGGCGAGTTGGTAGCGTACTCGGCTATGAGTTTGGGGGTAGAGGGTTCGATTCCCACCAAAGTCTGTCGCTGCAAAAATTTAGCCATACAGTCATTGTAACCCGGCCTGGACATTAAAATATAAATTTACTTTTTTATTGTAATTCATATAAATAAATAAATATATAGAGAAATTTTCGATAAAATTAAAATTTCGAGAAAATGCAGTATCAACAATATTATCGATGCAAACACAATACATTGGTAACAATTTAATCTTTTAGAAAATTCGAAAAAAAATCTATAAGAAAGTAAGTTTCCATAAAATGTTCTTTAGAAATGCTAAAATTTCGATAAAAATTCGACAATAGGGGAATCTCGAGGAAAATTCTGAAAAGAAAAATCTACAAAAAAAAACTATCGATAAAAATGCAATTTTGGCGTAATTTTTAATAAAAAATTAATTTCGTTGAAATTTTCGATTCTTCGACTAAATTTCTAGAATGCAATTTCTACAATAAATATTTTTAAAAATGCAATTTTGAAGAAATATTTTATTCAAAGGCACTTTTCAAAACATGTTCTACAAAAATTCAGAATATTTAATATCGACCTATGTAGTTTATTTTTGGTTAAACATTTATAAGCAGTTACAAAAAGGTAAAATAAGATCTCGCTTCTATTTTTTTTTTTAATTTTTTTTTTGAAATAATTTTATGGGGATTTTATTTTTTGAAAAATTAAAAAAAAATGGGTTTTTGTGTTTTACGAAATTTGTAATTGCTCTCGAGCTGCTGAACCGATTTTTGGAAAGTTTACTTTGTTTTAAAGAGGACACAATGCGCCATATTTCCTAAAAAAAAATTTTTGGAAATTTTTTAAAAAAAATTTTTGGAAATTTTTTAAAAAAATTTTACGAAAGTTATTTTTTTGGAAAAAACCTTTGTAGAAAAAATTGCTCCCCCTCGATTTTCTTTAAATTTTCACAGAATATTCGTCGCACTCTCACAAATCCAGAACAGTAAAAAATGGGAGACTAAATATTTGTAAATATTTTAGACGAAATACCAAAACTAGTCTGATAATTTTCGTCTGTTTTTGCAAAACACTGTACAGTGGTACGAATTCAAAAAGGGGAAATAATTCGACCGTTTCTTAACCAAACAAATGTTCAAGCGCGTGTAACTCGTGTTTCTCTTCCGATTTATGTGTTCTTCTAACTGAGGTCTGCAAAAAAAGATTTTACACCTAAGAATTATCTCATATAGTAACCGAGATATCTGCAATTGAAAATTGAATTTTTCATTTCATCATTTTCAAAAAGATAGCTCTTAACGAGAGCTAAAATATTGCTCACGGGTGTCGAGGTCGTAGGCAGACTGGAAAGTTTTTTTTTTGGATTTAAAAAAAATGGACAGCATCATTTTCAAATGTGAACGGAAAGTTTATTGTTGCTCTAGCTCCTTAACGGTACGTCGAATCGGGAATCGGTCAATGACAAAAAGATAGCTCTTAATGAGAGCAATCTTTTTGCCATTTTATTGCTCATGGGTGTCAAGGTCGTAGGTCGACTGGAAAGTGTGTTTTTTTTTTTTTGATTTAAAAAAAATGGACTTAGCGGACGAAAAGTTGCAATTGGAGAACGATTATTTTGATAATAAAACTGAATAATTTGTAAACGTTATTCTTGTGTATATCTCTCTATGGTGAAATTGTAAACACTATTGAATACAATGAAAAACAAATGACAGATCATGATATATTACAAATGGCCGAAACGTCACTTCAAAATCATATCATCCCTATTGAAAAACTCATTACTTCAATACTGTTACAACATTGAACACACCCATAACAATATCAGAATTGAACATACCCTATTAATACCAAGTGGATTATGAAACGTAACCTCTATAGCGTTAGTTTGTAACGGGAATTCAAAATTGCTTCAGTTTTCACCATGGAGTGGTCAGACAATGAGAACCGCATCGCTATTATAGCGCTTTTTATGTGTGGAATAAAAAAAGCGACATTTTCAAAACACTCCGCCCGATGGCGATTAGTCGTTTGTTTGTCTACCGGTGCATAAAACTGTTTGAGGAGACTGGCGATGTCAAAGACCGTCACCGGTCGGAAATCCCTCGTACTGTTCTTACGCCGCAGGTCATCAAAGCCGTCAAGTTAAAAATTCTGCGAAAGCCGCTAAGAAAACAGAAAATCATGGCCCATGAGATGAATATTACGCAATAATCCATGAGTCGAATTATCAAATAAGACTTGGGGCTTTCAAACGCCGTACTGTACATCTGTTGACTGTAGATTTAAAAATATAATGAAAATTAAATGAAGCACGCTGATAACTTGCATAGAAAAATCTTTTTCACTGATGAACAAATGTTTACCGTGCACGAAAAATTTAACAAACGGTGTATGCACGGTCGTCTAAGGAAGCATCTGAACTGATGTGTGTGAAGATAAATACGTATTTAACTAGCGAAGACACAAACCCTAATATGAAAATTAAAAGTCGGGGTATTTGAGGAAAATTAGGTTTTTCTCGAAAACTAGAGCGTATTTTAAAGTGAAATTAAGTTACCATGGTAAAAACATATCATTTTGTTTAAAAAAATTACCATCTGACCTAGAGGGCATATAGAATAGATTTGATAACTAGGGAACCTCGGAAGAAAATATATGACCATATCTGGAAGATGGGACTTTGTACCGACAAGGCCTGCATACTGAAAAAAGCCCTAGGAAGGCTCTATCGACCCATGTATAGCGTTTTTCCCAAATCAATTTCAGGCTCCCAAATACGTCGTTCCAAAAATGGCCCATTTTGATGGGAATTTCTGGAGAGGAGCAGTGGCCACAACTGGAAGATGGGACTATGTACCGACAAGGCCTGCATACTGAAAGAAGCCCTAGGAAGGCTCTATTGACCCATATATAGCGTTTTTCCCAAATCAATTTCAGGCTCCCAAAAACGTCATTCCAAAATGGCCCATTTTGATGGGAATTTCTGGAGAGGAGCAGTGGCCACAACTGGAAGATGGGACTATGTACCGACAAGGCCTGCATACTGAAAGAAGCCCTAGGAAGGCTCTATCGACCCATATATAGCGTTTTTCCCAAATCAATTTCAGGCTCCCAAAAACGTCAATCCGAAATGGCATATTTTGACGGGAATTTCTGGAGAGGAGCAGTGGACACAACTGGAAGATGGGACTATGTACCGACAAGGCCTGCATACTGAAAGAAGCCCTATGTAGGCTCTATCGACCCATATATATATATATAAATAATTTTATCATTTTCGAATGACGTTTTTGAGAGCCTGAAATTGATTTGGGAAAAACACTATATATTAGTCGATAGAGCCTTCCTATTGCTTCTTTCAGTATGCAGGCCTTGTCGGTACATAGTCCCATCTTCCAGTTGTGGCCACTGCTCCTCTCCAGAAATTCCCATCAAAATGGGCCATTTTTGGAAGGACGTATTTGGGAGCCTGAATTTGATTTGGGTAAAACGCTATATATGGGCGAATGGGGCCTCTCTAGGACTTCTTTCAGTATGCAGGCCTTGTCGGTACATAGTCCCATCTTCCAGCTGTGGCCACTGCTCCTCTCCAGAAATTCCCATCAAAATGGGCCATTTTGGAATGACGTTTTTGGGAGCCTGAAATTGATTTGGGAAAAATGCTATATGTGGGTCGATAGAGCCTTTCTAGGGCTTCTTTCAGTATGCAGGCCTTGTCGGTACATAGTCCCATCTTCCAGTTGTGGCCACAGCTCCTCTGCAGAAATTCCCGTCAAAATATGCCATTTCGGATTGACGTTTTTGAGAGCCTGAAATTGATTTGGGAAAAACGCTATATGTGGGTCGATAAGCCTTCCTAGGGCTTCTTTCAGTATGCAGGCCTTGTCGGTACATAGTCCCATCTTCCAGCTGTGGCCACTGCTCCTCTCCAGAAATTCCCATCAAAATGGGCCATTTTGGAATGACGTTTTTGGGAGCCTGAAATTGATTTTGGAAAAATGCTATATGTGGGTCGATAGAGCCTTTCTAGGGCTTCTTTCAGTATGCAGGCCTTGTCGGTACATAGTCCCATCTTCCAGTTGTGGCCACAGCTCCTCTGCAGAAATTCCCGTCAAAATATGCCATTTCGGATTGACGTTTTTGAGAGCCTGAAATTGATTTGGGAAAAACGCTATATGTGGGTCGATAGAGCCTTCCTAGGGCTTCTTTCAGTATGCAGGCCTTGCCGGTACTTAGTCCCATCTTCCAGTTGTGTCCACTGCTCCTCTCCAGAAATTCCCGTCAAAATATGCCATTTCGGATTGACGTTTTTGGGAGCCTGAAATTGATTTGGGAAAAACGTTATATATGGGTCGATAAAGCCTTCCTAGGGCTTCTTTCAGTATGCAGGCCTTGTCGGTACATAGTCCCATCTTCCAGTTGTGGCCACTGCTATATGTGGGTAAAACGCTATATGTGGGTCGATAGAGCCTTCCTAGGGCTTCTTTCAGTATGCAGGCCTTGTCGGTACATAGTCCCATCTTACAGTTGTGGCCACTGCTCCTCTCCAGAAATTCCCATCAAAATGGGCCATTTTGGAATGACGTTTTTGGGAGCCTGAAATTGATTTGGGAAAACCGCTATATGTGGGTCGATAGAGCCTTCCTAGGGCTTCTTTCAGTATACTTTGTACCTTGTCGGTACAAAGTCCCATCTTCCAGATATGGTCGTATATTTTCTTCCGAGGTTCCCTAGTTATCAAATCTATTCTATATGCCCTCTAGGTCAGATGGTAATTTTTTTAAACAAAATGATATGTTTTTACCATGGTAACTTAATTTCACTTTAAAATACGCTCTAGTTTTCGAGAAAAACCTAATTTTCCTCAAATACCCCGACTTTTAATTTTCATATTAGGGTTTGTGTCTTCGCTAGATAAATACGTATTTATCTTCACACACATTCTGAACTGATTCTACGGGTCGAAAAAGGCCATCATCTAGCTTCATTCATGGTTTGGTGGGTTATTTATTACAAAGGGATCACTGAGTTGTATTTCTGTGAACAAGGGGTGAAAACATCGGCCAAAGTTTACAAATAAACCGTTTTAGAAGCTGTTGTGAAGCCACTTAATCGTTCTCTATTCCAAAACAAGGCTTGGACTTTCCAGCAGGTTTCTGCGCCGGCCCATAAGGATAAAACGACCCAGACATGGCTTCGAAATATTTTACCAGCTTTCATTTCTTCTGAAGAATGGCTTTCAGGAGTCCCTGATTTAAACCCTCTGTCACGAAAGATACCCAAACATAAGTTCTCTTTGAACATAAGACTTCTTTGATTCGTGCTGTGGACACATTCCCCATGGACGAGGTGCGTGCGGCTATTGCTGATTGACCGGTGCGACTTAAGGCATGTGTGAAGGCCATAAGCGGACATTTCGAATGGATGCTTGCTTTTTGTTTACAATATATATATCAATAAATAAATACAACATATTTGGTCCAAAAGAATTTATTAATTTTAATATTATTGCATAAAATGTGTGTAACAGTATTTATGTCCCTACTAAGTAGTTATGGCCACTTGAAGTTATATATATATTTATTAGGGCGGGTCGATTTAAAAATCGCCCATTGCTCAGTGAAAATCGTATTCTGGGGTTCAAAATAAGAAACTTTGCCGAAGGAACCATACCTCTAAAACGAATTCTGATGTCCCGGAAAAAATCCCACTTTGACCCATTTAGAGTGCTCCAATCGAGTCCAAATGTATGACCGACCCCCACTCAGTGAAGTGCTCAGTGAAAATCGTATTCTAGAGATCAAAATAAGAAACTTTGCCGAAGGAACCATACCTCTAAAACGAATTCTGATGTCCCGGAAAAAATCCCACTTTGACCCATTTAGAGTGCTCCAACCGAGTGCAAATGTATGGAACCCCCAGGGGGTGTGCCACTGGCATGGGTGGGTCGGGCCTCCAAAGTTAGTAGGGGTCGGTCATACATTTGGACTCGATTGGAGCACTCTAAATGGGTCAAAGTGGGATTTTTCAAAATTTGACCCTACCCAAAAGTTCGACCCAAATTCCGGGACATCAGAATTCGTTTTAGAGGTATGGTTCCTTCGGCAAAGTTTCTTATTTTGATCCCTAGAATACGATTTTCACTGAGCAATGGCGACTTTTTTTGCCTCCCCACAAATCGACCCGGCCTAATATTTATACTTTTTTTCCTAAAAAAATTGACAAAAATCTGACTTTTTTTGGAAAATATAACTTCAAGTTGTCATAACATTTTTACTATTCGGTATGTCGAACCAATATTTTTGCGTCATACAGGAAATTTATTGCTCATCAGACACGTTGATATGCAAACAATGGCGCATTGTGTCCTCTTTAAAACAAAGCAAACTTTGAAAAAATCGGTTCAGCCGTTGGAGCAATTCGTAGACTTTTTGAATAAAAATTTAATTTAGACAACATTTTCCATAAATAAGTAATTTTGACGAAATTTTCTCTAAAATTTAATTTTGACAAAAAAAATTCTATTAAAATATTTCTAAATTTTACCTTTTATTAAACATTTTCACGCTGAAAAAAAATCGCTTCTGTAGTATATTGTCCCAAACATATTCCGCTTGAAACATATATATGTTTAGGGTACACTCTAAACATATAATATTGGGAACACACAAAAAGTATATATTTGGGAATATGTTATTCTAAAGAAATCTTTGTTTACATCCCAACATGTTTTTATTTGGGACTATTATTTCCGAAACAAATATTTATTCGCACTTATGAATTCAGAAAATACGTTAATTGTGTTAAATTTTTTACTAATTCAAAGTTATTTTTTAGAAACATTTTATGTTCGTAAAAATTATAATTAAAATCGTATAATCTTGTATCAAAATAAATTAATTTGCAGGATTGACAAGAAATGTTACTTGGAATACTAACTCAGAAATTTTAAATGATTGATTTAAAACATAAGTTAATGCTGCATATGGTATCAGAACCGGGAGGTACAATTCGAAGTCAAGGAAAAATTAAAACTGAAATTCGAAAAAGTCAGCAAAACTTTTGGAAATCGTTTTAAATAAAATAGGTTTGGAAAAATTCCTAAATAATAATTTTATTTATATTTAAACGCATATTTTATTTGAGAAATTTAGTTTGCAAATATATTTTGTTGTAATATATTAATATCTGCGTTCCAAATATATTTTATTGATTTTCAAATAAAATATATTTGCTAAGAAATATATAATATTTAAAAATTTGTGTTCCAAATATATTTTCTTTCGATTCAAACATATCAAAAAAGGCGATTTTGCCCCGTGTTGGATTAAATATACAATTTTGACAAATTCCCTCTTTCTCAAAATTGCTATTTCGAAAAATTTTAAATCGATTAAATAATCCATAAAAATATAAACAAATTTTTTTTTTTAATAAAAATGCTCTTTCCAAGAAAATTAGGTTGGAAAATGCAATATCGACAAAACTAAAGATAAAAAATAAAATTTCGACTTAATTGGAATGGAAATTTTCGTTAAATTTACCATTTATGTAAACATTTTATCTCGACGAAATGTTAAATAAAATCAAAATAAAGGTAATTTCGACAAAAGGTACAAATTAAATTTTTCGATGTAATTATGTAATTTTTCGATATAAAAAATCGTTAAAAATGTAATTTCGACGAAATTTTGAAAAAAAAATATTTTAAAAAAATTCTTTAAAATTGTAATATCGACCACAGGTCTTTCTCTATACTAGAGTCGACCACTGTGGTCTTCCTCTATACTAGAGTCGACCACTGTGGTCTTCCTCTATACTAGAGTCGACCACTGTGGTCTTCCTCTATACTAGAGTCGACCACTGTGGTCTTCCTCTATACTAGAGTCGACCACTGTGGTCTTCCTCTATACTAGAGTCGACCACTGTGGTCTTCCTCTATACTAGAGTCGACCACTGTGGTCTTCCTCTATACTAGAGTCGACCACTGTGGTCTTCCTCTATACTAGAGTCGACCACTGTGGTCTTCCTCAATACTAGAGTCGACCACTGTGGTCTTCCTCTATACTAGAGTCGACCACTGTGGTCTTCCTCTATACTAGAGTCGACCACTGTGGTCTTCCTCTATACTAGAGTCGACCACTGTGGTCTTCCTCTATACTAGAGTCGACCACTGTGGTCTTCCTCTATACTAGAGTCGACCACTGTGGTCTTCCTCTATACTAGAGTCGACCACTGTGGTCTTCCTCTATACTAGAGTCGACCACTGTGGTCTTCCTCTATACTAGAGTCGCCCACTGTGGTCTTCCTCTATACTAGAGTCGACCACTGTGGTCTTCCTCTATACTAGAGTCGCCCACTGTGGTCTTCTTCTATACTAGAGTCGACCACTGTGGTCTTCCTCTATACTAGAGTCGACCACTGTGGTCTTCCTCTATACTAGAGTCGACCACTGTGGTCTTCCTCTATACTAGAGTCGACCACTGTGGTCTTCCTCTATACTAGAGTCGACCACTGTGGTCTTCCTCTATACTAGAGTCGACCACTGTGGTCTTCCTCTATACTAGAGTCGACCACTGTGGTCTTCCTCTATACTAGAGTCGACCACTGTGGTCTTCCTCTATACTAGAGTCGACCACTGTGGTCTTCCTCTATACTAGAGTCGACCACTGTGGTCTTCCTCTATACTAGAGTCGACCACTGTGGTCTTCCTCTATACTAGAGTCGACCACTGTGGTCTTCCTCTATACTAGAGTCGACCACTGTGGTCTTCCTCTATACTAGAGTCGACCACTGTGGTCTTCCTCTATACTAGAGTCGACCACTGTGGTCTTCCTCTATACTAGAGTCGACCACTGTGGTCTTCCTCTATACTAGAGTCGACCACTGTGGTCTTCCTCTATACTAGAGTCGACCACTGTGGTCTTCCTCTATACTAGAGTCGACCACTGTGGTCTTCCTCTATACTAGAGTCGACCACTGTGGTCTTCCTCTATACTAGAGTCGACCACTGTGGTCTTCCTCTATACTAGAGTCGACCACTGTGGTCTTCCTCTATACTAGAGTCGACCACTGTGGTCTTCCTCTATACTAGAGTCGACCACTGTGGTCTTCCTCTATACTAGAGTCGACCACTGTGGTCTTCCTCTATACTAGAGTCGACCACTGTGGTCTTCCTCTATACTAGAGTCGACCACTGTGGTCTTCCTCTATACTAGAGTCGACCACTGTGGTCTTCCTCTATACTAGAGTCGACCACTGTGGTCTTCCTCTATACTAGAGTCGACCACTGTGGTCTTCCTCTATACTAGAGTCGACCACTGTGGTCTTCCTCTATACTAGAGTCGCCCACTGTGGTCTTCCTCTATACTAGAGTCGACCACTGTGGTCTTCCTCTATACTAGAGTCGACCACTGTGGTCTTCCTCTATACTAGAGTCGACCACTGTGGTCTTCCTCTATACTAGAGTCGACCACTGTGGTCTTCCTCTATACTAGAGTCGACCACTGTGGTCTTCCTCTATACTAGAGTCGACCACTGTGGTCTTCCTCTATACTAGAGTCGACCACTGTGGTCTTCCTCTATACTAGAGTCGACCACTGTGGTCTTCCTCTATACTAGAGTCGACCACTGTGGTCTGCCTCTATACTAGAGTCGACCACTGTGGTCTTCCTCTATACTAGAGTCGACCATTGTGGTCTTCCTCTATACTAGAGTCGACCACTGTGGTCTTCCTCTATACTAGAGTCGACCACTGTGTTCATCCTCTATACTAGAGTCGACCACTGTGTTCATCCTCTATACTAGAGTCGACCATTGTGGTCTTCCTCTATACTAGAGTCGACCACTGTGGTCTTCCTCTATACTAGAGTCGACCACTGTGGTCTTCCTCTATACTAGAGTCGACCACTGTGGTCTTCCTCTATACTAGAGTCGACCACTGTGGTCTTCATCTATACTAGAGTCGACCACTGTGGTCTTCATCTATACTAGAGTCGACCACTGTGGTCTTCATCTATACTAGAGTCGACCACTGTGGTCTTCATCTATACTAGAGTCGACCGCTCTGGCCTTCCTCTACTTATACTAGTCGACCAATTTAACCATAAAAAATTGTTTTAATATTTTTTCGACACTATGTATATTACACCAGAAAATTTTATGCACAGCCCTTCGACAAAAATTTTGTTGCATACTGTTATCGTTAAAATTTAAATTTCCATTAAAATACAATTTCGACAACTGTGGAATTATAATTAAATATTTGAAGAAAATGTGTATAAAAAATAATTTCAATTAAAATTTAATTTAAAAAATTAGTATAAATATTTAATTAGACTAAATGTCTACGAAATTTGCTTTAAAAATGTTCTACGAAATACAATTCTAACGAAATTATCGATACGAGTATATATTCAATTTTGATGAAATTGTCGATAGAAATGTAATTTTGGCGAACTTATACATAAAAATACAACATCGACGAAACCATTTCTGAGAATTAAATTTCCACGAATTTTATTATAAAAATGTAATTTTGACAAAACAAGTAAGAAAGTTCAGTCGGGTAAACCAACTTATGAATCCCCTCACCTTGAGCCCCAAAAAAATATTAGTAAATTTGTTTAAGCCAAAACTCCATAAAATACTTCCTCAAATTTCCACTGACTTTTTACAGTGTACCGATTGTTCAATTCCTCCTTCAGATCAGCTTACTCTTTTATGCATCCTTGCAGAGTAATTGCATTGATCTTGACGAATGAATTTACCGGTTATTTTAAGTATTCGCTACCTTCGTCATCTGGGTATGTTTACATTTTAACGAGTATTACACTCACTCTTGCACTCTTGTTCTTACAACATTACCACTATCTTGTCCTTACAAGGTAATTTTGCTTTTAATAAAGCTTAGCGGCGGCGAAACAAAATTTATTAATTTTTTTGTTTTAATTAAATTAATATCAATTTAAATTGCCTTTAATATCTTTAAAGTATGTCCTGGTATTATTGAAAGCTGTTTACTTTCGCTACAAAATAGTCCATTTGTGTGGGAGGATCCAAAAGGGGCTTCCCAATAACGGTAATTTTTCTATGGATTCTAGGTACTATAAAAGCATTACACTGTACAAAATTTTAAGTATTTAAATGCACTAGTATTAAAGTCATAAGCTGTTAACTTTTGGTGTAAACTGTAAACTGATTGTATGGGAGGTGCTAAAAGGGGCGTGCCAATTACGGCAACTTTTCTCTAGACTATAGGTACTATAAAAGCATTGCACTGTACACAATTTTAAGTCTTTGTATGCACAGGTAATAAAGTTATAAGCTTTTAACTTTTGGTTCAAAATTGTGCATTTGTGTGGGAGGTACCAAAAGGGGCTTGGTATCTTCGCCCATTTATAATAAACTAATACTATATGTAGAATTTCAGAGGATTCAAATAAGTAGTATAGAAGTTATTAAATAATCAATATTTCACTAAATGTTAACTCGTTGTGGGGGAGGTACTATATAGAAGGAGTGGACCAGGCAGACAGACAGACACACGGACGGACATTGCTCATTCGACTTAAAATTACCCAAAACGGATATCCGCCGAACATACTTATGGTCTAAAGTCATTCCTTCGATGTGTTACACTTTTGGCTCGTAGCAAATGATATATGTATACCCTCCTCTCTGGTGGGTAACAATTTATTTCATCGAAATCTGCTATAAAAATTTAATTTCGATGAAACATTTTCGGAACCACATTTTCCTAGGGATCTTAATGGAAATCCATTGAGTTTGTTTTCAAAACAATGACAGGCAGTGGAGATTTTAAACAAATCTGTCTCGATTTAGATAATATATTCCAATAGATAAATTTAAAGAAACGTGCAACAGATCTTCCTGAAATTTAGCAGAAAGATGTTTTTAGCTTAATGACAAACTGTGGAGATATATATATATATCAACAAATCAGTTCCGATTTACGCATATGCCACATTGTTTAATTGTTCGGTATTAAATAAGGTATAGAGGAGATTTTTTTTGTACCAAGGAAAGACGATTCCAAGTGAAATATTTTTTTCCGAACCATATTTTTAAAAAAGGTTTAAAAAATAAGATTATTAACTAACATGGTGGTATTGCGTGACATTTCTTCAGTTTTTTTAGACAGTACATATATCAATGGCTATCAATGGCATGTGTTATGGGTAGCCATCACACTATCTTAGCCGCTATTTCAAATCTGAGATCGACGAATCCATAAAATGCTTCTGAGGAAGCAGTATTTTCTTAAAATGGAAACAAAAAACTTTTCAAGTCCACTCAATCACAAATACAGATTTCATAACAAAATTCAAATTAATATTTGAATTCGAAAATAAGCATCAAAATATTATTCGTATGGGCAAAATACTCGTAAAATGTGATCCTTAATAAATTATCTAAATATTTCTACAAAATATGCATAAAATACTATCAACACTCTTCTTCTAATCACTATTATACACTAAATAATTTTTGAATATGAAAATTATTCAAAAGACCACAGAAACGATAGACATTATTATTCTATGCATATGAAATATGATATTTTGTGAGACACGTTTGATTTTCTCGTCGGCATAAATTAATACAAAAAATAACATAATTTTTGAAATATTCATAACTTTGTTTTGCTGTACAAAACAAAAATTAGCCATTAACGGTCTGACTAATAGGCCAAATTTGAGATGTTCACAGAACTTCGAACATTTTTTATTACCAAACTATGTTGATATTTATTCTTATTTATGTTTGTATGTTAATTTTCATATCAATATGCGTAAGTGTGTCGCACCACATTTTACGAATCTAATGAAACGTTTGGGGTGTTATCAAAACCTCTCCTTATGGTTTTAATAAATGTTCCGACAATAAACATGTAAACATCTTAGATCAAAGCATTTCACATTCCTTTAATCCAAACACAAAACAAATGGATTTTTTTGGCGATACTTTTTGAAGTACTAAGGAGTAGATGCTCCTTAGTAGACGTCCAGCTGAATTATATACTTCTTAACAGGCGGTCAGTTGGGTTATATACTGCTTAGCGGGTTGACGACAAATTGTGTTATCTATTTCTTATAAGAGAACCTGTTCAGTTATATACTCCTCAGTCGCCGACTAATTATGTTATCTGTTTCTTGGTAAACGACAAGTCGTGTTCTATATTATTTAATAGAGGGTCAGGTGATTATCTACTATTTATACCATACCAGTTGGTTTATCTTCTGCTTAATAGACGTGCAATTATATAATCCTTAGTATGCGATCGGTTGGATTATGTACTGCTGAGTTGCCGACAAATTATGTTATCTATTTGTAGGTAAACGACAAGTTGGGTTATCTACCCCTTAGTAGAGGGCCAGTTGGGTTATACTCAGTACATAGATGTCCAGTTGAGTTTTCTATTCCTTATTAGGCGTCCAGTTGTGTCATATAAACCTTTGCAGGAGGTCAGATGGTTTATCTACTCCCTAGTTGGCGACAAATTGGGTTATCTATTTCTTAGAAGAGAACCAGTTCGTTTATATACTCCTTAGTTGCCGACAAATTATGTTATCTATTTGTTGGTAAACAACAGGTTGAGTTATCTACTCCATAGTAGAGTGTTAGTTGGATTATCTAGTACTTATACGATACTGTTTGGTTAATATACTCCTTAGTACATGACAAGTTGGGTTATCTGCTCCTTAGTTGCCGACAAATTATTTTACCTATTTCTCGGTAAAAGACAAATTTGGTTATTTACTCCTTAGTATAGAGCCGGTTGGGTTATCTACTCTTAGATGACGACAAATTGGGATATCTTTTTCTTAATAAAGAACTTAGTTGTCGACAAATTGGGTTACCTATTTCTTTGCAAACGGCAAGTTGGCTTATCTACTCCTTAGTAGGGTTTCAGATGGATCATCTACTTCTTAGTAGGGATCCAGCTGGGTTATCTACTCCTTAGTTGACGACAAATTTGGTTATATTTTGTTTAGTAGAGGGACAGTCGGGTTATGTGCTACTTAGTTAGGGGTACCTGCTTCTTAGCAGACGTCCAGTAGATTTATCTAGTCCTTAGTGGAGTACCATTTGTGTTATGGTGTCACCAATTATGTTATCTATTTCTTTGTAAATGACGAGTTAGATTATCTACCATTTAGTAGATAGTCAGTTGTTTATTTATTTCTTAGTAGAGGACCAGTTCGGTTGTCGACTCCTATGTTGCAGATAAAATATGTTATCTATTCCTTGGTAAACGGCAAGTTGGGTTATCCACCCCTTAGTAGAGGGCCAGTCGGATTATATACTAATTAGTCGACGTCCAATTGTGTTATATACTCCTTAACAGGTACCCCGTTGAGCTGTCTACTTCTTAGCAGGCGGCTAGTTTGGTTATCTACTCCTTAGTTGACAACAAATTGGGTTATCTATTTCTTATAAGAGGATCTGTTCGGTTATATACTCCTCAGTCGCCGACTAATTATGTTATCTGTTTCATGGTAAACGACAAGTCGTGTTCTATATTCTTTAATAGAGTATCAGGTGATTATCTACTGCTTAATAGACGTGCAATTATCTAATCCTAGGTGGCCGGTTGGATTATCTACTCCCAAGTTGCCGACAAATTATGTTGTCTACTTGTAGTTAAACGACAAGTTGGGTTATCTACCCTTTAGTAGAGGGCCAGTTTGCTTATACTGAGTAGAGTAGAGTAGAGTAGAGTAGAGTAGAGTAGAGTAGAGTAGAGTAGAGTAGAGTAGAGTAGAGTAGAGTAGAGTAGAGTAGAGTAGAGTAGAGTAGAGTAGAGTAGAGTAGAGTAGAGTAGAGTAGAGTAGAGTAGAGTAGAGTAGAGTAGAGTAGAGTAGAGTAGAGTAGAGTAGAGTAGAGTAGAGTAGAGTAGAGTAGAGTAGAGTAGAGTAGAGTAGAGTAGAGTAGAGTAGAGTAGAGTAGAGTAGAGTAGAGTAGAGTAGAGTAGAGTAGAGTAGAGTAGAGTAGAGTAGAGTAGAGTAGAGTAGAGTAGAGTAGAGTAGAGTAGAGTAGAGTAGAGTAGAGTAGAGTAGAGTAGAGTAGAGTAGAGTAGAGTAGAGTAGAGTAGAGTAGAGTAGAGTAGAGTAGAGTAGAGTAGAGTAGAGTAGAGTAGAGTAGAGTAGAGTAGAGTAGAGTAGAGTAGAGTAGAGTAGAGTAGAGTAGAGTAGAGTAGAGTAGAGTAGAGTAGAGTAGAGTAGAGTAGAGTAGAGTAGAGTAGAGTAGAGTAGAGTAGAGTAGAGTAGAGTAGAGTAGAGTAGAGTAGAGTAGAGTAGAGTAGAGTAGAGTAGAGTAGAGTAGAGTAGAGTAGAGTAGAGTAGAGTAGAGTAGAGTAGAGTAGAGTAGAGTAGAGTAGAGTAGAGTAGAGTAGAGTAGAGTAGAGTAGAGTAGAGTAGAGTAGATGTCCAGTTGAGTTTTTATTCCTTATCAGGCGTCCAGTTGCGTCATCTAGGTTAGGTTAGGTTGTGAGATGAAGACACAAGATTCTAAGCCGTCGTAGGAAAGCACTTTGGTTATAAAGGACGTTGTTTCGGTGTCCCAGTATAGCGTAAAATTCTCCAGATTTCAAATCCACAAAAATTCTTTTTTTTGGAAGTGCCTATTTACAATACCATTGGGACTTTTCGTCGATGTTCTATAGGAAATGGTATAATGACAAATAAGAAAGTTCAGTCAGGTAAACCGACTAACGAATCCCCTCACCTTGAGTCTTAAAAATATTAGTAAATTTATTTATTTTTTTGTTTCATTTAAATAATTATCAATTTAAATTGCATTTCATAACTTTAAAGTATGTACTGGTATTAAATTTAAAAGCAGTTTACTTTTGGTACAAAATGGTCCATTTGTGTGGGAGGTACCAAAAGGGGCGTGCCAATAACGGTCACTTTTCTCTGGACTGTAGGTATTATAAAAGCATTACAATATACGAAATTTCAAGTATTTGTATGCACTGGTATTAAAGTTAAAAGCTTTTGGTACAAAAAGGTCCATTTGTGTGGGAGGTACCAAAAGGGGCGTGCCAATAACGCCCATTTTTCTCTGGACTCTAGGTACTATAATAGCATTACACTGTACAAAATTT
This sequence comes from Eudasyphora cyanicolor, assembly GCA_963930755.1. Classification (NCBI taxonomy): domain Eukaryota; kingdom Metazoa; phylum Arthropoda; class Insecta; order Diptera; family Muscidae; genus Eudasyphora; species Eudasyphora cyanicolor. Next base: position 161,617,530 of record OZ005735.1, read on the forward strand.
CAAGTATTTTGATGTACTGGTATTAAAGTTATAAACTGGTAGCTTTGATACAAAATGGTCCATTTGTATGGGAGGTACCAAAAGGACCGTGGAAATAATGCCCATTTTTCACTGCATTACAGTGTGCAAAATTCCAAGTCTTTGTATGCACTGGTAATAAAGTTATAAGCTATTAACTTTTGGTTTAAAATTGTCCATTTGTGTGGGAGGTACCAAAAGGGGCAGGGAAACTTCGCCTATTTTTCTCGAAGTAATAGTGACTAATAAACTAAAGCTATGTGTAGAATTTCAGAGGATTCAAATAAGTAGTGTAGAAGTTATTAAATATTTCACTAAATGTTAACCCTTTGTGGGGGAGGTACTAGAAGGGGTGGACCAATATGGCCCATCTGCGAACTTAGCCGGAGATAGAAGAAAATATTACCACATACATATTTTGAAGTCAATCGGTTACTCCTTTGGAGAGTTATCGTGCGCACCAGCCAACAGACAGACGGACGAACGGCCACTGCTCATTCGATTTAAAATGACCCAAAACGAATATCCGCCGAACATACTTAGGGTCTTAAGTCACTATTTCGATGTGTTACATTTTGGTTTGTAGCAAATGATATATACCCTCCTCTCTAAGGTGAGGGGATAAAAATGCGGAACATAGAAACACAGGTGCATAAACGCTCAAAAATGGGCGTGGACGCTGGACGAAGATCATCAGATCCACAAGCGTCAACATCAACTAGGATGGATATTGACAATAATTGTTTCCATGCATAGATCACACATAAAAATCTCATATTTTCTGTGTAAGAATAGCTGTAGTATGAATCGGAATTTTATTTTTATGCAAAATAAAGCTTATAAAGAAAAAAACCAGCATATTTGTGGATTTGTAATCCAGTTATTGATCAGAAAAATGAAAAATGGGGAAAAATTTAAAAAAATTGAATTTTTGCATTTTTATGGCACTGGATGCACTGTTTTCGGGTAGAAGATTCACCTTGAGCAAAAAACAAAATGTTATGGCCCTTAAATTATTGAGCCAACTTGACTAAACGAATGATGCAGAAGTTCTTATTTCTGGGGCTACTTTCACGTCCAATTCTCATAATTGGTTCCAAATCAATGAGCTGAAAAATGTTTCACTGTGAAAGGGATCATCTGAGGATCGATCCCTGTCCTTAATGGACCTAAGCATCACGCGTTTGGTACTGTACCAGTACAATTTTCCATAGGGATTGCTTATGCTAAGAATTGCTTTCTGAATCGTTCTATGTTATACTTATCTACCGATCTTTGTAGAAGTTGCGGCAGCGTCTGTATATCTGTCTATCCATTCAGTAAAAAGACAACAAATCAAATAAAAAGATTCATATAAAACCAGTAAGGAAAGGCTAAAGTCGAGTAAGGAAAGGCTAAAGCCCCGAGAAATATGTAGGGGCCATATCAAACTATTATTACTAGGAATTTCTGCAGGTCTAATATATATATTACAAATTTCTAAATAAGATTTAAAGAGGCACATCTCTTGAAAGAAATGGATATATGCCAGAATGAAGTGTTGTAATATAGAAAGACTTAAGGATTATCATCTCAGCGTCTCCAAGCTGATACAACAACAGCAAAAAGAAATATTTATGTATAATTTGTACGATCAGTTTCCAGAGAATCGCTTATATGTAGAGAAGAAATTAGGTATATAGATAAGCGATATTTGAAAACCAATGATATGCAAAAATTCTTCATCAGCAAAACTTCGGAATTCTTGCAGCCGTCAGCTGTTTCTTAATGTCGCATTGTCTACAAGAAACTTGCGTCTATTGAGAGAATTTTACGACCTTCTATTGTTCTAATTTTTATTTACCTAATAATTATTTTTAGGATATAAAACAAGGTTCGTGAAATACAGATGAACACCATCTGTCTGACTAAATTATTTTATAGTCTTCATATGAACACAATAAAAAACAAATATTATAAAACGCATAAGACGATTTAGAAAACAAGACGTTTTCCAGACATTTCAAAATCCTCTAAAGATAACAAGGCAAAGCTGTTGATATTTGTCCGTATGTTTGCTTAGACGCTGAAAACAAGTTTCGTTCTTAAGTCTTTTGTTTTCGCTCAGGCGTCTGAGCTTTGTTAACAACGTCTTCTTGTTTGTTTCTTCTTTTTATTAAATCAGGTCGCAATTTTAGCACGAGACCAAACGACGCCTCTCTTACCTATCTTTCGGCTGATATCTGTAGAAAATAAATTTGTATAAAAGTTTGTCGTTCAAGTGGATTTTGTAGTCAAGTGTCTGGCGCACCAGCAAATGCCGCCCTCTTCATTTCGTAGCTCGGAACGAAAATAGAAATTTCGAATTCTAATTCGATTGAGGGTGTTGTACGCTGCTAATGGCAACTAATTCTTGGCGATTATATTTCATTTTTGGAATTTATGACTCTTTAGGAGTCAATTAAGAATTCTTTCAGTTTCTGAGATTTTTTGTTCAAGAATATGTTTTTGTTTTGTGTGGAACGTTTCAACCTGTTTACCGTCGGCTTTCGAGAGATATGCCTTTGAAGAGACATTTAATACACGTAAAACAACGCATTAAAGACGTGTTAGATTTCAAGGTTGTCCGCTATTAATATTTAACACAATTTTAAGACAAAATGTTATTTTGATTAAATCAAAAATTCCAACACAACCCGCACTTTTGCTTAGCTCTAAACAGAATGTAAATTTTCTTTCCACCATAACCAAAAGTCACTGCCATTAACTGTCATATTATTGAGTGGCCAATAAAAGTTGTCGTATAACAATTTGCATCTCTGAAGTCAACTACCACCCACATCCATTGACGTTAATTGCACTTAAGTGTGTCTTAAATCAAAAAACTATCGATCTTATGTCCGCTTTATAGCTTCGCTAATTTATTATGTTCGACGGTGGAATTCACGATGGCGATCTCCCACCACAAAATTCACACTTCTAGTGTCTGCAATTAGAAACGTGTTACCACCGCCAATCATGTTAACATTAATTTATATTACAATTAGTTTTCTTGAACAGATTTATTTATTGGCACTCACATGTAATTAAGTACTTAGTAAATTATATTGCAGACACGATCAGTCCAAAGTTTAGTTTTTTTATTTTATTAAGAAGGTCTGACCATACTATGCAGAACAAAATTAGAAGAGAATTATCAATGCAATAGTATACAATTTATTTATGCATTTGTTTGCAACACTTAAAACGAAAAGTGAATGTCACAGCAAAAAATGTCCTAATCGTTAATATTTTGCACCTAATATATCCAAATTATACCCTCACATTAGTGGAAACGCATTGAAGGAGTGACCTAAAGCCGTAGTATGTTATGCGGAGATCCGTTTTAGGACATCTAAAGTCATTGGAGCAATGTCCGTCTGTCTGTCTGCACGGCTGGAGAGCACGATTTGTCAATGTTCATTCATTCTTTGTCCATGGTCATTGACCCTTTTTTAATGGTAATTAACCCTTTGTCAATGGACATTGCCCCTTTGTCAATGGTCACTGCCCCTTTGTCAATGGTCATTGACCCTTTGTCATTGGTCATTGACCCTTTGTCAATGGTCATTGACCCTTTGTCAATGGTCATTGACCCTTTTTAATAGTCGTTGACCCTTTGTCAATGGTCATTGCCCCTTTGTCAATGTCCATTGACCCTTTGTTAATGTCCATTGATCCTTTTGTCAATTCTCTGTCAAGGGTAATTGACCCATATGAAAGGTTAGTGAACACATCAATGGTTATTGGCCCTACATATATTAGTGTTCACTGACCCTTCGACAATTTGTCAATGTCTATTGGCATCGTTTGTCAATGATCATTGATTGAACCTATATCAATGGTAATTGGCCCTATCAATGGTAATAGACCCTATGTCTGTGATTATTGAACTTTTGATTATGTTAATTGAACCTTTGTTAATGTCCCTTGGCGCTTTGTCAATGTCCATTGACCCTTTGCCTATGGTCATCTCTTCTTTGTCAATGATCATTGATTCTCTCTCAATGGTAATTAACCCCATATGAATGGTTAGTGACCCCACCAATGGTAATTGACCTTTTATCCATGTTCACTGACCCCTTGTCAATGTCTATTAACCATTTGTCGACGTCTATTAACCATTTGTCAATGTCTATTGATCAACGTCAATCGATTCATTATCAATGTTCGTTGACGCTTTATTAATGTTCATTGAACATTTGTCAAAGTCATTGACCCTTTGTTAATGTTCATTGACCCTTTGTTAGGTTAGGTTAGGTTAGGTTAGGTTAGGTTAGGTTAGGTTAGGTTAGGTTAGGTTAGGTTAGGTTAGGTTAGGTTAGGTTAGGTTAGGTTAGGTTAGGTTAGGTTAGGTTAGGTTAGGTTAGGTTAGGTTAGGTTAGGTTAGGTTAGGTTAGGTTAGGTTAGGTTAGGTTAGGTTAGGTTAGGTTAGGTTAGGTTAGGTTAGGTTAGGTTAGGTTAGGTTAGGTTAGGTTAGGTTAGGTTAGGTTAGGTTAGGTTAGGTTAGGTTAGGTTAGGTTAGGTTAGGTTAGGTTAGGTTAGGTTAGGTTAGGTTAGGTTAGGTTAGGTTAGGTTAGGTTAGGTTAGGTTAGGTTAGGTTAGGTTAGGTTAGGTTAGGTTAGGTTAGGTTTTTTTTTTTTTTTAACTTGAGCGATTGTCATATTCGTTACCTCTGGATATAACGTTCGTCTGCTGCTCCAATATCTACATTTTAAAATAGTGTGTTCGACGTTGTCCTCAAATTCGTTACACATTTCACATATTGCTTCGTGTCGTATTTGGAATTTATTTAGGTAACTGCCAAAATTACCACGAGCACTGAAAACCTGTGTTAGGTAAAAGTTTAGTTCTCCATGTTTTCTGTTCATCCACGTCTTTATGATTGGTATAAGGCTGTGGGTCCATCTACCTTTGTCTGTTTCCTCCCATCGTCTTTGCCATATTAGCATCATTTTCTCTCTTGCAGCTTTTTTTATACGGGACGTTTCCCTGTTGCGATTCTCGGCAGTATACTGTATTGCTATTCTTTCATCGTATATCTCTTTTCTTTCACGCAACAAGAGATCAATTGGTGGTATTCCAGCGAGAACGGACACAGCTGCAGTTGATATAGTCCGATATGCCGATGTTACGCGTAGTGAGCATGTCCTATGAACTTTCTCTAGTAGTTTTCTAAGCACTTGGCTGTTTGAAACAGCTTCACTTAGGACTGGAGCAGCATATAATACCTGTGAGTATGCTACTGTTGCAATTAAGCGTCTGGTTGTCTGTCCTGGACCTTTTATATTTGGCATTATCCTTGCTAATTTTGTTGCAGTTCCTAGTGCTTTTTCTGATACCATCTTAATATGCGGTTGGAACGTCAGTTTGTTGTCTAAGATTACTCCGAGGTATTTCAGGCTCTTACTTATTTTTATCTCGTACTTCTCCACTCTCAGTTTTGGATGTTCAAAAGACAGTCTCCTAGTTACCAGGATTGCTTCTGTCTTGTGTGCAGCAAGTGTTAGGTTTTTTGAGTTTAACCATCTATTTATTCTTCCTAGGCAGTCATTTGTTATTATCTCTATAAGTGGTGCGGAAGGTTGATCCACCACTAGGGCTATGTCATCTGCATATCCTACTAATGTTGATCTTTCCGGGAGTTTTATGTTTAATAACCCGTCGTACATTAAATTCCATAGGAAAGGACCCAGTATGGAACCTTGAGGTACGCCCGCTGTCACTTTATATTGTTTGAGTCCATCGTCCGTTTCATACTCCAGCATTCTATCTCGTAGATAACTATCAACCATTTTGATTAGGTATTCTGAGAAATTTCGTTCTCGCATTGTTTTACGAATTACTTGCCAGTTCGCCGAGTTGAAGGCATTTTTTATGTCTAGGGTGACAATGGAGCAGAATCTCTTCTGTTGCATTGAATCTCTTGCTGCATTTATTACCGTGCGGATAGCATCTATTGTTGATTTGCCTTTTATGAAACCGAACTGCATGGATGAGAAACCTCCCTTTCTATTTAATTCACCTTCGAGTCTGTTAACTAGCAGTTTTTCTAAGAACTTTCCGCAGGTGTCCAATAGGCAAATAGGCCTGTACGATGATGGATTCTCTAGTGGTTTGTCTCCTTTGTAATAATACAAGGTATTGTTTTTTCCATATCTTTGGAAAAACTCAATTTTTTAAGCACTGGTTGAAAGTATTTAAGAAAATATCCGACCAGAGCTTACCAACTATAGTGACTATTTCATTTGGGATGCCATCTGGGCCAGGTTGTTACAGACTTCGGTAATTTCATTGTAGGAGAAAGGGTCATAAGGAGTTGCGCATTGGCGCGTATCAAAGTGTTCCTCATTTCTATCAGTTTTGGGGAAAAGTGTACTCACTATTTTATATGCAAAGCTTGGATTCGTGATACCCGGAATTTTGCTTCGGTTTCCAAGTTTCTTCATTATTATTTTATAAGGGAGGCCCCATGGATCCTTATTCACTTCTTCGCATAATAGTTCCCAGGATTTTCTCTTTGATTCTTTTATAGCTGCTTTCAGCCTCTTTCTTGCTATTCTGTAGAGGTCCATTGCTTCTAAATCACCTTTTCTTCGTGTGGCTACACGTTTCGCTTTGTGACATGATTTTCTAAGCTCAGCAATTTCGTGGTTCCACCAGTATGCGTGCTTTCGAGATTTAACAAGTGATGCTGTCTTTTTCATTCCAACATTACAGATCTCTGTAAGAATGTTAACGAGCTGTTCCGCAGAGGTATCTACGTTTGTGTTGCCGCTTAATAGAATTCTGGACTTTAGCTCTGTTACCTTTTCTTTACAGTTTTCAGTGTCGATTCTGTGTGTGTTCCATTTAGGACGGTTCTGATTCGCTGTGTCCATTTTGTGTAGTAGGTCCATTTCCATCAGGATGTACTGATGATCGCTTAGGGTTTCGTCTTCTAGTACTTCCCATAGACTATTTTTTGCTGCTATACTCGGTGACGCAAAGGTTATGTCAATGATTGAGTTGGAGTCCCCTCTTCTGAAAGTTGGGGATTTTCCTCTATTAAGAACAATCAGGCCAAGGCATGCAATCATTTCACTGACCGCGATTCCTCTCTTATCTGTTGTTCTTGAGAACCATTCCGACGATTTGCTATTGAAATCTCCACCTATTATTACTGGAGTATTTCCGGCTTTCACGTGTTGCTCTAGTTTGGCAATTTTGTTTATGAATTCTGCGTATTCAATATTTGGCGAAAAGTAGCAACTATATATACGTATGCCTTCCGTATGTAGGACTACAAAATCTTCATTATCTTCTTCAGTTGCGTTAATCGACATCAGTGGATTGCGTACTTATAGAGATGATTTGCCCGTAACGTCTTGGTACCACGCCATTTCTTTCCTCTTAGTGTACTGTTCACTTACTAGTACTATATCAACCTCTTTGTCCATAGCATTTTGTATCATTAGTTCTTGCGCTACACGACCTCTGCCTAGATTTACTTGGAGTATCCTAATCTTCATGTTTATATCTACATGTGTTGCTACTGCCCACATAGTGGCTAATATTTTGTCTTCCAGCCTCTAGGCAGATTACACACCTTGGTTCATTTTTACATGTGTTTGCCTTATGTCCGTTTAGGCCGCATTTCATGCAGGTTTGGCTGCGATCCTTTCCACGACAGAATCGTGCAAGATGGCCTTGCTCTAAGCATCTAAAACACCTTTTGGGAAGGGTTTTCCTTCTTACTCGACATATTACCAGTCCGACTTTAATTCTGCTCTTTTTTAGTATGGTAACTGCAACATTTCCAGGAACTTCCACGAGTGCCTGCTTTGTACCGCCATAGTATTCTCGGATGTTACGAACTGTTATTTTGCTAGCATCGGTTTCTGCAGAGGCTTTTAGAATGCCACTGATTATGTCATCATTTTCAGTGGTTTCTTCCATATCTCTAATATCTAGGAGATATTTTTCTATGAATGTTTGTACATTCACATTTTCTCCGAGTGATCCTTTTATTGCACCTTCTAGTTTCTTGGCTTGACCGTCTCCCTTTGTCATCTCTATTAGGACATTTCCATCTGCTGTTTTCCGAATCTTTTTTATGCCAACACCAATTTTCTCGGGTTTTATTGCGTTCTTCATTTCTTTCACTATTTCAGCATAGCTGCAATTGTCTGTTTTAATTGTCAAGGTTTCTCCTTTGTTTCTAATCTGTTTCTCTATATTTTTACTTGAACTCTTCTTTTTATTGCGATTTTTTCTTTCTACCAAGGACCACTGCTGTTCTTTCTCAACATCTGTGATATTTTCATCTGGTTTCTGTATCCTGACCTCTTTGTCCAATTTATTTTTCTCCGGAGAGATTGAGGCTGCTCTTTTGGAACTTTTCTTTTGGGGCTCTTTCTCTGTTTGGGTACCTTTATTTATCGTCTTAAACACTGTATTTTCCTCTGGTGCACCTATAACATTGATCAGTGCTATCGCTTCTCTATTCTCACGTATCTGTTGGTACAAGGCAACGGCCTGCAGAAGGTTATCCCTAATACTCTTATGTGTGTTCCTTGAGTCCATGACTATAGTATGCATAGCACTCAGTTTGTTCCCAAGGTTAACAAAAGCTATTTCTTCTTCATTTTTCAGTGAGTCAAAATTACTATCTTCGCTCATTGCTCCTGTTATAGAGGATGTTTGGAAATTTCCACTCCTAACTGGAGATCTTTGTATTCTTCCGCTGGGTCGGAAGGGGTTTTCTTCTCTTACATCCGTTATGTTATTTATTTTTTTTGGGGTTTTTTATATTGTTTATGTTATCGTTGTTTGCATGATCGTTGTTAATATTTTCGGTACTCATTTCTTCACTGGGTCCCAACTCAGTATCGTTATCTAATTTCGACGTGTAGTTACGTTTTATTTGGTCTCATGGTTATCTTTGCTTAGCAGGGAAGCCATGCGAGGGTTGACGCGAAGTCCTTATGAGACTTTGCGTTCAGTGCCAGACCCGTATAAATCAGGACAATGTCAACTGATCCTACACCACCAACTTAATGGCGACGAAACTTAGAGCGTATTCTGAGACTTGCCAGGTTTTAAGGGGACGGAGGCAGCTACGATATTAGCCCAGAAGCCATTTCTGTAGGGTTTCACTCCGACATACTCAGGTTCTAGAATACCGCAGTCGTCAGGCCAAGGGTTCGTCAGTTCATATCTATGTTCCCAGTATGCCGTAAATGAGGATCTTACTGGAATCGATCCTATTGCCATAAAGACGTGTAGTTGTGGATTCTGCCGCCTCTCATGAGATCAGACGCAGACCAGGAAGCCGCCCAATGTGGGTCAGACACTTCTGGATTTTTAATTTGGGGTTCCACGGAGACATCACACTCCTAATTTCACCTCCCATGTGGAAGGATACTTTTATGGCGGCATCCGTTCGCCATGTCGCAGAGTACGTATCAGGCACCTGTACACTTTTATAGTACGCCCTGGCGCTCTGCCGCTCTTGGTCGGGGGCTGCTTATTTGTCGCAGCAAACCTACATATCTGCAGGTCGTTCAGCTATCCGCCACCCGCTGACCCCGATAGTAGCCTGAGCTTAGCCCTACCAGGTTAGGTTAGGTTAGGTTAGGTTAGGTTAGGTTAGGTTAACAGTGACAGCCTTTAAGACAGACTCACTTACACCAAACGGTCCATTGTGTTGTTATAGGGATGTAAGGGAAAACATAAGTTATCCCTAGCGCCTCCTTCTGAACCAATTTGATTACTTTAAAAAGCTCAAAAGTTGGCGAATTCTTACATCAGCCAAGTTAGCTAACTCCTCAAAGAAGTAAGAGCCTAAGGTCGTATGCCGCCTTCTATAGAGAGCGGGCGACAGACACAGAATGTGTTCTATTGATTCTTCCTCCTCTTCGTCTCCACAGCTTCTGCAAAAGACATTATGCAAGATCTCAAATCTCTCGGCGTGTCGTCCATGACCCGTCATGACTGACACGTTAAGCAAGACGTCCGTTCTCGACAACGACAGCAGTGCTTTGGTGCGTTCTGAGTCTAGGTCGGGACACATCAGCCTGGAATGTAGGCTGTTCCTAACTAGTGACCACCTGCCGTAACTGCACTATTTCTCAAGAAGAGCTCGCAGGTCACCAGAGGATGCCAACATGTTCCAGTTCCCCTGTAGCGTGTATGGTGAGTCCTGGTCTTGCCAGTTCATCCTCCTTCCAGTTCCCTGGTACATCCATGTAGCTTGACACCCACATCAGGTGGTTATTGAACAGTTCAGCCAGCTCATTAAGAGATTTTCGACAGTTTAGGGCAGTTTTTAAATTCAGGAATAAAGTTTCCAGGGCAGCCTGACTGCAGAGAAAATATTCCTACCGACTTTGGTCAGCACATTAATTTTCAGCCATTCCGCTACCTGTTTAATGGCTACGATTTGATCGGGCAGTCTTTTTGCAAGCGATAGCTCAAGTTCCTCAAAAAAGACACCAAAGAGTTAACGAATCTCTTAGTCCTGTGATACGGCCTTTTCAATCTGATCTATCAGGTATAAAAGTGAGGTACTTCTTATCAAAAAGTGGTTCAGCCATAGTGCAGTCAACAGTGCCCAGAAGGTCAGACATTCTGTCCAGAATGAAACTATGTCCTGTGACATAGCCACATACAACCAATAAATTGTGCGCTGGTTCAGACCCCTGCGTTTTCCTATTGTACTTTTATAGGTACATATCGCTACCACAGCCTTATTTTGTCTCTCCGGAATGTTGGGTTTGAACTGGAACTTTCTGTCCAATAAAATACCTAAGCGCTTTCAGAGAAGGGATTCTAATACCCCCAAGGAGACAGATGTAACTCGTGCAGTAAGACCATTACCGGAAGCCCATCGTGCGGTTGTATGAATGGCCTGCTGTAGGATGTCTCTGAGAATATCAAGAAACTTTCTCCTAACAGCTGGTAATTGACCCCATATGAATGGTTAGTGACCCCACCAAGGGTAATTGACCTTTTATCCATGTTCACTGACCCCTTGTCAATGTCTATTAACCATTTGTCGACGTCTATTAACCATTTGTCAATGTCTATTGATCCACGTCAATCGATTCATTATCAATGTTCGTTGACGCTTTATTAATGTTCATTGAACATTTGTCAAAGTTCATTGACCCTTTGTTAATGTTCATTGACCCTTTGTTAGGTTAGGTTAGGTTAGGTTAGGTTAGGTTAGGTTAGGTTAGGTTAGGTTAGGTTAGGTTAGGTTAGGTTAGGTTAGGTTAGGTTAGGTTAGGTTAGGTTAGGTTAGGTTAGGTTAGGTTAGGTTAGGTTAGGTTAGGTTAGGTTAGGTTAGGTTAGGTTAGGTTAGGTTAGGTTAGGTTAGGTTAGGTTAGGTTAGGTTAGGTTAGGTTAGGTTAGGTTAGGTTAGGTTAGGTTAGGTTAGGTTAGGTTAGGTTAGGTTAGGTTGGGTTAGGTTAGGTTAGGTTAGGTTAGGTTAGGTTAGGTTAGGTTAGGTTAGGTTAAGTTAGGTTAGGTTAGGTTAACAGTGACAGCCTTTAAGACAGACTCACTTACACCAAACGGTCCATTGTGTTGTTATAGGGATGTAAGGGAAAACATAAGTTATCCCTAGCGCCTCCTTCTGAACCAATTTGATTACTTTAAAAAGCTCAAAAGTTGGCGAATTCTTACGTCAGCCAAGTTAGCTAACTCCTCAAAGAAGTAAGAGCCTAAGGTCGTATGCCGCCTTCTATAGAGAGCGGGCGACAGACACAGAATGTGTTCTATTGATTCTTCCTCCTCTTCGTCTCCACAGCTTCTGCAAAAGACATTATGCAAGATCTCCAATCTCTCTGCGTGTCGTCCATGACCCGTCATGACTGACACGTTAAGCAAGACGTCCGTTCTCGACAACGACAGCAGTGCTTTGGTGCGTTCTGAGTCTAGGTCGGGACACATCAGCCTGGAATGTAGGCTGTTCCTAACTAGTGACCACCTGCCGTAACTGCACTATTTCTCAAGAAGAGCTCGCAGGTCACCAGAGGATGCCAACATGTTCCAGTTCCCCTGTAGCGTGTATGGTGAGTCCTGGTCTTGCCAGTTCATCCTCCTTCCAGTTCCCTGGTACATCCATGTGGCTTGACACCCACATCAGGTGATTATTGAACAGTTCAGCCAGCTCATTAAGAGATTTTCGACAGTTTAGGGCAGTTTTTAAATTCAGGAATAAAGTTTCCAGGGCAGCCTGACTGCAGAGAAAATATTCCTACCGACTTTGGTCAGCACATTAATTTTCAGCCATTCCGCTACCTGTTTAATGGCTACGATTTGATCGGGCAGTCTTTTTGCAAGCGATAGCTCAAGTTCCTCAAAAAAGACACCAAAGAGTTAACGAATCTCTTAGTCCTGTGATACGGCCTTTTCAATCTGATCTATCAGGTATAAAAGTGAGGTACTTCTTATCAAAAAGTGGTTCAGCCATAGTGCAATCAACAGTGCCCAGAAGGTCAGACATTCTGTCCAGAATGAAACTATGTCCTGTGACATAGCCACATACAACCAATAAACTGTGCGCTGGTTCAGACCCCTGCGTTTTCCTATTGTACTTTTATAGGTACATATCGCTACCACAGCCTTATTTTGTCTCTCCGGAATGTTGGGTTTGAACTGAAACTTTCTGTCCAATAAAATACCTAAGCGCTTTCAGAGAAGGGATTCTAATACCCCCAAGGAGACAGATGTAACTCGTGCAGTAAGACCATTACCGGAAGCCCATCGTGCGGTTGTATGAATGGCCTGCTGTAGGATGTCTCTGAGAATATCAAGAAACTTTCTCCTAACAGCTATTGCCACGTCATCTGCAGAAGCAACAACTCTGACACCATCATTTTTGGAAATAATCGAATCTCCAAACTTTTCTCGCAACAGTTCAATTGTTTCATTTGCTGTGTGGCACGTAGCCACAATCGGTCAATGGCAAAAATATAGCTCCTAATGAGAGCTAAAATATTGGTCATGGGTGTCAAGGTCGTAAGTCGACTGGAAAGTGTTTTTTTTTATGTAAAAAAATTGTCTTAGCGCACGAAAAGTGGCAATTGGAGAACGATTATTCTGATAATAAAACTGAATAATTTGTAAATGTTGTTCTTGCGTATATCTCTCCATGATGAAATTGTAAACACTACTGAATACAATGAAAAACAAATGACAGATCATGACATATTACATATGGCCGAAACGTCACTTCAAAATCATATCATTACTCTTGGAAAACCCGTTACTTGAAATTTGGTACAGTGTAATGCTTTTACTCCATTGGTACCTCCAGCACCAATGGATTATTTTGCTCTTAAAGGCATTAAATGCAATTTGAATTCATAATAATTTAATTACAATGGCAATAAATCTTACTGGCTTGCTGATTGAACGTGCTTTTGAGGTGCTCCTGGCAAAGTCATCATTTACGCAATTTTAAGATTTGTGGAGAGCTGAAACCACTGTTGATGTCTTCTCTGTTGCGTGGCCGGCGTACGGGTGGTCATTTGTTATCGTTGTCACCGGTGAGAGTCGTATTTTCGAGAAGGTATTTTAGACAAATTTAAACAAATAAAACATAAAAAGTCGCGAAAAAACACTCAAAGTAAAGACAGAGAAAAAAATAGTGTATTTTTTGTGTTGAGTACGAAGTAAATAAATAACACCAGCTGATCTACTCATACGAAATACTGGTTCACAGTTGTATTAAAGCGTAGCTAAAAATACATACACTGAGCTGCATTTACACTGCGACCTAACTAAAATTCGCACCTGTTTTACACAGTGGCCTCACAATTGTAGTGTTGTCAACTTTTCGGAATTTGTAAAACAAAAAAAAAACCAGCCCAAGTGAGACATAGTATTATGAACACCAAAGAACATCATATCTCTGAGTTTGAGCAAGCTAGTGACAAAGTTTACATGGAAATGGATTATGCAACAAATAAAAGAGGGCGAGAGAATTATTTACAATGCTCCCTCAATGGTAACCTTTCCAAAACACCACGTCTTACGGATTCTCCCCTGCGCATGATGCAAATTCTTGACGAACGCTTTAAAAAATTAAGTGATCGTTTGGAAGATCGCATTGAGGAACGATTCAAATCCTTGTTAAGGGAATCCGAAAATCGACTTCTAAATGAGATTGATAAGAGATTGTGCGACCTAAGGTCTGACCTTGTGGATGTTACTGAAAGGGTGACCAAACTCGAGTCTGTTTTTGATGTGGTCGAAGTACTAAAATCTGACATTAGGGAGCTGAAATTGAATCAGTTAAAGCTAGAAAATAGTGCTGTATCATCAGATCTTAGAATCAATGGAGTTCCTTATGAGGAGAATGAAAATCTTAACAATTTGTTTACTAATATTTGCAACAGCTTCAATATCCCTTTTCCATCATTGAAATCTATACATCGTCTGAAGAACAGAAACAACACTAAAAACCGGAACTCGCCTGATGCTGTTATTATAGCTACTCTTATGTCACCATACGATAAGAATTTCTTCCTTAAGTCATTATCCAACTACAAAAAAAATAATGGAAATTCTTTACCGCTTAATGCCATTGGATTTGACTCTAATCGTCAATTCTATATTAATGAAAATCTCTCTAATTCTAATTACTACATTTTTCAAAGTGCAATGAGTCTTAAGAAGAAGAAAATTTTGCAATCTGTATACACATTCAAAGGACTGGTATATGTTAAGCAACAATTAAACGACGATCCGACTTGTATTGAACATGTAGACGTCTTGGAGGGATTTCGCTTACCAACATCACAATCTGCGTTACACAACGTGTCCAAACGAAATACTAACTCATAAGCTATTCTTACATAGTTATAATATTGCGGAAATATCAATGTTAAATGTTTGTCGTATCATAACAACAGCGTTCTTGTACTCATTATTTCTTAGTTTCAGTTTGTTATTTCTAAGTTTCCAGTTTCCAATTTTTATTTTCATTACAACTCTGTTTACAACTCTGTTTTTTCCTGCATTGCTGATTATTTTTTTATCCTCTATTGATCACTTTAAATTAAAATATTATGGCTGCGTTAAATAATTATCACTCTAGAGACGTCACTGCGGATATGGTTAAAATACTTGCGAAACAGAAGGAGGGTTTCAACATCTGTCATTTAAATGCGCAAAATATAAATAACAAAATTGATGAATTACGCTTTATTTTTGAAAAATCTAAGCTGGATGTTATATGTGTTTCTGAAACATGGCTTAATGTTTCTACACCAGATGCTTATGTTCGAATTGAGGGGTACACGCTCTTTAGAGCGGACAGAGAAAGGCGTGGGGGTGGTACAGCCATATATATTAGTAACAATCTGAGGGTTAATTTAATTTGTAAATCTGCTTCCGGTGATAGCATTGAATACGTTTTCATAGAAATTATCTCGTTTTCCAGAAAAATGCTCATTGGGTGTATTTACAGACCCAACAACAATATCAGTACCCAAGACTTCTTCAATGTTCTTGAAGATATATCATTGGGGTTTAGCGATGTAATAATCTGCGGTGATTTCAACTCAAATGTCCTAATTGAAACCAGTTTGACTGAGTCTATGTCGTCCTTTGGATTGATATCACCCAACTCTTCAATTCCTACTCATTATTCACAAACTAGTAGTACACTACTTGATCTATTTTTTGTTAGTAACAGACAGAACATACTGCTTTATGACCAAATTTCCGCTTCATGTTTCTCTAAACACGACCTTATTTTCCTAAGTGATAATTTTAATATTAACAGAATTGAGCACTGTCATTCTTATAATGATTTTAATAATGTAAATCACGAACTTTTAAACTACTCGTTCTATCTTATCGATTGGAATCTACTCTATACTATGGTCTCCGTGGACGATCAACTAAATTTTCTCCAATCTAATATCTATAACTTGCAACAACTTTCAGTGCCCGTTAAAACTAAAACTGTTTCTAACAGCTCCAAACCGTGGTTTTCAGAATCTATAAAGGCAGCGATAATGAGGAGAGACATGGCTTACTCTAGATGGAAGAGATATAAAACGTCTGCACTTCACGAAGCTTTCCGAACTGCTAGAAGAGAAGTAAATTCCAAAATACAATCGGCTAAAATTTCTTATTATCGTCTTCGATTTGGCGCTGCTTTAGATTCTAAAAAAACTTGGAAAACCATACGCGATGGTGCCAATAATCAGGCAGGATGCAATGCCGATATTGATGTTGAAGAGCTCAATAGGAATTTCGCCAACACACCGAATATTCCAACGAATCCACATTTTTATAATTTTGAAGGGTCATATATTAATTCCAATAATGATAATGGTTTTGAATTTTCTAGGATATATGAGGTGGATATTCTGTCTAGTGTTTCCCTGGTGAAATCAAATGCTGTAGGATATGATAATATAGATCCACGTTTTTTGAAGCTATTATTACAACCACTTTTACCATATATCACATATTTCTTTAATACTATCATAACCTCTAGCACCTTTCCTTCTGCATGGAAACATTCAAAAATCATTCCTCTTCCTAAAAATGGCAATGAATATCGACCAATATCAATTTTGTGTTTTCTTTCTAAAATATTTGAGAAAATATTACATGCTCAAATATATTCATACCTACACGCCAACAGCTTACTTTGTCCCCACCAATCTGGTTTTCGAAAAAATCATGGTTGTATTAGTGCCTTGTTGGATGTTTCGGAGAATATAAGATGTAGTTTAGATTTCGATATGATAACATTCTTAGTGCTTCTCGATCATTCAAAGGCCTTCGACACTGTGGATCACTCGGTTCTAGGCTTCAAGTTATTTAATTTCTTTAATTTTCATTGCTCGTCTACTCGTTTAATAATGTCGTACTTATCAAATCGCACTCAGTCCGTTTTTACACGTTTACACACATCAGGCAATCTTTGTGTATCCAAGGGAGTACCACAAGGTTCAATTCTAGGTCCACTTCTATTTAGTATTTACTCTAATGATCTACCGTCTCACCTGTCTCATTGTAAAATACACATGTACGCTGATGATGTACAACTTTATATTAGTTGTCCAGTAGGGGAAATAATGGAAGTTACTGGCAAATTGAATCATGACTTGGAAAACATATTTACATGGGCTTCAGCTAATGGTCTGTGTCTAAACCCAAAAAAATCCAAGTGTTTATTAATTCAAAAGAGAAATGCTCGTAATATAGGTAATGACAATATCTTAGTTGATGGTCAAGTCATAGAAATTGTACCGTTTGCTAAAAATCTTGGAATTGTTTTCAATAGCACGTTGACCTGGTCTAATCATGTAAACACTATTTTAGGTCAAACATATGGAAAACTTCGTTCACTTTGGGCAACCCAATGTTACACTCCTCTTAAAATTAGACTACTTCTAGCCAAATCTTATTTAATACCAGGTTTGATTTATGGTTGTGAACTATTTGCCAATTGTGATACAGGTAGCAAACGCAAATTAAACAGTCTCTATAACAACATTGTGCGATATATTTATGGTTTGAGGAGATATGATTCAGTTTCACATTTTTCAAAATCTCTATATGGTATCACTTTCGAAAACCTTTTGTCTAGTAGAGCTCTTATCTTTCTTCATAAAATTATATATACACGCAATCCTCATTACTTGTACGAAAGGCTCTCATTCACAAGGTCCAATCGGGGAAAGAAACTTATACCCTTGTTACATAGGACTCTGGTATCTGAATGGCAATTCTTTATAAATGCAGTGCGTCTCTGGAATTCACTTCCACATAATATTCAATTGATCAGCAATGCAATCAAATTTAAAATGGAGTTATATAAAATTTTGCAATAGTTCTTGATCAAATGTTTTACAGTTATTGTTTAAAGTTCTTTATTGCATGTAAAGCTCAAATGTCCAAATTATTATTATATTCTTAGATATCAAAGTTTTAATACTGTATTATTATTTTTTTATAAATTTGTATTATTGGTTTATTTAAAAATGCTTATTATTGTTAAATTTTATTAGTAATGTCTTTTCTCTTAATGTTATATTGTGTTTTAATATTTAATATCTCAATAGCTTTTCATCAATTAATGTTTTTTAATGTTTTTTTTTTGCTTTTATAAAATTATTTTAATTTAATTAAAATTTTCTCATCCTATTGGGTCTCATTTCTGTACTGTAATCATAAGAAATTAATTCTTGTTGTGCAGAAAAACGATAATAAAATAAATAAATAAATAAATAAATACCAGTAAGGAAAGGCTAAAGTGGGGCGGGGCCGACTATATAATACCCTACACCACTCTCGTAATATTGAATAACTCTAATATATACATTTTGTAATTCATGTATAAATTGTTTACATAAACTTACTTTTGGGACATTTTATACTTAAACCAGTAAGGAAAGGCTAAAGTCGGGCGGTGCCGACTATACAATACCCTACACCACTCTCGTAATATTGAATAACTCTGATATATAAATTTTGTAATTCATGTATAAACTGTTTACATAAATTTACTTTTGGGACATTTTATACTTAAATAATACCCTGTGCCACAGTGTAGTGTAGGGTATAAAAACGATTGGATCTAAAGAGCCAAATCGGATGAAACATATATATGGGAGCTATAGCTAAATCTTTACCGATTTTCTTCAAATTCGGCAATGTTGGTTCATGAATAAAGAAACTCTACCATTCTAAATTTCAAAACGATTGGATGTAAAATACAGCTTTTATAAGACTAAATGGCCAAATTGGACGAAACATATATATGGGAGCTATAGCTAAATCTTAACCGATTTTCTTAAAATTCGGCAATGTTGGTTCATGGATCAAGAAACTCTACCATTCTAAATTTCAAAACGATCGGATGTAAAATACAGCTTCTATAGGACTAAAGGGCCAAATCGGACGAAACATATATATGGGAGCTATAGCTAAATCTTAAACGATTTTCTTCAAATTCGGCAATGTTGGTTCATGGATCAAGAAACTCTACCATTCTAAATTTCAAAACGATCGGATGTAAAATACAGCTTCTATAGGACTAAAGGACCAAATCGGACGAAAGATATATATGGGAGCTATATCTAAATCTGAACCGATTTTCTTCAAATTCGGCAATGTTGGTTCATGGATCAAGAAACTCTACCATTCTAAATATCAAAACGATCGGATGTAAAATACAGCTTCTATAGGACTAAAGGGCCAAATCGGACGAAACATATATATGGGAGCTAAAGCTAAATCTTAACCGATTTTCTTCAAATTCGGCAATATTGGTTCATGGATCAAGAAACTCTACCGTTCTAAATTTCAAAACGATCGGGTGTAAAATACAGCTTCTATAGGACTAAAGGGCCAAATCGGACGAAATATATATATGGGAGCTATATCTAATTCTGAACCGATTTCAACCAAATTCAATATCGATCTTAACAGCCGCGAAATACTCTAAACTGCAAAATTTCAGATCGATCGGAGTGAAATTGCGACCTGTAGTCGACGAACAACTTTACATGGACAGACGGACGGACGGACGGACAGACATCGTTAAATCGACTCAGCTAGTGATTCTGAGTCGATCGGTATACTTTAAGGTGGGTCTAGCTGTGTTATTTTCAGGTGTTGCAAACATCTGCCGTGAAACAAACTTATAATACCCTGTACCACAGTGTGGTGTAGGGTATAAAAATACCCTGCACCACAGTGTGGTGTAGGTTATAAAAACGATTGGATCTAAAGAGCCAAATCGGATGAAACATATATATGGGGGCTATAGCTAAATCTTAACCGATTTTCTTCACATTCGGCAATTTTGGTTCATGGATCATGAAACTCTACCATTCTAAATTTCAAAACTATTGGATGTAAAATATAGCTTCAATAGAACTAAAGGGCCAAATCGGACGAAACATATTTATGGGAGCTATAGCTAAATCTTAACCGATTTTCTTCAAATTCGGTAGTTTTGGTTAACGGATCAAGACCCTCTACCATTCTAAAATTTCAAAATGATTGGATGTAAAATACAGCTTCTACAGGACTAAAGAGCCAAATCGGATGAAACATATATATGGGAGCTATAGCTAAATCTGAACCGATTTTCTTCAAATTCGCCAATGTTGGTTCATGGATCAAGAAACTCTACCATTCTAAATTTCAAAACGATTGGATGTAAAATACAGCTTCTATAGGACTAAAGGGCCAAATCGGACGAAAGATATATATGGGAGCTATATCTAAATCTGAACCGATTTTCTTCAAATTCGGTAGTGTTGGTTCATGGATCAAGAAACTCTACCATTCTAAATTTCAAAATGATTGGATGTAAAATACAGCTTCTACAGGACTAAAGAGCAAAATCGGACGAAACATATATATGGGAGCTAAAGCTAAATCTTAACCGATTTTCTTCAAATTCGGCAATGTTGGTTCATGGATCAAGAAACTCTTCCATTCTAAATTTCAAAACGATTGGATGTAAAATATAGCTTCAATAGAACTAAAGGGCCAAATCGGACGAAACATATTTATGGGAGCTATAGCTAAATCTTAACCGATTTTCTTCAAATTCGGTAGTTTTGGTTCATGGATCATGAAACTCTACCATTCTAAATTTCAAAATGATTGGATGTAAAATACAGCTTCTACAGGACTAAAGAGCCAAATCGGATGAAACATATATATGGGAGCTATAGCTAAATCTTAACCGATTTTCTTCAAATTCTGTAGTTTTGGTTAACGGATCAAGACCCTCTACCATTCTAAATTTCAAAATGATTGGATGTAAAATACAGCTTCTACAGGACTAAAGAACAAAATCGGACGAAACATATATATGGGAGCTATAGCTAAATCTTAACCGATTTTCTTCAAATTCGGCAATGTTGGTTCATGGATCAAGAAACTCTTCCATTCTAAATTTCAAAACGATTGGATGTAAAATACAGCTTCTATAGGACTAAAGGGCCAAATCGGACGAAAGATATATATGGGAGCTATATCTAAATCTGAACTGATTTCAACCAAATTCAATAGCGATCTTAACAGCTGCGAAATACTCGAAACTGCAAAATTTCAGAACGATCGGAGTGAAATTGCGACCTGTAGTCGACGAACAACTTTACATGGACAGACGGACGGACAGACATGCTTAAATCGACTCAGCTAGTGATTCTGAGTCGATCGGTATACTTTAAGGTGGGTCTAGCTGCGTTATTTTCAGGTGTGACAAACATCTGCCGTGAAACAAACTTATAATACCCTGTACCACAGTGTGGTGTAGGGTATAAAAATAAAAAAAATTTCGCAAAAATTGGCTTTTGCCAGATAAATGTAGAAATAAAGCACTTTTGTTAGAATTAAGAGAATTTCAACATAATCCGGTTTTTATGCACCCACAATTGTGAACAAGGCCATATATCAGATGCTGCAGGTAAAAGTGTAACATATCGATGGAGTAACCTAAGAGACCCAAGAATATTTGGCGGAAATCCATTTTGGGTCATTTTAAGTCATTTCAGCAATGTAAATAGTATCTAGAGTCTAGAGAAAAGTGACAGTTATTGGGACGCCCCTTTTGGTACTTCTCACACAAATGGATCATTTTGTACCAAAAGTAAACAGCTTTTAATTTTAATACCAGAATAATTTTCCAAAGGTGCTCTTTATTTCATAGTTTGGACTGAAGTGTGTATTACGAAGACTTAAATTTCAAAATCACCACCAAGTTAACAAACGCGAAAACAATAGTTAACTTAGAGAAACGGTTAATGCTACAGGATTCAGCGTGGCCGAAATTGGTCTATCCATAGGGTCTACTTTCCATTTAAATTTTTGAACTAGCACAGTGGTGTTAATAATAAAATTTTACATTCAGATTCTAAATCATACCAATTGTAATTTACAATACTAATTTAGTTATTGAATTGAATATTTTTTTATTACTCTTATTATTATTCGACGTCTTTTTCTAACAACTTATTCTCTACATAAAATGTTATGTGTTGAAATCATTCAGAAAATTACCATCGAAACTATTTGATTATAATGATCGTGTGATTTCAAATAATGATCAATAAAAATTGCCGTTAATTTCAATCAAAAACCTCTGCAACACCGCGGGTCACCCTACTGAAACAATTAATCTTTTTGAACGTTCAGATGAGTGGAAAACCCCAGAAAAAAAACCACAAGGAAAAAAACAAAACGAACTCAAAAAAAAAAAAAAACAACAAATCCCCCCAAAAAAACAACAACAACAATGCGCTCATCTATTATAGTGATCATAAAATCTAATGAAAACCACACTTACCAATCGATAGATACATAATGATTGGATTCAAACAACGACCTGAACGCACAAACAAACGAACGAACGGCAACAAAAATTGATTGATATTATAAAATAGACAATAACAAAAACACTAACAACTACCAACACGATTTGTATGACTACTCCCGGTAAAGCATATCTTATAAGAAATCAACAATAATAACAACAATACCAATAACAAATAATAAATAGTATGTGATGAAGTTGAATCTGAAGATGATGATGACCGTTGTCAGCCTGTAGTGTCTAGCAATCGTATGATGACGATGATAATGATGATGATGCTGACGACGAGGAAGAAGTGTTAGAAATAATTTGATGTTATATCCACCGCCACCTTCACGGTATCATTTGAGATTATGAAAAATTACTTCAAATTCAACAATGCCAAGTGAATTGAATACAGGGAAAAAACTACATATCAGAATAAAACGAGGTAGGTTTAGTAATGGGGAATAATTATACCCTCACTTTAGTGTGACGAGGGTATATATCATTTGCTACGGAAAAAAGTGTAACACGTCGAAGGAGTGACCTAAGACCCCAAGTATGTTTGGAGGAAATCCGTTTTGGGTCATTTTAAGTCGAATGAGCAATGTCCGTCCGTCTGTCTGTCTGTCTGTCTGCTGGCTGGTGCGCACGACAACTCTCGAAAGGAGTAACCGATTGACTTCAAATTTCGTATGTGGTAATATTTTTTTCTATCTCTGGCTAAGTTCGAAGATGGGCCATATTGGTCCACTCCTTCTAGTACCTCCCCCACAAAGGGTTAAAATGTTGTGAAATATTGATTCTTTAATAACTGCTATACTACTTATTCGAATCTTTTGAAATTCCAAACATAGTATTAGCTTATTAGTCGTTATCAACTCGAGAAAAATGGGCGAAGTCGCCACGTCCCTTTTGGTACCTCCCACACAAATGCACCATTTTGCACCAAAAGTTAACAGCTTATAACATTAATAACAGTGTATAAAAATACTTGATATTTTGTACAGTATTATGCTTTTATATTGCCTACAGTCCAGGGAAAAATGGGTGTTGTTGTCACGCCCCTTTTGGTATCTCCCACACAAAGGTACCTTTTTGCACCAAAAGTTAATAGCTTATAACATTAAAACCAGTGTATAAAAATACTTGAAATTTGGTACAGTGTAATGTTTTTATAGTGTCTATAGCCCTGTGAAAAATGGGCGTTATTGCCACGCCCCTCTATGTACCTCCCACACAAAATGCCCAAATCATACCACAATTTAATGTCTCATAACGTTTATACCAGTGCACATAAATGCTTATAAGTCGGCACAGTGCAATGAATTTAAAGTATCTAATGTTCAGCAAAAAAAAGGTGTATTTGATAAACCCCTTCTTGTACCTCCCACACAAATTGACAGAATAATTCGAGTAATATTCAATATTACATTACTCACAAAGTGAGGGTATAACTTAGTCGGTTTACCCGACTGAAACTTTCTTACTTGTTAATATTTTTTTTACCAACCGATAGACTGGTATGAGTATAAAAGAAGACAAAAAAAAACATAAAAAATAGAAAAATCATATTTTTAAAAAGCCAGCATGCTAACAAAGAAAATACTGTCTATTTGAAAAAAATCTACGGATAGTTGTAAAAGTTGTGAGCCATTTTGTAAATGTTAGGGAAATTCAAAAAAATCTTGGTTCATATTTCGTTTTTATATGATGTTTATGCTTTATTGAATTCGCATTTTATTTTATGAGGATTGATGTCAGACATTATAAAATTATAGAGAGGACGAGGTTTTATGGCCGTTAGTAACCCTCCATAAAACATGATATGCAATGTGAGAGCTATATTGGATGAAATCCGCTCATGTACTCAAGACAAAGTAGTACGCGGCAGTCTTGATAATATTGGGTGTCTATTTTCGAAGCAAACTATATGTCAGCTACAGGTACTGCAACTTATGAACCTTAAACCCGGAATTTATGAATGAAATTTCTTATTAATAAATTAGGGTAATTCAGCGCCTTAAAGAGATAAGTCGAATTTCTGAAAAATATTACAAAGTTATATTTCGAAGTATGAGTAAAAGGCAAAGAACTTTTCAATGTGTTAATGATCCCGACAATTTCTGCTACATCTGCGGATAATATGTAATTAAAACCAGTAAGGAAAGGATAAAGTCGGGCGGTGCCGACTATATAATACCCTACACCACTCTCGTAATATTGAATAACTCTGATATATAAATTTTGTAATTCATGTTTAAATTGTTTACATAAATTTACTTTTGGGACATTTTATACCTAAATAATACCCTGTACCACAGTGTGGTATAGGGTATAAAAATGATTGCATCTAAAGAGCCAATCGGATGAAACATATATATGGGAGCTATAGCTAAATCTTTACCGATTTTCTTCAAATTCGGCAATGTTGGTTCATGAATCAAGAAACTCTACCATTCTAAATTTCAAAACGATTGGATGTAAAATATAGTTTCTATAGAACTAAAGGGCCAAATCGGACGAAACATATATATGGGAGCTATAGCTAAATCTTAACCGATTTTCTTCAAATTCGGTTGTGTTGATTCATGGATCAAGAAACTCTACCATTCTAAATTTCACAATGATTGGATGTAAAATACAGCTTCTACAGGACTAAAGGCCAAATCGGACGAAACATGTATATGGGAGCTATAGCTAAATCTTAACCGATTTTCTTCAAATTCGGTAGTGTTGGTTTATTGATCAATAAACTCTACCATTCTAAATTTCAAAACGATTGGATGTAAAATACAGCTTCTATAGAACTAAAGGACCAAATCGGACGAAACATATATATGGGAGCTATAGCTAAATCTTAACAGATTTTCTTCAAATTCGGTAGTGTTGGTTCTAGGATCAAGAAACTCTACCATTCTAAATTTCAAAACCAGTAAGGAAAGGCTAAAGTCGGGCGGTGCCGACTATATAATACCCTACACCACTCTCGTAATATTGAATAACTCTGATATATAAATTTTGTAATTCATGTATAAATTGTTTACATAAATTTACTTTTGGGACATTTTATACTTAAATAATACCCTGTACCACAGTGTGGTGTAGGGTATAAAAACGATTGGATCTAAAGAGCCAAATCGGTGAAACATATATGTGGGAGCTATAGCTAAATCTTTACCGATTTTCTTCAAATTTGGCAATGTTGGTTCATGAATCAAGAAACTCTACCATTCTAAATTTCAAAACGATTGGATGTAAAATATAGTTTCTATAGAACTAAAGGGTCAAATAGGACGAAACATATATATGGGAGCTATAGCTAAATCTTAACCGATTTTTTTCAAATACGGTAGTGTTGGTACATGGATCAAGAAACTCTACCATTCTAAATTTCAAAACGATTGGATGTAAAATACAGCTTCTTCAGGACTAAAGAGCAAAATCGGACGAAACATATATATGGGAGCTATAGCTACATCTTAACCGATTTTCTTCAAATTCGGCAATGTTGGTTCATGGATCAAGAAACTCTACCATTCTAAATTTCAAAATGATTTTATGTAAAATACAGCTTCTATAGGACTAAAGGGCCAAATCAGACGAAAGATATATATGGGAGCTATAGCTAAATCTGAACCGATTTTCTTCAAATTCGGCAATGTTGGTTCATGGATCAAGAAACTCTACCATTCTAAATTTCAAAACGATCGGAAGTAAAAGACAGCTTCTATAGGACTAAAGGGCCAAATCGGACGAAACATATATATGGGAGCTATAGCTAAGTCTTAACCGATTTTCGTCAAATTCGGCAATGTTGGTTAATGGATCAAGAAACTCTACCATTCTAAATTTCAAAACGATTGGATGTAAAATACAGCTTCTATACGACTAAAGGGCCAAATCGGAAGAAAGATATATATGGGAGCTATATCTAAATCTGAACCGATTTCAACCAAATTCAATACCGATCTTAACAGCCGCGAAATACTCTAAACTGCAAAATTTCAGAACGATCGGAGTGAAATTGCGACCTGTAGTCGACGAACAACTTTACATGGACAGACGGACGGACGGACGGACGGACGGACGGACGGACATCGTTAAATCGATTAAGCTAGTGATTCTGAGTCGATCGGTATACTTTAAGATGGGTCTAGCTGTGTTATTTTCAGGTGTTACAAACATCTGCCGTGAAACAAACTTATAACACCCTGTACCACAGTGTGGTGTAGGGTATAAAAAGGTCCAAATCGGAGAATGGTGGCAACCACACCAGTTAAAATTTTGGCTTCGGATTTTCTCTAACAGATTTTGTAAAACGCCTCCTATAAAATGAGTATAAATTTGATATACTTTGTGTAACACACTTTTTCTACAAGACCTAAATACGAATTGGACTTTTTTCGCCAAAAAATGAAATTTTTTCTAAACTTGACTTTATAGGGCCATAACTTTCTTATTTCTTGACATATCTTATCGATTTTCTTTTCATGATATTGCAAATTTTATTGGCAATCCATAAAAAAACACGCGAACAAAATTTTTACTGAGATATTGGCTAAACTCCAAGGCAAAGTCGGGGAAAAAATGAAACATTCAAATTTAAAATCCACATATCTTGGAAACTATTCAAGATATCTTCAACCTATAAATTGTTTATTGCAGGCCTTGTCTAGGAGTATTCACACTAAAATCGGAAACTCCATTCAAAAGTTAGAAGCCGATGAAAATTTTGTATACCCGAAGTGGTCAAATTTAGGGCCCTGTAGCTCCGCCCCTGTATGAGATAGGAGGCCCAAGTTCCGAACTTAAACTCTCTAACACCTGTTGTATACACACCTAAAATGTCATCGCCATACGATAAGTGGTTTTGAAATGGCAGAATTATGTCCATTTTTTTTTTCATTTTAGCCCACTGTGCGTCGGATGAAATTGCAGCATGGAGGTCGTTTAAGCTTGTAGTTTCAAATTTCCCTGGATCCAATAAAATCCCGCAATATGAAACAATGATTGATGATTTGTTAAAAAATTATGAAAAATAGGTTAGAAATATATTTTTTTATATTTATGTATGTAACACATATGTATGTATTCTTCCAACTTATTTTTCTCTTTATGTATTCCAACAGTTGTAAATATGTCCCTCAAAATTCATTTCTTGCATTCTCATTTAAACTTTTGCCCCGAGAATCTTGGCGACGTAAGTGACGAACATGGCGAAAGGTTTCACCAAGAATTGAAGTCCATCGAGCGGCGTTACCAACGGCACTGGGATGACAGAATGTTGGGAGATTATATTTGGTTCTTCATTAGAGAAACCGATTCCGAAATCTACAAACGTCAACAAAGAACTCACAATTACTTCTAATGAAACTTGTTCATGTAAAATAAACTCAAATGTACATAATATAAATAAAAGTAATAAATAAAATCGCTATTTAAACAGAAATTAAAAAAAAAGATTTTTTGAAATTCTCTTACCTATACCAAGAGGGCTATAATTTCTACATTTATCCATACACGCTGAAAAAAAATCGCTTCTGTAGTATATTGTTCTAAACATATTCTGCTGGAAACGTACATATGTTTAGGGTACACTCCAAATATATAATATTTGACACTCACAAATATAAGATGTTTGTGAGGATGTTGTTCTAAACAAAATTATGTTTTCATCCTAATATTTTTTTTGGAATAATATGATTAATTTGTATTTAAGTATTTTGGCAATGTATTGATGCCTTAATTTAAAGGAAAGTTTTCAGTTTTATTTAGAAATTTAAGGTTTAATTTTATGGAAGTTGTATATGTTTGAAAAATTATATTAAAATGTAAATCGTATAATCTTGAGTAACGACAA
Source organism: Eudasyphora cyanicolor (assembly GCA_963930755.1). Taxonomy (NCBI): domain Eukaryota; kingdom Metazoa; phylum Arthropoda; class Insecta; order Diptera; family Muscidae; genus Eudasyphora; species Eudasyphora cyanicolor. Next base: position 161,645,762 of record OZ005735.1, read on the forward strand.
ATTGCATTGATGGATTGACAATTGGACTATTTATAAATTAAAAATTATAAATTAAAACAAAAGAAAATGCTGCTCGCGACTTTTTTACCTGTAAAGTATAACACACAATCTAGGAAAAAATAAAATTAAAAATTGCCAAAGTCAACAATGTCTTAAAATTGTTTTAAATATAATGTATTTGGATAAATTCTTAAACAATATCTATGTTTGGTTGTAAACACATATTTTATTTGTGACAGTAAGTTCGCAAATATATTTTGTTGTAATATATTAATATGTATATGCGTTCCAAACTAAATTTCTTGATTTTCAAATAAAATATATTTGTTCAAAAATATATAAAATATATAATATAGCTGGCCCCGGTCCACTTCGTTGCCCCAGACTTCAGATTTCCGATCCCGTTAATTTTTGGACTAATTACGTAGACTGACACCAAATATATATGCACATAATTACATTGATCTCTCTAACAAATTGTTCAAGATATATCAAACACAAAATTTAATTGGCTTATATGGGCGGGGCCACTCCCATTGGTCCGATCCCGCCCATTTTTGGACCAATTAAGTAGACTACCACCTAATACATATACACAACATTACAGCACCCTCGCTAACAAATTGTACAATATATGTCAACTTAAAAATTTGGTTTATAAGGGCGGGGCCACGCCCATTGGTCCAATCCCGCCCATTTTTGGACAAATCACGAAGACTACCACCAGATACATATGTACAACATTACAGCTAACAAATTGTGCAAGATATATCAATTTCAAAATTTGGCTTATATGGGCGGGGCCACGCCCATTGGTCCGATCCCGCCCATTTTTGGACCAGTCACGTAGGTCGCCAGCAGATATATTTATCCAAAAGTACAGCTCTCTCGCTAACAAATTGTGCAACATATCTCAAATTCACCACTTGGCTTATAAGGACGGACCACGCCCATTGGTCCTATCCCGCCCATTTTTTAACCAATCACGTAGCGTGCTACAGATACATATGCACAAAATTACAGCTCTCTCGCTAACAAATTGTGCCAGATATCTCGATTTCAAAATGTGGCTTAAAGGGGCGGGGCCACGCCCATTAGTCCGACCCCGCCCATTTTTTGGACCAATCACGAAGACTGCCTCCAGATATATATATACAAATTTCTAGTTCTCTCACTAACAAATTGTGCAAGATATCTCAAATTCAAAATTTGGCTTATATGTGCGGGGCCACGCCCATTGGTCCGATCCCGCCCATTTTTGAACCAGTCACGTAGGTCGCCAGCAGATATATATACACAATATTACAGCTCTCTTGCAAACAAATTGTGCAAGATATCTCAATTTCAAAATTTAGCTGAAAGGGGCGGGGCCACGTCCATTAGTCCGACCCCGCCCATTCTTGGACCAATCACGTAGACTGCCTCCAGATATATATACAAAATTCTAGTACTCTCGCTAGCAAATTGTGCAAATTCAAAATTTGGCTTATATGGGCGGGGCCACGCCCATTCGTCCGATCCCGCCCATTTTTGAACCAATCACGTAGACTGCCACCAGATACATATGCACAAAATTACAGCTCTCTCGCTAACAAATTGTGCAAGATATCTCAATTTCAAAATTTGGCTTAAAGGGGCGCGGCCACGCCCATTAGTCCGACCCCGCCCATTTTTGGACCAATCACGTAGACTGCCTCCCGATATATATATACAAAATTCCAGTTCTCTCGCTAACAAATTGTGCAAGATATCTCGATTTAAAAATTTGGCTTAAAGGGGCGGGGCCACGCCCATTAGTCCGACCCCGCCTATTTTTGGACCAATCAGGTAGGTCGCCAACAGATATATATAAACAAAATTACAGCTCTCTCGCTAACAAATTGTGCAAGATATCTAAAATTCAAAATTTGGCTTATATGGGCGGGGCCACGCCCATTGATCCGATCCCGCCCATTTTTGGACCAATCACGTGGACTGCCACCAGATACATATGTACAAAATAACAGCACTCTCGCTAACAAATTGTGCAAGATATCTCAATTTTAAAATTTGTCTTATGTGGGCGGGGCCACGCCCACTTGATATATCGAAAATTCAAGTACCCTATTTTCACCACGCCCCACACATGTACATTCTGTGAAAATTTCAAGAAGATCGGTTCAGCCGTTTAGACGTCTATACGGTACAAACAAACCAACAAACAAACAAACACACATTCTTCTTTATATATATAGATGATCTGAGACCCCATAAAGTATATATATTCTTAATCGTCGTAAAATTCTAAGACGATTTAGCCATGCCCGTCTGTCCGTCCGTCCGTCCGTCTGTGGTAATCACGCTACAGTCCGCAATAATAGAGCTAGGTTGATCAAATTTGGTTCAAATACTTCTTATAGTTGCAGGTTGTTTGGGATTGCAAATGGGCCATATCGGTCCATATTTAGATATATCATTCATATATAGCATCTAACTTGTTGTGTTTCATACTGTTCTCATCTACTTTATTTTTTTGTGTTTATCGGTGTTATTTTCTTTAGGTTTGAGTTATTTTGTGAGGTCACATGCTATCCATTGTGGAGGGTATATAAGATTCGGCATGGCCGAACTTAACGCTTTTACTTGTTTATTATACCCTACACCACTCTGTGGTACAGGGTATTATAAGTTTGTTTCACGGTAGATGTTTGCAACACCTGAAAATAACACAGCTAGACCCACCTTAAAGTATACCGATCGACTCAGAATCACTAGCTGAGTCGATTTAACCATGTCTGTCCGTCCGTCCGTCCGTCCGTCTGTCCATGTAAAGTTGTTCGTCGGCTACAGGTCGCAATTTCACCCCGATCGTTCTGCAATTTTGCAGTTTAGCGTATTTCGCGGCTGTTAAGATCGCTATTGAATTTGGTTGAAATCGGTGCAGATTTAGATATAGCTCCCATATATATCTTTCGTCCGATTTGGCCCTTTAGTCCTATAGAAGCTGTATTTTACATCCGATAGTTTCGAAATTTAGAATGGTAGAGTTTCTTGATCCATGAACCAACATTGCTGAATTTGAAGAAAATCGGTTAAGATTTAGCGATAGCTCCCATATATATGGTTCGTCCGATTTGGCCCTTTAGTCCTATAGAAGCTGTATTTTACATCCGATCGTTTTGAAATTTAGATCCATGAACCAACATTGCCAAATTTGAAGAAAATCGGTTCAGATTTAGATATAGCTCCCATATATATCTTTCGTCCGATTTGGTCCTTTAGTCCTATAGAAGCTGTATTTTACATCCGATCGTTTTGAAATTTAGAATGGTAGAGTTTCTTGATCCATGAACCAACATTGCCGAATTTGAAGAAAATCGGTTAAGATTTAGCTATACCTCCCATATATATGTTTCGTCCGATTTGGCCCTTTAGTCCTATAGAAGCTGTATTTTACATCCGATCGTTTTGAAATTTAGAATGGTAGAGTTTCTTGATCCATGAACCAACATTGCCAAATTTGAAGAAAATCGGTGCAGATTTAGATATAGCTCCCACATATATCTTTCGTCCGATTTGGTCCTTTAGTCCTATAGAAGCTGTATTTTACATCCGATCGTTTTGAAATTTAGAATGATAGAGTTTCTTGATCCATGAACCAACATTGCCAAATTTGAAGAAAATCGGTTAAGATTTAGCTATAGCTCCCATATATATGTTTCGTTCGATTTGGCCCTTTAGTCCTATAGAAGCTGAATTTTACATCCGATCGTTTTGAATTTTAGAATGGTAGAGTTTCTTGATCCATGAACCAACATTGCCGAATTTGAAGAAAATCGGTTAAGATTTAGCTATAGCTCCCATATATATGTTTCGTCCGATTTGGCCCTTTAGTCCTATAAAAGCTGTATTTTACATCCAATCGTGTTGAAATTTAGAATGGTAGAGTTTCTTGATCGATGAACCAACACTACCGAATTTGAAGAAAATCGGTTAAGATTTAGCTATAGCTCCCATATATATGTTTCATCCGATTTGGCTCTTTAGATCCAATCGTTTTTATACCCTACACCACACTGTGGTACAGGATATTATTTAAGTATAAAATGTCCCAAAAGTAAATTTATGTAAACAATTTATACATGAATTACAAAATTTATATATCAGAGTTATTCAATATTACGAGAGTGGTGTAGGGTATTATATAGTCAGCACCGCCCGACTTTAGCCTTTCCTTACTGGTTTTCTAATGAAGTTTGGACAAATTTTTATTTAGGTGACGCCTTGAAGTATACTTTGTTTATAGTGAGTTGCAAGATTGGCTTTTTGGCAATTTTGTTTTCGACATTTTTAAAAAATACTGCTCACTGACAGGACAACATCGCTTTTTAGCAAAGAAAATGCAATAAGATACCTTCCAGGGAGGAATGGGTTGGAAGAATACCGAAAATATTAACTGTAGCGTGATCCATTTCGAGTTTCCCTACTTTTTTTAAGGAAAAAAACACAGAAAATTCAAATTGAATGGGGAATGTTTATTATCATTTGGCATTTATTTTTTGAAGATTATGTCTATCAAATGTTGGCCGCGGCTACGTCTCAGATGGTCCATTCGTTGAGTCCAATTTTCGATGACTCGTTCGAGCATTTTGACTGGTAACTGGCGAATGACACGCGTGATGTTTTGCTCCAAGGCCTGACTCGAAGCAATCGACCTGCCCAAAACTTATCTGCTCATTGAAGTATTCTCTCAATAAATCCATTGATTGATACGATGTGTGGGAAGTGGCGCCGTCTCGTTGAAACCAAATGTCGGATCACGAGCTTCAATTTCAGGCATCACATAGTCGGTTATCATGGCACGATAACGGTCGCCATTGACGGTTACGTTCTCACCCGCAATAATTTTGGAAGAAATATGGACCGATGATTCTACCAGCCCACAAACCACACTAAACCGTTATTTTTTCTGGAGCTGAAGTGGCAGCTCTTGAATCTCTTCAAGTTGCTCTTCGTCCCAAATGCCGCAATTTTGCTTGTTTACATACCCATTGAGCCAGAAATGGGCCTCATCGCTGAACAAAATTTGGCTCGAAAACGTCGGATCTTCTTGGAACTTTTCAAGAGCCCATAGAGCGAAGCGATGTCGCTTGGGAAGGTCGGGCGGCTTCAGTTCTTGCACAAGCTGTATTTTGTATGCTTTCAATTTAAGATCTCGAAGTAAAATGTTCCAAGTCGTTCCATACGTCAGTCCGAGTTGCTGCGAACGGCGCCGAATCGACTCTCCACGGTCTTCGTGTACACTCTCAGCTACGGCCGCTACATTTTCTTCACTGCGTGCTGGACGTGGTCTATTCGGTCGAATATTATCCAATAATAAATGCCGGGTCTCAAGATAGGTGATGGTGTTGCGAATAGTACGCTCAATAAGCCGATTATGTTGACCATAAGTTGAGCGAAGTGCACGAAACACATTGCTCACAGAACGTGAATTTTCGTAATAAAGTTGAACGATTTGTAAACGCTCTTTAGGCGTAAGTCTTTCCATGATGAAATGCCAAACAATACTTAACAAAAATAACATGACAGCATGACACGACTCACACGTGATATGTCAAAAAAAGGCTATTGAAAAAAGGATCTCTACTTGGATCAGCCCTTATAACTATATACAGACTGTTTGAAATTTGATGGTGCAAACTCGCAAACAGCTTTTGACTGTCGCAGATGACTTGGCAGTTTTATATACGAGTATACCTCATATGGATAGCTGGGTATATGGATAGCTGTTCCGTATTGAGTAAACGTCTGGATAAAGCCTTTCTAAGAATTTTGAAAGATGTGGTATTCGTTTTGTTGGAAGCTATGTGTATCGGAGCTGGCCCGTGGTGCAGCTCTAGATACATCAGTTGGATTATGTGAGCTGGTGACGCCAAAAGCCACTATAACCTAACCTTACCTAAGGTTCCTTCAAATGACTATTTAGCTGTAGATGTATCTGCTGATGCATCTCTCAGCGAATACTCCAATCATACCAACCTCGTAACGCCGTTTTCTATTCCGACAACAACAATAGCCGCTAGAATAATGGAGGTGGGGTGGAGAGCTGTATCTATGGTTTAATTGTGCTAATGTTAGCGTTCAAATTGCTTGTTGAAGGTGGAAAAGACGTCATGTTGCTCGCAACATTAAAAACGACGATGTCCCGCAAGCCTTAATTTGTTTCTTAACTGTCGAACAAATGTTTGGATTTCACAGTGTCCGCGGATAGAGCGCAAACTCCCAGTTGCTGCTGCTCCTTCCCAGGTTCCTATCAGACTAGGCGATTTTGGTTGGTTGGTTTGTTGTTCATGGTCTTCAGAATTAATGAAACGCTTCTGCAACAACCAGAGGGGAACCTGTTGATGTAATGATGACTACGACGACGACTGCTGACGAAGAAGTGGTAGTTGTTGCCTCTCATTGTTTCCATAGTGTCTTTCACTGAACCACTGCGGCTGATGGTAGTGGCGGCGGGCGGTGGTAGTTGCTGGCCGGTGGCCGGTGATGGCTCACAGTTTTGGTAGTGATTATTGATTGTTATTCTCTGGGCAGTGGGTGTTCTTTCTTTTCAGTATCTTCCCCGAATATATCAGCATCATCGCCGAAGAAGAAAAACAAGAACAACAGCAACAAAACTAAATTTACAAAAAATAATCTTGTACAACATTGTAATTACCACATCGAATATGAACGGTTTTGTAGAGTCTTCAATCTTCGGTAATCTTTTGCCTTCGATTTATTCATTAATTAGTTTTGAAGCATTAAATTTTAATGATTCCATTTTTCTTTGATTTCTTCCCTCGTTCTTCTTACCCACTCAGATATATAGTTAAAAGTTTGCCATCGCTAATGGATGAAGCGTGTGAAAATTATTAGATAGTGGCTGATTGAGTTGAAAATTTAGATTTTTTTTACAAAACGAAATGTGTATTGGACGTATCAGTTTAGGAGCTGACAACATTTTATTTAAAAAGCTACTAGGAACTGGGTTGAATAATGCAAATATTCAATAGGGCTAATTTTTAGGCCAAAATGGACCATATCCATCCGCCCGTCTGTATGCCTTTAGAATACCTTTTTTCTAATCAAAGTGCAGGTCGCAATTATGCTCCGATAACTGCGAAATTTTGCTGGAGCTTATCAAGGACGATCTCAATTTTAATTAGTGAAAATCGGTTCAGATATAGATGTTTTTTTCCTTTATTTATTCCTCGAAGAAACATAGGGCTTCAACAAGATATTTCCAACATAACTATTACATGAAATAATTTTTGCTTCTTCCCATGATTTGTCGATTGCTGCTAGCTCTTTTCTTACTGTTCTGCCCCAAGTATTTTTAGGTCTTCCTCGTTGTCTACTTCCTTGGGAGTTCCATTCCAAGGCCATCCTGGTTACGCTTCCAATTGGCTTTCTCAAGGTATGTCCTATCCATTTCCACTTTCTGCGTTTTATTTATATGTGGATGGGTTCCTTCCGGCTCAAGCTCCACAGATTTTCATTGGTTATGCTGTTAGGCCAAAATATTCCACATATGTTGCGCAGACTTTTATTTATAAAAACTTGTAGTCGTTGTCTTATCGACTCGTTAGTCAACCATGTCTCACTTCCGAACAAAAGAGTAGATTTAACGCGTGCGCGGTACTCCTCGTGATATGTGGTGCGCGCCATATATTTTTGAGTCTGCCGAAAGCAATTCTAGCTTTATTAAGCCTTTTTGCGACATCCTCATTAACCCCGCCGTTTACAGACATTGTGCTTCCTAAGTAGCAGAAGCTTTCAACGTATTCTATTTGCTGGTTGTCAATAGAAATATGACCGTTGTTATTATTATTAAGGCGCATTGCATATGTCTTTTTTATACTCTCTTAACTAACTTCACAAGATCGTTCGCTTTATCTTGCATGTCTGAAAGTTTATGCGATAGGAGACAGATATCGTCTGCATAATCTAAGTCTTCAAGGTGTCTTTGGAAACTCTATGCTATACCCCTTTTCTAGATGCATGAAACAATCCATTACCACTGCAAAGCGGAGTGGTGAGATTGGGCAGCCCTGTCTTACGCCCATGTTAGTCGTAAAAGTTTCACTGACTGACCATTATGTAGTACCTGCAGTTCGGCGTTGGAGTACATAGATTTGATAATTTTAATTATTTTGTTTGGCACTCCCTTTTCAATTAGAACTATTCATATTGCGCTTCTTTTGATGGCATGAAAGGTTTTTTTAAATCAATGAACAGTAGGTATAAAGGTGATTTCTACTCGATCGACTGTTCTATAATTATTCGGAGTGTGTTTGCCTGATGTACTCAACTACGATGTGGACGAAACCCAGCCTGTTCATCTCTAAGTTCAGCCTCTACAGTTTCTAGCCTTTTGAGAATTATTGTAGCCAGTACCTTGTAGATGGAGTTGAGCAAGGTAATACCCCTCCAGTTCTCACATTCTCTAATATCGTCCTTTTTTTGGTAACTTGATCAGTGCCCCTAGTCCACGAACAGTCTATAAACCTCGTTTTCCAAGCCTGCACAATATGCAGATGTATGATCATTTCGCCAATTTCTGGATCTATTAAAAAGAGATATAGATGTAGCTTCCATATATATGTATCATGAGGTACAGAGAAGTTTCATAAACTAACACAGTACAACACATAATTTTGGGACTCAATTCTGAGAATTGGACGTGAACTTAGCCCCAAAAATTAGAACTTCTTCATCATTCGTTTAGTCAAGTTGGCTCAATTAATAATTTAATGGCCATACGACTTTTTTGCTCAAGGTGAATTTTTATCACTTTTTCTATATTTTAACACGGTTATATCTCGGTGTACCGTATGGAATATCTCTTTTGTGTCTGAAGCAAAGTTTTATATATTGAATAGGGGAAAAAATGCGGAACAAACCTACCCGAAATAGTGCATCCAGTGCTTTAAAAATCGCAAAAATATCCAGTTTTAACATTTTTGTCCGACCTTTTTTGCTCAATAACTGGATTACAAATCCACAAATATGCTGTTTATACCCTACACCACACTGTGGTACAGGGTATTATAAGTTTGTTTCACGGCAGATGTTTGTAACACCTAAAAATAACACAGCTAGACCCACCTTAAAGTATACCGATCGACTCAGAATCACTAGCTGAGTCGATTTAACGATGTCTTTCCGTCCGTCCGTCTGTCCATGTAAAGTTGTTCGTCGACTACAGGTCGCAATTTCACTCCGATCGTTCTGAAATTTTGCAGTTTAGAGTATTTCGCCGCTGTTAAGATCGCTATTGAATTTGGTTGAAATCGGTTCAGATTTAGATATAGCTCCCATATATATCTTTCGTCTGATTTGGCCCTTTAGTCCTATAGAAGCTGTATTTTACATCCGATCGTTTTGAAATTTAGAATGGTAGAGTTTCTTGATCCATGAACCAACATTGCCGAATTTGAAGAAAATCGGTTAAGATTTAGCTATAGCTCCGATATATATGTTTCGTCCGATTTTGCTCTTTAGTCCTGTAGAAGCTGTATTTTACATCCAATCATTTTGAAATTTAGAATGGTAGAGTTTCTTGATCCATGAACCAACACTACCGAATTTGAAGAAAATCGGTTAAGATTTAGCTATAGCTGCCATATATATGTTTCGTCCGATTTGGCCTTTAGTCCTATAGAAGCTGTATTTTACATCCAATCGTTTTGAAATTTAGAATGGTCGAGTTTCTTGATCCATGAACAAACATTGCCGAAATTGAAGAAAATCGGTTAAGATTTAGCTATAGCTCCCATATATATGTTTCGTCCGATTTTGCTCTTTAGTCCTGAAGAAGCTGTATTTTACATCCAATAATTTTGAAATATAGAATGGTAGAGTTTCTTGATACATGAACCAACACTACCAAATTTGAAGAAAATCGGTTAAGATTTAGCTATAGCTCCCATATATATGTTTCGTCCGATTTGGCCCTTTAGTTCTATAGAAGCTGTATTTTACATCCAATCATTTTGAAATTTAGAATGGTAGAGTTTCTTGATCCATGAACCAACACTGCCGAATTTGAAGAAAATCGGTAAAGATTTAGCTATATCTCCCATATCTATGTTTCGTCCGATTTGGCCCTTTAGTCCTATAAAAGCTGTATTTTACATCCAATCGTTTTGAAATTTAGAATGGTAGACTTTATTGATCCATGAACCAACACTACCGAATTTGAAGAAAAAATTGGCACTTTAGTTCTATAGAAGCTATATTTTACATCCAATCGTTTTGAAATTTAGAATGGTAGAGTTTCTTGATTCATGAACCAACATTGCCGAATTTGAAGAAAATCGGTAAAGATTTAGCTATAGCTCCCATATATATGTTTCATCCGATTTGGCTTTTTAGATCCAATCGTTTTTATACCCTACACCACACTGTGGTACAGGGTATTATTTAATTATAAAATGTCCCAAAAGTAAATTTATGTAAACAATTTATACATGAATTAAAAAATTTATATATCAGAGTTATTCAATATTACGAGAGTGGTGTAGGGTATTATATAGTCGGCACCGCCCGACTTTAGCCTTTCCTTACTGGTTTTAAATTGTAATCGTCCAAAATTGGATGATTTTTGACGTTTGAGGTCATATCGTCCCAAAAATAGGCTATCAGGATCGATAAAACTTGTTTACTGGGAATTTGAAACGGCGTATTGTCATTATTTTGATGAAACAAATTTAAGCGGTACAAATTTTACGACGAACAAAGTGTGCAAAAGTTGTTAAAATACCCTTAAAATGTGGAGACGTGGAAAAGGTGTACAGTTTTCGTTTATGATGGTTAATGAAAAGCGAATCTTTCACAAATATGCTTTCGAACTATTATAACGACCTATGTGCATGGGACGCATTGAAACAAGTCATCGAATGCGTGTTAGGAAAGAACCGTGTACAGCGAGATGACATACATACACGAGTGGACAAGTTGCTGTATTATTTTGAAAAAATCAATGCATCCATGACGTTAAAATTACATCTCCATCTTAATACCATTTTGGAACAATTACCTTATTAATTCGATGAAAAAAGGGAGAGGTTTCACGAGGTTACCATGCCAATGGAAAAGCGATCAAAGGCAAAATATTAGATGCATTGCTTGCGGAGGTTTTTTGGTGGAGATCTTAAATTATGCAGTTTGAAGATGAAAGCCCCGAAGATGAAGATGACACTGAAATTGGTGAACACACTGAACAAAGCATGCTCTTGAATATTATTCCTAACTCGGATGATGATGTAGTCTCAGAACATGAATATGAACAACTAACGAAAGGAAGGATATTGACAATTATTGAAAATGTTCTAAATTTTGTTTCCATGCGTAGATAACGTATACAAATCTCATATAGTCTGTGTAAGAATAGCTGTAATATGAATCGAAATTTTCATTTTCATGCAAAATAAAGTTTATAAAGAGAAATAAAAACAGCATATTTGTGGATGTGTAATCCAGTTATTGAACAAAAAAGGTGAAAAATGGTCAAAATTTACATTTTTGCGATTTTTGAGGCACTTGTTCCCCATTTTTTGCTCATATTCAATATCTACAGGTTTACTTCACACACAAAATACATATTCCGTACGGTATACCGAGATAAAAACGTGTTAAAATATAGAAAAAGTGCTAAAAATCCAACTTGAGCAAAAAAATCGTATGGCCATTAAGTTATTAATTGAGCCAACATGACTTAACGAATGATAAAGAAGTTCTTATTTTTGGGGCTACTTCACGTCCAATTCTCAGAATTGAATTCCAAAATCAATGAGCTGAAAAATGCTGTACCGTGTAAGCTTAAGTACTGCCAAATTTCAAAAAATGTGGCTCAGGTGTAGATATAGCCCTCACATACATATTCGTTCATTCCGATTTGTCATATAAGGGTAGGTCTTTCTCAAGTGTCACAGGCCAAAAATTAGATCTTTCTCAAATTCTCAGAAAATGTTGCCCTAGTATGTGGGAGTAATGACACACAATATTAAAAAAATTAAATGAAAATTGGTGGCAGGGGGCGAGGTCAAAGTTCAGAAAAATTGATTTTTTGCCTCTGTAATAGGATTTTCAAGTTAATTTAAATGCTACAAGGCATAAGACATTATAAATAGAAAATATCGTTTCTTGAAGCAATTTCCGCGTACTTTTCATAAGAAATACTAATTTTAATTTTAATTTTTTTTCGGTCACTTTTCGCGGAAACAAAAATATAAATTGCGATGTCTCAGAATCGATCTAATTTTTTTTCCTTAAATTTTTTATAAAAAATGGTCCATATGTACTCTACCGATGGTGTAAATTTTGGAGTGGGGACGACATAGGTTCAGAAGTTACATTATAATAACTGAAAATCTTCACAAAATTACAAAGTCTGAGTAATGACCTCCCACATACTAGGGCAACATTTTCTGAGAATTTGAGAAAGATCTAATTTTTGGCCTTTGACACTTGAGAAAGACCTACCCATAAGTGGTATACAAATCCTATCTTACATACAGTATTTGTGGAAATTGGTAGAATCAAGTTTATTGATAAAAGAACAAAGACCGTGTGGACATTGCCCCACATATACTGGGTGCTTTTGTAGACGTGTGGTTTTCAATATGGCAATACTTTTTTGGTTTGCCATTTCATAATGAAAAGAATAACTCCGGCACAACTTTTGAAAATCATGCAAATTTATTACCAAAATAACGGTTAGGTTCGCGCGACATAATCGCCCAGCAGAGTGGGTAATTCGAGCAACCATCGATCGGTTTCGCACCACGTTTACTCTAGTGTATAATTCCCATGCTCAGAGACGCCGTACAGTGTGCACCAAAAGCGCGATTGCTGCTGTGGAGCAGAGTACCGAAGAAGACTCGAATGAGTCAATCCGCTATCGCGCACAACAATTGGAACTGTGCCCATCCAATATATGGAAAATTTTGCGGAAGAATCTTGGTTTGCGGGCTTACAAAATCCAACTCGTGCAAGAATTGAAGCCGAACGCCCATCAAGCGCGTCGCACGTTCGGTGAATGCGCCCACAACGTGATGGCCACCGATCCTGATTTTCAGAAGAAAAATTTGTTCAGCGATGAAGCTAATTTTGGATGAATGAGTACGTTAATAAAGACAATTGTCGCGTTTGGAGTAATGATAATACACAAGCCATTTATTTTGCCTCTAAACGCTATAAATGCTACAATTTACATCCAATCATTTCGAATTTTGGTGAGGAGGAGTTCCTTTACCCAAGCACGAACGCTGCCGAATTTAAAGAAAATAGGTTAAAATTTATAAAGGCATTTTATGTGTCTACAAGCTGTCAGATAGATTAAATTTTTTAGCTCTCACCGATGTTGAAAATTAGGGTAAAATATATCCCTCATGTAGATTTACCTCTAATTGGGCTTCTAAGCGCTATAAAAGTCGTTTTTTTATCCCCTCGCCTTAGAGAGGAGGGGATATGGTTCATTTGCTACGAGCCAAAAGTGTATCGAAGGAGTGAGCTAAGACCCTAAGTATGTTAGGCGGATATCCGTTTTGGGTAATTTTAAGTCGAATGAGTAATGTCCGTCCGTCTGTCTGTCTGCTGGCTGGTGCGCACGATAACTCGCGAAAGGAGTAACTGATTGAGTTCAAATTTGGTATGTGGTAATATTTTCTTCTAACTCCGGCTAAGTTCGAAGATGGACCATATTGGTCCACTCCTTCTAGTACCTCCCCCACAAATGGTTAATATTTAGTGAATTATTGATTACTTAATAACATCTATACTACTTATTTGAATCCTCTGAAATTCTACCCATAGTATCGGGTCCGTCAATAAGAGCGCTACAAAAGTTTTTTTAAATAAAACAAAAACGGTTTTGGATATCAATGAAATTCTTTATTCCTGTGAAAGTACGCTCGATGCCATTATGTATGGAACTCGATTTCTTTTCCATGGCCACCACGGGCACGCTTGCAGAAGTCCAGACGCTGAACCCAATTTTCGGCGGTTTTCAAGCATAAATCGGCCGATACTGCTGCAATTTCACGTTCGATATTCGTACGAAGTTCATCAATCGTCGCTGGCTTGTTGGCATAGACCATAGACTTGACGTAGGCCCACAGGAAATAGTCTAACGGCGTCAAATCGCACGACCGAGGCGGCCAATCGACTGGACCATTTCGTGTGATAACACGTTCTCCAAACTTGGTTTCCAATAAATTGATTGTAGCATTCGCTATGTGGCTTGTGGCGCCGTCCTGTTGGAACCACATGTCCTCCAAGTCCATATCATCCAATTGGGGCCAAAAATATTCGGATATCATTGAACGGTAGCGATTCCCATTCACAGTAACGTGCCGGTCTTGATCATCACGGAAGAAGTACGGCCCAATGACGCCGCTGGCCCATAAACCGCACCAACCCGTAATTTTTTCGGGATGCAATGATGACTCATGCAGTACGTGTGGATTGCTGTCTGACCAATAACGCATATTTTGTTTATTGACGAAGCCATTCAGCCAGAAATGAGCCTCATCGCTGAAGATTCGCGCTCTTAACGTTGAGGCCACTGACTCCGAATTTCGGTAGTAAATTTTAATAATTTCGACTCGTTGTTGGCTCGTATATCTTTCCATCATGAAATGGCAAACCTTACTGAAGGAAAATGTCAAAAGAGCGGCAAAAAATATGGCGTCGTTTGCTGTCCCTGTCGGTCTACTTTTGTAGCGTCCCTGTTGAAAAACCCTTTATTAGTTTATTAGTCACTATTACCTCGAGAAAACTGGGCGAAGTTTCCACGCCCTTTTGGTACCTCCCACACAAATGGACCATTTTACACCAAAAGTTAACAGCTTATAACTTTAATACCAGTGCATATAAATACTTGAAATTTTGTACAGTGTAATGCTTTTGTAGTACCGAGAGACCAGAGAAAAGTGACCGTTATTGGAACGCCCCTTTTGGTGCCTCCCACACAAATGTACCAACAGTTAACAGCTTTTAACTTTAATACCAGTACATACTTTAAAGTTATTAAATGCAATTTAAATTGATAATAATTTAATTAAAACAAAAAAAATAGTAAATTTACTAATTTTTTTTGGGACTCAAGGTGAGGGGATTCATAAGTCGGTTTACCCGACTGAACTTTCTACTTGTACGTCTGAGCATTACTAAATGTGTCACAAACGATTTTATTGTTCCAGCAGATCTAAAATATAATTTAATTTTATATATCGACGGATTGTTTCCAATAAGTGCTATATTAGGATTTTCGATAGTGGGATTTTGATGCAAAAAGCTTTAGCTTTGATGCTTTTGACTGCAGAATCCTAAAATATCTAATATTACCTAAAATGCGCTATTACACTAGAAAATGAATATTTAAATCGAAAAATACTTAGAGTTATGAATTGCAAGTCTTATTCAAATGTGGGCAACACAGAAAATGTAGAAAACTGTATGTTTAAAAAAAATAAAACATTCAAATAAATCGCCATATTCACTATATTTCGGAACGGTCAGCTTCCAATTTGCGCGAGTAAATGGAAGTATTTAAAGGGTATTCCAACAAGGGGTGTTATTTTGGTATACAAAGAAAAATTAAATTTTTTGAGATAAATGATCGGAAGTTTATTTCATAATAAAGAGGAAGGTATGCCGTTAATAATGAAAAACAACATCAGCCAAATGGACACCACGACCACGCTTACAGGACCATATCCTTTTCATGAAATTTTCCATAACCAAATCGCAAAGTGGCTGCCCTATCGATAGCCTCACGAATTCTATCTTTGAGGTCTTGAATCGACGCTGGACTGTTGGCGTAGACCTTATCCCAAAGGAAGAAGTCGCAAGGTGTTAAATCACAAGATCTCGGTGGCCAATTGTGATCACCTCTTCGAGAGATAACACGGTCCGGAAACTTTTCTCGTAACAGAGCAATGGTTTCGTTGCTTGTGTGGCATGTAGCGCCGTCCTGTTGAAAGTAAACGTTGTCCAGATCATCCAACTCCGACCATAAAAAATCATTAATCATCTCTCGATAGCGCAATTCATTCACCGTAACTGTTGATCCAACCACATTTTCGAAAAAGTAAGGTCCAATGATCCCGCCGGACCATAAACCGCACCAAACAGTCACACGTTGAGGATGGAGAGGCTTCTCAACAATAAGTCTTGGGTTTTCCGAGCTCCAGATGCGACAATTTGGTTGTTGACGTAGCCACCGAGGTGGAAATGGGCCTCATCTGACAAGATGCATTTCAAGGACCCAATCAGCAAAGACATGACGTTGTTGATAATCGGCCGGCTTGTGTTCTTGTGTTAACTGAACTTTATAAGCCTTAAGACCCAAGTATTTATGCAAGATACGGTGTAATGACGTTTGTGGAATGCCCAATTCCAAAGAACGACGAAGAATGGACAAACCTTGGTTTTCTTTAACACTTTGAGCTACAGCAGCAATATTCTCAATTGTTCTTGAGCGACGTGCACGGGTTTTATTCTTCACATTTTGTAGTGAATTTTAATAATTTCAGTGCGTTGTTGAATCGTGTATCGTTCAATTTTTAGTAATGGCGTAGTTTCTACTTGTCAAATGTCAAAGGATAAAAGCTTCAAAAGTGACAGCTACCGAAATACCAGGTGACTCAAAATAACACCTCTTGTTGGAAAACCCTGTATAAGCTCGATAAAGCCGGTATAACTTTTGAATTAAATGAATTATAAGGGCTAGATATGCTGGAAACATAACTTCCAGGTGGAAACAGAAGTTTAGAAACAGTCGATAAAACAATTAGAAAAAACTCGATTTTTTTCAAAAACATAGTTTTTTGCTGGCACGAAAATAAACCATAAAAATAGAAAAAAAATCGCAACGTATTGTTAGTTCCATTTTTATTAAAGCTAGCATCCTAACGAAGAAAACTGTGCCTATTTGAAAAAATTTATGGATAAATGTATATATTATGGCCTATATTTTAAAAATGGGGAAATTCAAAAAATAATTTTTCATATTTTTTTATTTTGGCAGTTTTGTTTGGGTGGTACCAAAAGGGGTGTGGCAATAACGCCAATTTTTATACCCAACACCACACTGTGGTACAGGGTATTATAAGTTTGTTTCATGGCCGATGTTTGTAACACCTAAAAATACTACAGCTAGACCCACCTTAAAGTATACCGATCGACTCAGAATCACTAGCTGAGTCGATTTAACCATGTCTGTTCGTCCGTCGGTCTGCCCATCTTAAGCTGTTCGTCAAGTACAGGTCGCAATTTCACCCCGATCGTTCTGAAATTTTGCAGTTTGGAGTCTTTCGCAGCTGTAAAGATCCCTATTGAATTTGGTTGAAATCGGTTCAGATTTAGATATAGCTCCCATATATATCTTACGTCCGATTTGACCCTTTAGTCCTATAGAAGCTATATTTTACATCCAATCGCTTTGAAATTTAGAATGGTATAGTTTCTTGATTCATGGACCAACATTGCCGAATTTGAAGAAAATCGGTTAAGATTTAGCTATAGCTCCCATATATATGTTTCGTCCGATTTGGCTCTTTAGTCCTGTAGAACCTGTATTTTACATTCAATCGTTTTAAAATTTAGAATGGTAGAGTTTCTTGATCCATGAACCAACATTGCCGAATTTGAAGAAAATCGGTTAAGATTTAGCTATAGCTCCCATATATATGTTTCGTCCGATTTGGCCCTTAAGTGCTATAGAAGCTGTATCTAACATCCAATTGTTTTGAAATTTAGAATGGTAGAGTTTCTTGATCAATGGAACAACATTGCCGAATTTGAAGAAAATCAGTTGAGAGTTAGCTATAGCTCCCATATATATGTTTCATCCGATTTGGCTCTTTAGTCCTGTAGAAACTGTATTTTACATCCAATCGTTTTAAAATTTAGAATGGTAGAGTTTCTTGATCCATGAACCAACATTGCCGAATTTGAAGAAAATCGGTTAAGATTTAGCTATAGCTCCCATATATATGTTTCGTCCGATTTGGCTCTTTAGTCCTGTAGAAGCTGTATTTTACATCCAATCGTTTTGAAATTTAGAATGGTAGAGTTTCTTGATTCATGGACCAACATTGCCGAATTTGAAGAAAATCGGTTAAGATTTAGCTATAGCTCCCATATATATGTTTCGTCCGATTTGGCTCTTTAGTCCTGTAGAAGCTGTATTTTACATCCAATCGTTTTGAAATTTAGAATGGTAGAGTTTAGAGATAAATAAAATTGCAAACTTTATATTTCAGTGTTATTCAATATTACGAGAGTGGTGTAGGGTATTATATAGTCGGCCCCGCCCGACTTTAGCCTTTCCTTACTGGTTTAATATACTATTGGTACTATAAAAACATTACACTGTACACAATTTTAAGTATTTGTTGGACTGGAATCAAAGTTATAAGCTGTTATCATTTTGTGCAAAATGGTACATTTGTATGAGAGGTACCAAAAGGGGCGGGGCAACTTGTGCAGCAATCCATGTTAAAAGCCGTTAACTTTTTGTGTAAAATGGTCCATTTGTATGGGAGGTACCAAAAGGGGCGAGGCAACTTAACTAATTTTTCTAAAGATGATAGCGGTTAATAAACTAACACTATGTGTGGAATTGTGAATGATTCTGGGTCAGTGTTACCAGAAGAATTTGACCTAAAATCATCAAAATAGGGTCACAAAAATCGTCAATTCGTCAAAATAAATGTTCGAAATCGTCAAAATATCGTCAACACAAAAATTTACCAGTTACATACAGTTTTTGCGTTTTTTTTCAGGCGAAGATCATGTTTCAGGGACAGATATGTATTCATAGGCACTCTCAAATGATTTTGCGGATCCTCAAATTGAACTTATTCAAATTTTGTGAACCGATCTCATAGTCTTGAACATATTTTATACATATTAGATTCTTTGGATTTAGATATACTTCTAATAGAAGGATCCCAATCGATTTTATTTATTTACTTCATAGAAGCCATGGACTACATAGAACCATTCACACCAACACGGTCCACCGTAGATCCATAGTTTAATATAGCCCCATTCAAAAGTTTCCACTACATTCTACTTCTTGACACATTTGAAACCACAAGTGCCAACTGGGTAGTCTGAATTAATATGTATTTAATTTTACCTAGATCGATTCGCAGAATTATTGGCGAAATTTGTAAAATTTGGCTATTTGCGTTGAAATTGACCCAAAATCATACATACGAGAATTGACCTCAATGGCAAAAATTCGGCAATTTGTATTTTATTTTATCCATGACCAAGTGGCCTCATTGGTCCATATTTTGACTTAGCCACACACAAAGTCCCCATTCGATTTGACTTTGTGACCTGAAAGAAAAACAACTTTCTATCAATTGGGCGAAACAAATAATTACAAACGATTTCTTTAAACTGAAACCATTCGTTGGAACAATGACCTCCTATGTCCAACTTTTAATATAGCACATACTTAAAAATGTGAACTGCAATTACATCTACCGATTCCGCAACATAACCCAGTTCCAGCGACTTTTCCTGTTATGTCATTGGATGCCATCGAATCCTTATTTGTTTCAATGATCGTCCATAATATTTGCAAATTTGTCAACATTTCTAATTTTTATTCTAAATTTTTTTATAAATTTTAGCGTGAATTATATCCCGAAGGAATTAAAAAAAATCTATAATACATATATGAAAAATTTGTATTTTTTTCTTTGTATGATATGGAATATAATAAAAAATCGTAATTTCGAGGCAAAAATCGTCAAATCGTCATTTCTGGCAACACTGTTCTGGGTAGTAGTTGTTATACTCTTTATTGACAAAAAGAAACTGAAAAAATTATATTATGTATGTATTACAAAAAGTATAGAAATATTTTTATGACAGAACAAAAGTAGATTGAATTGTTTCATTTTCGTATTTTAAAAGGGGGGTTGATATTGCTACAGTGTTTATGCTCTAACATTCCCCCCCTCGTGAACCAGATATGGGTTCACTACTTGCTAAATCCAATACTGCTAGCTTCGATGCTGGTCGACGAGTAACACCATTTAGTGTTTTGACATCTGCAAACCGGACTTGGCCATCTTTTGAAGGGTAAATTTCCACAACTCGACCTTTATGCCACTGGTTTCTTGCTAGACTTGAATCCAAAATAATAACAATGTCATCAATCTGAATTGGGCTGGCTGTATCTCTCCACTTTGGTCTTTGCATCAGTTGAGGAAGGAATTCCAGGACCCATCTTTTCCATAAGCGGTCTTTTAAATTTTGTGACACCTTCCACTGTTTACGGAGACAAATATTTTCTTCCACAGTGCTTGGGGTCTGCGTGGCATTCAGACAGCCGAGCAAAAAATGGTTGGGCGTAATGGGTTCATCATCTTCCGAGGAAATTGGTATTTCGGTCAAAGGTCGACTATTTATTATATTCTCTGCTTCTATGAGAACACTTCGAAATGTTTCCAGCCGTGGCGTGTCTTCTTTCAGGGTTTTCAAAAGTAAACGCTTTACGATCCTTATCAGTCTTTCGCAACATCCACCTGAACTAGGGTTGGCTGGACAATTGAATATCCATTCAATATTGTGTTTAGCCGCTTCGTGGAACATTTCATCAGTATTGAGAAGCTGATCTTCCTTCTTCAAAAGCTTCTGAGCAGCGATGAAATTACTTCCGTTGTCACTTCGGATTCTTACTGGTGTTCCACGACGATTAATGAAGTTCCGAAAACACAAAATGAAGGAATCGGTTGAAAGGTCATCTGCTATTTCTATATGCGCTGCTCTGACCGTCAAACATGTAAATATAACAGCCCATTTCTTTTCTTTGCGTCGTCCAACTGCAACATTAAAAGGGCCAAATAGGTCAACACCTGTATAACTGAATGGACGTACGAAAGGAGTAACCCGATCTGGCGGCAACTGTCACATTAAAGGCTGTTTTGGTTTTGCATTGTCGTATTTACACACAGCACAGTTCTTCACCACATTCTTGTAGATTGATTTTATATGTGGAATCCAATATTTTTGACGCAAATCATTGATGGTTATTGCCATATTTTGGTGGTAATTCTTGATATGATAATGCCGCATTATTAATTCTGAAACATAATGTTTTCTTGGCAAAATAATAGGTCTCCTTGATTCCATGGGTAAATACAGTGCTTCATCTAAACGGCCATTAATCCTCAGAACACAATGCTCATCCAAATATGGGACCAATGAATATATTGTACTTGATTTAGAAATTGGTTGTGATTTTTTGAGGCATCTTATTTCCTCCGAAAAACATTCATGCTGTACTAAACGACATAAAATCATCTCAGCGTCTTTTAGCTCTTCTGTACATAAACAATCTGAAGAGTGACGTTGCTATATAAAACGTATAACCCACGCCATGGTCCGTTTTAATTTGACGTAAGAAGAAAATCGATGAAACTCTATGATTTTAGGGTGATCTGTAAAGGTTTTACTTCTTCTTCCAACATATCACAATTAGTGACATCAAACTTGGGCCAACTGGATTCCTCTTGCTTTATAAAATCAGGTCCGGCAATCCACAATCCATTATGGATGAATTATGGAGGATATTTTGGACGAGTCCCAGCGTCGGCAGGGTTGAGATATGTTGGGACTCATTTCCATTGTCTTGGTGCAGAGTTCTTAAGAATTTCAGCCACTCTGTGGCTAACGAAGGCTTTGAAGCGGCGTTCGGTAGAATGTACCCAACGAACAACAGTTTGAGAATCAGACCAATAATATTCTGAAGATATTTCAAATTCAAAGCTTTTAGATACTGTCTTGGCTAAACGTATGCCCAATACAGCAGCTTGCAACTCCAGCCGTGGAATGCTCATTAACTTCTTTGGAGCACATCGAACTTTGCCTATTACAAACGAAACGTCGATACCAGCTTCATGGAATATTCTCAAATAACACACTGCGGCAAAAGCATCTTGGCTGGCATCAACGAAAACGTGCAGCTGAATATTAATGGCATTAAAAAGATTGGATGACAAACATCTTGGAATCTTGAAACATTTAACCTCTTTAAATTCCTTCCACCAGGCATTGAATTTCGTGTGTAGACATTCTGGAATTGGGTCATCCCAATCAACATCTTCTTTCCAAAAATATTGCATAAATATTTTTGAATAGAGTAAGAAATCAGCTATTAATCCAAATGGATCGAAAACGGAGATGACAATTTTTAGCATTTCTCGCTTGGTAGGGACTCGTTTCCCATGAAGGACATCGTAGTTAAGACCAAGAAACTGGGTTTTGAATTCGAGGATATCGCTGTGTTTGTTCCAAAACATACCAAGGATTTTGTCAACTGTAGATTGTTTTTCCATATTAACTGGGCTTGCAGCTTCTGGGGTATTATTATTCATGGCAATTTCAATATCTTCACGATTTGACACAAATCCGCGTAATTCAAAACCCGCTTTTGAATGAATTTCAACAACTTCCTTGCACACACGTAGGGCATCTTCTTCATTGGAAAAACTGCAGACAAAATCATCCACGTAATGTTTATTTGTTATGGCATAAACAGCATCAGGAAACTTGGAAGTATGATGTTTGGCATTTTGATTTTTCACAAACTCAGCACAGCAAGGCGAACAAATTGCCCCAAAAATCATTGAGGTCATAACGTAATGCTCAATAGGCTTGCTTCTGTCGCCATCTCGTCAAAGAAATCGTTGTGCTTGTTGATCTTCCATACGAATCTTCACTTGAGAGAACATCTCTTTAATGTCAGCAGCAACTCCAACGACTCCATTACGAAACTGGAGAAGAATGTTAAGTAAAGGCTTTGCTTGTTCAGGTCCCTTCACCAGAGCAGAATTTAATGACGCATTCGAGACCTTGGCTGCAGCGTCAAATACAACCCGAAGTTTTGCAGGTTTATGTGGGTTCACAACTCCAAAGTGTGGCAAGTACCATATAGGGAGATTTGTGTCGGCGATTTCCACTTCCGATAATTTCCGAGCATAATCTTTTTGAATGTACTTATCTATCTCGGCTATATAGCGAGCAGCAAAGTCCGCGTCTTGAGGCATTCTTCTCTCGATAGAAAATAACCTTTTCTTGGCCATGGCATAGCTTTCAGGTAGCTGTGGTGGATACTTTTCGCAGAGAAGTCCAATTTCGAATCGTTGATCAACGCGTTTGATTGTTCTCTCCATAATTTCTCGTCCTATTTTGTCATTGTCAGAAAGAAGTGGTTCCGTTTCCGAATTCGTTCCAAAATTTTCAGTTGAAAAGAAATCAGTTACCATATTATAAATATTTTGCGTTGGCCGCACTTCACTCAAATGCAAAACCATTGGGTTTACAGAAGATGACGATATTGAAGGACCATATGCAACCCAACCAAGTTTTGTTTTGAAGGCAACTGGTAACGAATTGTCGGCTTCCTTAATGGATGCAGGAATAGCCAAATGAATGTTATCCAGTCCAAGCAAAAGAATGGGAGTGGCATTGTTGTAGTTGTGGATTGGAAGTTCAGACAAATGTGGATAGACTTCCTTACTAAACGATTGCGAGGGCAAATTATTGACAGTGTGTAAATTCTTTAGTGAATAACGAGTTTTTGGTTCATCAAGTCCTTCAATTTTGCAACTGACTTTATACGACGTTTCCGACACGATGTTATCCCCATACCATTGGAGAGTGAGAGTAGTTTGCTGACCTTTAAGTCCTAGTTGATTGGCGATATTTTCATCCAGTAACGAAATTGACGAACCTTCGTCAAATATGGCAAAAACCTTCAAAAAACCAGACGGGCCGAATATCTTTATTGGAAGAATTTTGAAAAGTTTACTTGCCTCTATCTGGCTCCTACAATTGAGAAGAGGCTGTGATGTTTCGACTTCGACTGCAGCTTGTACGTTCTCATGGAGAATCTGGTGGTGGGGTCGTATACAGTTGTTAATTCCACACTTTTTCTTCGATCGGCAATTATTTGATCCATGACCTTTTCTCAAACAGCAAAAACAGAGCTTCAATTCCTTCACCTTCTCCTAACGTATATTGACTGGAAGCTCTTCAGTAAAGGTCTTACATTTATATATGGTGTGCTGTCCTTGACATATAAAACATTTGATCGGAAGTTTTTTCTCCTTCTGTTCTTCGATCAGCATCACAGGACGTGCCTGACTACTTTGTGGGGTGTTAATAGACATAACACTTATGACATTAGCTAACTCTCCAAGTCATTCGGAGAAATCAGAAATATTTGGAAAAGGCTTAATCGAAAGGCTGGCTTTTGCCCATTCGTATTGCTTGTCCAGAGGCAATTTGGACACTAATTCATCCAG
Source organism: Eudasyphora cyanicolor (assembly GCA_963930755.1). Classification (NCBI taxonomy): domain Eukaryota; kingdom Metazoa; phylum Arthropoda; class Insecta; order Diptera; family Muscidae; genus Eudasyphora; species Eudasyphora cyanicolor. The sequence goes on from OZ005735.1 coordinate 161,670,124, forward strand.
TAATGTAGAATTCATCAAATGATGGGAACAGTTGGCGGAGTTAAGAAATGCTATCACATTCCTTACCTTTGTTGAGAAGGCTATGATTTGGTCCAATCTCTTTGTTGTGACGGCAGGAAATTGTTGAATCTTTTGTAATTGAGTCCGCACCAATAGATCGGGGCGTCCAAATCGGAATTTTAGTTCTTCTAGTAATTTTGGCACATTCGGATGGATCAGCATTGAAACAACGACTTCTTTTGCTTCTCCCACAAGGCATTTTTGCAGGCGCATCAAATTATGGCGATGGCTATAATTGAAAGCCTCAGTGCTATCCTTAAAATTGGCATGGAATAATGGCCATTCTTCTGGCTTTCCGGAAAATACAGGCAAATCGTAAATTTTTGCAATATTGTACGATGTCACGACATTTGTAGGCATGTTTAGTCCAGGCTGATTTTCAATTCCAGGTGATTGATGATGTGGCATGGTATGAATTGAGTTACCTTCGGGCATGGATTGTTGTTGGAGAGTATTTTGTTGACCTCGACTTTCCACTCGGTGCGTTAGAGTCGGTGGCTGTTGCCGACGTTGGAAGTTGTCCTTGAGAAAATCAATGTCCCAGCAAGAATTGCATTTAATTGATCATTTTCCATAGACCTTGGCAATCCTCCTATTGGTTCAAGCATGGTGGTGTCCAATTCATTTTCACAATCCTCATTACAATCCATGGCATTATCCGTCGACGAAGGAGGGGGATTTTGTGCGGCTGCACCACTTCTTAAATTGTATGTTGACATTCCTTATATCGGCGAAATTAACTTTTACAAATAACGTGTATTGGCACAACACGAATAGGAAAAATGCAAAAGTTAAACAATTTTCAACAAACAAAATTTTCAACCCGTATTCAGGAAAATGAAAACTGATGTTATACTCTTTATTGACAAAAAGAAACTGAAAAAATTATATTATGTATGTATTACAAAAAGTATAGAAATATTTTTATGACAGAGCAAAAGTAGATTGAATTGTTTCATTTTCGTATTTTAAAAAGGGGGTTGATATTGCTACAGTGTTTATGCTCTCACAGTAGTATAAAAATTATGGAATAATCAATATTTCACAAAATGTTGACCCTTTGTGGGGGAAGGGAAGGAGTGGACCAGCATAGTCCATCTTTGAAAATAGCCTGACATAGGAAAAAATTTTAAAACGTACAAAATTTTAAGTCACTTGCTTAATCTTGTCGAAAGTTATCGTGCGCACGAAACAGACAGACAGACGGACATTGGTATAATGACTTAAAATGGCCCAAAACGGATTTCCGCCAAATATTCTTGGGGTCTCTTAGGTCACTCCATCGATGTGTTACACTTTTGGTTGGCTGCATCTAATATATACCCTTGTTCACAATAGGGGGAGTATAAAAAACTAATTTTGTTGAAATTCTCTTATTTCTACCAAAAGTGCTATAATTTCTACATTAATCCATAGATTTCTTCAAAAAGGCATTGTCCTCTTTGTTAGGAAGCCAGCTTTTAAAATATGGAACAAATGACTTTTTTTGGTGAATTTGACAGCAAAAAACTACTTTTTTAAATCAATTTTTATACCCTACACCACACTGTGCTACAGGGTATTATAAGTTTGTTTCACGGCAGATGTTTGTAACACCTGAAAATAACACAGCTAGACCCACCTTAAAGTATACCGATCGACTCAGAATGAGTCGATTTAACAATGTCTGTCCGTCCGTGCGTCTGTCCATGTAAAGTTGTTCGTCGACTACAGGTCGCAATTTCACTCCGATCGTTCTGAAATTTTGCAGCTTAGAGTATTTCGCGGCTGTTAAGATCGCTATTGAATTTGGTTGAAATCGGTTCAGATTTAGATATAGCTCCCATATATATCTTTCGTCCGATTTGGCCCTTTAGTCCTATAGCAGCTGTATTTTACATCCGATCGTTTTGAAATTTAGAATGGTAGAGTTTCTTGATCCATGAACCAACATTGCCGAATTTGAAGAAAATCGGTTAAGATTTACCTATAGCTCCCATATATATGTTTCATCCGATTTGGCTCTTTAGATCCAATCGTTTTTATACCCTACACCACACTGTGGTACAGGGTATTATTTAAGTATAAAATGTCCCAAAAGTAAATTTATGTAAACAATTTATACATGAATTACAAAATTTATATATCAGAGTTATTCAATATTACGAGAGTGGTGTAGGGTATTATATAGTCGGCCCGCCTCAGATGGCGTGAAGCGCCATCAACATCAATTCACCGTCGTGAACATTTCGGAGACATCATTGCGACGAATTTGGTATGACCTTGGTATGAGCCATACAAAGTCCAATTGGTTCAGGATTTGAAGCCAACTGACCATCCAATGCGTTTTCAGTACTTTTTTTATAGCATTTTCAAAAAAAGCCAGTAAGGAAAGGCTAAAGTCGGGCGGAGCCGACTATATAATACCCTACACCATCTCGTAATATTGAATAACTCTGATATATAAATTTTGTAATTCATGTATAAATTGTTTACATAAATTTATTTTTTTTTATTTATTTTATATTTAAATAATACCCTGTACCACAGTGTGGTGTAGGGTATAAAAACGATTGGATCTAAAGAGCCAAATCGGCGGAGTTAAGAAATGCTATCACATTCCTTACCTTTGTTGAGAAGGCTATGATTTGGTCCAATCTCTTTGTTGTGACGGCAGGAAATTGTTGAATCTTTTGTAATTGAGTCCGCACCAATAGATCGGGGCGTCCAAATCGGAATTTTAGTTCTTCTAGTAATTTTGGCACATTCGGATGGATCAGCATTGAAACAACGACTTCTTTTGCTTCTCCCACAAGGCATTTTTGCAGGCGCATCAAATTATGGCGATGGCTATAATTGAAAGCCTCAGTGCTATCCTTAAAATTGGCATGGAATAATGGCCATTCTTCTGGCTTTCCGGAAAATACAGGCAAATCGTAAATTTTTGCAATATTGTACGATGTCACGACATTTGTAGGCATGTTTAGTCCAGGCTGATTTTCAATTCCAGGTGATTGATGATGTGGCATGGTATGAATTGAGTTACCTTCGGGCATGGATTGTTGTTGGAGAGTATTTTGTTGACCTCGACTTTCCACTCGGTGCGTTAGAGTCGGTGGCTGTTGCCGACGTTGGAAGTTGTCCTTGAGAAAATCAATGTCCCGGCGACTTTCGGCAACAGCCCTGCTCAGGTCATTAATTCCAGCAAGAATTGCATTTAATTGATCATTTTCCATAGACCTTGGCAATCCTCCTATTGGTTCAAGCATGGTGGTGTCCAATTCATTTTCACAATCCTCATTACAATCCATGGCATTATCCGTCGACGAAGGAGGGGGATTTTGTGCGGCTGCACCACTTCTTAAATTGTATGTTGACATTCCTTATATCGGCGAAATTAACTTTTACAAATAACGTGTATTGGCACAACACGAATAGGAAAAATGCAAAAGTTAAACAATTTTCAACAAACAAAATTTTCAACCCGTATTCAGGAAAATGAAAACTGATGTTATACTCTTTATTGACAAAAAGAAACTGAAAAAATTATATTATGTATGTATTACAAAAAGTATAGAAATATTTTTATGACAGAGCAAAAGTAGATTGAATTGTTTCATTTTCGTATTTTAAAAAGGGGGTTGATATTGCTACAGTGTTTATGCTCTAACAGTAGTATAAAAATTATGGAATAATCAATATTTCACAAAATGTTGACCCTTTGTGGGGGAAGGGAAGGAGTGGACCAGCATAGTCCATCTTTGAAAATAGCCTGACATAGGAAAAAATTTTAAAACGTACAAAATTTTAAGTCACTTGCTTAATCTTGTCGAAAGTTATCGTGCGCACGAAACAGACAGACAGACGGACATTGGTATAATGACTTAAAATGGCCCAAAACGGATTTCCGCCAAATATTCTTGGGGTCTCTTAGGTCACTCCATCGATGTGTTACACTTTTGGTTGGCTGCATCTAATATATACCCTTGTTCACAATAGGGGGAGTATAAAAAACTAATTTTGTTGAAATTCTCTTATTTCTACCAAAAGTGCTATAATTTCTACATTAATCCATAGATTTCTTCAAAAAGGCATTGTCCTCTTTGTTAGGAAGCCAGCTTTTAAAATATGGAACAAATGACTTTTTTTGGTGAATTTGACAGCAAAAAACTACTTTTTTAAATCAATTTTTATACCCTACACCACACTGTGCTACAGGGTATTATAAGTTTGTTTCACGGCAGATGTTTGTAACACCTGAAAATAACACAGCTAGACCCACCTTAAAGTATACCGATCGACTCAGAATGAGTCGATTTAACAATGTCTGTCCGTCCGTGCGTCTGTCCATGTAAAGTTGTTCGTCGACTACAGGTCGCAATTTCACTCCGATCGTTCTGAAATTTTGCAGCTTAGAGTATTTCGCGGCTGTTAAGATCGCTATTGAATTTGGTTGAAATCGGTTCAGATTTAGATATAGCTCCCATATATATCTTTCGTCCGATTTGGCCCTTTAGTCCTATAGCAGCTGTATTTTACATCCGATCGTTTTGAAATTTAGAATGGTAGAGTTTCTTGATCCATGAACCAACATTGCCGAATTTGAAGAAAATCGGTTAAGATTTACCTATAGCTCCCATATATATGTTTCATCCGATTTGGCTCTTTAGATCCAATCGTTTTTATACCCTACACCACACTGTGGTACAGGGTATTATTTAAGTATAAAATGTCCCAAAAGTAAATTTATGTAAACAATTTATACATGAATTACAAAATTTATATATCAGAGTTATTCAATATTACGAGAGTGGTGTAGGGTATTATATAGTCGGCCCGCCTCAGATGGCGTGAAGCGCCATCAACATCAATTCACCGTCGTGAACATTTCGGAGACATCATTGAGACGAATTTGGTATGACCTTGGTATGAGCCATACAAAGTCCAATTGGTTCAGGATTTGAAGCCAACTGACCATCCAATGCGTTTTCAGTACTTTTTTTATAGCATTTTCAAAAAAGCCAGTAAGGAAAGGCTAAAGTCGGGCGGAGCCGACTATATAATACCCTACACCATCTCGTAATATTGAATAACTCTGATATATAAATTTTGTAATTCATGTATAAATTGTTTACATAAATTTATTTTTTTTTATTTATTTTATATTTAAATAATACCCTGTACCACAGTGTGGTGTAGGGTATAAAAACGATTGGATCTAAAGAGCCAAATCGGATGAAAAATATATATGGGAGCTATCGCTAAATCTTTACCGATTTTCTTCAAATTCGGCAATGTTGGTTCATGGATCAAGAAACTCTACCATTCTAAATTTCAAAACGATCGGATGTAAAATACAGCTGCTATAGGACTAAAGGGCCAAATCGGACGAAAGATATATATGGGAGCTATATCTAAATCTGAACCGATTTCAACCAAATTCAATAGCGATCTTAACAGCTGCGAAATACTCTAAACTGCAAAATTTCAGAACGATCGGAGTGAAATTGCGACCTGTAGTCGACGAACAACTTTACACGGACGGACGAACGGACAGACATGCTTAAATCGACTCAGCTACTGATTCTGAGTCGATCGGTATACTTTAAGGTGGGTCTAGCTGTGTTATTTTCAGGTGTTACAAACATCTGCCGTGAAACAAACTTATAATACCCTGTACCACAGTGTAGGGTATAAACAAGATATTTAGCGGACCCGTTATATTCCGATTTGGCCTTTTAACGCTTAAGAAGCTATATCTCACATCTACAAATTTTGAATGTACCAAAAGCAAATTTATGTAGCCAATTTTTATCTGAAGTACAACCTATATATTTCACTGTTGTTCGATATTAATAGACTGGTGTAGTGTATTATATAGTCGGCCCCACCTGACTTTAGCCCTTCCTCACTAGTTTTTTCTATTTCAGGCTAAGTTTAAAGTATGCCAATTTTTGGCCCACAAAGAAAGAAATACATTTCACACCGTTCTGGCATCTTCCATCCGAAGTTAGTCGTTTTAAATTTCAGGACAAAAATCGCCAATCGTCATTTTAAATTTTCTGACTTAAAAATCATAAAAAATACTAATCATTTTCTGAAGCTGTTTAGCTAAGTACGTTTATCTGTCAGTCCCTCTGTCCATGTGTCCTTGTAATCAAAGTACATGTTGCAAAATTAGTCTGACCAGAACGAAATTTTATACAAAACTCTTTTTGCCTCAAGGAATATGTCCATTAAGATTAGTGAAACCGGTTGCGATTTAAATATATCCACATATCATTACATCCATTCTAAAAGATGATAAGTCGAATTAGCATGTTTTTAGGGAGATTGCATTTTTAATTTTTAAATATTCCAAATTATATTCAGTCAACATTTTGTTTTTATCCGTCAACTCAATCAAAACAGTACAGGTCATTCGATTTGCATTTTAAAGGAATTACACACAAATTGAAAAAATCATCAAACTTTGATCGCCTCTCCTGAAAAACTACATTTTTGCACTTAGCATAGTTTAGAATGGAGGTATCGATATACATGAATGTAATAGGCAGAGATTTCAGTGTAAATGTGGATGTTGTGTGAGAGTTGTGTCTTGTCACCATTATCATTTAATATTGTACTTGACGAAATAATGGTACAATTAACGAGCACTAGGCCAGACATCTCATGGGGCTTACAAGAACGGATTGGTGGTCTCGATATTCAATCAATACAATCACGTTTAGCTGACATAACTTCATGCCGTACATACGACTGGTTTTTTTTATTATTTTGTATACTAGTGTTATATCATATATGTTTTGATGTTTTTGACAATTACTTTTTTTTTGCTACACACACATATTTTCCACAAGGAAATTGAAACATTTTGTGAATAATACTATTTTACATAGTTTTATATTCAACTAAACATTCAATGGATTATGATCCCTATCAAAACCGCGAGTTTAAACATTTAAGGTAAACCAAACCAATATTAAAACATTACATTCATTTACAGAATATTAATTTTAATATCTGCTTCTCAGCTACTGTGATGCTTTTATGAACATGATCAAATGCCTATTTGGCACGGGTATCTTGGCCAGCCCATTGGCCTTTAGAAATGTTGGCTGGCTGATGGGTTTTGTGGCATCCGCTTTGGTTGTTTTATTTGTGACCACTTCTGTGCACATCCTTATCCGTGGCATGGTGGAGGTGAGTCGGAGACTTCAAGTCCCGTATATTACATTTCAGAAAGCCATGGTTGAGGGTCTAATGGAGGGCCCCGCATGGTTGCATCAAAATCGCGCCGTAGCTGAGTATGTTCGTGCAACTATTCATAAAGATGCATTTCATTTGTGTATGTTTTCCCTCAGATATTTTGTTTATTTCTTTATGCTTGGATTTTATTATGGTGTTGGTTCCGTCTATATTGTCTTCATTGCCGATGGCGTTAACAAGCTTCTTGGGCACTATTGGTCCGAGGTGGATAATCGCATTATCATGTGCTTGGAAATTCTACCGCTCTCTATGATTTTCATGGTACGCAGTCTGAAGGCTTTGGTGCCGTTTAGCGCTGCGGCAAATGTTTTGCTATTTTCTGGTTTGTACTTTTCAAAGGGTCTATATTTGGGGGATATTTTTTGTTGGTAATATATCTGTCCTTTAAAGCTCTAATTGCTATTATTTGCTATGTGATTGGAGATATGCCACCACTAGAGGATCGTAGAGCCTTTAACGACTTTGGGCAGATACCGCTATTTGTGGGAACTATTCTATTCGGTTGTTCATCCTTAGGGGTTGTAAGTATCGATGTACATAGATCAGCATGTTGAGTCACCAAAAACTTTGAATCGAAATTTAATTTTCAATTTTGACATGTCCCACAAAAAGTATTAAAATTCCATATTACATATCTCACAAAGTGTGCGTAGACTTAAGTCAGTGTAATCGATTGAAATTTTCTATTTAATTACCAGTTTCTAGCCATAGAATCTAATATGGCGAAACCACAGCAGTTCACAAGCAGATTTGGAGTTCTTAATGCTGGAATGTTGGTGAATTACCTGACCATGGCTATATTTGCCTTTTTGGGTTACTGGAGATTTGGTGACACTCTCAGAGCAAGCATAACCCTAAATATACCCGATGATATAATGTAAGCATCGCACTAAGAGTGGTTTTTGAATTATTCACTTCAACTTAAATTTAAAAACCTTATAAAGATTATCTCAAATTATCACTGTCGCTTATATTTTGGCAATTTTTATAACTTATCCCGTGCAATGCTATGTAATCATTGATGTGCTTTGGATCAATGGAGCTTCGGACAAATATCCATCTGAAAAACATTTACTGGGCGAAGTCATTCTGCGGTTTGTGGTAATAATAGCAACTGGTAAGTTTTCCAATATTTATTCCGTCCGGTGATCCTTATTTGGCCTCTTGTTCTTGTAGTTGTAACTGCGATATGTCTACCCAATTTTGAGCTTATTCTCTCTCTGGTTGGATGTGTTACTGTCACAATTTTGAGCATTTCTTTTCCGGCCATTTTGGATATGTGCCTACGATATAAAAGCGGCTTTGGTCCGTACAAAATATATCTATGGCGCGATATATGTTTATTGCTGTTTGGCTTTGCCTGTTGCATATTGGGTATGCATATTAAAGGTTAAGATGTAGCCTACGGTGGTCTAACTTAGGTATTTTAAATTGAATTGTTAACCTAATGGATTGCAAAATTATATTGAAAATATTTGTCTATGAATTAATGGAAGGTCAGCTAAAATGTTTGTTGCTTAATGTTATTTATAACACATTTGTCCTTGGTTTTTATTATACCATTCGATGATTATACATCTGTTTGTTATAAATATACGATCCCTACGGGAAAATGGATTGGTACAATTGCAAATGCATGATAGGTCAATTAAAGCCGAATCGATATGTCTTTGTCATTGGAGGAGGTGAATTGTTATCTCCAAGTATTAGTCTGAAAGAATAGAATATAATTCAATATCAGGCACAACATAAGTCACGTTTGAAACCTATTAAATGTTTACTATTTAATCGTTGAACTTAGAAAACTGCATTTGACTTGTCCTCCTCTAAGAAGTAGGTAAACGAATAGGCCGTAGACAAAGGAGTATATAACCAAACTGTTCATTAACTAAGGAGTAGACAACCGAACTGGTTATTCACTAAGGATAAGATAACCAAGCTGCACGTCTATTAAACACGTGATAAACTAACTGGTATTTTACTAAGTAGAAGATAACCCAATCTGGTCCTATACTAAGGAGTTGTTAAACTAAAGGTCTTATACTAGGGAGTTCATAACTCAACTGGCTTCAGCTAATAGTAGATATCCCAACTGATGGTCTACTAAGCAGTAGGTAAGCCAAAGGTCATCAACTACGAAGCTGATAACCCAAAGGTTGTCAACTATGGAGTTAATAGCCCCACCAGTCCGCTACTAAGATTTAGATAACTCAACTTGTCCTGTATTTGGGAGTAGATAACCCAACTTGTCCTCCACTATGCGACATATAGTCAAACCGTTCATCTACTAAAGATTAGATAATTCAAGTATCTTCAACTAAGAAGTAGATAACCCAACTGGCCGTCTAGTAACTAGTAGATAATCCTACTGATCTTCAAATAAACAGTAGATAAACGAAATGGTCGTCAACAATATGTAGTATCCTTAGTATACAGATGACGCAACTGTTCATCTACTTAAGGAGTAGGTAACCGAAATTTACATATACTATGGTCCTCTACTAGTGAGTTGATAACCCAACTGTTCCTCTATTAAGAAGTAGATAACCGAAATTTACATATACTATGGTCCTATACCAGTGAATAGACTAGTAGAAGACCATTGTTCTTTAATAGGGAGCAGATAACCCACCATCTTGTATACTAGGTAGCAGATAACCCAACTGGTCTTCTATTAAGGTGTATATAACCGGCATTCACATATATAAGTAGTATGGTACTCTACTAGTGAGTAGATAACCCAACATGTCGTAGACTAAGGAGTAGATAATCCAACTGGTCGTATATTAGGGAATTAGTTACCCAATGTGTCGTAGGGAATATAACAGGTGGCGCAAAAGTAACCTTTCGATGTTTTTTGTGCCAAAGTCACCGACCGATTATTGGTCAAATAAATGGTCAGCAATATTCCGCGTTCTGGAGCAGTGTAGCGCAACATTGTTTATTAACGTGTATTTCGCATGTAATTACTACACAAATGTCAACATTAGGCATTAGGGGCCAATCGCAAAATTTATAGCATTTTCTGATAGGAGGATTACTTTTGCGCCACCTGTTATAACACAAATCGTCGTATACTAAGTAGTTGATAACACTATACAACAACCAAATATAATTTTGGATCCCAGAACTAAATATTATTTTTTGTATAAATAGATTGTGGCATACTGTTATATAAAATCAAAACCAAAAATTTTTTTATGAATAAATTATGTATTTTTAAAAAAAAATTTATTAAAAATACTGTTATCGTCGAAGGTACCCTTAGTATTTGCACTATAATTTTTGGAGTATGTGCCCGATAAGTTCGACTTATACGTTAAATTGAAGCTATTAATGTGGCCTACCAATGTTTGAAGTACATCATTCACTTAGAAACAGTGGTTTAGTAACAGTCATTAAACAAAACTAGGAAAAAGCAGATTAAAAAAAATCCTGGTGCGAAAAAAACGTAAAAAAGAAAACAAATCGACAAAAAATATTTTATTTTATTTTTTAAAAGTTTGCTTCCTAGCGAAAAAAATAATGCCTATTTGAAAAAAATCTATGGATAAATGTAGAAAATATAGCCCTTTTGGTAGAGGTAAGAGAATTTCAAAAAATATATTTTTTTTCATTTCAGTGTAAATAGCGATTTTATTTGTTTATTTACATGTACAAGTTTCATTTGAAGTAATTGTGAGTTCTTTGTTGACGTTTGTAGATTTCGGAATCGGTTTCTCTAATGAGGAACCAAATATAATCTCCCACCATTCTTTCATCCCAGTGCCCTTGGTAACGCCGCTCAATGGACTTCATTTCTTGGTGAAACCTTTCGCCATGTTCGTCGCTTACGTCGACTAGATTCTCGGAGAAAGGGTTTAAATGAGAATGCAAGAAATGAATTTTGAGGGACATATTTACACCTGTTGGAATACAGAAAGCAAAAAATAAGTTAGAAGAATGCACACATATGTGTTATATACATAAATATAGAAAAAAAAATATTTCTTACCAATTTTATCATAGTTTTTTAACAAATCATTAATCATTGTTTTATATTGCGGGCTTTTATTGGATTCAAGAACATTTGATAACACAAGCTTAAACGACTCCACGCTGCAATTTCATCAGTTTTCTTATTCTTCGATTTTTTGAAAAGAAATACTTATAAATAAACTTTTTAAATATGAGAGTGAATTGTCATCTTTCCTTGGGGCTTTTACAAAATTTTTAAAGGGCCCCAGCTTAATATGCATTGGTGTCAAAATAATGTTTTTTTTTTGGACGAGCGGTGTGTATTTTATGTTGTTTTCACCCAATATATTGTGTTTTCTTGTTGGCCATTTCTTTTTTCTGTAATGATCTTCGCGAGCACGGCAAATTTTCCAGTCATATATTTTATGTATTTTATCAATTTAGCCATTGTTTACAATGATTCCTTAGTGTTGACAGTATTAGCAATGATAATCGACCAACTTTCTTTACTGCTGTCAACAAATAACCGCCCTTCCTTTGAATTGTATGTTTGATTAAGTTCCTCGAACAATCCGGGAATGTCCTTGCTAAAGCATATGTTTTCCACGGTTGTATAAAATTGTTCGTAAGGTATATCATGGGGCCAAAATATTGTACTGTTTCATCCGATATGCAAGTAGTTCTGCCTTACCTTTGGTCAGTTCCAAATCTCTCTCTAGATCATTGAGTTGAAACTGAGTTTAAATCGACGACTTCTGACTCAAACTTGAATCGATCAGAGTTGAGTACTTAGTTGAACTTGATGATGTTTCCGTAATTGGGCTGTTAGCTATACTTGGCCACTTGGGAATTGGTATTGTTTCCGAATGTGCAACTGGCAAAGTGAGAGATTTTACTTCAGCGTCATTCCAGCGAATGCTCCTTCCTACTCCAATCTGTTTACTTAGACAGAAATATCAGTCCGTATCGTGAATGAATGGTTGTCTCCAAATCGTTGGCATTCCAAATTGCACGTGATGTCTAAAATTAAAACGTTTTATTCCACAAAACATTGTAATACATTAATTGTAAAGTACTTACCGCATGCTTCCACTAGTCTAAAATTAAAACGTTTTATTCCACAAAACATTGTAATACATTAATTGTAAAGTACTTACCGCATGCTTCCACTAGTCCATCGAGTAAGATTTACATGGCACGAATTACACAAAATACTAGGTGTCCACGGTTCGTTCATATTTTTAACTCGTATACCAAAATATTACACATATATTTCTTTTATTATTTTACTAAACGCTCGTCGATTTTTTTTAATTACATGTTTTCCGCAGATGTAGCAGAAATTTTCGGGATCATTTACACAAGTAGTTCTTTGCCTTTTACTCATACTTCGAAATATAACATTGTAATATTTTTCAGAAAATCGACTTATCTCTTTAAGGCGCTGAATTACACTAATTTTTGTATTAATAAGAAATTACATTCATAAATTCCGGGTTTAAGGTTCAAAAGTTACCAGTAGCTGACATATAGTTTGCTTCGAGCGTAGAAACCCAATATTTTCAAGACTGTCGCGTACTACTTTGTATTGCGTACATATAATTCTACTACCTGTATATACGACTGGGATGTCCATGCCCCTAAAAGGCGTAACTGAATGGAAACCTCATAAATAAAAAACCACAAATATTGTTGAATGACCCTCTACCTGAGCGGATCTCATCCAATATAGCTCTCACATTGCATATAATGTTTTATGAAGGGTTACGAACGGCCATAAAACTTCGTCCTCTCTATAATTTTATAATGTCTGACATCAATCCTCATAAAATAAAATGCAAGTGCAATGTCTCTTATATATCTCTCTCACATATGGCGAATTTAATAAAAGCGAAAAAATGTGAAACAAAATTTTTTTGAATTTCCCTAACATTTACAAAATGGCTCATAACTTTTACATCTATCAATAGATTTCAAATATACAGTGTATTCTTCGTTAGCATGCTGGCTTGTTAAAAATGTGATAAAACAATTTTTTTGACTTATTTTTCTATTTTTTATGGCTTTTTTGTACCAGAAAAAAGTTGTTTAAAAAAAAAATTGTTCTCATATTTTTGACGACTGTTACTAAACCAAAGATTCTACGTGAAAGCGATATTTGCAGCATTTGTAGCCCTCATAATTCCCTTTAATTTAACGCATAACGGCTCAATCAGGCCTATACTTAAATAGTATAGTATTTGGCTTATATATGGTCTAAATACTAAATGTACTTTCCATAAAAGCTGGAATTTAAAAAAAAATGTTAAAAAAAAATTTACAATAAACAAATTTTTTAATATTTTTTTCGTGTTTGCGACACCAAATTGCACCGGAAACTGTTATTCACATCCCTCGGACATAATTTTTGTTGCATAGTGTATTCCAACTGGTCCTCTATTAGGTAGTATATATACCATTGGACCATTGTCCTCTACTAGGGAGTAGATAACCCACCATCTCGGTAAACTAAGTAGTAGATAACCCAACTGGTCCTCTATTAAGGAGTAGATAACCTTAATATACATATATATGTAAGTAGTATGGTCCTCTATTAGTGAGTAGATAACCCAACATGTCGTAGACTAAGGCGTAGATAATCCAACTGGTCTTATACTAGGGAATTGGTTACCCAATGTGTCGTAGGGAATATAGGTGCCCGGACTTAACTCCTAAGGACACAACGCCCAAAACGATTTTGGGACTTATGTCCTTCAGTATACTCGGACATAATTCCCAAACTTTGTTGGGCGTAATGTCCGCGTTGCGTTCTCGGACATAACACCCAAAAAAACGCGGACATAACACCCAATGTATATTGGGACTTATGTCCTTAACTAACCGCGGTCTTAACACCCAAAGCGATGAAAATGCCGCTCAATTGTTTTTTTTAATAAAATGCAACGAAATAAATTTATTTAAAAATGACTCATTTATGACATATTTTTGATGTGCCAAAGTAACAGCTCGGAAAAATTTTACCAAACAATATCGAAGAAGATATTTCCTACACATTTTTTTCTCACCGTCCATCACCAAATGAATCTAAAAGAATATTGATCCTAATAATCGCCACTATATGATGGATGCGACTTGATCGTCACTATATGATGGATGGTCCCAAGCAGTGGATACAAGCAATTATTAAAACTCTATATTTCACAAGATACAAAATAGTATAGATTAAAAAAGATTTCGTTCAATTTAGGACAGAAGGTAAAACTTATTTTTAAAAAAATCGCGCGATTTTTTAGAAGAAAGGTTTTACCTTCTGTCCCAAATTCAATGAATACTTTTTTAAATCGCGCGATTAAAAAATTTTCCCTCGTCTACAAATTGTTTCATCCTTGATAAATACATTTATGTTAATTATTTATTTGCAGTTTTTTTATTGTTTCGCTTTCCGTCCTAAGTTCAATATATGGCGAATATTTTTTTAAAAATCTCGCGATTTTTGCGTTCATACTAATAGCTAATAAAAAACAGAAGTCATATAGCATATCCTACAGTTTATAGACTCAAACATGTTTAAACTAAAACCAAAAACGTTTACTACAGACTTTGAGAAATATATGAATAGAGAAAATACAATTTTGAAACCATTTGACGAAATTAATAAAAATGTTTACACTCACATTATGTCCATTCTGCAGGCAGATTGTTGCGCTGAACAATTTTTAATTTAAATTATTTTTTTCTTTAAATATAGAGCAATATATATTATCAAGAGTATTATACTTCATAATATAAATATATTATAAATATTTACTCCTTTACTTGAACTAATTTATACATTCGGAATAAAATTGTATTTCAATAAGAAAATTATGTAAATTAATAAAAAGGACATAACTCCCATTGGGCGTTATGTCCACTCGATAACGTTGGACATAAGTCCCAAAAATTTTGGGTGTTATGTCCAAGATTATATGCGGACATAACTCCCAAAGTCGTTTTGGGCGTTATGTCCGTTGGGAGTTATGTCACGGCACCGGGAATATATAACACAAATCGTCGTATACTAAGGAGTTGATAATCCAACTGGTCCTCTATTAGGTAATATATATACAAAATTGTCGTATACTAAGGAATAGATAACACAACTTGTCCTCTGCTAAGTAATATATAACCCAAATGTTCCACTCCTAAGGCGTAGGAGACCCAACTTGCACTCTACTAACGTATTTTAGTCCAATTGGAGTAGATCTACTAAGGAGAAGACAACTCTTCCACTAAGGTGTAGATAAACCAACTGATCGTATACTAAGAAGTAGATAACCCAACTGGCCCTCTACTATTAAGTAGATAACCCAACATATCGTATACTAAAGCGTAGATAACCCAACTTGTTTTGTACTAGGTATTAGGTAACCCGAGACGTCGTATACTAAGAAGTAGGTAACCTAACTCGTTCTATACTATGGAGTAAATAACTGAAATTGTCGTATACTAAGGAGTAGATAACCTAACTGGTCTTATACTAAGGAGTAAATAACCCAATTTGTCGTCTACTATAGAATATATTTCTCCGATGCAGCCGTATGATGGTATATTTAACCCTAAATAATCAATCCCTTCGATAGACAAATAGGTAACTATCAATTCATAGATACCTAAACCGTTAATTAAAATTGGTATTTTAAAATTGGCATATAAAAATATCTAATAGGTAGATACCAACCTACCTTGGTATTTTAAGTCCGTAGTTCGTTTCCATATCAAACCGAACATTTTTCGAAAAAAATCTGGTCGACATTCAAGATTGTCTTGAAAATTTGGATATGGGTAATTCCACCAAAAGGACTACCGTGATCAAAAAAATTAAAGTTATTAATATCACATTAATTTAATTTATTATTATACACAAATATTCAAATTATAATAATTCGAAAAAAATTACTTAACATTTTAAGAAGAAAAAAAAAAACAGTAAGGATAGGCAGAAAGTCGGGCGGGGCCGACTATATAATACCCTACACCTCCCTAACACTGCGATAAGGGTCATTGCCATAATAATTTGGAATAATTGGTAAGTGGGTAGAAACATATTATGTAATGCTGAAACAATAATCGCTAAATTAAGCAATATTCGTTCCTAAATTGAAAAACATCTTTCTGGAAAATTTTAATGATCGGAAATAAAAAATACAACTTCTATAGCGGTTTGATACCAAATCAGGGGAACATATATATGGAGCTTTAATATAAATCTGAACCGATCTTCCCTGATCGGATATAAAATACAGTCAGCGCTTACATGTCAAATCATGGGTAACCTATATATGGGAGCTATATCTAAATCTGAACCGATTTTCTCCGAATTTGGCAGTATTCCTTCATGTAATAAGAAACCTCTTTCTGCCGAATTTCGCACTGATCGGATATAAAATACAGTTTTTACAGCGCTTACAGGTCAAATCGGGGGTAACGTATATATGGGGGCTATATCTAAATCTGAACCGATTTCTTCCAAATTTAAAAGTGTTCATTCATATAATAGGAAACCTCTTTCTGCCGAATTTCGCACTGATCGGATATAAAATACAGTTTTCACAGCGCTTACAGGTCAAATCGGGGGTAACGTATATATGGGGGCTATATCTAAATCTGAACCGATTTCTTCCAAATTTAAAAGTGTTCATTCATATAATAGGAAACCTCTTTCTCACGAATTTCATACTGATCGGATATAAAATACAGATTTTACAGCGCTTACATGTGAAATCGGGGGTAACATATATATGGGGGATATATCTAAATCCGAACCGATTTTCTCCGAATTAGGCAGTATTCCTTCATGTAATAAGAAACCTCTTTCTGCCAAACTTTGCACTGATCGGATATAAAATACAGTTTTTACAGCGCTTACATGTCAAATCGGGGGTAACATATATATGGGGGCTATATCTAAATCTGAACCGATTTCTTCCAAATTTAACAGTGTTCATTCATATAATAAGAAACCTCTTTCTGCCGAATTTCATACTGATCGGATATAAAATAAAGTTTTTACAGCGCTTACATATCAAATCGGGGCTAACATATATATGGGGGCTATATCTAAATCTTAACCGATTTTAACCAAATCCAATATGTGTAAAGTTTCGTCGAGATCGGACCATACTTGCGACCTGTACTTTGATTACAAAAATACATGCACAGACGGACAGACAGACGGACATAGCCAAATCAACTCAGAAAGTGATTCTAAGTCGATCGGTATAATAAACGATGGGTCTATTTCTTCTCCTTTTGGGTGTTACAAACAAATGCACAAAGTTATAATACCCTGTACCACAGTGTGGTGTAGGGTATAAACACTTGCGTAGAGCAAAATTGTACTTTTGGTTCATTTACTAATTATACCCTACACCACACTGTGGTACAGGGTATTATAGGTTTAGGTTTAGGTTTAGGGGTCGCTAATGATTGGGATGCCTATAAAGAGCAACTCAAGATCTATAAGAAGGAGCTTAGAAAGGCGCAAAGGCGCTCTTGGTATACCTTCTGTGGTGAAGTGGAAAAGGTCTCCGACGCCGCTAGGCTGAGGAAGATATTATCTGCTTCACCCTGTACAGTGGGATATTTACAGGATGAGGCAAATAACTGGACCAAAAACAGCGAGCAGTCGCTCAATGTACTGCTCGACACACATTTCCCGGGCAACTCTGTAACAGAACCCGAGGATCAGCAGGACCAACAAGAGTGCGAGTGGACTGCGAGCGTCGCTAGCTTCTTGACTGAGAGATCCAGAATAAGCTGGGCTATTAACAGCTTTGAGCCCTTCAAGTCACCTGGACCAGATGGCATCACTCCAGCAGAAATGCAGAAAATGTTAAAGTACATTATCCCCTGGCTGGAGAAAATTTATGTAGGCTGTATCAGGCTTTCATACGTCCCTAATCGGTGGAGGGATACCAAAGTGGTATTCATACCTAAAGCGGGAAAGATATCACACACTAGGCCAAAAGACTTCAGACCAATTAGCCTATCATCCTTCCTATTGAAAGGTCTGGAAAGACTTTTAGATCATTTCATTAGGGAAAACCTGGATACAAAACTCCTGTCGGGGAACCAACATGCCTACAATAAGGGAAAGTCTACAGAATCAGCCCTGCACGAACTTGTGAGCACTATCGAATCGTCCCTGCATTTCAAGGAATTCACCATGGTGGCATTTCTTGACATAGAAGGGGCTTTTAACAACATTCACTCAGATGCGGTAATTGCGGCACTGTCACATCTAAAAGTTAACAATAGTATGATTAGACTAATTCAAAGTCTGCTCACCAGAAGACGCATAACAGCATGTCTAGGGTCCACAACTCTAATAAGGTATGTAAACAGAGGGACCCCGCAAGGAGGAGTACTGTCTCCACTAATTTGGAACCTAGCGGTGAATGAAATCCTGCTAGAGCTAGAACGTTGTGGCTGCAAGGTCGTGGCATATGCGGACGACGTGGCAATCGCAGTGAGTGGCAAATTCGTAAACGTCCTCAGAGACATCCTACAGGTGGCTCTGAACAAGTTGGTTAGATGGGCCAGAAGCAGCGGTTTGGGCGTTAACCCCAACAAGACAGAATTGGTTCTCTTTACTAGGATGAATAATGTCCCACATGTGGACCCTCCACCTCGGATAAATGGAACAGATCTAGTCTTTTCTGAAAGTGCAAAATTTTTAGGAATAATTCTAGATAGGAAAATGTTATTTAGACTTAACGTATTGGAACGTGTAAGGAAGGCCAACGTCGCCTTATATTCCTGCAAAAAGGCTGTAGGGTCGCGGTGGGGACTCTCTCCTAAAATCGTCCACTGGATATATATAGCAGTAGTTCGTCCAATACTGTTATACGGTATTGTGGTATGGTGGACGGCAACTGACAAACTAACCATTACCAACCTACTAACAAAGGTTCAGAGAACTGCCTGCCTGAGCATAAGCGGAGCCTTAAGGACTACAGCGACCGAGTCTCTACAAGCCCTACTCCATATACTGCCGATTAATATTGTGGCGAGAGAAGTTGCAACCAAAGCGGCAATAAGATTAAACTGCCTATCACTGTGGAGGTACAAGAACTATGGTCACATGAGGATATCAAAGTGTAGTGCTATGGTAACCGACCGAGTGGACTATATACCAACTGTGTACACCTTCGAGAGAAATTACATCACTATGATTCCCGCCAGAGACGAATGGGTCGGCAGAATACCATGTAATAGAAACCATCTCCACTTTTACACGGATGGTTCGAAGCTTGATGAAAAGGTTGGCTTCGGAGTACACTGTGAAGAACTTAGTCTGGATATAGCTCACAGACTACCAGATACATGCAGTGTCTATCAAGCCGAAATAATGGCAATATGGGAAGTCGCCAAGTGGCTGAGTCGCAACATAGTAACCAACACTGGCGTTGTCATTTACTCGGACAGCCAGGCTGCCATCAATTCTCTGGAGGCAACATCCCTAAATTCACAAACAGCCCTCGACTGCCGCAGATCTCTTAACGAGATGGCTGAGCAGTTTAATATACACCTCATATGGGTGCCTGGGCATAGGGATATCCCGGGGAACTGCAAAGCCGATGAACTTGCTAGGAAAGGGACGACATTACAAATTCTCGAAGAATTTGCATATATTGGTGCGCCACTATCCACGTGCAAGCTTTGGCTTAGGCAAGAGGCAATCAGGCAGTCCAACGAAAGATGGACAGAAATCGGCACCTGCAGGGTAGCTAGACAAATCTGGCCAAGGTATGACCTGAAAAGGTCAAAATATCTTCTCGCACTAGAGAGGAAACGATTGTCTACTTTAGTAAAGGTTCTGACGGGACACTGCTTGATCGGCGAACACGCCAAAAGATTGGGTATTGACTCCAATGACTTCTGCCGAAGCTGTGGAGATGAGGAAGAAGTGGAGAGCATTGAGCACTTGCTTTGCGACTGTCCCGCTTTGAGTAAACGACGACTGGACATACTGGGGTCGGCCTTTTTAGGCAGCCTAACAGATCTTTCTAGTACTGATATTCGTACTATCGATAAATTTATATATCAAACAGGTTGGTTTCGATGAGGGGCATTTCAGCCCGTGGTAACACTAGGGACCTAAACTGGTCTATGTGAGCTTGTAAAAAAATACGGCTGCCACCCTAACCTAAACCTACAGGGTATTATAACTTTGTGCATTTGTTTGTAACACCCAAAAGGAGAAGAAATAGACCCATCGTTTATTATACCGATCGACTTAGAATCACTTTCTGAGTTGATTTAGCTATGTCCGTCTGTCCGTCTGTCTGTCCGTCTGTCCGTCTGTGCATGTATTCTTGTAATCAAAGTACAAGTCGCAATTATGGTCCGATCTCGAAACTTTACACATATCTTTTTTTTGGAACAAGGACGATCCCTATTGAATTTGGTTAAAATCGGTTCAGATTTAGATATAGCCCCAATATATATGTTACCCCGATTTGACATGTAAGCGCTGTAAAAACTTTATTTTATGTCAGATCAGTATGAAATTCGGCAGAAAGACGTTTCTTCTTATATGGATGAACACTGTTAAATTTGAAAGAAATCGGTTCAGATTTAGATATAGCCCCCATATGTATGTTACCTCCGATTTGACATGTAAGCGCTGTAAAAACTGTAGTTTATATCCGATCAGTGCGAAATTCGGCAGAAAGAGGTTTCTTATTATATGAATGAACACTGTTAAATTTGGAAGAAAACGGTTCAGATTTAGATATAGCCCCCATATATACGTTACCCCCGATTTGACATCTAAGCGCTGAAAATACTGTATTTTATATCCGATCAGTATGAAATTCGTCAGAAAGAGGTTTCCTATTATATGAATGAACACTTTTAAATTTGGAAGAAATCTGTTCAGATTTAGATATAGCCCCCATATATACGTTACCCCCGATTTGACATGTGAGCGCTGTAAAAATGTTATTTTATATCCGATCAATGCGAAAGTCGGCAAAAAGAGGTTTCTTTCTACATGAAGGAATACTGCCAAATTCGGAGAAAATCGGTTCAGATTTAGATATAGTTCCCATATATATGTTACCCCCGATTTGACAAGTAAGCGCTGTAGAGACTGTATTTTATATCCGATCAGTACGAAATTCGACAGAAGGAGGTTTTTTTACATGAATAAGTATTCAGGGAAGATCGGTTTAGATTTATATTAAAGCTCCATATATATGTTCCTCCTGATTTGGTATCAAACCGCTATAGAAGTTGTATTTTACTTCCGATCATTAAAATTTTCCAGAAAGATGTTTCTCAATTTAGGAACGAATATTGCTTAATTTAGCGATTATCGTTTCAGAATTAGATAATATGTTTCTACCCATTTACCAATTATTCCAAATTATTATGGCAATGACCCTCATCGCATTGTTAGGGAGGTGTAGGGTATTATATAGTCGGCCCCGGCCGACTTTCTGCCTTTCCTTACTGGTTTTTATTGCACATTTCTTTAAAATTAACCTCGTAAATAGAGTCTTATGTAAAAAGAGGCTTATTATAAATAATCTTTCTAAGAGCAAAAGTAATCTTAAATAAAAGTGTCGAAGCAAAAAGGATGAGGAATAACGGTAATTTTTGGCTTACCTCTACTACAAATTATATTGTTACGTTCCACACCGAAAAGAAGCATTAGTTATCAGTAGACCAGAAATATTCAAGGAAATTACATCTAACTATTGGTACATATAGAATTTGTATAAAATAACAACATTCATAAAAAATCTGTTTAAAAAATTATATAGAATTTTTTCTGTATCCATTTAAAGTTTGTCACGTTCGACACCGTAAGTGTAAAGTTCAAGCATCCGCCCGTCCGTCCGTCTGTTGTAATCACGCTACAGTCTACAATAATTGAGATAGATGACTGAAATTTGGAATAGATAGTTATTATAGCTACAGATAACTTGGGATCGAAAATGGACACTATCGGTCCGTTTTTTATATAGCCCCCATATATAGCATCTGGCCGATGTGACTACTTAACCCCATCGAGACCACAAATGTCAACTGACCGGGATGAAAAATCCTTCACACGAACAACGTTGGTTATATGTAGGTCCATGTTTTTATATAGCCCTTATACAAAGGTCCCTGTAGATTTGCCTTCGTTACGCATTAGAAACCTCAAATTTTAACGAATTGAGCTGAAATTTGTTATAATGAGTTTATTTGTACCCGAAACCATCCATATGCGATCCGTGGTGGAGGGTATATAAGATTTGACATGACCGAACTTAATCCGTCTTTACTTGTTTTATTTAAAAATAGTGGAAAAAATTTCACGTTCGACCTGTCACGTTCGAGCCAACTTCAAAATAAAATTAAAAAAAACTACCAAATATATTTCTACCAAACAAAAAGGATCCAAAAACTTTATTATTTTTTAAAATTTTCATCTTTAACATATTCTTTGTGATTTCGCTGAATCTCATGTTTTTAAAGATGTTCACGAAAACTACTTCAATTTTCGTCGCGTTCCAACCGCTCCTTTCTTTGTCCTTATTTTCTAATCAATATTTCGCCTGAAAAAGACTAAAACGCCAGTGATAGTACTATTAACGATCTAAAATAGTATGTAAAAGATAAAAAGTTTTTTATTATTATATTATTATTATAATGTAACTTCTGAACCTATGTCGCCCCCACTCCAAATTGTACACCATCTGTAGAGTACATACATATGGACCATTTTTTAAAAAAATGTAAGGATAAAAAATTAGATCGATTCTGAGATATCGCAATTTATATTTTTGTTTCCGCGAAAAGTGACCGAAAAAAAAACATTTAAAAATAAAATTAGTATTTTTTATGAAAAGTACGCGGAAAATGCTTTAAGAAACGATATTTTCTATTTTCAATGTCTTATGCATTGTAGCATTAAAATTAACTTCAAAATTCCATTACAGAGGCAAAAAAATTGATTTTTCTGAACTTTGACCTCGCCCCCTGCCTCCAATTTTCATTTAATTTTTTTAATATTCTGGGTCATTACTCCCACATACTAGTGCAACATTTTCTGAAAATTTGAAAAAGATCTAATTTTTGGCCTGTGACACTTGACCTATCCATATATGAAAATCCGTATTTCAGAATTTATGTATTATGCATAAATATTTTATAAAAAATTCCAATAATTATTGGAAATAATAATAATAATAAAGGAAAATTATAATTTTTGTTGATGTGTAAAATGCAAATTAAATTTGCAGATGCATTTGAAACCGTTAAGGACGAGAAAATAAAACTCTGCTGTATAAAGAACAAATTAGGACCTTCGAAATGAGCCTTCATTTATAAAAATCCGTCCACGCGTTCCGAATATACATAACTCGAAACTTACGCCTTTTGAGAATATTCTCCTATTTTCTCATATTTCAGATGCTAATAACATCTGGAATTTTTTTCGCCAGCTATAAAATGTTTTATTTTGAGCAGAGAATCGATATGCAAATTTATTTTGAAAGCGTTTAACAATTTAAAATTATTTGACCTATTTAGAAAGTCAACTACACGAAAGTTTTTCGCAGAAGCTGCTTTAAAAGAACTCGATAGCTTATAAGAAAATATTAAGAGAAGCGAAAGTGCAAATATTAAGGCAAAATGGGAAAAATTCAATCGAACCACTGAGAGTTTGAAATCCAACTACGAGGACTGGCTTAATGACAATACCATTCTGGATACATTGGTAGAAGATAAACCCACCACGTCAACTGGGAGCAAAAGGAAGGCCATCAAAAAGTATGCAAGAGTTTTAGAAAGGAAACTTGCCTATGTCACCAATGATTTGACTTCGAAGCAACTATCAGAACCGCTGTCTATTAAATATACAAAGGATAATGAATGAGCTAGGTCGCAGATTACAAAATCTGTTGTTGATGCAAGCCCACTGCGCCTAAAAGGATTAAGGAAAGCATTCCTATGCCCCCAAACCCACACATTAAAAAGTATGGTTCCGAAGAAGCCTTGGCCTTATTTATGGGCTTACAACTTTCCAAATCTTTAATGCGACACGGGGTCACATTTTACCCGCATACAAGCATATTATGAATATTCACGACCACTACATACAGAGTTGACGGAAGTCTCTGCGAAAGCCAACATGCAGGAATTTATGGACCATGCAGCAAAACGATTTGTGTACATCTTTCTTTGGACTGCCTGATTGCCTAAGCCAAAGCTTGCACGTGGATAGTGACGCACCAATATATGCAAATTCTTCGAGAATTTGTAAAGTCGTCCCTTTCCTAGCAAGTTCATCGGCTTTGCAGTTTCCCTTGATATCCCTATGCCCAGGCACCCATATGAGGTGTATATTAAACTGCTCAGCCATCTCGTCTCGCTCTGCGGCAGTCGAGAGCTGTTTGTGAATTTAGGGATGTGGCCTCCAGAGAATTGATGGCAGCCTAGCTGTCCGAGTAAATGACAACGCCAGTGTTGGTTACTATGTTCCGTCTCAGCCACTTGGCGACTTCCCATATTGCCATTATTTCGGCTTGATGGACACTGCAGGTATCTTGTAGTCTATGAACTATATCGGCGGCCGGAAGTTGGGCCCCAAGAAAATACACCCCAAATTGAAAATGAAAGTGCGCCCCAAATTAAGGGCCTACTTTCGTTACAAAAACTGATTTAGGAAATTACACCCCAAACAAGAAAACAGCATGAAATGAAAATAAACCCCAAAAAAATAAGAAATTTTCTCTTCGTTAATGTGGGGAGTACGCAATAATACACGTATACAAACCTATTTTCTAATTATAAATCTTATCCTGTGCGGTCGGCCTACGGCCTGCGGCCTCTGTTTAAGACTTTCTCCTGTGGACAGGATCCAAAGTAGGCAACGTGGAGCAACTCTTTTATGCGTAGCCTCTCCTGTTTCTAAATTAATAGATGAAAATAAGCCCCAAAAAGCAGACAAGAAATGAAAGTAAACCCCAAAAAGCACACAAAAAATGAAATTAAGCCCCAAATAAAATTGTTGTTGTTTGATATGTTATTTTTTGGGGCCCATATTCATAAAAATATTGGGGTATATTTTCGTGGGGCCCAATTTCATTCCGCCAACTATATCCAAACTAAGTTCTTCACAGTGTACTCCGAAGCCAACCTTTTCATCAAGCTTCGAACCATGCGTATAGAAGGGGAGATGGTTTATATTTCCTGGTATTCTGCCAACCCATTCATCCCTGGATGGTATCACAGTGATGTAGTTCCTCTCAAAAGTGCGCACCGTTGATATATAGTCCAATCGGTCTGTTACCGTGCTATGGTAACACTTTGATATCCTCATGTGACCGTAGTTCTTATACCTCCACATTGACAGGCAGTTTAATCTTATTGCCGCTTTGGTTGCAACTTCCCTCCTTACAACATTAATCGGCAGTACATGGAGAAGGGTTGTAGAGACTCAGTCGCTGTAGTCCTTACCGCTCCGCTTATGCACAGGCAGGCAGTTCTCTGAACCTTTGATAGTAGGTTTGTGATGGTTAGTTTGTCAGTTGCCGTCCACCATACCACAATGCCGTATAACAGTATTGGACGAACCATTGCGATATATAGCCAATGGACAATTTTAGGAGAGAGGCCCCACCGCGACCCTACAGCCTTCCTGCAGGAATATAGGGCGACGTTGGCCTTCTTTACACCTCCCTGTACGTTAAGTCTGAATGACAATTTCCTATCTAAAATTATTCCTAAAAATTTTGCACTTTCAGAAAAGACAGACAGAAAAGACAGTCCACATGTGGGACATTATTCATCCTAGTAAAGAGAACCAATTCTGTCATGTTTGGTTAACGCCCAAACCTCTGCTTCTGGTCCATCTAGCCAACTTGTTCAGAGCCACCTGTAAGATGTCTCTGAGGACGTTTTCGAATTTGCCACTCACTGCGATTGCAACGTCGTCCGCATATGCCACGAACTTGCAGCCACAACGTTCTAGATATAGCAGAATTTCATTCACCGCTAGGTTCCAAATTAGGGGAGACAGTACTCCTCCTTGTGGGGTCGCTCTGTTTACAAACCTTGTTAGAGTTGTGGACCCAAGGCACGCTGTTATGCGTCTTCTGTTGAGCAGGCTGTGTGTAAGTCTAATCAAGCTAGAGTTTACCTTAAGATGTTACAGTGCCGCAATTACCGCATTTGAGTGAATGTTGTTCAAAGCTCCTTCAATGTCAAAAAATGTCACCATGGTGAACTCCCTGAAATGTAGGGACGATTCGATAGTGCTCACAAGTTCGTGAAGGGCTGATTCTGTAGACTTTCCCTTATGGTAAGCATGTTGCTTTCCCGACAGGAGTTTTGTATCCAGGTTTTCCCTAATGAAATAATCTAAAAATCTTCCCAGACCTTTCAATAGGGAGAAGGAGAGGCTAATTGGTCTGAAGTCTTTTGGCCTAGTGTGCGATATCTTTCCCGCTTAGGGTATGAATACCACTTTGGTGTCCCTCCATCGATACGGGATGTATGAAAGCCTGATACAGCCTACATAAATTTTCTGCAGCCAGGGGATAATGTACTTTAACATTTTCTGCATTTCTGCTGGGGTGATGCCGTCTGGTCCAGGTGACTTGAAGGCCTCTCAGCTGTTTATAGCCCAGCTTATTCTGGATCTCTCAGTCAACAAGCTAGCAACGCTCGCAGTCCACTCGCATTCTTGTTGGTCTTGTTGATCTTCGGGTTCTGTTGGTGAGTTCCCCGGGAATGTGTGTCGAGCAGTATATTCAGCGACTGCTCGCTTCGGGTTCTGTTGGTGAGTTCCCCGGGAATGTGTGTCGAGCAGTATATTCAGCGACTGCTCGCTGTTTTTTGTCCAGTTGTTTGCCTCATACTGCAAATACCCTATTGTACAAGGTGAAGTGGATAGTATCTTCCTCAGCCTTGCGGCGTCAGAGACCTTTTCCACTTCGCCACAGAAGGAATACCAAGAGCGTCTTTGCGCCTTCCTATGCTACGTCTTATAGATCTTGAGTTGCCCTTTATATGCATCCCAATCATTAGCGACTCCAGTAGAATTGATTCAGAAAGTGCTTCTAAGCTTCTTTCAGAGAAGTATCCTATTCCAGGTGATATGATATTCTTGTGTTGATTTTTCGACTCAGGAAATTCTTCTAAGTTTGTTTAAGAGACAGCATAATATTCTAAGTGATTGCGTTATACACTTTGTTGGCTTTTCTCCCCTAAAAGTCAGTATCGTTGCATCTATGCAAGCTGCCGATTCATCGCATGAATGTATGAGCTGCCATCGACTCAATTGGCTCAGTTGGACAGGTGGAATCCTATTATAATTGATATCCTATTTCATTGTTTTTTTTGTACTGCAATATATAATTGTTATAAAAAATTATCATTCAAAACGATTCACATAATAAGGTCTACAATTTAAGATTGGTATACATGTTCCCAGCGCATTCCACAATCAACTTGATTTAAATCCAATGCGAGTAGTTTTACATACAAGGTTTACAAGAACTGTAACAAAATAGCCAACGTATATCCCTGGCAACATTTCCCGAAACAAGACACGAATATAACAAAATTTTTCTCTTTGAAGTTCACATGGCACAGCTGCGCAGTGATAACTATCGCCCGAAACAAAAACATACAGTGAACGAGCGAACGATCGACCACTGACTGCGCAACGCATGCGTAATTTGAGACAAATATGCGAATATTTGTCAGGTGACATATTTCAGGCCGCCGCTGCTGCTACTGCTCTTGCAGGTAACCCAAAGCCACTTGCAACTTGTGGAAAGAACACTTGCAACAATGCAAGCAAAGCAGCGGCCGACAACTTCTGTTTAAAGTGTTGATTTTGAAAATTGGTTGCCGCCAGAATGTGGCGGTGCACGCCGGCGCATATCAGCCTCTGGGAGACTGACTGACCGACCGAGCCACCGATCGAGCAGTCTATCGGTCTGTCTGTTTGTTGCATAGTGATTTCTAATGTGTGCTTTAAATTATGCAACATGTTTTCATATGTCATCTAACATTAATTAGATGTGATATTATCGCATGTTTTGTGTTGGCATAAATGTCATGTTTCCAGTCCGGGAGAAAAACCGCGCCACTGCAGCACAAAAACGTTACAATTTATACTCCTGTAACTGAAATAAACCAAATCCAATGAACAACAGAGATATACAGACAGACCAACCGACCGACAAACAAACAAAAAACAAACTCCAATTCTAACTATGAAACTGATCATTTGAAATTTTAATGTTTCACAAGACAACCAACAGTAATCGCAACAATGGCAACATGCAACATATGTTTGTTAGATCGTTTCTTTTGTAGGATGGATGGCTGCATCATGATGTCGGAGGGACCGATGGACACCAGGATGACCAAAAAAATAAATTAATAAAAGATACAACGAGAAAAAAACTAGTTTCTGATTGCTAAAGGAAATCCTCTCTGAAGTTTTGTTGCATTCACCAAACTAAAAATAGGAACTAGAAAAAGATACATAAAGTCTAGCGGGCCCTATTAGGGCAGGATATGCACTCATATAGCTGTAATCTTAAACTATTATCCTCAATTTCGGCACTCGCCGATAGAGTTGGGAAATGACACTTTTGTATCGCAACGATATATGTCTGTGGGTATTTCCAAAAATCCTGGACGTTCATAAACTAAACATTGCAAATCTTATCCGTTATATTGCTTTCACGCGATCTGGTTCCAACCATTTAGTACACAGTGCAACACGAAAAAATACAACCATATACGGACACCACTACGTGATAAAAGATAAAAAAAAATGACCCGTGTCCCAGACCCCAGTTTTGCCCAAAGTCATGCACTTTTTTATGAGCCCCCAAATTTGGGGCTGTCGGTGCGCAAAAATGACACCGAGGTGCATGGCTTTGGGCAAAACTGGGAGACACGGGTCTTTTATCACGTAGTAGTGTCCGTATATGGTTATATTTCCATGACTTAAAAATTACACACAGTGTCAGTATCCTGTTCGAACGTTGCGGCATTTCCCTAAATAATTTGGTAGGAAGGTTAGGTTTAGGTTAGAGTGGCAGCCGTCTTTTTAACATAGACCTGATTAGGTCCCTAGTGTAACCAAGGGCTGAAATGCCCCTCATCAAAACCAACATGTTTTATAAAGAAATTTATCAATAGTACGAATATCGGTACCGGAAATATCTGTTAGACTGCCTAAAAGGGCCGACCCCAGTATGTCCAGTCGTCGTTAACTCAAATCGGGACAGTCGCAATACAAAGGGATCAATGCTCTCCACTTCTTCCTCATCTCCGCAGCTACTGCAGAAGTCATTTGAGTCAATACCCAATCTTCTGGCGTGATCGCCGATCAGGCAGTGTCCCGTCAGAACTGATACTAACGTAAACAATCTTTTCCTCTCTAGTACGGGGAGATATTTTGACCATCTCAGGTCATACCTTGGCCAGATTTGACTAGCTACCCTACAGTTGCCGATTTCTATCCATCTTTCGTTGGACTGTGTGTTGTCTCTAGCCTAAGGCAAAGCTTGCACGTGTATAGTGGCGCACCAGTATATGCAAATTCTTCGAGAATTTGTAATGTCGTCCCTTTCCTAGCAAGTTCATCGGCTTTGCAGTTTCCCAGTATATCCCTAAGCCCAGGCACCCATATGAGGTGTTTATTAAACTGCTCAGCCATCTTGTTAAAAGAACTGTCGTAGTCGATGGCTGTTTGTGAATTTAGTAGTCGATGGCTGTGAATTTAGATGGCAGCCTGGCTATCCGAAAAAATGGCAACGCCAGTTTTGGTTCAGTCACTTGGCGACTTCCCATATTGCCATTATTTCCGCTTGATAGACACTGCAGGTATCTGGTAGTCTGTGAGCTACATATATCCAAACTATCTGTCGTAGTATCTACGAATATACCGAAGTCATAGTAGTAACGATGGTTCAAAGTCAAAGTAGTAACGAACGGCAGAAGCTGTCACAGTAACGATCAGTCTTAGTAGGGTTAGGTTACTTTAGAGTGGCATCTAATCCAACCTGTCAGATATACAAAGTTACCAATAATGCAAATATCGGTACCGGACAGGTCTGTCAGACTTCCTAGGAAGGCCGGCCCAGTATATCCAGACGTCCTCATTTCCACAACATCTGCATATGTCATTGGGCTCAATTCCCAACCTTCTGGCGTGTTCGCCGATCAGGCAGTGTCCCGTAAGAACTAACACTACACAGTTATGTTCCTCTCTAGTGCGAGCAGATATTTTGTCTTTTTGTCAGTTTTGTCTGCCTATTTGTATGTCTCAATTTCTGTTTGTCCCTAGTTGGACAGCCTGACTGCCTCTTGACTAAACCAAAGCTTGAACCAAAATATGCAAATTTTTCGAGAATTTGTAATGTCGTTCCTTTCCTATGCCCCTATGAGCTGTATATTAAACAGCTCGGCCATCTCATTAAGAAATCTGCGGCAGTCGAAGGCTGTTTGTGAATTTAGGGATGTGGCCTCCAGAGAATTGATGGCAGCCTGGCTATCCGAGTAAATGACAAAGCCAGTTTTGGTTCAGTCACTTGGCGACTTCCCATATTGCCATTATTTCCGCTTGATAGACACTGCAGGTATCTGGTAGTCGGTGAGCTATATCCAAACTAAGTTCTTCACAGTGTAGTTCGAAGCCAACTTTTTCATCAGCGTGAATGTTGTTAAAAGCTTGTTCAATGTCCAACCAGTAAGGAAAGGCAGAAAGTCGGGCGGGGCCGACTATATAATACCCTACACCTCCCTAACAATGCGATAAGGGTCATTGCCATAATAATTTAGAATAATTGGTAAATGGGTAGAAACATATTATCTAATTCTGAAACGATAATCGCTAAATTAAGCAATATTCGTTCCTAAATTGAGAAATCTTTCTGGAAAATTTTAATGATCGGAAGTAAAATACAACTTCTATAACGGTTTGATACCAAATCAGGAGGAACATATATATGGAGCTTTAATATAAATCTGAACCGATCTTCCCTGAATACTCATTCATGTAAAAATACCTCCTTCTGTTTAATTTCGTACTGATCGGATATAAAATACAGTCTCTACAGCGCTTACATGTCAAATCGGGGATAACATATATATGGGAGCTATATCTAAATCTGAACCGATTTTCTCCGACCTCTGCTTACAGCTCAAATCGGGGGTAACATATATATGGGTGTTATATCTAAATCTAAACCGAGTTTCTCCGAATTTGGCAGTATTCTTTCATGTAGAAAGAAACCTCATTTTGCCGACTTTCGCACTGATCGGATATAAAATAACATTTTTACAGCGCTCACATGTCAAATGGGGGGTAACGTATATATGGGGGCTATATCTTAATCTGAACCGATTTCTTCCAAATTTAAAAGTGTTCATTCATATAATAGGAAACCTCTTTCTGACGAATTTCATACTGATCGGATATAAAATATAGTTTTTACAGCGCTTACATGTCAAATCGGGGGTAACATATATATGGGGGCTATATCTAAATCTGAACCGATTTTCTCCGAATTTAGCAGTATTCCTTCATGTAATAAGAAACCTCTCTTTGCCGAATTTCGCACTGATCGGATATAAAACCAGTAAGGAAAGGCAGAAAGTCGGGCGGGGCCGACTATATAATACCCTACACCTCCCTAACAATGCGATAAGGGTCACTGCGATAAGAATTTGGAATAATTGGTAAATGGGTAGGAACATACATATTATCTAACTCTGAACCGATAATCGCAAAATTAAGCAATATTCGTTCCTAAATTGAGAAACATCTTTCTGGAAAATTTTAATGATCGGAAGTAATATACAACTTCTATAGCGATTTGAAACCAAATCAGGAGGAACGTATATATCGAGGTTATATATAAATCTGAACCGATTTTCCCTGAATACTATTTCATGTAAAAAGACCTCTTTCTGTCGAACTTCGTACTGATCGGATATAAAATACAGTCTCTACAGTGCTTACATGTCAAATCGGGGGTAACGTATATATGGGGGCTATATCTAAATCTGAACCGATTTTCTCCGACCTCCGCTTACAGGTCAAATTGGGGGTAACATATATATGGGTGTTATATCTATATCTAAACCGAGTTTCTCCGAATTTGGCAGTATTCCTTCATGTAGAAAGAAACATCTTTTTGCCGAATTTCGCACTGATCGGATATAAAATAAAATTTTTACAGCGCTCACGTGTCAAATCGGGGTAACGTATATATGGGGGCTATATCTTAATCTGAACCGATATCTTCCAAATTTAAAAGTGTTCATTCATATAATAGGAAACCTCTTTCTGCCGAATTTCGCACTGATCAGATATAAAATACAGTTTTTACAGCGCTTACATGTCAAATGGGGGGTAACATATATATGGGGGCTATATCTAAATCTGAACCGATTTTCTCCGAATTTAGCTGTATTCCTTCATGTAATAAGAAACCTCTCTTTGCCGAATTTCGCACTGATCGGATATAAAATAACATTTTTACAGCGCTTACATGTCAAATCGGGGGTATCGTATATATGGGGGCTATATCTAAACCGATTTCTTCCAAATTTAACAGTGTTCATTCATATAATAAGAAACCTCTTTCTGCCGAATTTCATACTGATCGGATATAAAATAAAGTTTTTACAGCGCTTACATGTCAAATATGGGCTAACATATATATGGGGGCTATATCTAAATCTGAACCGATTTTTACCAAATTCAATAGGGATCGTCCTTGGGCCAAAAAAAAAAGATATGTGTAAAGTTTCGTCGAAATCGGACCATAATTGCGACCTGTACTTTGATTACAAGAATACATGCACAGACGGACAGACAGACGGACACATCTAAATCAACTCAGAAAGTGATTCTAAGTCGATCGGTATAATATGGGTCTATTTCTTCTCCTTTTGGGTGTTACAAACAAATGCACAAAGTTATAATACCCTGTACCACAGTGTGGTGTAGGGTATAAAAATGCCATCATGGTGAATTCCTTGAAATGTAGGGACGATTCGATAGTACTCAAAAGTTCGTGCAGGGCTGATTGTGTAGACTTTCCGTTATTGTCGTCGATCGTCCGCTACACTTAAGCTGAAAATAGTTTAGTGAAATTAACTTAACATGCGAACCTATAGCAGACCACCCAAACTTTGGCATCCAGATTTTCGTCCGATTGATGCTGCAGCATCCTAACATCCAGCTTTTAAATATCCATCTATAGTTGTAGTAGTATTTTCTGAAAATTCGATGATATGATTGTCCTGATCCTAATGCTCTGATCTAGGTTTCATTTATTTTAAAGCTGTAATATTTTTCAAAGTGCACCACCAACAACTTGGGACTGTAAAATTAAATGAACATTTTACAAACGCCAAAACAACAATCGAACATCAATCAAACAGCATCAAACAGTCCATAACAATCACAACCATTAACAATCGTCGTCGTCATCGCAATCGTCTCGGAGTCGATGGTCGATCGTACAACATTTACTTCCATGTTTCAGATCGGTGTATAGTTGTTGTTGCCGCCGCCACCGCCGACAATGTTGTTGGCGGTGGTGGTATTGTTGTTATTGCTGTTGTTTCTACAAAATGCATACATCCTCCAACTGTTGTCAGACGTCGATGGGCCATTCGGTCAGTCCCCGAGACAGAGTATATCAGTAACACTCTGCCACCACATCCACTTACTCCATTCACTTACTCGGCACATCACAGTCGGTGGACACCACCTTCTGAGGCGTTTCTTTTTTCTCTCTTTTCTTTGTGGACCTGCCTATCAGCAGCAGCTGGAGTCGCAGAAGTTGTCGGTGGCACTGAGTAGCATTGTTGCATGTTGTTGCTCCCGTCGCCGCTTGTTGCTGCCGCTGGTGGCACTCTATCTTCCGCTTTAACATGTAAAATGCTGAACACAAACATTTATTTCAATTCCTTAGGTTCTTTTATTCGAATGCGTCGATGTGTATGTGTTTAACTGATACCTTTCTCAACTTTTCCTTTTTTCATTTTTATTGTGAGAATCTTTAGCTCTGTTGGATAGCTGAGCTTTTTCGTTACAGCTTAGCATGGGTGAATAGCACATGCGCTGGTGCATTTCATTAGAGGTCAGTAAATTGTTTTAGTTTCCCTACGAGAAATTGTTACGGCCCTATGCACCTCCTAGGAACTATGGGAATATATACATATAAAACCAGATATGTCCCTTAGGAATATTGAAGTGTTCCCTGATTTTTCCTATTATATGAAAAAACCGGTAAATTTAACATTACGTTGGCTTTGGAGGTGGTAAACTGACACCTTGTTCACTGAAACATTCGTTCAATGCTGTATCGAATCTGGAAATAGTTTTTTGTGCAACTAACGCCGATCAATTGATACCAGTCAATCCGCAGAGGATAAGTCCTGATTTCATCAATCCTGTGATCTTTAAATTCAGATTAGTTGGCTCTGCATTTCCAGTAGGAACTGTTTTCTTAATAGTTTATTACACTTCTGCGGTTTAGAGAAGTTTACCCGTTCGCTTGGCTGCGGATACATAGGGTGATCCAAGTAGAGATACTTTTTTCAATAGCCTTTTTTTGACAGATCACGTGTGAGTTGTGTCATGCTGTCATGCTATTTTTGTTAAGTATTGTTTGTCATTTCATCATGGAAAGACTTACGCCTGAACAACATTTACGCGTGTCAGTCGCCAGTTACCAGTCGAAATGCTCGAACGAGTCATCGAAAATTGGACTCAACGGATGGACCATCTGAGACGTAGCCGCGGCCAACATTTGATAGACATAATCTTCAAACAATAAATGCCAAAGAATGTTCTTTTAAATGATAATAAACATTCCCCATTCAATTTGAATTTTCTGTGTTTTTTTTTTCTTTAAAAAAGTAGGGAACCTCGAAATGGATCACGCTATACAAAAAAATTTAAAAAATACTTATGTATTTACAGCTTGGTCAATTTAAATGGTTTTGAGCTGCTGCTATTTTCACGGCCACATTAGTACAGAGTACTGCTTGCTCTACACATGCGCGCGCTTAGCTGTGTGAACCCTTTTGGAGCATCGTGTATCATTGGCGTCTGCGTATTATTTTCAGCTGTCATGATTGTGACATTCGAACATTTTTCAAAATTGTCTTCACAAAGAAAGATTTCATTTAAGTGTAACCTTTTTTCGATAAATAAGAAAACGCCGAAACAGAATTTATGGAATGCTAAGAAAGTTGTCATCCAACAGGTGATTGAGAGGTCGGTCGACTGGCGAGGTAAATGGAATTTACACTATGCAACATAAAAAATTAGAAGAAGAAGATCCATTTTTCATTACCACTTTTTGAGTCGGTTTGGCTCTGTTGGTCTATAGATATATTCTTGTAATCGAAGTACTGGTCGCATTTGAACTCCGATAACTACGAAATTCGGCAGGAATTTCTTCTTTGACTCAACGTCTAATCTGTTATAAGCATGCATGGAATTAAACATAAATAAGTTTCTAAAATTAAGCTCAAGTATTACGTATTAAAAAACGGTTGAGTTTTAAAACGCACATGTGGGTACTTCTTTCTCAAGTGTTACAGGTCGAAAATTAGATATTTCTAAAATTCTCAGAAAACGTTATTTTAGTATGTGAAAGTAAGGAACCACAATATATAAAAAATTATTCAGAAAAATTGATTTTTTCCTCTGTAATGGTTTTTTGAAGTTAATTTTAATGCTACAAATCATAAGAAATTTAAAATAGAACACATTTTTTTAAAGGATTTTCTGTGAAATTTTCATGGTTTTTTGTAATGGTTTTTTGAAGTTAATTTTAATGCTACAAATCATAAGAAATTGAAAATAGAACACATTTTTTTAAAGGATTTTCTGTGAAATTTTCATAAAAAATATAATTTTTATCTTAAACAATTTTTTCGGTCACTTTTCGCGGAAATAAAAATATAAATTGCTATATTTCATAATCAATCTAAAGTTGTATACCCTCCACCATAGGATGGAGGTATATTCATTTTGTCAATCCGTTTGTAACACCTCTAAATATTGATCTGAGATCCCATGAAGTATATATATTCTTAATCGTCGTAAAATTCTAAGACGATTTAGCCATGTCCGTCTGTTGTAATCACGCTACAACCCGTAGTAATAGAGCTAGGTTG
This sequence comes from Eudasyphora cyanicolor, assembly GCA_963930755.1. Classification (NCBI taxonomy): domain Eukaryota; kingdom Metazoa; phylum Arthropoda; class Insecta; order Diptera; family Muscidae; genus Eudasyphora; species Eudasyphora cyanicolor. The sequence goes on from OZ005735.1 coordinate 161,706,607, forward strand.
ATCAAATTTGGTAGACAAATTTCTTATAGTTGCAGGTTGTTTGGGATTGCAAATGGGCCGGTCAATATTTTGATTTAGCTCCCCTATAGAGGTCACTCCAAAATACAGGATTTGAGCCACAGATACCACATTTTTAAAGCAATTTAGCAGGAACTTTGCCGTTTGCATTATATATGGACAAGAATTCATCACAGCAAAAATTTTACAAAGCGGTTCATATTTTGCTATAGTCACCCTATAGAGGTCGCTCCAAAATATACGTATTTAAGCCATAAATACCACATTTTCTACGCATTTTGACTCAATCTTTGCCGTATGTATTTAATGACGACAAGAATTAATCGCAGTAAACATTTTTTAAATCAGTTCATATTTTGTTATAGTCATCCTATAGATGTCGCTCCCAACAATGCTTATTTAAGCCATAAACACCACATTTTCTAAGAAATTTAGCAGAAACTTTGCAGTTTGTATTCTATTTTGGCAAGAATTCATCTCAATAATATTTATACAAATCAGTTTAGCTCTCAATATATGCTTATTTCCACATTTTCAGCGTTCGTTTTTATACCCTACACCACACTGTGGTCCAGGGTATTATGAGTTTGTGCATTTGTTTGTAACACCCAGAAGGAGAAGAGATACCCCCATCTTTTATTATACCGATCGACTTGGAATCACTTCTTGAATCGATTTAACCATGTCCGTCTGCCCGTCCGTCTGTAGATGTAACGTTGTAATCAAAGTGCAGGTCGTATTTATGGTCCGATTGTGATGTTAAGCACAGTGCTCTTTGTTGGCCCAAGGACGATCCATATTGAAATCAGTCAAAATCTGTTCAGATTTAAATATAGCCCCTATATATATATGTTTCACCCGATTTGACATGTAAGCGTTATAGAAACAGTATTCTATATCCCATCAGTACGAAATTCGCCAGAGAGAGTTTTGTAATTACATGTATGAACACTGCCAAATTCTTATCGCAATGTACATTTTCGCATTGTTAGGGAGGTGTAGGGTAATATATATAGTCTGCCCCGCCCGACTTTCTGTCTTTCCTTACTGCTTTTTAAAAATTTGCTTAAACCAAAAGGATCGTTTCATGATTTGCTCCATATACTAAGATTTTTCCAGTAATAGAATTGAATGCAGTCTATGGTTGAGGGTATATAAGATACGGCATGGCCGAACTTAACGCTTTTACTTGTTTTGCGCACAACTTTGGTTCAGAAGTTACATTACAATAACTGAAGATCTTCACCAAATTACAGAAAAAAATATTTAAAAAAAAATCAACAAACAAAATATAATTGAAAACCAGTAAGGAAAGGCAGAAAGTTGGGCGGGGCCGACTATATAATACCCTACACCTCCCTTACAATGCGATAAAGGTCATTGCGAAAATAATTTGGAATAATTGGTAAGTAGGCAGGAACATATTATCTAATGCTGAGCCGATAATCGCTAAATTATGCAATATTCGTTCCTAAATTGAGAAACATCTTTCCGGAAAATATTAATGATCGAAAGTAAAGTACAACTCCTATAGCGCGTTGATATCAAATCAGGAGGAACATATATATGGAGGTTATATATAAATCTGAACCGATTTTCCCTAAAATACAGTCCCTACATCGCTTACATATCAAATCGGGGGTAACATATATATGTGGGCTATATCTAAATCTCAACCGATTTCCCTCAAATTTGGCAGTATTAATTCATGTAATAAGAAACCTCTTTCTGCCGAATTTTACACTGATCGGTTATAAAATAATTTTTTTACGGCGCTTACATGTGAAATCGGGGGTAACGTATATAGGGGGGCTATATCTAAATCTGAACCGATTTCTTCCAAATTCAACAGTGTTCATTCATATAATAAGAGACCTCTTTCTGCTGAATTTTATACTGATCGGATATAAAATAAAGTTTTTACAGCGCTTAAATGTGAAATCGGGGCTAACATATATATGGGGGCTATATCCAAATCTGAACCGATTTTAACCAAATTAAATAGGGATCGTCCTTGGGCAAAAAAAAAGATATGTGTAAAGTTTCGTCAAGATCGGGACATAATTGCGACCTGTACTTTGATTATAAGAATACATCCTCGGACAGACGGACAGACAGACGGACATAGCTAAATCGACTCAGAAAGTGATTACAAGTCGATCGGTATAATAAACAATGGATCTATCTCTTCTCCTTTTGGGTGTTACAAACAAATGCACAAAGTCATAATATCCTGTACCACAGTGTGGTGTAGGGTATAAACATACATATATTTTTTCTTTGTATTTTGGTGAAGATTTTCAGTTATTATATTGTAACTTCTGAACCAAAGTTGTGCCTACTCCAAAATTTACGCCATCGGTAGGTTACATATGGACCATTTTTGATAAAAAATTTAAGGAAAAAAATTAGATCGATTCTGAGATATCGCAATTTATATTTTTATTTCCGTGAAAAGTGACCGAAATAAACTGTTTTAGATAAAATCAGTATTTTTTATTAAAAGTACGTGGAAAAAATTCAAGAAGTGATATTTTCTATTTTCACTTTCTTATGCTTTGTAGCATTAAAAGTAAATTCAAAAAACCATTAAAGAGGAAAAAAATCAATTTTTCTGAACTTTGACCTCGCCGCCTGCCTCCATTTTTCATTTAATTTTTTTAATAGTGTAGGTCATTGCTCCCACATACTAGGGCAACATTTTCTGAGGATTTGAGAAAGATCTAATTTTTGACCTGTGACAATTGATAAAGAACTACCGGTATACGAACCTATTTTCTAATTACACTGTGTAAAAAGAAAATCTTCCCGAACGACATCAAAACCCCCAAAGGATTTTGCGAAGGTAGTTTGAATTTTTGTTTTATAGCCCTTTAAAGTTGGGCTATTCTCATTCAAATTTCCAGACTGTTTCTATATATGGGCGAGTGCATATTTGCGGTCACATATAAAAACGAAACAAAAAAACACCACCACTTCCGAAATGTCCCCAAACTGCAAAAATGTGCACAGTGTAGCAACGGGCCCAGGGGCCTTGGGCCTTGAAAATTTACCTAAGGCCCACAGATATACGATATGGTACTCAAATGAAAGGAAATTCCTCAGGATTCCAAAAAGGAAATGAAAATCCAATGGCATATTTAGCCTTAAAATTTGGATTCTGCAAAAAGGTCCCCCGGAGGCCCAAAACCACATAAATTATAACAAGTAAGAAAGTTTCAGTCGGATAAACCGACTAAGATATAGCCTCACTTTGTGAGTAATGTAATATGTAACATTACACTAATTAATTTGCCACTTTGTGTGGGAGGTAGCAGAAGGGGTTAAAAACCCTATTTTCTCACAAACAGTATTTCCTTTAAATACATTGCATTGTTCCGAACTATATGATTTTTTGGTATGATTTGGTCATTTTGTGTGGTAGGTACAAGAAGGGGCGTGGTGATAACGCCCACTTTTCACAGGGCTATAGGCACTATAACAGCATTACACTGTACAAAATTTTAAGTATTGTAAGCAATGGTATTATAGTTATTAACAATTAACTTTTGGTATAAAACGGTACATTTGTATGGGAGGTACCAAAAGGGGCTACACAAGAATGCCAATTTTTTACCGGACTATATCCGCTACAAAAACATACTGAACAAAATTTCAGGTATTTTTATGCACTTGAATTAAAGTTATAAGCAGTTCAATTTTGATGCAAAATGGTCCATTTGTGTGGGACGTACCGAAAGGGGTGTGGCAACTTCGCCCATTTTTCTCGAGCTGATAGCGACTAATAAGCTAATACTATGTGTAGAATTTCAGAAGTTTTGAATAAATAGTATAGAAGTTATTAAATAATCAATGTTTCAGTAAATATTAACCCTTTGTGAGGGAGGTACCAGAAGAAGTGGACCAATATGGCCCATCTTCAAACTTAGCCGGAGATAGAAACAATATTACCGGATACCAAATTTGAAGTCAATCGGTTACTCCTTTCGAGAGTTATAGTGCGCACCAGCCAGCAGACAGACAGACAGACGGACGGACGGACATTTCCCATTCGACTTAAAATTACAAAAACGAATATCCGCCGAAGACTTAAATATTCAATTAAAATAGTTTAATTTATGCATTGATACCCACCATTTTACTACATTTAAATATATTAGGAAATTTTTTGCCTCTACGGGACTTTTTTGGGCCCCATATTTTAAGACCTGGTCACCGCTACTGAATTGTTTTGGGAATCTTTTTTACATGTCCTTTCCAGTGAGTACCATTACGCCTTTCCGAAGGCTTTAGGGCATTTTCGAAAGCCCTAGGGCCCCAGGGGACATAGGGCGCTTGTACCACACTGTGGTACAGGGTATTATGACTTTGTGCATTTGTTTGTAACACCTAAAATGAGAAGAGATAGACCCATTGTTTTTTATACCGATCGACTTTCTGAGTCGATTTAGCTATGTCCGTCTGTCTGTCTGTATATGTATTCTTGTAATCAAAGTACAGGTCGCAATTATAGTCCGATCTAAACGAAACTTTGCACATAGCTCTCTTTAAGCCCAAGGACGAACGCTATTGAATTTGGTTAAAATCGGTTCAGATTTAGATATAGTCGCCATATATATGTTTCACCCGATTTGACATGTAAGCGCTGTAGAAACCGTGTTTTATATCCGATCAGTACGAAATCCGGCCGAGAGATTTTTCTTAGGCATGTTTTCGTTACAAGCTAGCAATTTTAGTTTAGCACTTTGCAACGAAAACAACTGACTTCCACTAACTGGCACAAAAGCAATAAGTCGCGGATTTTCACTATCTGGTAGCAATGGTGTCATGAGTTGCGAAGAAAGAACAGTGTTTATATATATTTACTATTCTATGTATTTAGTATTTATAAAACATATATTTACTATTCTATGTTCAATTGTTTACACACTTTTTGCCAATATTAAAATAATTTCCCAATTTTGTTCTTCTTCTTCCCGTTAATTCACAATAATTGATAACAATCTCTCCAAAATCTGGCAACATCATACTCGATTAAGACAGAAACACAAGCACCAAACTTCATCGGGAACTAATAGTGCTTAAAAGTGCTTAGCTCCCCATACAAATTAAGCACTTATGGTGTAACGAAAACACGCCTCTTATTACATGTATGAACACTGCCAAATTCATATCGCAATGCACATTTTCGCATTGTTAGGGAGGTGTGGGGTATTATATAGTCGGGCCCGCCCGACTTTCTGTCTTTCCTTACTGGTTTTTGTGTTGACATCTGCCCGCTATAGTGCACTTTTGCCTGGAAATTTGACTAACAATAGCCCAACTTCAAAGGGCTATAAAACAAAAATTTGAGTTAACTGTGCAAAACCCTTTTGGGGGGTTTGATATACTAGTGGTGTACTATCATGTCCAATTGGTTTCGTTCGGGAAAGATTTGATGACCCAACATTTATTGCACAGTATTATAAATCTTTTCATGCGCGGCCTACGGACTCTGTTTAAGACTCTCTCCTATGAACAGGATCCAAAGTTGGCAACGTGGAGCAAATCTTTTAAGCATAGCCTTTCCTGTTTCTAATTTTATAGATGAAAATAAGCCCCTAAAAGAAGTCAAAAAATGAAATTAAGCCCCAAAAAAATTTTTATTTTACATGTTATTTTTTGGGGCTCATATCCATAAAAAATATTGGGTTGTATTTCCTGGGGTCCAATTTCATTCCGCCTTCTTCAAGCAGCAGGTAACTTGTGATTAAAATAGACAATATAGGTAAAAACAAATTTCAGCTAAATCGGTATTTAGGGTATATTTTTTACCCAGAGCCCTTCACACGAACAACAATTGCCATAGGTCCATGTTTTGATACAGCCCCCATATCAAAGGCCCCTCTAGATTTTACTTCTTAACACAAGAAAAATAACAAAGTTCAATGAATCGGACTGAATATGAGCTTATTTGTATGGATTTGTGGAGGGTATATAAGATGGGGCATGGTCGAACTTATCACCGTCTTTAATTGTTTAATATACATAGTCTCCACATAAAGCATCTACCCGATTTGATTTTATAGACCGCCATATAGACCACAATATTAAACTGATCAGTCCAAAATTTAATTCATTTGGGTTTATTCATACCAGGAAATGATAAGTATATATTTTAATACAGCCTCCGTACAAAGGTTTATTTCTTAAAGTCATAGAATATAATATATTGCGTCCCGCTCGACACAATATATTATATTTTTACCTAATATATATGTCCACACAACACATCATATCGAGGTAGGCAAACCCTATTGAGAGAAACGTGTAGGGAAACCCTACTTCGATAGAATCATTCCCAAAGGGTACGGGTATGTGTGTGTGTTTGTGTGGACGTTTGGCTTTGCTTTGCTGCTTCCACCACTCAATTGGTTTGTTCGACAGCCTCACTCAACTCACTCAATAACGGCAAAAAGATGAAGTGTTGTTCAGCTGAGGTGATGAGAGTTCGGTCTGTTCTGTTTTTTTACTCACTTAAAAAGGAAAGTCGAACGAACCACAAGTCTGGCGTGAAGCAGCAATAAAAAGTGTATTTTTCTAAAAACAACCAATAGTTTGTAATAAAAGACATTAGTCTAAGATCAAAGTGCCAAATAAAAGTATCCACCAGAAGTGAAACAGAGGTGAAGTTTATTCATTTTTTGAGGCAAATACAGTGGCGTAACGAAGGTTACAAAAAAGTGCAGTGCAGAGGCAGATTTTGGCGTGTTTTAAGACACATTCGGTGGTGCGGCTGTTATCATTGCGTGGAGACGTATTCAAGGTTAGCGGTTGGTGGTGCACAGACGGACGAAATAATACAGTGCCCAGCAGACAAGTGAGTACGGCCCGGTAAAGAGCGTGAACGAAGGTGCCAGGTGAGCGTTTTAAACATTGGTCCTATCGCCCGTGAAGAGGAAACCAGCGCGTTGGAAACAAGAGGTACGTGCGTAAATTTATATTACGAAAAGTGTACATATTGGCCCATATCATTGTCATCGTGAAATTGCCTTCTGCGACAGTAACATTTGTCTCAAAGTAAATTTTGTCTCGAGACAATTTATGGTTAACCTTGATTTTTTTGAAGAAGAAAAGTGAACACATAAGAACCGCTAAGGATAGCCGTTATTTTTTCACGGTCATTGTACCTCGATTTTTACATTGCTTCACATTCTATGTACTGTGTTCTGCCCTTTGTCTCAGTCAACGCTTTTTGTGTTGCTTCTGCCTTTGATTCGTCGTTGACCTAGGCTGTTGTTGCTGTGTGCCTCTGTCGACGTCACTTTCGTTGTCTTGCAAATTGATGTTGGTTTTTAAGAGTTGAAGTGCGGCAACCACTCATATTCATATAGAGGTGGATAAATGTTTTTTTCTTTCTGTCTCACTGACATCGTTTGGCTTGTTTTTTGGCATATCAGCCTCGCACAGTGGTGCATAACAACAAAAATACAGAGTTTATGAAAATTTAAATACAAATCATCAACTTGTATTTGACTTCAATTTGTGGACACAACTGGAGAAAAAATGTCTTTTGGCGCACAGTGGCTCGTGGTAAACAAAATACAAAATTTTTAGGAACATTTTTTTTTCTTTGTCCCTTTTAGGAAAATATTTGTATATGGGCTGCTTAATGGCTCTATAAACAAAATCGGCACAGTGGAGACAACACATGCAATTGTTGGCTCACTAATATGAAATTTTAGTGCGTATTTTATAAACTACGATGTTGTATGTGAACAAGAAAAATTAATTTCTGAAAAAGAGAAGAAAAATATTCAAAGCCATTGGGAAATAGAAATTTTGTTCCGTTGTTTTTTAGAACAAAATTGGACCAACAGTGGGTCAAGGCTAAAGTTAAATCGAATTATTGTTTTTGGCTTTTATACTCAGGAGAGTTATATTGTAACAATTTAATTTATCATTGAGGCAATTTAATAAAGTTTTACTGTTATTAAAGGCGTTTGGTTTGGACAGAACGTGCACCGTGGGTCAAAGCATCCTTTAACAAATATTGTTTAAATTAAATTGGAAGTATTTTGTCTCTAAACTTCGCAATAAATTGCTATTCAGTCTGCAGGCACTGTGGGTCTAGTGTTATAAAAATATTTAAAAATATTTTTTTTAATATTTTGCTCCCGTATCAAAAATTGTTTGTCTGCACTGTGACTTAGTGCGAATTCATTTGTCCCGATCTCAGTGGTGAATAAACTGCATAAATTAAATCATCTAGCGATTTATTATTTAGATAGTTAATAGAGACATAAAACAAAATACGTTATAATGGGTCTCATGGAGGAATTTCTGGTTCAGTGTGACGAGATCATCGCACATGAAAAAAGGATGAGGGAGACAGATGCTAGTAAATATAATGAATCGACTATAGAGGCAGAGAGTCAGGAGATTCAGGATCTATGGTCTGAATTTAAAGACCTTTATAAAAGATGCAACACTGACCCTGACTGCCAAAAATCAGATAAGGCGACTATAAAAAAGAAAAAGACTGAAGTTAGTACAAAATATATGAACTGTATGACCATAATAGGAGATTGGAAGGAAAAGGTTAAACCGGCTCCTGTTGGTCAAAAGCCCAGTTCATCGTCAGTCAGTGTCCCACCTTGCGATACAGAGATTTTTTATGGAGATTACGTTACTTGGCCCAGCTTCAGAGACTTATTCACTGCTATTTATGTGAATAACAAAAAACTTAGCTCCGTCGAAAAATTATATCACTTGTTTCAAAAAACAAGTGGAGAAGCGAGGGAAATTAATAAACATATCCCATTAACAGCCGAGGGCTTCGACATCGCTTGGGCGAATTTAAAAAGCCAATACGAAAATAAAAGAATATTAATAAACAATCAATTAAGAATTTTATTCAATTTGCCTCAATGTACACATGAGTCAGCAAGTAACTTGAAAAAATTGCATAGGGATATAACCAACTGTATTTCTGTACTGAAGTTGCACAAAATAGATGTCGGATCGTGGGATCCAATTTTTGTATTCCAATGTTCAGCAAAGTTGCCGAAACTTACATTGTCTCTCTGGGAACAGTCAATTGAAGAAAAGACTGAGCTTCCGAAATGGGAAGATTTAAGCAAGTTTTTGACGGAAAGATTTCAGACTATTGAAAGTGTCTCTGATATGATGGGATCGCATGAATCTGCCCCTCGCCAAAGGCAGAATAATTTTGACAGGTCAAAACAATTCAAAGTACATCACACAAAGGTTAACAGTATTAGATGTACTTTGTGTAAGGAAAACCATGTACTGAAATCTTGTCCCAAATTCGTAAACATGAATCCACGAAACAGATTAAATTTTGTCAGAAAAGAGAAAAGTTGTGTGAAATGTTTGTCACCAGGACATATTGTTGATAAATGTCCCAATAAAAATAATTGTGCGAAATGCAACTATAGGCATCATACGCTTTTGCACCTTGAAAGATCCGTCCAACAGAATAATGCTAGTGTAGCAAGTTCGACGAATTTGGCCCAAAGTTCTCAGAATCAGAATTCTAATTTACAGTCCACTGAAGCACCTTCAACTTCTGAGAATGTTCGAGCATACCATACGTCTGTGTCGAATAAGACTATGCTAGCAACAGCTTGGGTAAACATTATTAAAGATGGCGTCGCAAATAAAGTCCGAGCACTAATTGACCCTTGTTCAGATGATACATTCATATCATCAAGAGTTCAGAGCTTATTGAAATTACATACAAAAGCCGTGTCGGCAGATATCACAGGATTAGGAGGTGAATATCTAACGAAATGCTCGAAAATAGCATTTTTCAAAATTGGCTCAATATTAAAGCCAGATTTTGAAGTAGAAACTGATGCACTGGTCGTGCAAGACGTTACGGGTAACGTACCCACCCATTCATATGAAAATATAGTAGCGAAACAGCTTCCTAAATTGGAATTTGCAGATCCTCATTTTTATCAAACTGGCCCGGTGGATATTCTCTTGGGAGGAAATTTATATCCGTTGATTCTACTAAAGGGTGTAGAACACGGAATTCTTGGCTCGCTTGTGGCTCAGGAGACAGTCTTTGGTTGGATTGTGACTGGCCCAACGAGTGCTTCGAATCCGAGACGCACAGTCCGAGTTTCGCATTGCACCAGGGTATCAATTGATGATCAATTGAAAAAGTTTTGGGAGATAGAGGAGGTTTCAAGGAAACCAATAATTTCCGAGGATGATAGACTCTGTGAAGAGATTTACAGGGAAACAACCATTAGGATGGCTGATGGTAGATATATGGTAGACTTGCCATTTCGGCCTGAGAATCCACTAAATTCGTCAAAAAATGCGAATAGATACGTGGCCCTAAGTCAGTTTTTAAGAAACGAAAAATCTTTACTTCGAAATCGTGATTTAAAAATAATGTATGATGACGTCATCAAAGAATATTTGTCCCTGGGACATATGGAGAGAGTCGAACCTCCCAGAAACAACTCAGATAGTTATTTTTATTTGCCTCATCACGGGGTGTTTAAACCTGAGAGTACCACAACTAAGTTAAGAGTGGTCTTTAACGCCTCTTGCCCGTCGGCGAATGGGAAAAGTCTTAACGACGCGCTATTTATTGGCCCAGTTCTTCAAAAGGATATAATTCCATTGATTCTGAATTGGCGCTTTTACAAATTCGTGTTTAACGCGGATATAACGAAAATGTATCGACAAATACTTGTCAACCCGCAACATGCCCCATTTCAGCGTGTTTTGTTTCGATCTTCTCCTGATGAAGAAATACAAGATTACCAACTAAGAACGGTTACTTTTGGTGTAAATTGTGCTCCGTTTTTAGCCCTGAGAACGCTGCTGCAATTAGCAGAAGATGAAAAAGAGCGTTATCCAATTGGCTCAAAGATTTTAAAGGAAAATATGTATGTAGACGATTCCTTGGTTGGCTCTCATTCAGTCTCAGAGGCATTAGAAGCACGTAACCAGCTCATAAAAATATTAGAGTCCGCTGGTTTCCAGCTAAGAAAATGGACTTCGAACAATAAGGACATTTTGAAAGACTTGCCTCGTGATCATTTGTTAAATGAACAATTCCTCAATTTCGACGACAAAAGTTCAGCTAAAACGTTAGGAATTAGATGGAATGGGGCGACTGATTCGTTTTATTTTGTCACACAACAATTGGCTCATAAAGAATCATTCACCAAAAGAGAGGTCCTTTCGGTTATAGCTAGGTTGTTTGATCCCTTAGGGTGGCTTTCGCCTGTAATAATAACAGCGAAAATTCTCATGCAATTGTTGTGGCTTGACAATATAGGATGGGATGATCCCATCAAACCCTTGGCTCTGGTGAAATGGAGAGCTTTCATATCAAATTATGGAGAAATAGATGAGATAAAAATACCCCGTTGGTTACAATATTCTCCAACTTGTAAGATTGAAATTCATGGGTTCTGTGATTCTTCAGAACTCGCATATGCTGCAGTGTTGTACATAAGAGTAGAGACTGAGGGAAGTGTCTACACAAAATTGCTGGTAGCAAAGTCAAAAGTTGCCCCTATAAAGAAAATTTCGGTTCCAAGGTTGGAGCTTTGCGGCGCCGTTTTATTAGCGGACTTAGCCGATTCAGTTTTGCCCCAATTAAACATAACACATGATGGATTATTTCCTTGGACTGACTCGACCATAGTATTAGCTTGGATCAAAAAGCCATCGCATAATTGGGCAACATATGTTTCAAATAGAGTGTCAATAATTCAAGAAAAGATAGCTAATAATTGGGGGCACGTAGGGACAGCAGAAAACCCGGCAGACCTAGCAACCCGGGGGGCGACCCCTATAGAACTAAAGGGTTGTGATCTATGGTGGCATGGACCACCTTGGCTTCAAAAGGAGAGACACTTTTGGCCCAATAGTCCTCAAGTTCCGGACACAGAATTAGAAATTAGATCAGCGAAAGTCCACATTGCTAGATCAGCGGAAACAGAAGATATACTGGAGCGTTTTTCCTGCCTCTCAAAGGCATTGCATGTTGTCTCATACATTTATCGCTTCTTGCACCGCACTCATCCCTCGCTAAAGAAGACATTTGAACACGGCTCCATAGGTATTTCATCGGCTGAATTGCTTCATGCCCGCCATCGGTTGATGGCTAGGTCACAACAGATATTTTTCGCCTCCGAATACCATTGCCTCGAGAAGAAAAGGAATTTACCATCGAATAGCCCGCTTCTGACTTTAACGCCCTTTCTCGACAGCAACGGCTTAATCCGAGCGAATGGTCGTCTCGGCTCTACCTTGGCCCTTTCATATAATGAGAGGCATCCCATTATTCTCGCCTATCAGAGCAGATTCAGTCTACTTTACGTCGATTTCGTGCATAAAATCACCTTGCACGGAGGTGCTCAATTGACCCTTACCACCATTAGATTAGAATGTTGGATAATTAGAGCGAGGAATCTGATCAAGACTCGCATTAATCGATGTAAGAAGTGTGTAATTGCAAGAAAAACGAGCCAGTCCCAGATGATGGCCCCCCTTCCAGAGGAAAGAACCACTTTCAATCGGCCCTTCACCGTCACAGGGGTTGACTACGCTGGCCCTTTCGAATTCAAGACTTTTCACGGTCGTGGCTGCCGTGTGACAAAGGGTTATGTGTGTCTCTTTGTCTGTTTTAGTACACGCGCAATCCATTTAGAGCCAGTCAGTGATTTATCCACCCCCGCCTTTTTAGCTAGCTTGTCCCGCTTTGTGTCGCGTCGAGGATGTCCACATAAAATTTACTCCGATAACGGACGAAACTTCGTTGGTGCGTCCCGGGAGTTAAAGGCCCATCTTATTAAAATTGTCTCTGAACTCCGGGATGAAATCGTTTCCAGATATGGGTTCCAAAAGTTAGAATGGCACTTTATACCGGCCGGTGCTCCCCATATGGGTGGTTTGTGGGAGGCCGGTGTTAAAAGCTGTAAAACTCATCTGAAGAAAATTTCAGGACAAGTACGCCATACTTTTGAAGAGTTTTCGACGATACTTGCCTCTATCGAATGTTGTCTTAATTCGAGACCCCTAGCCCCCCTCTCTAATGATCATGACGATTTATCGGCTTTAACACCAGGACATTTCCTAGTTGGCTCTTCCCTCTTAGCTCCTGCTGAGCCTGAAGAAACCCCATCTCGAACAGCCCTTCTCAACCGCTGGAGAAAAATAAAGGTTATCCAGCAAGAATTTTGCCGTAGATGGAAGACCGAATATCTATGTGAACTGAATAAACGCTTTAAATGGAAGTCGTCTAGGCCAAATTTGTCTCTGAATGATCTGGTGGTGCTGCGCCATGAGTCAATTTGCCCCACTGATTGGCGTCTGGGACGCGTTGTTAAATTATACCCAGGACGTGATAATCTCGTTAGAGTCGTTGATGTAAAAACCCAAGCTGGAATTATCACTCGTCCGGTCCATAAGCTCGTTCTGTTACCACAATCTCAATAATGAAACCAACAACAATATCCACTCATGAAATTTGGCCCAATATGTCACACTTCAATTATCAGCGGTTCTTCATCGCTACAACTATGAACTTAACTTATCCGTTTCCTTCCTACAGTCATGGATTTTAATGATAATTACCTCTGCCCCATCTGTATATCTCGCCATCCTTTACGGAAGTGCCGATGTTTTCTGACGTTGCCACCTGTGGAGAAGAAGGCCCTGGTCAATGCGAAGTCAGCATGCGTAAATTGTTTAGCCTTCTCTCATCAATTGGCTCAGTGTACAAGCCGTGCCGGATGTTGGACATGCTGGGGCCAGCACCATACCTTGCTGCATCCACACCCCCTGGCAGAAAGATCAGCATGGATTCGAATGACTGCCGTCGCTGTTATGTGGTGTTCTCGCGAACCACAGCAACAAAACCAGGTACGTGTCCTCCTGGACCCTAATGTCACGACGAGTTATTATACTCCCACCGACACTTTCCCGCTGGCATGGGGAAAATGCAGTGATATATTGACCGTTCGATTGTGGGGCATGCGGGATGACGTCCGAACCGTTACCGTCGATCTCGTTCGTCGAGTCCAACGAGCCATCATCGCCCCCGGATCTCATCTCGTTCCCGGGCCAATCAAACAGCACTACCGTAATGAAGTGTTGGCGGATCACGGCTTCCATATCCCGTACCCGTGCTCCATCGTATTGGGAGCTGATGTGGCCGGCACTGTATATTTGGGGCTACCAACAAAGGAGGGGAGTTTGCCATTTGCCCAGCGGACCATATTTGGGCTAGCATTTTTCGGCAAAATTGACATCGACGAAGCATACGACGATGACCAATAAACTGGCCCAACGTAAACAAATGCATTTGTCCTTTGCTTAAGTATATAATGTTATAGCAAATGTAAATTTTCTAAGTTTTGTTTTTTTTTAAATGCCTTAAATTTAAAGTCACACTCATGGGCAAACCTGAACTATATATGCTCCAAGTTATGTTCCATTTTTACATATTAATTTTATTTTAATTCCTTATACCTATAAGTATGTTTATTGCGGCTACGGCCCAAGGCGGGCGGAATGTCCACACAACACATCATATCGAGGTAGGCAAACCCTATTGAGAGAAACGTGTAGGGAAACCCTACTTCGATAGAATCATTCCCAAAGGGTACGGGTATGTGTGTGTGTTTGTGTGGACGTTTGGCTTTGCTTTGCTGCTTCCACCACTCAATTGGTTTGTTCGACAGCCTCACTCAACTCACTCAATAACGGCAAAAAGATGAAGTGTTGTTCAGCTGAGGTGATGAGAGTTCGGTCTGTTCTGTTTTTTTACTCACTTAAAAAGGAAAGTCGAACGAACCACAAGTCTGGCGTGAAGCAGCAATAAAAAGTGTATTTTTCTAAAAACAACCAATAGTTTGTAATAAAAGACATTAGTCTAAGATCAAAGTGCCAAATAAAAGTATCCACCAGAAGTGAAACAGAGGTGAAGTTTATTCATTTTTTGAGGCAAATACAGTGGCGTAACGAAGGTTACAAAAAAGTGCAGTGCAGAGGCAGATTTTGGCGTGTTTTAAGACACATTCGGTGGTGCGGCTGTTATCATTGCGTGGAGACGTATTCAAGGTTAGCGGTTGGTGGTGCACAGACGGACGAAATAATACAGTGCCCAGCAGACAAGTGAGTACGGCCCGGTAAAGAGCGTGAACGAAGGTGCCAGGTGAGCGTTTTAAACAATATATTTTTTTATGTAGCTCTCATACATACACGGAGAAAAAACAGTAAACAAAATATTTTTGAGAGCAAAATTTAAATGAAATACATATATTTTTTTGCAAATATTTGATATTTACATACCTAAAAATATGTTTGAATATCTCTTTAATTAAAATTATTTTTTCGGGGTTTCGGTGCAAATAATCTTAAAAAAAGGGGAAATACTTAAAAAAGTTACAGGAATTTTCTTCCGACTTATTGGAAAAAGTTAATTTTCCCGAAAATAATATGTTTCCACCAAATATACTATAGAAGCGATTTTTTCTTAGGGTAGATCTAAAATTTTTTGAATATTTTGTATAATTTATAATTTTTTTATTATACTGTGGAGAGCGACTCATGGTGGCGGCTATATGAGATTCGATATGACAAAACCTAACGCCGTTTTTTTTTTGTGTTTTAAATTATTTTTTTTTCAAGAGGCCTGGATAAAATAATTGATTCTATTGATTTCGTAATTATAAACTATATTTATTTTTTTCTTTGTGTGACATGGGACTTGATGAAGTATGTAATAAAAAATTGTCCTACATTGTCATTTTCATATCTCTACCCATGGAATGAACATGTTTGGCATAGTTTGAGTGGATTTCCAATATTTTTAAGATTTCTTCTAAAGCCGGGACATTTTTATTCACATTTTAAATTGCATTAATTATATACATAAGCCGTGATTTATATCCTCAATGTTAACAAACCATTTGTAGATTCCAAAATAATCATTTACGAATTTTATCATTTCAACACAATCGAATCGATAGAGAAGATATTTTGTGGGGACAACTTTGATAAATTTGCAACAATCGCTAATGATAATTAGCAGTTTGTAATTGCAACAAATTGCCACTGCATTCATGCGACAACGCATGAAACTCAAAGGCAAAGCTCGCCAACGGACAGACAGAACGACAGACACTCGTCTCGAATAAAATGGACTCCGAACGGTTGGCGGTGTACTAGTAGCCCCCCATATCATATGTGGTATGTGCTTAAGATTTCTTGGATCGCCTACTCCAAAACATCCAACACGGCTAATTTCTCCTTAACCGAAAAACGGCGATTAAATATGAAATTGTATGGCCGTTGAAGGTAAAATGGCTGAAACGTAACCGCGGCAGCCGCAAAGACAGTGGCAATGTCGGCCAAGAAAAACTGTGAGACTGAATGCATTTTTAATTACCCACAGGATGCGTAACAATGTTTTTTTTTCTCCCATTGGTCGTTGTCGTTTTTCCATAGCCGCCGCCACCGTCGTTGGTTTTGCTCCATGGACTCCATTCCTTTGAGCGTCAATGATGGGACAGCACAACAAATTGCCATCATTTCACGACAACAACACTTGCATATGAAAACGGTGAAAACAAGACCAAAAGAAGCTGGAACCAAACAGCCAGCCAGTCAGTCCCACAAGGAGAACTGGGAACTGCAGTTGATCAGAAAGTTAGGAAGTACTTACCCACTACTAGCAGCAGTCACATAGAGTCCAGCAAGCATTATGAGAAGAATTTAGCTCTAATGTTGGGGCACAGTGGATCTGCAGTGACTTAATTGCAATGGCCGGGAAACATAACCAAACAGATGGAAATATGTTTTTACACCGATAATGCTGTATGGCATTGTCATCTGGTGGACGGTTCTACAGAAATCCACCTTACTCGCAAAGTTCAGGGTATGGCTTAACTGGTACTCTGATGAATGACCGAGGTCATTAATCTTTAATCCGGAGTTAATGTCCTTTATTCAGTTCAATGACCTATTATCAGGGTCAATGATCTTTCAGCTAGGTCAATGACCTTTAATCAGGGGTCCATGGCTTTCCAGCGGTTTTAATTACCTTTAAATTAATTAAAAGTCAATGACCCCTTTAATCCGGGGTCATTGACTTTTAATCGGGTAAATGACCATCAATCAGATGCCACTGACCTTTAATGAAGGTCATTGACCTTTATTCAGGGGGTCCATGACCTTCCAGAGGGGTCACTAACCTTTAATCCGAGGTCATTGAGCTTTTGATGGGGTTAATGACCTTGATAATAATACGGTTAAATGACCTTGACGAGGTCATTGTCCTTTAATCATGACCTTCCAGCGGGGTCACTAACCTTAATTCCGAGGCCACTGACCTTTAGTCGGGTTCATTGACTTTTAATCCGGGTTCAATGAACTTTCTCGGGCTCTATGACCTTTATTCGGTGTCAATAACCTTTAATCCTGGATCAGTGACCTTTAAGCCGAGTAGTCAGTTTCAGTGACGTTTAGTCGGGATCAGTGACCTTTAATCTGGGGTTTGTGATCTTTAACCGGGTCCATGACAATTGACCTTTTATTCGGGCCAGTGACCCTTTTATCGGGGTTAATTACCGTTAATCCGGGGTTAATGGCCTTAAATCCGGGGACAATGCCATTTAATCCGACCTTTAGTCTTATGTCATTTAATCGGAATGAATGGCCTTTTATCCGGGTCAATGACCTTTTATCGAAATCAATGACATTTAATCCAGGGTAAATTACCTTTTATCTGTATAAATGACCTTTAATCCGTGGCCAATGACCTTTAATTAGGGTCAATGACCTTTAACCGGGATCATTGACCCTTAATCGGGGTATCGGTTATCACCATTAATCCGGTGTCAGTGACCTTTAATCGGTACCACTGACCTTTAATCGGGGTTAATAACCTTTAAGCGGGGACAACGGCCTTAAGTCGGTGTCAGTGACATTTAATTGGGGTTCACGAATCTTTAATTTATCTGTGGTTTTCTGCAATAACCGCCTAAATCAGAAAATTTTGATTTCGAGATTTTTACAGATATGCATTCTGCTAATCATTGCCTTTCGATCCATATATCACACTCCTATTTATGTCCATTTTTGGTGACTTTTTCCAACACTCAACTATGGACATGTAGTATCAAATATACTACGAGAGAAAAGTATTTTGGCTCTACAGAACATTATGATTTTTTGAGATGTGCTGTTATTCTACAAAACAACAGAGTTTTAGATCGTTAGAAAATGTTTGGCTAAATATATTTATGCTAAAATACGGCATTCCAGAAAACCACAGATTTATCTCTTTCTGCCCCATTTTAGACTTGTGAAGCACGAACTTCGAAAAATCCTGTCTTATCCCGGTCTATGTCCGGCTGGATAGTGATAAGTCAGTCAAGTAAAAATTCTACATAAAGAATTTTCCAAAATAATAATATAAATGTCTGTTCAATGTTCCACTGTCCACAAGCAATTTAAATGAGTTTTTTTTATCGAATGTCTATACAAAACACACACTAACTGTATGTAATTTTGCAGTCGCTCTATCTGTCTCTCTCGCCGTGGGACCCCTCCAAAACACCCGCTATTGTAGAGATGCGGAAAATGAGGAAAAGTTGCAGATTTGTTTTTTCTTATGCTTTCGCCGGTAGTAAAGGACGGGACTCTGACTGAGTTGGTGCTGGGATGTTGTTAACCTAACGGAAATAATTTTTCTGCATGCGAACATTGGCCGTCGCCCCACTCACATGGTGCAACTCTCACTCACTCGCCTCCGACATTAGTGTTGGCGTTGTAACGCTGTTGCTGTTCGGTGTGTTGGTCATCTCGGGCAATTGTTTTTCTGTTCGTTTCTGCCATTTCTTGGCCACTTTGAACTACTGGTGAAGTGTTGTAATAATTTCCCCAGTGATCAGCAGGTTGCCACCACCGCCGCCATCTCTTCTTCCGTTGTTAGTGGCGTTGCAGTTCATAGTAGTAGCGGATGCGGTTTTTGTGGTCGTATTGGATCCAACTACACATTGATGTATGTGTGTGTGAGAGATATGCAGGGAGAGAGAGCCCGTGTCTGCGAAACTTTAAACAGTGGGGGAGATTCGAAAAAAATAAATAAATTGGACTTAGTTAACACTCCTGACTGCCTCTTGCCACTGTCCAAAGCTTGCATATGGACAGTGGGGTACCAGTATAAGCAAATTCCTGGAGCAAATTCCACCAGTCTGCAACGATGCAGGATGGCATCTGGGAAGAGTAAAGCTCTTATATTTCGGTGATGCCAGGTCAGTAGATCTGTATAAGGTTGCTTTGAGTCGAGCGGGTGAGGTGTGGCCGGGTGCCCAGTTGGATGTTGTGAAAAAAAACAACATCCCTAGTCATCCTAGAGCCATCGCCTGGGTTACAGAAGAGCCCTCCATCTCGGATGACAAATTAGAGATAATAAAAGATTCCAATCCTGGTCTGCCGACCCATAATTGGAGAATTAGCAAGGTGGGTGAGGCGGATGGTAAAAAGCGACAGGTAAAAGTAGAGGGGAATTGAGAGAGCAAACGTGTAATTTGATACTATTTGGCCACTTCGTGGGTGGTCTGATGACGTCATGATGACGTCATCGTCCATTTTATGTGTATGTATGTGTGAATTCTGACGTCGTCGTCGATTTTATGTGTTTATATTCCAATGTAATTTGATACTATTTGGCCACTTCGTTGGTGGTCGCCAGATGTTCTGTAGGTCTGAATCAGTGTTTATGTTTATGTATATGTGAGTTCATTGAACTTGGCTTTGAAGTAACCTTGAGATCAGCATGACTCATTGGTATGTGCGTCCGCAGCTGGGCTTTGCTGTATATCTAGGTATGGTTGATTGTCGAATCACAAATACACACATGGTATGCATGTATGTGTGTCAACGGTTCCCCACCAGTCCGTCTTTTGTGTCAGTCTGTCTGTCGGACACTAGCGCCAAACAGTCAGATCATGCTATGTGTTTGGTTGTCCGTCTGCCTGTCGGACACTAGCGCCAAACAGTCAGATCATGCTATTGAATTGTTTGGTTGTCCGTCTGTCTATCGGAAACTAGAACCAAACGGTCGGATCATGCAATTGAACTTGAATTGATTCCTTTGTGACATATCCAGAGCACAATGTGTGTGTGTGTAGTTCTGAGTATCCTAAACTTCACACCAAATCCTCAAAGACTTTTAGGTAAACAAACATATTTTTGTGGTTGGTTCATATTAGATACAAATTATTATGTAATACGATCAAATCGTATGTAAACTGTTGGGAGGGAATGCA
Source organism: Eudasyphora cyanicolor (assembly GCA_963930755.1). Taxonomy (NCBI): domain Eukaryota; kingdom Metazoa; phylum Arthropoda; class Insecta; order Diptera; family Muscidae; genus Eudasyphora; species Eudasyphora cyanicolor. The sequence continues at coordinate 161,726,943 of OZ005735.1, forward strand.
TCTGTAAAGAGCAAAATATTTCCTGTCCATGGTCAACGTTGATATGAATTGAAAAGGAATGAATGCTCTATAAACAAAGAGAAATCATTTGGAAAGTCAGTTTGATTAAAGCTACAGCTTGTAAAGCATTCAGTTTCAAATCTTAATTGTATAAAATAAAAATTTTAAGTGCAAAATGTCTCCCAATACCTGTGTATTTTGTAATGAGTCTTTTCACGCTAAGAGAGATTTTACAAGACATATGAAACATCATTGTCTTATATGTGGAAAACTATTCAAAAACATTTATGTAATGAAACATCATCAAAAGGTGTTTCATAATAATGCAAATTTAAGTGAATCGATGTTGATTAATAAAAAATATGAATCAGATTCGGGAAAACTAAAAATATTTTCTATAAATGGAGATCACAAACTACGTCATGAGCTACAGAAAGATCCTTCAATTCAACATCTAGGATTGATTTCACCCACACAATACCAACAACATACAGGAGTTTTACAAACACAACATGAAAAACAGTGGCCGACGTTAAATGAGCAGTATCAGTATTATAATCAAAATGCTCCTGAAGCTGTAAAAAATACTAAGAATACGTACTTTTGTAAAGACTGTTATGTACAAGTGGTATCCATGCGTAACCACGTTCGTACCAATGGACATAAGGATACTGTTAGAAGGAACATAGATGGGGATATAACAGTCATAAAGAGTTCATTCAATAAACGTATTATAACATACGAATATAATAATTCAAATGGAACTCTGTTACCTGAAAATTTTCTTTGTGAGACAAAAGAGTCACTCCTGAAGTTGCTCAAGCTCAGTTTGGTGGAGCACACAATTTTGAAGTTCAACATAGAACTTCAAGGTGAATATGTTAAACCCAGAGCAGATAATGAGCTAAATATGAGTGATGGACCATCAACTTCTAGAGGTAGAATCCCCGATCCCGATTCCTTAACTACACCCAAGATTTTCAACCACGTATCTAAAATGACTCTGTTAACTCTGGGAGATAACATTAATAATTTGTTTGATGACCACACTGATGCCATAATGCACAAGATGTTCGAATTTCAAGAGCGTGATTCAGGTTGGGCACTACAGAAAATTCTAAAACTTGACATTAATATTAACAAGGCTGATCTCACCAAAGGCTCAAAATTCATTAAAACACCAAAGTCATTGGCAAAAAAGAATGCATGTCTCAACATACACAATTTGAATGATGAATATTGTTTCAAATGGAGTTTGGTGGCAGCATTGGAAAATAAACCCTCCCATAAGCCTTGTGACACATCTTCCTATAATGTTGACATCGCACGTGATACGATAACATTGCAAAGTGGTATCACGCTAAACTTCCAAGGGCTTCAATTCCCCTTAGCCATAAAACATGTTAAAGTGTTCGAAGCAAACAATGATGACATAAGCATCAATGTCTTTGGTTATGAAGGAGACCAAATTGTTGGACCCTATCACCTAACAAAGAAAGAGAAAAAATACCACATCAATTTGATGCTGCTTCACGAAGGCGATAATTTCCATTACATTTGGATAAAGCGAATGTCAAAGTAATATACGAAAAATGAAATTTATATGATATATGATATATTTAAAAATATTTTTTTCTTTACAGTCTTTTGAGCCATCAATTATCAAATCATAACGGAGCTGTTTTTATTTGTAATGGATGTGTCCAACACTTCCATTCGACAGATAAATTTGCACAACACAAACAGGAATGCGGGGGTATTGTAACTCGCTTGCCCTCGGAAGATAAAGCAATATTAAAATTTACTCACTACGAGCGTCAATTGAAAGTACCCTTCGTAGTATACGCAGATTTTGAATGTGTATTAGAGGATGTGGTGAGCGCAAATACCACAAAAACCAGCATGATACAAAAGCACACACCTTGTGCTTTTAGTTACAACATTAAGTGTAGTTATAATTCTAGTTTAAATAAGTTTTGTATATATACAGGTGAGGACGCCTCTAAAAAATTTTTGGAAAATCTCATTAGGGATTGTAAATTTATTTACAATAATTATTTGACTGTAAAGAAACCAATGATTAGTTTAACACCCTTGGAGGAAGTAAATTTTGTAACTTCTGAAAATTGTCACATATGTGACAAAACTTTAGGAAACGATAGGGTAAGGGATCACTGTTATTTAACTGGGAAATACAGGGGGGCAACACATAACCAATGTAATCTTCAGCATCAGATAGCAACATTTATTCCAATATTTTTTCATAATTTTTCATCCTACGATTGTCACCTTTTCATTAAAGATCTTATTGACTATGAAGGAGAAACTAAAGTAATTCCATTAAATAAGGAATTATATATATCTATGTCTCATTTTCTTCCAATGAATGATAAAAACAGACTAGAGTTGCGATTTCTAGACAGTTTTCGATTCATGGCTGCCAGCTTAGATTCTCTGGCCCGAAATTTACCTGAAAAGGATCTTCAGACAGTACGTACACATTTTCCAAACAATAAAGATTTTAGACTCATGAATAAAAAGGGGGTATTTCCGTATGATTATATATCATCATTTCAAAAATTTTTTGAGAAACAACTTCCTCCGAAGAAATACTTTTATAATAAAATGACGGACACCGATTGTTCGTCAGAGGATTACAAACATGCACAGAATGTATGGACAAATTTTGGTTGTACAAATCTGAAAGATTACATGGAATTGTATTTAAAAACGGATGTTCTATTGTTGACTGACGTTTTTGAAAATTTTAGAACATTATGTATAGATGTGCACAAATTGGATCCCTGTCAATATTATACCGCCCCATCTCTTTCTTGGGATGCGATGCTCTTATGTACAAAAGTTGAATTACAACTTCTCACTGATATTAACATGTACAACTTCTGTAAGAATGCCATACGAGGTGGTATAGTTCAATGTTCCAAAAGACACTCAGTAGCGAACACAGAGGGTACGCAAGGTTATGATAAAAATAAACCAATTGTAAATATATACTACCTAGATGTGAATAATTTGTATGGTAAAGCTATGACACAATATCTCCCAGTAAATAACTTTAGATGGCTTGAGGGAACAGATTTTGGAAAATATACAAATGAAGAGGAAATAAAATCAATACCCGACGATTCGCCAACAGGCTACATATTTTGTGTTGATTTAGAGTATCCAAAAGATTTGCATGATCTTCACAATGATTTACCCTTCTGTGCGGAGAGTAAAACTGTTGGAGGGTCTAAATATAAAAAATTAATTACAGACTTTTCCGAAAAACGAACATACAAGATCCATTACAAACTATTGCAGCAGTGTCTAAAGCATAAATTAATACTAAAAAAAGTACACAGCATCCTCTCTTTCTCTCAATCAAAATGGTTGGAAAAATATATACTAAAAAATAATGAGATGAGAGCAAAAGCAAAAAATTCTTTTGAAAAAGATTTTTATAAACTTTTAAACAATGCTGTATATGGTAAAACTATGGAAAATGTGGATAAAAGAAAAGATGTTAAAATAGTAAAGACTTGGGATAGAACAAACAGAAACAGGCTGGGAGCGAGAGATTTAATTGCAAAACCAAATTTCAATAGCTTATCACAATTTTCAGAGGATATGGTTGCCATTCAACTGAACCGTGTAAACGTATTATACAACAAACCAATTTATTTAGGCTTTTGTGTTTTGGATCTTTCTAAATGGGTTATGTATGACTTCCTCTATGACTTTTTGAAAATTAAGTTTCAAAACGATTTTTGTGTAAATTATATAGATACTGATTCATTTATTCTAACTTTTTATGGTAGAGATCTTTTTAAAGAACTTACTCCAGATGAGTTAAAAACAAGGTTTGACACTTCAGACTTTCCACCAGATAATAAATATGGTATCCCTCTTGTAAATAAGAAGGTGATTGGGATGATGAAGGATGAAAATTGTGGTATGGCTATGACCGAATTTGTGGGACTTAGACCTAAGATGTACGCAATTAAAGTGGAAGGAAGTAAAGACATTAAAAAGTCTAAGGGTGTAAAAAAATCTGTGCTAAAAAAATGTACTATAGATACATATCGAGAATGTTTAATTAAAAGACAAAAATATTATGACGATATGTTTACATTTAGATCTAGAAAACATGTTATTTATACAGATAAGATAAATAAAATATGTCTAAGCTATGACGATGATAAGAGAAAAGTAAGACCCGATGGTATAAATACGTATGCGTGGGGTCATTACAGGCTTGATTGTGATTTATATAATATAAATATTGACCTAAACTCTATTAATCCGATGGAACTTGATGTAAGCCTTAACGAAATTAATAGCTTGGAAATTTCGGCTTTAAATGAAATTCTAGATTTGAATATTGAGAATAAATCAGATGATTTAGAAAGAGTTAATGAATCAGACCTATATTCTACAATTCCAATGGATGTATGTTTTAATGAAATTGATAATTCAAATCTCGCAAATTGGGATGAACTTCATGATCTTAACCTATAATTAAGAAATAATGTACATTATTGTTTACCGTATATTTTTTATGCTTTCTTTCATCAATAAAGACAAATGTATTTTGATTTGGAATACAATACTTGTGTGTTTTTTTTATTTATTAATTTTTATATGGAAATACAAAAAAAAAAAACATTTCATTATTAATACTTAAATAATTTTTCGGACGATTCCAGTTAAAGGTGTGTATTCTAGCAAACGTTCGTGAAGTAGTAAACAATAAACATAAGTGTTTTCAGGAATGGATTTAGAGGTCTCAAACTCGATTTTGACATCAATTGGTCCGCTTTTAACAATTTCGTTTTGATGGCTGACATCAATTACAGCTATTGGTGACTCCTTGAATTTCTCACATGAAATAATTGGTTGTGACTCCCTCAAAAAGTAACTTTGTTGAAATTTAGTATACATATCATAAAGTACAGCATATCGATTCTCTTCGAATTTTAAATTTAAGTCATCGTATGGATAAGTATCCGAGTTAAGATGGACTTTAATGTTTGTTAAATTACTGTGAACAAACTTTCCATCTTTTTCAAGAGCAAATAGTACGAAACGTGGTCTTTCTCTGTTCATAGACAGTTTCACATTCCAATTACATTTGGTTGCGCCATTAAATGTTGGGTTAAAATGACAATCCCAACTACGAAATGTAATCGGTAGCGATGTTCCACTCTTTATCGTCTTCATAATTTGTAATTTGGATGTGTCAGACAAGTGCACATGCGGAATTCTCCACGTGATATTCGTAATTGTTAAATTTGCAGTTTCATTTGACTCCGAGGAATAACATGCGTTCTGGTCACTGGAGCTTCGGAGCAAAATAAGATCATGTTTACTATGTAATATAACTTTGGTGAAATCTTCGGCAAATCCCAACAGCATCTTAAGGGGTACATAAAAGTTAAACACACTCATGTTTAAGTCGGCGCCATTATTCCATCCAGCATTTCTCATCATATTACTCTCAAAATCAGTAAGGGACACAAAGTTCTTGATGGTACTCGATACACCTAAATACCGAGTGCGATCGATTTCAACACCATTAATTTCATAACGAATTTCATCGAACATGTGAGCTATACAATTATTGCGTAAACGAGCATTTGATGTTTTTTCGCCGCCCTCTACTGTTACAGAACCTTCTATGTAAATATAACTCTCGCTTGGCAATACATATAAATCTTGATTTTGAATGGTTATTCTTATTTCATCATTATTTTTAAATGAATTTATATATGGTACGTAGCTGTGGTAGTCTTTTTTGATTATATTGTCATCGGTGAATGGTTTTTCAAGAACATTTAGTATTTCAGACATTTTGTTTTAAACGTAATTTTAAAGATTTTAAAAAAATTTTATTTTCCTTTGTTAGTGGCAACCTTTTGGGTTTGACTGCTTTAATTGGAATGTTTGGAAAGGTCTTTTTAGGACTATATTTATTATAAATAATCATTTTGCTTTTGATCGCAGATGTAGCCTAAGTGTAATCTCTTCTCCACGAAAATTTATTAATCGTTGTTCTTGATCTACTATCCAAACTTTCAGTGAACTGATTTCTTTGACGTTTACTGGTAAATAAATTAAATTCCTTGGTATTTCATCCAATTTATATCCTGGAGATACATTTATACCAAATTCATGAATAGTATGTACAGATAGATTATTCATGTAAGATCCTGATGTTATATTACATTGTATTTGTATTGCGTTTACTTTCATAATGTTTACGGGAAGATATGACGTATGTTTCGTATTTGCTTTCAAAATTCCTCCATTGAATCCCAACAGGGTTCCTATAGACCGTTCTTTGTTAAAATCAATATCATCATGAGATGAAAATATCTCTATTTGTAAGGTATTATTGTTTGCAACGATTTCTATTGTCTTGAGACCGTCTTGTTTACCATAGGCTAGTTTAATATAGTCAACTATATCTTCCAGTTCGTAAGAACCAATAGGAATTTCAATTACTCGATCATCAATATGAAACAAGTTATTATCATGGTCTACGTTTGGAATGGAATTATATGAATGAAAATCTACCAGAGCGCATTCATAGTCTTCGGTTAATTGAATTGGTGGAAAGTAATTGGATGTTAGAACCGAAGATCTTCCGCTTAGGGCTAATGTTATTGACATAGTGAAAGCTGACAAGTAAATGAAAACTATTTTCATTATTTTATTTGTTTTTATTTATGTTTTCACTAGAGCATATTGCTTTTGTTTATCCATGAATTGTGATCTTTAGAGAATCCTAACCACTTAACGTATACTTTGTCGCCCTTAGTTTTCAAAACCTTTTCAACGAGGTATGTGTTGGGGAAGCGTGTGCGTTGAATTTCCTCTTTATAAAACCCGCCTTTGATTGGGTTTCCTTGATAGTCTTCTAAGATAAACGTAACAGGATTTGTAATCTGTATAGATTTTATACGAAATATCTCTGTGCTATAATTCGGTGTATACCCCTTCTCAAATATATTTTTATATTTGCTTATACGTACGTAATCCCCCACATGGTATTTTGACGGTGGGAACATTTTGAGATGACTGTACACCGTCGAGAGTAACCTTTTTTCATTTTTAGAATTTACTTCAATGGGGGGCATATTTATTGTTCGATGTTTTTTCTTATTGTAGAAATCAATCAAATTTTTGTATATATCAAGCCAATGGTAGGAACCGTTGTAAGAAAATTCTCGAAACATTAATGATTTTAGTGTTCGGTTAAATCGTTCAACGATTGATGCTTTCATTACACTATACGTTGAATAGTGGTTAATAGAATACATTTTCATTAGTTTATAAAATTCTTGGTTAAAAAATTCTTTTCCATCGTCTGTTTGTAAATTTTTTGGTATTCTACCTTTATCCAATATTTTTTTAAATGCTGTGGAAACGTCGCTGGCATTTTTTGATTTAGTTGCTTCTGCCCATGCAAATTTTGAGAAGGTATCAATTACTGTTAGCAAATATCTATGTCCTTTATTTATTGTAGAATAATTCCCCATTTCAACCAAATCCGCTTGCCATAAATCGTCGATGCCTTTCATAATTACTCTCCGTCGAGGAAAATTTTTGCGAGCTTGAGCGTGTAGCTCATTGATAATTGTTCGTCTTTCCATGATTTAGTTATGATCGTTATAAATTATTGTACGAGTACTTGACATTCTACTTAAAACATTGTGTAAATCCTTAATATTGTTTTTTAATTGAGATATTTCATTGTTTATGATTACAAATTGCCTACTTAAATCTCTTTTTAATATTTCTTGTGAATGTATGATTTGTGTTTGTAGGTAAGCTTTGTTGATTGCGTCTGTATTTTCCGACGGTGGGGCCAAATTCTTGATTTTCTTATTTTGGATATCGAGGTTATAATGCCGGTCAATACCAATTCCCAAAATTTTTTGAGCATTTCTCCTTAATGCATCAGAGTTGGAAAAGTGACCGAACTTGTCGACACTCATGTTGTAATTGATTGTTTACCCCAAAATCAATGTATTATATTTGCTTCTCTTAATTCTTCGATAATGGATACTATTTCATTGTTTTGGTTACTATGCCCAGCATTTTTTGACGCGATTAAAAGTTTTAGACGTTCAACTAATTCGTTAGGATCATCCCAGTATATATAGTTTGGTTTCTGAAGATTAACACTCATTAAACCTTCACCTGTATGAGTTGTTTGAAATAATTTTTTTATTATTGTTGTGTACTTCAAGCCTTTATTTCCCTTTATTTGTTCATTGGGACTATAATTTCTTCTGTGTGCATTCGTATTCACTAAAATCTTTCTATAGATATCCAATTCATATGAGTCATAATTCTTAGGATTTTTGTGGAATAAAAGTTCATATAAACCCGGTGTGAATGCCCATGTTTGATTTCCAATTATTATTTTATGCTCGTTTAAACTTAGATCGCTTGCGCCAAATTTCCAAACACCATTTTCGTCTTTGTGTGGTCCATATATTGTATCAAGTTTCTTATTTCTATGTAAAGAGTTTAAGTTAATAACACCCTCTTGCTGTTCTTCTTCTTCTTCTTCTGATTGTGAATAAAACTGTTCATCATTTGTTTCATCTTCGTTTCGATTCTCGGTATCAAATTCAATTTTCAATTTCTTTTTATTGCTGAAACCCTCGAAATCATTATCCTTTTGAAATTCTTTTTTGGGGGTGATGCTTTCGTGGGGTGATTTTATAATATTTTTTAGTTGTGTTGTTATAGGTTTGAATGTACTCTCTAAATGACTTGTCATTTCATTTTCACCTAATTTAATGCTTTGAAATTTCTTTTTCAAGATATTTCTAGATTTAATAAGTTCCTTCACAATGCCTTCATTCATTTTAAAGAGCGTAACAACACGATATGTGTTTCTGTTTAATATTTTGAACTGATCTGTTGATATTTTGAACTGACCTGTTAATATTTTGAACTGGTCTGTTAATATTTAAAACCGACCAGTTGAGTTTACAAAATGGATCTGTTTTTATTTCAAATAGAGCTGTTTCCTTTGTAAACTGGTCTGTTGGATTTTTGAGTGAGGCTGTTATTTGTGTTTTCAATGATTTTTTTTTTGTAAGGTCAATAGCATTCAACCGGTACTATGATTGTATCATCTGTTTCAGTTGAGATATTATCATTTACTAAATGTAAATAAATACATCAAATCCTTTTCTATACCGTCCATCAGTAATATCGCTATCCTTACTTATAACTAAAAAACCATATTTTTCTTTCCAACATGTTTGACATATATCCATAAAATTATTAAATGTCATATCATTTCCAACGTGGTCACTGAAAATATGTTTCATATTCATTACGTCTTGCTTGAAAATAATAATTATGTTAGCATTATCACGTATTAAATGTTTCGGGATGCGTGTGTATGTTTGACATAAATAAAATGAATCTATATTATTATGTCTACCCATACAAAAATAAGCACGAATATTATTTTGTTTTTCGCAGGCGACATCATCAAATATCATTATGGAATTCATTTTCGCTTTATCGGGTGGTATGACAGTAGTATTTTCAGAAAATGTGTAAAACCCCATGCCTTTTACGGTTGAAATGAGCTTCTTTAAATATTCATATTTTGGTTGATGTAACGACTTTGAGTATAAATATATATTTTCAAATTTTAATCCGTTTGGACTTTCAATCAAGCTTATCATAATATTAGTTTTCCCACAATTGGAAGGACCCACTATTATAGCTCGTATTGAATTCGGTAACAAAGAGCTATGTCTGATTTTCTGAGATTTTGTTTGTGTGAAATCGAAATTTCTAACATCAATATTCGTATCCTGCTTTATTAACCGCATTTTTGCAACTGAATTAATAATTTGTTTCACTCAATTTTATATTATTTAAACCTTTAGGTGAAAAACGTATAAAATGATAATTTATTCGAAAAACAACATTAATACCAAAAGGGACGTCAAAGGGAGAGGATTGTTGAATAATTTAATTACTTCATTGCCATTTGAACTGCATTTACCCGGTTATAATTTTTGTGGGCCTGGGACAAAACTGAAGAAACGACTGGATAGAAATGATAAAGGAATAAATGGTTTAGACGAGGCTTGCAAAATTCATGATATAGCTTATTCCAAAACTGAAAATATAAAAGAACGAAATAGAGCAGATAAAGACTTAGCAGAAAAAGCTTGGGGACGAGTTAAAGCTAAAGATAACAGCTGGGGAGAAAAACTAAACGCATATTTTGTCACCAACGCTATGAAGGCTAAAGCAAAATTGGGGGTGGGTATGTCCAAGAATGGTGTATGTGGGAAAAAACTGTTTTCATCAGCGGTGAAGAATGCTACCTCGGTTTTGAAGAAACAAAAACCAGAAGACATAACCACAGCTATAAAGATTGCACAAAAATCGATTGGTAAATCCTTCAGAGGAAAAAAATCTAAAGTTGTTATACCTAGGGTTATAAGAGTACCTAAAATTGGTGGTTTCCTACCCATAATACCAATTCTAACAGCACTTAGCGCTATGGGAGCGTTAGCCACGGGTGGAGCATCAATAGCAAAAGCAGTAAACTCGACTAAGAATGCTAAAAAACAACTTGAGGAAAATATTCGTCATAATAAGGCTATGGAGGATATTGCAGTGGGTAAGGGGATTTACCTAAAGCCATATAAGAAAGGAATGGGCATTGTGTACAATAACAACAATAATAAAACTTTGACAAAAAACTAATAGACCAGCTACCCAACAGGCCTTTAACAGACATTGATTTAGAAATATTTGGTAAAAAACACATTCCCTATTTTAGAGGAGTTTTTATGCGAGACAAACTCCCCAAAAAGCCCCGTATTAAAGAGTGCGGAATTGTTAACCTTGACTCACATAAAGGTCCTGGAACTCATTGGGTGGCATACTTCAAAAACAATGAGAAAAATGAATATTTTGATAGCTATGGCAATCTCCAACCACCATTGGAAATATTGCAATACTTGGGAGCTAATATAAATTATAATTACAAACGAAAACAGAAATTTAATTCTTTCAACTGTGGGCATTTATGTTTAAAATATTTGCTACAATTCAATAAAACACCACAATGTCATCGAAAATCGTATATAAAGTAACTGAAATATTAAAACGTTTTCAGTTCAGCAGCAAAATTCAACGTTTTTAGTTCATCAGCTAAATTGTTGCAAAATGTTCAAAATCAACAGGTCTGAGATTGCGTTATTGGATTTTCAATATTGTCATGGCAATGGCAACAGCATTTATATGAAAGAATTGGCATATATGGCTGGCTCATCAATCGCTCCGAATTACGTTGTATTCAAGGAACCATTCGATATTCGAGAATTAAGTTATGAAGGACTAAGAACAAACACCTACTGCAAGAAATTTGTTAATGGACTGGATTGGTCAATGGGATCAGTAGATTACAGCTGTGTAGGTGATTTTCTATCACCCCTAAATAATTATAAATATATTTTTGTTGTTGGTAAAGCAAAACAAGATTTTTTATTAAATTATGTTACAACATCTGTCATAAATTTGGAAAATAAAATAAGTTTAAAGAAATGCGAAAACTATTATTCGAAATATATATGTCCGTTACATCCAGACAATAAATTTAGATGTGCACTAAATAACTTGTTTAAACTATATATATTTGTAGAGAACAATTATAATAAAATACAAGAATCTGTTATAAATGAAATAAAGTACTAAGAACAAAAACAAATCGTAACATGTGTTTTTATTTCTTCAAAATTGAATGTATTCCTTTAAAAACAAATATTGTAAACATAAATATTAAAAACTTTGGAAGTAATGAATCGGTCGTTTTCTCCTCTGGTAATGTTGAAAATGGTGAATCTTTTGGTCGCTTCTCTCGTATTTGTAAAGCATTGGATCCTGATCTCTGATATGGTGTTTTGAAAGTACAATGTCGTAGTTCAGTTCCACTGTTATAAACTCCACACACATCAAAACTTAACTTTGGAAGCAGTCGATCTAATTCTTTTAAATTTATGGGTTCATTGTTAGTAATGTAGCGTCTCATCAATGGACAATTCTTCGACCATCGCATATGTTCCGAAACCGGGGAATCTGTACGTTCCCAAGAATATATTTCAACCTCACAAAAATAACATTTTGCTTTGTCATTTTCACCAGTATAAAAGAAGCCTATCATAGCCATCACCTTAGGATTAATATACTTTAGTGGCCACAAACCAAACGTTTGCAAACGTTTATCCTCACGATGAAATCGATCGTCCATAACGTAGCGTGGTTTTAAGATATCCATTTCTAAAGGAATCATGTTTCCTTATAAACGTCTGTTACTTAATTACTTTCTGAGATGACATATCGACTCTCTTTTATATAAAACACCCACAACTATCAGATTCAAATGAAAACACAAGAGCTTTTTAATTTGAAAATTTAAAAACAACTTTTATTTTAGAATATTATAATGGAAATGATATAGTAATGTTAATATGAAAGCTAAAATTGATTTTAACTTAAAATAAAGAGTAAAATGCATCTGTGGCAATTATTTGTCTTAATTCTAATTTACATAAATCTGATCCTTCTCGTAATGGTGTTTTAACTACAGAAAACACTCCATCGCAGAGTCGTTTTATTGCTTCATCTCCCAGAGAGAGAAATCTCGATGGTAAATACAAAATGTAGTTGTCCAGCCTTAACACGATTTTTTCTCCATATGTACCAACAGTCTTGTAGGCTCCTCTTACAGCATATTCCATGTCTGGAGTCATATCCTTAATACTTAGAATTTTTTTGAAATTCATACTGTTGAATGATTTAATAACCTCAGTATTCGATGTCATCTTGTTAATTTTAAAATTTCGACTGTAGTCTTCATAAAAATCTGCACCTATTTATATCTATTTGAAAACCTCAATTTATGTATCCCCTCTCCCTCTAAAGTAAAAAGAGGATGAAAGCTCTTAAGAAACCCAAGCCTTGCAAAATAAAAATATATTTTATTTAATATTATATTTATGTTTTATTTAAAATTTTATGAATGAAATGTAACGTGAATAATAGAACAAAAAATCTTACAAATAGTATATTTTTAATAATTAATTAAATCTAAAATATATTGAGCTTCTTCTTCATTGATTATATCCATAAAAGCATCCAATGTTTCAGGATATTTATCAATGTATGCCATTAAAATAGTTTGTATTACAGTCTGAGAATTGTTAACCTGTGGCTCAACCATAGGTTTCCCAGGCTGAAGTAATATATTTGATGTAATAACTGGGCGCTCACCCAATTCACTTGGATATGATTCCTCATCCTCTAGAATTTGGGATAAGCGTTGTCCATATTCAAAATCAAACGGTTCGGTCTCTCCATTCGGGAAAAGGTCTAGGCTTTCCAAGACTGATGGAGTTACGTTTTGATCATCGTTATCATCATGGTCCTCCGGATCAAAATCAAACGGTTCGGTCTCTCCATTCGGGAAAAGGTCTAGGCTTTCCAAGACTGATGGAGTTACGTTTTGATCATCGTTATCATCATGGTCCTCCTGATCTGTCGATGAGCCATCAACTGGAATATCCTCATCTGTCCAATTCATAATGTCCAGTGATTCTAAATCTGCCAACTCCTTTTCAATGATCGGATCCTTTGTGTGAACGCAACTGAATTGATCATCCGACCAACTATGGACATTGAGTTTTTTTAACTCCTCCATCTCGAAATCCGCCATAGACATCATTTTCAAGGATAAAGGTTTATTCTAGCACTTTGGAATATGTGGACTGCTACTGTGGACTGTAGTTGTCCTCACAATACTTTTCTTTATATATGGAAATTTCATAATGTCGGATTCATTTTTTGTCATAAAAATTTTAAACGAATTTTTAATAAATGAATTTTTCATAGTATCCCTAGTCAGCAAATATTTAATGCGTATTTCATAATTATTTGCATCGAATATCAGAAGATCGCAAAATTATGTTTGTTTTCCATCTCTTCGTTTATAGGGCATTCATTCCTTATCAATTCATACCAATTCTTAATTTGCCACGAATATGAAACAACCACAAAAATATGTTTGTTTACCTAAAAGTCTTTGCGGATTTGGTGTGAAGTTCTGGATACTCAGAACTACACACACACACATTGTGCTCTGGATATGTCACAAAGGAATCAATTCAAGTTCAATTGCATGGTCCGTCCGTTTGGTTCTAGTTTCCGATAGACAGACGGACAACCAAACAATTCAATAGCATGATCTGACTGTTTGGCGCTAGTGTCCGACAGACAGACGGACAACCAAACACATAGCATGACGCACTCATGATGTGGTTAATGAATGCTGAGTTTTTTAATTAGTATATTCAGATTACAAGTGCCACAACTTTGTTTGCATAATGTTATTATACTTATATACTACAATGTTGTGCTGCGTAAAGAACTCGGTATGGCTTTAAAATTTTTTGGGCCCCGCTGATCTTGGACGGCGCTGATCTTAAAAGTCTTTGCGGATTTGGTGTGAAGTTTTGGATACTCAGAACTACACACACACACACACACACACACATTGTGGTCTGGATATGTCACAAAGGAATCAATTCAAGTTCAATTGCATGGTCCGTCCGTTTGGTTCTAGTTTCCGATAGACAGACGGACAACCAAACAATTCAATAGCATCATGAACTGACTGTTTGGCGCTAGTGTCCGACAGCCAGACCAACAACCAAACACATAGCATGACGCACTCATGATGTGGATAATGAATGCTGAGTTTTTTAATTAGTATATTCAGATTACAAGTGCCACAACTTTGTTTGCATAATGTTATTATACTTATATGCTACAATGTTGTGCTGCGTAAAGAACTCGGTATGGCTTTAAAATTTTTTGGGCCCCGCTGATCTTGGACGGCGCTGATCTTAAAAGTCTTTGCGGATTTGGTGTGAAGTTTTGGATACTCAGAACTACACACACACACACACACACACACATTGTGGTCTGGATATGTCACAAAGGAATCAATTCAAGTTCAATTGCATGGTCCGTCCGTTTGGTTCTAGTTTCCGATAGACAGACGGACAACCAAACAATTCAATAGCATCATGAACTGACTGTTTGGCGCTAGTGTCCGACAGCCAGACCAACAACCAAACACATAGCATGACGCACTCATGATGTGGATAATAAATGCTGAGTTTTTTATTAGTATATTCAGATTACAAGTGCCACAACTTTGTTTGCATAATGTTATTATACTTATATGCTACAATGTTGTGCTGCGTAAAGAACTCGGTATGGCTTTAAATTTTTTTTGGACGTCGCTGATCTTAAAAGTCGTTGCGGATTTGGTGTGAAGTTTTGGATACTCAGAACTACACACACACACATTGTGCTCTGGATATGTCACAAAGGAATCAATTCAAGTTCAATTGCATGGTCCGTCCGTTTGGTTCTAGTTTCCGATAGACAGACGGACAACCAAACAATTCAATAGCATGAACTGACTGTTTGGCGCTAGTGTCCGACAGACAGACGGACAACCAAACACATAGCATGACGCGCTCATGATGTGGATAATGAATGCTGAGTTTTTTAATTAGTATATTCAGATTACAAGTGCCACAACTTTGTTTGCATAATGTTATTATACTTATATGCTACAATGTTGTGCTGCGTAAAGAACTCGGTATGGCTTTAAATTTTTTTTGGACGCCGCTGATCTTAAAAGTCGTTGCGGATTTGGTGTGAAGTTTTGGATACTCAGAACTACACACACACATTGTGCTCTGGATATGTCACAAAGGAATCAATTCAAGTTCAATTGCATGGTCCGTCCGTTTGGTTCTAGTTTCCGATAGACAGACGGACAACCAAACAATTCAATAGCATGAACTGTTTGGCGCTAGTGTCCGACAGACAGACGGACAACCAAACACATAGCATGACGCACTCATGATGTGGTTAATGAATGCTGAGTTTTTTAATTAGTATATTCAGATTACAAGTGCCACAACTTTGTTTGCATAATGTTATTATACTTATATACTACAATGTTGTGCTGCGTAAAGAACTCGGTATGGCTTTAAATTTTTTTGGACGCCGCTGATCTACTTGACTGGCGGACTTGCTGATCGTTTTACGACCACTTTGTTTGTTTGTTTTGAAAAGGCAAAAATTTGCAGATCGCCAAAAAAAATTCATTGGATCGCCAGTCGATCACTCTCAATTTGTTATTGGCTTGGCTTGGGCAGACGGATTGCTTGGAAAGACCATTGAATAAAACTAAGATGTGGACACACAAACCAATAGCCTAACATGGACAGACATACTATCACAAAAGATGGACTGGTGGGGAACTGTTTACACGCATACATGCATACCATGTGTGTATGAAAGACGGACTGGTGGGGAACCGTTGACACACATACCATGTGTTTATTTGTGATTCGACAATCAACCATACCTAGATATACAGCAAAGCCCAGCTGCGGACTCACAATGTGATTCTAGAATCAACCATACCTAGATGTACAGCAAAGCCCAGCTGCGGACGCACATACCAATGAGTCATGCTGATCTCAAGTACATAAACATAAACACTGATTCAGACCTACAGAACATCTGGCGACCACCAACGAAGTGGCCAAATAGTATCAAATTACATTGGAATATAAACACATAAAATCGACGACGACGTCAGAATTCACACATACATACACATAAAATTGACACAGACGTACGAATTCACACATACATACACATAAAATGGACGATGACGTCATCATGACGTCATCAGACCACCCACGAAGTGGCCAAATAGTATCAAATTACACGTTTGCTCTCTCAATTCCCCTCTACTGGTAAATTTGATCCTTAACGCTGAATCCACCTCTCATATACAAAGTGCAAGTGCAACCCTGCAATATGGTTTCGAGACTATAGTCTTGAAGGTATACAAGCAGAATGTAGCTCCCACTGCGGAAGGCGAGTCGTCGACCGTGGTTGATACAAGGTTTTCTGGAAGTGCGGACCATTATTTCTGGTGACTCTAACTCTAACAGAAGATCTGTAATGTCATTCTCTGAGGATGAAAACACTACTTTGGATACTGAGAGGCTGAGGGAAGTCTCCGGACTCTTTGACGCATCTGGAGGGAACATGCTCCCCGATGATACGGACGAAGAGTTCGATAACACCCCTATCGGGGTGGATGTCAATCTGTCGATTACCAATGATGGTAAGAATTCTACAGATTAACCTCCATCACACTGAAGCAGCTTCAGCGGCTCTATTGCTGCGCATGTCCACAGGTGCAGTAGACATCGTCCTGATCCAGGAGCCCTATGTAGTAGGAGGACGGGTGTGCGGTATAAAGACACCAAACTTTAAACTGCTTGTGGCCAACTGTGAAGGCCCTCCAAGAACCTGCATTTTGGCCGGAAAAGATCTAAGTATGTTTCTCCTGACTAATTTAAGTGGTAAAGACCAAACAGCTACTAGTCTGGAGATTGGTAATCGCATATACTGGGTGGTCTCCAGTTACTTTCCTTATGAAGCTGCAATACCGACAGCTCTCTTCAGGGAAGTAGTAGACTATCTGGGGTAGTACGGATATAAACAATAGGGGTGATTCGCTTCTTGACTTTAATCTAACTACTAGACGTAACGTTTGCTACTGACCGGGTGTCAGACAAAATTATTGGGTGGAATGTCCGGTACGACCACTCATTCTCAGATCACCATTATATAGAGTTCAAACTCGCCTAAACCTGCTGTCCACAGAAATGGGAGGAAGACAAAGTGGGACATGTATGAAAATAATTTTAAAAAGGTCCTCAACTCTAAACTTCTTTATGAACCTAATGACAAAGCCGGTCTGGATAATCTGGTCGAGCATATCACCACATCATTCAATAGAAGCCTGTCCAAAAACAAGGTACAAGGGTAAAACTAAACCTCAATGATGGACTTCTGAGCTAACGGCAAGGAAAAGACCTGCAACAAGCTATTCAACAAGGCGAAATCTACTGGAGCCTATAATGATTGGGATGCATATAAAGGGCAACTCAAAATCTTTAAGAAGGAGCTTAGGAAGGCGCAAAGAAGCTCTTGGTATTCCTTCTGTGGCGAAGGTATTCCTTCCGAGTTATTCTACAGATGGCTCTGAACAAGTTGGCTAGATGGGCCAGAAGCAGCGGTTTGGGTGTTAACCCAAACAAGACGGAATTTGTTCTCTTTACTAGGATGAATAATGTCCCTCATGTGGACCCTGCTCCTCGGATAAATGGAACAGATGTAGTCTTTTCTGAAAGTGCAAAATTTTTAGGAATGATTTTGGATAGGAAACTGTCATTCAGACTAAACGTACTGGAACGTGTAAAGAAGGCCAACATCGCCCCATATTCCTGCAGGAAGCTGTATGGTCGCGGTGGGGCCTCTCTCCTGAAATTTACCATTGGATATATATAGCAGTGGTTCGTCCAAACTAACCATCAAATCTGGCCAAGGTCTGACCTGAGAATGTCAAAATATCTCCTCGGACTAGAAAGGAAAATATTGTCTACATTAGTATCAGTTCTGACGGGACACTGCCTGATCGGCGAACACGCCAGAATATTGGGTATAAACTCCAATGACTTCTGCAGAAGCTGTGGAGATGAGGAGAAAGTGGAGAGCATTGAGCACTTGCTATGCGACTGTCCCGCTTTGAGTAAACGAAGACTGGACCTACTGGGGTCGGCCTTTCTAGGCAGCCTAACAGAACTTTCCATTACCAATATTCGTGCTATCGATAAATTTGTATATCAAACAGGTTGGTTTCGATGAAAGGCCTTTTTGGCCCTTGGTACCACTAGGGACCTAAACTGGTCTATGTGAGCTGAAGAAAAAAAAAACAAATGAAAACGGCTGCCACCCTAACCTAAACCTAATCCATCGCAAGCGTCACAATATAAAATAACAAATATTGACCAAATTTTAACCTGCCAACATCCATCATAGATGGGGAAATGTATTTGCGACATAAGGTACAATTGTTTCCGTGTCAATATCAGACAGGCCATTACATCGCTAGACTGAGAATTAATGTTCTGACTAAAGTCAGTATCATTATTTTCTCTTCCTGAATAAAAATCTTCCCACGGCTGTTGCAGAGATGGCTGAACAGTGTAATATTCACCTGACACGGGCACCAGGATACAGGGAGATACCAGGGAACTGCAAAACAGATGGACTTGCAAGACTAGGAGCTATCTTCCTGGGTCACTAATGTCTGAAATGTCTATAATGAGCAACTCAAACCCTATTAGATGAAGCTTAGAAATGCGCAAAAGTTTTCTTGGTACACCTTCTGTGGAGAAGGGGAATAGGTCTCAGACGTCGCAAGCTGCGGCGGATACTATTCGATATACCCTATTAAATGGAATACCTGCCGGATGAGGTCAACAACTGGACAAACACATTTCCCGGGGAACTCTCCGAAAGAAATCTAGGAACAACGGGACCAACAAGAGAGCGAGTGAACAGCAAGCGTTGCTAGGCTTTTTTACGGAGAAATCCAGAATCAGCTGGGCGATTAACAGCTTTGAGCCCATTAAATCACTTGGACCAGACAGCATTACTCCAGCAGAAATACAGAAAATGTTGAAATAGGTTATACCCTGGGTGGAGAAAATATTTAAACGCTGTATAAGGCACTCATATATCCACATCTAAGTGTGAACTCTAGCTTAATCAGACTAATCCAAAGCCTTCTCAAAAGAAGACACATAACAGCGTCACGTTGTTAACAAACCTCCTCTATCAAGGAGGACTACTGTCTCCACTGATTTGGACCCTAGTGGTGAATGAAATCCTGCTGGATCTAGAACCTTGTGGCTGCAAAGACGTTATATATGCGGGTGACTGACAATCGCAGTATGTGGCAAATTCGAACGAGACAGAATTATTTTTCGTTACTATGAAGAATGAGGTCCCACATGTGGACCCTCCTCGGATAAATGGAACAGAGTTGTTCTTTTCTAAAAGTGCAAAATATCTAGGAGTAAATGAAGATATGCAATTTGTATTCAGACTTAATGTACTGGAACGCGTAAGGAAAGTCAACGTCAAATTATACTCATGCAGGAAAACTTTGGAGCTCTCCTGAAATCGTCCATTGGATATAAAGCAGTAGTTCGCCCAATACTGTTGTACGACATAGTGGTCTGTTGGACGGTAACTAATAAGCTCTCCATCGACAAGCAATGATTAAAGGTTCAGAGAACTTCCTACCTATGTAGAAGCGGAGTTTTAGAGACTACAGCGACTGCGTCTCTTTAAATCCTACTCCATCTCCTGCCAAGTGATATTGTGGTGAGAGAAGTTGCCACCCGATCGGACTGTCTACAAAAGTAATGTGCTTGGGTAACCGACCGAGTGGACTATATATCAGTTGTGTACATCTCCGAGGCGAACTTCAGAGAGGTATGGTTTGACAGAATACCAGGTAATAGAGACAATCACCACTTAAATACGGATGGATCGATAGCTTGATGATACGATTGCGTTCGGAGAACACTGTAAATAACTAAGTCTTGATATAGCTCACAGACTACCAAATACCTGCAGTGTCTATCAAGCCAAAATAATGGCAGTAGTGGTAAAAATAGGTAATAGGTAAAAAACGGAAGCCCCCTAACCTAAACCTAGGAATAGCATACATACCGGATGTCTCTTTTATCCTGTCTTTCATGACGGTTCACTGGCTTATTGGACGACTCGCAGAAAGATTGAAGGTCTTGAAAATGTCTTTTGCAGAAGCTGTGGAGACGAATTGTAGGTGGAATCAAGAGAACACCTTCTGTGTTCAGCTCTCTCTAGAAGGCGAAAGTCTATTACTGAGACTGGCATATGACTGTCACTCTTAACCTAACCATATCATAAGCCGAGCCGTATTGCCCTTTCGGAAGCATGAGTTCATGGGATAAAAGGATGATCAAAATATCGGGATATCCAACGAAGTTGAACATTTCTGTACATTTTAAGTCGTTGTAGCAATATTTGTCCGTCAGTCTGTCCTACTGGTGCGCACGATAACTCGAAAGGAGCAACCGACTGGCTGAAATTTTGTATGTGATAATGTTTACTCCTATATAAGGATAATTTCAGAGATTTAAATGGTTTCTATATCTGAGGATTCGTTAACACATTGTTGTGAGCAGATTAAGATTTCTTGGACGTTTTCTTCAAGCTTCACTACATAAGGTTTCTTCCATTACAGGTCTCTTCCAGATGTAATTGTTGAACGCGATTCATTCAGATTATGTTATGTCATTATGGTGAACAAAGTGTTTAGAGTCGAATTTATCCTTAGACAATTTCTGGTACTTAGGTTCTTGGCCAACCTTACTGGTTCTCTGATGTTTATCGTTCACGATAATATTGAAGCTCTATAGACCCTTAAATATCTCAAATACCCGCTTATGTAAAATAATATCTCCGATGTATATCAGTATGAGAATTTTCATTTAAAAAACGGTTTGAAAGCGAAGGTCTATGCTTTACCCCCACTGTGCCTTGGCCTGATTTTAACTGCTGAACTCTCAGTCATTAGCAATGGCCACAGAGGCAGCAACACCAACGACCAACAGAGAATCGATTGCCCGTGTAACCAAAGTCAAGTGCAGTGATGCAAAGTAATTAACTTTGACTAAAAGGTAACCAGCCAGCCAACCAACCAACCGACCGACTGTCTATCTAGCCTGCCAACTAGGCAACCAATATGACCGACCATTTCATCCCGCAAGCTGGGCGGAGGAAGGCAAGAAACACCGGACGGGTAATAAAGATTTAATGCGACAAGTTGTGGGATTATAAAACGGCTTATATCCGGGGAAATTTTTTTTACTTGTTCCTTTTTTCTCTCTTGGCCAAACAAAAACTCGAGTTGATGAAGTCAACATCTAGAGAAAATTGTTGTTATAGTCACACACAGGAAATGTACAGAGGAGACGACGCAACGCCTTGCAAACCCCGCTCAATTAAATGTGGAGACACTCCATAATTGCCATCCACCCGTCTGTCTATACGTCCGTCCGTCCGCTCGCTCACCCGCCCTCCTCGCTCTCTCCCACTGTGCCTCAAATGCCTCATGAGATCTCAACTAGAATGGATTTCCTATGGATGAATTTCGAATTTCAAACATTTATCATGCCTCTTAATAATCATGCTAATGACACCTGTTTAAGATAAGCCATCGCCGCACATGCAACATCGACGAAGTATTGTCAAGAGGTTTTGCGGTCCCAGGAATGAATCGTTCTGAAATCATCATCACAAAACGCAAAAATGGTCGACATACGCCCGTGGTTGTTCTGCACTCGAGAGTACATTTGCATGTCAACCCCAAAAGAAAAACAGCAATTGGACGGAAAACTAAAGAAATTAACAAAATTGGGACTACAAGAAGTACGTAGTCGAAAAGTGGAGAATACGAAAAAGAATTGTAACCTTGCAACATGCAACAATATAATAAAACCTCACATACATGTGGGTGTTTCCAATGACTGGGAGTGCAGTTCAAGTGAATACTCATCACCACAGTAGAAGAGAACATCTTCAGCAGTAAAACTCTAGATAAACTTATATATATGTGAGGCAGTAAACCATCCAGAAAAATATTGTTTATCTCGCGCAAAACTTGCGACCTGTATTTACAGACAAGTTCAGATAAATGATGAGATTACGTTTAGGTTAACAGAATCAGCCAGTATGACAGGCTTACTAAGACTATTAAGTCACTCTTACTATCACAGGACGCCAGGAAAAACATAAGTTTTCCTAGCCCCACCTGTGGAATCAATTTTATTGCTTTAGAAAGCTCAAAACTTGGTAGATTTTAACATCAACTAAATTGACTAATGGTGATTTCGATTCTGAAAAAAATGTTGCCCCGTCGACGGGAAATTCGGAAAAATATTTGCACTTTTTAGGTGGAACTGATATAGTCCCTCGAATTAAACTTGGCATCTATTTCAAAATTCCAAAATGTGGCAAAGAAGTCCAGTTATCGGGAAAAGGGCAACGAAAATGTTGCACTTTTTGCTGAAAAGAAATCGCCATAACTCTCTAAGAAATGAAAGCTTGGGGTAGCCTGCCGCCTTCTAGAGTGTGGGGACATACACAAAATAATTTATATTTATTCCTCCTCCCACTTCGTCTCAGCAGCTTCTGCAAACACACACACTTCTGCAATGGCAGCACCGCGTTACTGTTCATGGAGTATAGGCACATCCACAGCAGTCTGGAGTGTACGCGGTTCGTCACTGTTGCTACCATATCTCTCAAGAAGAACTTGCAGGTCACTAGAGGCAGGCCCACATATTCCATTTCCCCTGCAGCGCGTAAGTTCCTAGTCTTGCAAGATCTTCTGCTTTGCAGTTCCTTGATATGTACCTGTAGCCCAGCACCCAAATCAGGTGGAGATTTCGTTAAGATGTCTGCGACAGTTTTTCACCTCAGGAATACAGTTTCCGGGGACTTTCTGGTAGCCTGACTTTCAGAGAAAATTTGATTCCAATTCTAGTCGGATCATTAATTTTCAGTCATTATGCTACTTCTCTAATAGCTAAGATTTCTGACTGGTAATCACTACAACGATTAGGTGATCTTTTTGCAATGCATAGCTCTAGTTCCTTGGAAAAGACACCAATAACCACTTGGTTGTTGAAGCTCACGAATTTCCTGTGCCCCGGGATACGACCTTTCCATTCTGAACTATCAGGTATAAGAGTGAGATACTTCTTGTAACACAGTGGTTCCAAAAAAGTGCAATCAACAATGCCTAGAAGGTCAGTGAAATACATACCAGCCATTCGCTAAACCGTATTTAGTATCGCACGACAAATTATAGTTCTGATACAACGTATAGAACCAATAAACTAACCCCGGGTATTAAATAAAAAGTTATAATGAACTCTGTATAATCTGCTGGAAATCTGTATCTCTTGTATGGGACGGCTTTCCCGCTTCGGCACGAAGATAAACTAGGTTTCTTTCCTTTTGGTTGGTATATACATAGACCTATTGATGCAACAAGTATATCGCAGTAGTTAGAACTACAAAATTCCTATATTAAATACTCCAGAAGTCAACCTGTCGCTTTGAGAATAATTTTTAGAAGTTCCACCCACGCTCGCTATGCAAACAAAATTAGTTATTTCCGAATCAAATACTCGTACTGATGATTACACTCATAGTGTTCTGGTGTAATTTATGGTCTACCCAGAATTCCTAGGGCTGTCTGTAGCTCACAGGCTTTCGGTTCACAGCAGTCAGTTGTACATATGTGAATGAAATCTTAGAGAGCTGTTAGAGAGACAGCATAAAGGCTGAGGTATAATGTTCTGCCAACAATTAGAATAAACATATTCTTCGATAGCCCTTACTCGTTATACGAGGTTCAAACTTAAACAATCCAGAAGACCTTGAATCAGTCGGAATATCTCCAGCGACATGGAAACTCGTACTGCGGGAAAACCCTTAAAGAGAGGGTACAAATTCAAAAATCAGCTACGATAAATATATTCTGCAATAATAAGGTTGCCATCAAACGGCGCAGATATCTTAACGAGATGGCTGAGCGGCTTAACATTTGCCTTATTTGGGTCCTAGCCGCAGGAATATTCCAGGGAACTGCATGTAGATCAGATGGGCTCGCTAGACTAAGAAGGACAACCTTACACCTTACAGGTGATCTTAAATCTACGGACATGCCTCTGGCGACATGAAAACTCATACTGTGGAAAAAGGCTATGAGGTAACAAATTGTACGCGGAACTCATTTAGAGATTAGATTAGATTATCTAAATATAAAACGCTCCCACGCTCTGCTATCATTATCAAAAGCGGATGTCTCCCTTAACTTGTCCATCTGGAAGAGATACACTGTGATTTCAATTCTCACTGCAATTGTCACGATTTCTGCTGAAGATGTGGAGAAGAATCTCAAATATTATATTTTTGTTGACACCGAAAATTTGTCTTTAAAATTGGAATGCATATTTACTCTGCTAGTCTTGTCCTGTTCGGAACTACTGCGTTCTTATTATAAATATGTTCCGGTTCATAAATGAACCTGCTCCAAGTCTGTTTTCCATTCGGAACTACTGTAGTCTTGAATGAATATGTTTCAAAACTGGGTTAGGCAAACGCAACCGTAACGCCCTTGTAGCGTAACAAATCAGCTGATTCGATCTGACATATATATTATATTAGTGTAAACGATTACCCAACGAAAACGAAACGTAAACGGACGGCTGAATCTGCTGAAATTTTATTTGTACGGTACGTTGCAAACAAAATCAGCAAAACAACGAAACTTTTAAATAGAATCATAAATAAGTAATTAAATGTAAAATAAGTGCAAGAAAATATAAAATAAAATAAAAATATTATAATTTTGGTGGTGAATGTCTGAGTCCTACGGTACATTTTCCAAGTTTTGGGTAATTGCTCCAGCGGGCAACATTACGGCTGCACTGAAGTTAAGTTACGGTTAAGTTTGCCTAACCCGACTTCAGTTAGGCAATTTGAACTGTTAAACCATTTAGTTAGAAGATCTGCGACAATCAAGAGCAGATTTTTAAATCAGAAGACAATTTCCAGGGATTTTATAGCATGCTGAATATCACACAAAATATTTATACCGACTTTAGTCAGAACAATTTATTATGCTACCTGCATAATAATGATGAATAGCTCAAGTTCCTTAGGAAAAACCACCAAAGACCTCTTTGTTGTTGATTTTGTAAAAGTCTGGATGGATGTCTCGAATCTGCTATGTTATAGCGATTATTCTAAATTTGTCTATCGGTTATAAGAGTGACATTCTTTTTGTGAAAATGTTTTTCACTAATAGCGTAATCAAATATAGCTAGAATGACACTCTGTCCGTAGCCATTTCCTGACCAGAGTTGCGGTTTCCTCAGACTAATATCAGTAGCATATTGTCTTGCCTAGCTGCATAAAATGTAGTATAACATTTGAATGGCTCAAAAGCCAAATCTTAAATCTATTTTTTTCCGAAATTTTAAAGTCCAAGCACTTGATAGATGCCAAATTTTTTTACTATTCGTAAATATTTTTTTTTTAAATTTTGTAAAAATATATGTTTTATGGAGTTAATAGATTTTGGCCTTTGAGCCATTCATTTAGTGCCTTAGAGTCGTTCTCAGCGCTGAAGTGATACAAATTCCAGATCTTTATCTGGATATGTAGAGCCCTCCACCAGGCGACAATACCATACAGCGTTATCGGTCTACCTGAAGTCTGCTTTGTCATCAGCTAATACTCGTTTCTGAGCTTTTGATAGCGTTTCACTGAGGCTAAGTTCAGGCTACTATATAAGCCAGCAGGTGGCGGATAGCTGAAGGACCTGCAGAGACATATGTAGGTAATCTGCGAAGAATAAACAGATCAGGATTGCTTCCGACAATGTAGATAGTACAATATGGCCCATCTTCGAACTTAATCTGAAATAGAAACAAATATTATCACTTAACAAATTTGAAGTCAATCCGTTACTGCTTTAGAGAGTTATCGTGCGCTCCAGCCAGACATGCAGATAAACGAACAGACAGACGGACGGAAATTGCTCAAATTACTTAAAAAACAGATTTCCGCCGGGTCTTAAAAAATCAGTTTTTTGTCTGTCTTTTAGCTCGTAGCAAATGGTATATACCCCCATCCCTGTAAGTGAGCTGATAAACAAAATGAGTGAGACAATGAGAAGAGTAGAGGAGGGAGGAGACGCTATAATGTCCTCCAGTAATGACCCAGCTTAAGCTTGGCCGTTGTAGATGATAATACACCAAGCCCAAGAAAACAAATCGATATAAACCGGTTCAAAAGAAGTTCAGCAAAAAAGAAAACACCATCAAAATCAGATAAAGACGTTACTCAAACTAGCTGTACCCCAACGATCCATATATCGAATAAGGCGGAATGCCCACAAGATGTGGGTAAGCTTATAATTAGCCTAATAAACTATGTCAAATGTAGGCAAAATGTAAATCAAGCTATTAACGAAGTTCTCTCTACTATCATGCGATTCCAGCAGTACAACCAATATTTTGGCTGTGGAATACTTCTGCTTCCATGTCCACAACAAGCTTATTTGGTTGCGCCAACTACGAAAATTATGGCTTAAATTATCTGTTGAAGTTGCCACAACCAAATGTTTTCATTAATTTTTATTTTATTTATTGAACAAAAAACAACACAATTCATAACAAAATTAAAAATCCCATATTACATATCGGACCAAAATTGCGGAAATTGTTTCCGATTTTTTAAAAATTGCAATAAAATTGAGAAAAAAGTGTCTTAACATTGCAATTTTTTTAATGGGAGTCACGCCGCCCTATAAATAATGGCCGAGATTTTAATGTACAGTGGTCAATTCCTAAAAGTAATAAAAAATCACAATTTTATTAAGAGAAAACCAGATTTTTAGAGGTTATTTCAACCGCAAATAGTCCCTAATTTCGCGATCGTAGAAACGAAATATTTTGCTAATATACTTAAAACAAACCAAATTTTCATATACGCTTTGATCAACGCGAACTATTTTTTGACGCCACTCTAATGTTTATATCTAAGTCTGAAATGTTTACCTCTATCTGGTAATAGCGAGGATATTTTGAAGTTTAGCTGTTTGGAAAAGTCCTCTCAGGAGTTCAACCTTTAATCTTGGATCTATTGCTGAATACCGAGATATTCACTTCTAACAAAACTGCCCTGAAGGGTTTTCAATGATGTCGATAATTAGTCAGAATCTTTTCCCTATGTCTTATGGATATGTTAAAAAAATATTGAGAAATTTCCTCTGGAAACACCCATACATTTCATTCATTCCTGCTGAATAAAAAAAACCAAACACAAAAGCGAGAATCATTACAAAAAAAAATCGAACAGAAAAACGAAAATGTTAAAGCAATAAAAATGTTAACATTGAGTTGTCGTTCACTTCCCCACACAATTGGCATAAAACAAGTGCAGCAGAGGTGGTGT
This sequence comes from Eudasyphora cyanicolor, assembly GCA_963930755.1. Classification (NCBI taxonomy): domain Eukaryota; kingdom Metazoa; phylum Arthropoda; class Insecta; order Diptera; family Muscidae; genus Eudasyphora; species Eudasyphora cyanicolor. The sequence continues at coordinate 161,755,035 of OZ005735.1, forward strand.
TTTGTGGTCGGGACATGGACGACAGCCTGTGACGGAGGACGTTGGACTGCGACGCCACCGCATCTGTTAGGCGGTACATCCTTTTCATCCTCAGTCGTATTCGCTTTGAGTAGTGTGTGTTCCACTGACTCTTCAATTTTCACATGATCATCGAAACGCTTGGTCGTGCGGTCATCTAGTTTTTTTTGGCGGGTGTGGGGGATACAGCAACGGCTAACCGCCAACCGGCAACGATGCCAATAACAACGCCCGACACATTGTCATTTTCGTTGGATCCCCAGCACACAAAAAAAATTTAAACTAGGCTGTGGCGCGCTTAACGCTTCAACTGAAACGAGATTTGTTGCCGTGTGCCCAATGCTGCAAATAACGAAATATCAGTGAGATTTTGCTTACCATTTCCTCACATTCACACGCACTGCTAGTGCTACAACGACGGCCCAGCACATAGTTCAGACAGACGGATGGACGGACAACCGGTCAGTCAGTTGGTCTTCTTCGGCGGCTCTGGCTTTTTGCTTTTAAATTTTTTGATTTATTGAATGAATAGATTGAGTTAACATATCTGTTGGTTTCCTTTAATTAATTTGTTTCTTTCACCAAATCGAATGCCATCCATGACTTGCCTTGGCTGTTTGGCTGCTAGGGCGGAAACTGCAATGAGGCATTTGGCCCGGTTGTATGGCTATAACCCGGACTTCCGCTCACCCCCTTTCTCAATCTCTTGGCTTGACACATTGACACCAATGCGAAGTTTTTATGCGTTTTAGTTAGCAATTTTTTAGTTATCCTTCTCTTATGGGTTGTTCGTATTGGGTTATTCCAAAACTCTTTGGACCTATTTGGTTGAGAACCTATATTCGTTTTTTAAAGAGTTTAATTACCAAAAGCATTATTGGAAATATATATTTTATTCAGACTATCACTAATGTGTGCGCCGATGTTTCGCTATTATTCCTACAGAGCCTCAAATTAGACCACTGCACACTGGTCCCAAATCCATTTTTTGTGGCATAAATATGAAGGAATGTATATACGGCCCTAAAAATTTGCACACCTGTTAGTCATAACTCACATAAAAAATGAACAAAAATTTGGACCAATCTGGCAAATCCCACTGCCACCTCCCACACAAGCTTGATGTCTGTACGCTAAGTTCTGGTTGCAAATATGGTCCAATTTGCATGAAATTTGGCATGGATATGTTTTTGTTACCAAGGACCAACCATATTTAATTTGAAGAAAATCGATTCAGATTTGGATATAGCCCTCATACAAATTTGCCACCGATTTGGACAATATGGACCTTATACGCCGACTGCAACATTCGGTTTGCGTAAATATCGACTCACTCAATACTTTAGAAGTAGTTATGGTGTACAAAAAAACTGAACCCAATAATACAATACCTCCCGATGTTATAAACAAATTCCATTTTCTTCATAACTGCACATGCATTTATGATTGTCTCTTAGAAATGCAAATACTTGATAATAATGGATCCAACGAATCCATAGATCTGTGAAAAATTAATGCGGCTATTTTGTCAGACGGTCACTTCTGTCTTACTTATAAAATTTGTTCAGTGCCTCCGAAGCATTTCCCCTAAGCTGCCAACAGGAAGTGCAGAAGCGACAACAATCTGAGAACAATGCGCTAATATTTTAAGGAAAGTTTCTGACAAGTATATTTTCCCATGTGTAACAAGGTCAATGTGTCTCAAGGTCCATGTGCAACAGGGTCCATGTGTAACAAGGTACATGTGTAACAAGTTTGTGTTAAAGTATTTTTTAAAACACACATCGGCCTATTTTGTCTTCCTCGCTGCTATAGTTGCGGTATGCACAAGAGGGGAGTGTTCTTGGAGCAGTGAGAGTTCAGCTGTCAATTCCCTTTTTAGTCGTTTTCCCACTTCAGTGGCTGTATCGCATAATCTTCGTGTTCGATATTACTTTTAAAAATTTCAGAAACCCACTCTTAGTGGGCCTCCACTAACCTTTCCAAATGTCTTCTGATCTTTGATAAATATTTCTGAACATAAACTAAAACACATTTTCATCAATTATTTTAGTGCCAAATTCGAAACGGTATCATTTTTGCGTCCATTACCATCCTAGATAGCTAACATTTCAGCACAGTTAAACAAGAGTTTGACTGAAAAAACATAATTTTGATCACTTTGCGCACAAAACGCGCAAAGCGCATCTATACTACATGATAAAGGACACTTTAATAAACAATTGTGTGTTTAAACTTTCATGAACACGCGAGTACATCTATAAATTTTACTCCACGAAACACAAATATCGTGAGGTTATGTATCTCTAAAATACCACACCCCATAAATACGAAATAACAACGAAAAGAAACAATTATGAATTATGTTATAATAATTATAATCTGCATACTTTGAGCTTGATTTTCCATATTTCACAGATTAAATAAAATTTTAGTTCTGCCGATTTCCAGTATCAAAGATATTGCCAATATTTTCTCAAGAAGAAGTGCTTAAAAACACCTGATTGAACTTTGATCGCATGGATAAAACAGGGTTTCCACCTAAGTTTAAAAAATTTCATTTTCTAGGTCCGCTATAAGGTTGCCTTTTCGAATATATATATACCTCTGGTAATTTCTTAAGTTTATTTTTAGAATTTATGCCAAAAAATTTGGATTTGGGACCAGTGTGCACTGTATTCAGCAGAACTACCATATCCAATTAGCGATTCCGGTAAGTTTTATTGATTATGACAACATTTCAATTTAACGGGGGTAAAAACTTTGAATGTCTTACTGTAATCAGTATCGCATTTCCCTTCCTTTCGACGAGTCACCGGAAATTGTCAGCTTCAGTTAGACTCTGAGGACGATCGTAGGCCATTCGTTCCTCTTGACAACCTGATTTACATGGAGAGTAGTGATGGTTTATTTATTAGACACTAAGGATGATCGTAACCACCAAGGGTGAAAACAAATCACAGGGATGGACTATGAATTACAGGCTAGGAAAAAGACTGCAACAAGCTATTCAACAAAGCCAAATATACTGGGGTAATTAATGACTGGGATGTCTATAAAGAGCAACTCTAAATCTATAAGAAATGCCCAAAGACGTTCTTGGTATAGGGTAATAGAAGTCTACATAACTTTTGAACGGAATATCAGATTTGAATGATTTAAGTACCATTTGAATGAATTTAACATCCTCTTATTTCTTACATTGTAAATTAAGTAAATAATTTTTGTCTCGTAAGGACATCAAAATGACGGAAATGTCCTTAATCCTGAGTATCTGGAAAAGCATATCCACATTTTTTTTTCGTTTTATTTCTACAATTTACCCACATATTTTACCACAAAATGTATTAATCTCAGCATGGGTCCATCTGTCAGTTCGACTGAATGATGCTAACGTTAACTCTGAAAAGCTTACCGAATGACTTAAAATATCGTACGTTATACTATTTAATTCAAACCCAGTTTATGTTTGATGGACAGCCATATCCGATGAGGTACAACTGGGACCGTGGTAGCACTGAATGAATTCGATGGAAATAAAATCGTAATGGTAGTGTTGAACCAGCATAAACATCATAAATCTCTATGTGGGATGTTTGTAAGTGTTACCGGAGTTACCATTAAGTGTTATCGGAGTTACCATCAACCCTTTACTGTAGCTAGAAGCGGGAAATATTCCAGTAACCCCAGTTTGCTGGTTCTTCCTCATATGTTTGCACACCGGACAGTTAACTTAATTACCTTCCAGTAATAGGCTTTGTATGATCAAAATCTACGATGCTTTTCAGGAGATTTTCAATTTAATTGTTTAATTTTGGGGTTTACTCTGTAGTAGATATGGGACGATCATATCTCATTTATATTGTAGCTCCCTTAGTTTTGGCGACCAGCTATGCTTAATGATAATAACGACCAATTACTCCACCAAAGATAATACACACCCAGTAGGTGTTTGAAATCCCTGGGGATCGTCGATTTTAAAGGCAGTTATCATTTAGTCAAGAAAACATTTTTACGGACATTGGTATTTCTTCAGCACATTGATTTGGGGCTCAATTCAGAGAATTGGAGGTGAAAGTAGCCCCAAAAATAAGAACTTCTATATCATTCGTTTAGCCCGGTTGGCTCAATTAATAATTTAATGGCCATACGCTTTTTTTGCTCAAGTGGATTTTTAGCACTTTTTCTATATTTTTTCTCGGTATACCGTACGGAATATCTCTTTTGTGTCTGAAGCAAAGTTGTAGATATTGAATAGGAGAAAAAAAGATATGTATATTCAATAGGAGAAAAAAATGCGGAACCAGTTCATCCATTATATGCTATTTATTCATTATCTTGGCGACCAGTGGCCTAATTTCCGCATCCGTTTCGTATCGTAATTCGATTACGTGAGATCTAATAACTTTAACATTTATGTGTAGATATTGATGAAATTTCAGCATAACTTTCCAAAGGTGATTCATAACTTATTTATGTATAAATAAGCGAAAAAATAATTTCCCAAATACTCGTTTTATGCTTTCGAAAATTCAGATTACGATACGAAACGGATGCGGTAATTAGGCCCCAGCTCTTCGTAACGCTCTTCCTTATTACCGGATGGGTTAACAGATACCAAACAGATACCAAACAACCTCCGCTGTGGTTCAGAGCGGGACTCATGATTGTAATTAATATAGATATTAAACCTGTTCCCTACTCGGGTCCGCCATATTCTTTCGCATGATCATCAAACTTTCTGCGTGCTATGTAATAGGATATTGACTTGTTATAACAGACACTTCAATTGAGACGTCTTATCTCAATAATAACAGCTTAGACAGGGCCATATCGTTTGTTTCCATAAGGGCAGTATCTCCCAAGATGGGATTGCAGGTCTCTAAAGCATGTAACGTTGTTCCTAGTCTTAAAAGTGCATCTGCTTTGCAGCTCCCTGGTATGTCCCCGTGGCATATCACCAACAAAGGGTGAATATTGATCTGTTCAGCCGTCTTTTAAAAGACCTGCTACAGTCGAGGGTGGTTTTTGAATATAGTGACTTTATAAATGATTGATAACACCGTACAACAAATTAAGACTTTTTGATTGATACAGAATAGCGACCCTATAATTCTGAAAGGGCACATTGACTAGATATTTTTTGTAGAATAAACTTATGGTCCAGCTGGTCTGTGTTTTTTTACTGTGAGTCAAAGTTTAATTTTTTTGGTCGAAGGGAGCATTATACTAAATTAATAAAATGATGTATGTTTATGTCTGAGAAATTTCTCATTGTCAGAGTTGTATAGTGGAATTTTATAAGGATCATTTTTGTAGAAGAGCTTAACCCTCTAGCTCCCCCCTACATGTCTACACATGCATGCTTACATGTCAAATCGGGTGTAACATATATATGAGGGCTATATCTACATCTGAAAGGATTTTTTTTGAATTTGGTATACATGGGGGCTATAACTAAATCCGCACCGATTTTGACCACTTTCAATGGGATCGTCCTTGGGCTGTGCTAAATTTCATCACATTCGGACAATAAATATGACCTACAATTTGATTACAAGACTACATGGACAGATAGACAGACATAGCTAGATCGACTCAAAAAGTGATTTTACGTCGATCGGTATAATAAACTATGGTTCTAATTCTTCTCTTTTTGGGCGATACAAACAAATGTACAAAGTCATAATACCCTGTACCACAGTGTGGTGTAGGGTATAAATACTATAATGTAAATGTAAAGTAAATTTTGTACAGTGTATAGCGTTTATAGTACCCATAGTTTATTGAAAAATTGGCGTTATTGCCATACTCCTTATACTCCTCCTAAATAATATGGCCAAAATAAACAAGTAAAAGCGTTAAATTCAGCCATGCCGAATCTTATATACCCTCTACCATGTATCGCACGTGAATGATTAAGGGTACTAATAACCCAGCAAAATCTTGGTAAGTACCTGTCATTATTCCCTGCATTACCATATAATGACATCTCAATATTCGCTGAATTACTTTCGGCTTATTAATAATGACTTACCAATAATAACAGAAATAAGTGATTTTTTATCAAATGTTAGACCATTGAAGAATTTTTCACATGGTGGTTTAGGTTCAGAAATTCGAAATATGCGCGACAATATGCACAAAATTACTTTCAATGGCCATCTCTACATATCTACCATATCAACTACGTATTTTGTAACTTATTGCTAATGCATTATTCAAGTACTTAAAATCGTGAAAACATAAGCACATATTTATGTGGTATGCCTATGCTACAAATAAGTACTTATTATGCTACTTTATTGTATGCTTTTGGGAAGTACTTCCCTCCAATGACATCCCCATGTTAAAATAATGAGAAAAGTGGCTAAATAATAAGTACTTGCCATTATCGAACTTGTCTTACTCGTCGGATTATTTGGTAATGAGAAATTTTGCTGGGAAGCTCATTATACTAAATTTCAGCCTAATTCGTTGAAATTTTACGTTTTTGTGGCGTTATGAAGTCAAATCTAGAGGGACCTTTGTATGGGGGCTATATCAAAACATGGACCTATGACTACCGTTGCTCGTGGGAAGGATATAAGAAGTATATGTACTAAATTTCAGCTACCTAGCTCAAGTATTATAGATTGTAGCGTGATTACAACAGACGGACGGACGGACTGGCATGACTAAATCGTCTTAGAATTTTACGACGATTAATAATATATATACTTTATGGGGTCTCAGGTCAATATTTAGTGAATTTATAAACGGAGTGACAAAATGAATATACCCCCCATCTTATGGTGGAGGGTATAAAAATTAATATACCCCCCATCCTATGGTGGAGGGTATATTGTAAATGTAGAGTAGGAATCACAATAAGTAAGATGCTATATATGGGGGCTATATCGAAATATGGACCTACATTGCCCATTTTCTGCAGCTATAGGAAGTATCTGTACCAAATTTCAGCAACTTAGCTCCAGTATAATGGATTGCAGCGTGATTACAACTGACGGACGGACAGACGGACATGGCTAAATCGTCTTAGAATTTTAAGACGATTAAGAATGTATACTTTATGCGGTGTCAGACCAATATTTAGAGGTGTTACAAACGGGGTGACGCAATGAATATACCCCCCCCCATCCTATGGGTGATCCAAGTAGAGATACTTTTTTCAATAGCCTTTTTTTGACAGATCACGTGTGAGTCGTGTCATGCTGTCATGTTATTTTTGTTAAGTATTGTTTTGCATTTCATCATGGAAAGTCTTACGCCTGAACAACGTTTACAAATCGTTCAACTTTGTTACGAAAATTCACGTTCTGTGAGGAATGTGTTTCGTGCACTTCGCTCAACTTATGGTCAACATAATCGGCCTACTGAGCGTACTATTCGCAACACCATCACCCATCTTGAGACCCAGCATTCATTATTGGATAATATTCGACCGAATAGACCACGCAGTGAAGAAAATGTAGAGGCCGTAGCTTAAAGTGTACACGAAGACCGTGGAGAGTCGATTCAGCGCCGCTAGCAGCAACTCGGTCTGATGTATGGAACGACTTGGCGCATTTTACGTCGAGATCTTAAATTGAAAGCATACAAAATACAGCTTGTGCAAGAACTGAAGCCGCCCGGCCCGACCTTCCCAAGCGACATCGCTTCGCTCTATGGGCTCTTGAAAAGTTCCAAGCGGATCCGACGTTTTCGAGCCAAATTTTGTTCAGCGATGAGGCCCATTTCTGGCTCAATGGGTATGTAAACAAGCAAAATTGCGGCATTTGGACGAAGAGCAACCTGAAGAGATTCAAGAGCTGCCACTTCATCAAGAAAAAACAACGGTTTGGTGTGGTTTGTGAGCCGGTGGAATCATCGGTCCATATTTCTTCAAAAATGATACCGGTGAGAACGTAACCGTCAATGGCGACGGTTATCGTGCTATGATAACCGACTATTTGATGCCTGAAATTGTAGCCCGTGATCTCGGCGACATTTGGTTTCAACAAGACGGCGCCACTTCCCACACATCGCATCAATCAATGGATGTGTGGGAGTTACCAGTCGAAATGCTCGAACCAGTCATCGTGATCATAGTGATCTTTTTTGGCCCAAGGACGATCCCTATTGAAATTGGTTAAAATCGGTTCAGATTTGGATATAGTCCCCATATATATGTTTCACCCGATTTGACATGTAAGCGCTGTAGAAACCACATTTTACATCCGATCTTTATGAAATTCGGCAGAGAGAGTTTTAATATTACGTAAATAAACACTACCAAATTCGGAGAAAATCCGTTCAGATTTAGATATAGCCCCAATATATATGTTTCACCCGATTTGACATGTAAGCGCTGTAGGAACTGTATTTTAAATTAGATCAGTACGAAATTTGGCAGAGAGAGTTCTGTTATTACATGAATAAACACTGCCAAATTCGCGGAAAATCGGTTCAGATTTAAACATAGTCCCAATATATATGTTACACCCGATTTGACATGTAAGCGCTGTAGAAACCGTGTTTTATATCCGATCAGTACGAAAATCGGCAGAGAGAGTTTGCTTATTACATGTATGAACACTGCCAAATTTTTATCGCAATGCCCATTTTCGCATTGGTTGGTAGGTGTAGGGTATTATATAGTCGGCCCCGCCCGACTTTCTGTCTTTCCTTACTGGTTTTTTCTTTAAAAAAGTAGGGAACCTCGAAATGGATCACGCTATATAAAAATATGAAAAAACATTTTTTTTAATTTCCTTTATTTTTTAATATGGGTAATATCTTATATATTTATCCATAGACACCATACACCTATTTTCCCTCTTTTCAATTTTAACCTATTCCATTTTACTAGAACACTTTGAAGCAAAATAGTACATACTACGAGTATTAAAACAAGTAAGAAAGTTTCTGTCGGGTAAACCGACTAAGGTATACCCTCACTTTGTGAGTAATGTAATATTGAATATTACTCGAATTATTCTGTCAATTTGTGTGGGAGGTACCTGAAGGGGTTTATCAAATACACCTATTTTTCGCTGAACATTAGATACTTTAAATTAATTGCACTGTGCCGAATTATAATCATTTATGTGCACTGCTAAAAACGTTATGAGATATTAAATTGGGGTATGATTTGGGCATTTTGTGTGGGAGGTACAAAAAGGGGCGTGGCGATAACGCCCATTTTTCACAGGGCTATAGACACTATAAAAACATTACACTGTACAAAAGTATTTTTATACACTGATTTTAATGTTATAAGCTGTTAAATTTTGGTGCAAAAAGGTACCTTTGTGTGGGAGGTACCAAAAAGGGCGTGGCAACAACGCCAATTTTTCCCTTGACTGTAGGCAATATAAAAACATAATACTGTACAAAATTTCAAGTTTTTTATACACTGTTATTAATGTTGTAAGCTGTTAACTTTTGGTGCAAAACGTACGTGGGAAGTACCAAAAGGGACGTGGCAACTTCGCCCATTTTTCTCGGGTTGATAGCGACTAATAAGTTAATACTATGTGTGGAATGTCAGAAGATTCGAATAAGCAGTATAGCAGTTATTAAAGAATCAATTTTTCACAACATTTTAACCCTTTGTGGGGGAGGTACTAGAAGGAGTGGACCAATGTGGCCCATCTTCAAACTTAGCCGGAGATAGAAAAAAATATTACCACATACCAAATTTGAAGTCAATCGGTTACTCCTTTCGAGAGTTATCGTGTGCACCAGCCAGCAGACAGACAGACAGACGGACGGACATTGCTCATTCGACTTAAAATGACCCAAAATTGTTTTCCTCCGAACATACTTGGGGTCTTAGGTCACTCCTTCGATGTGTTACACTTTTTTCCGTAGTAAATGATATATACTCTCGTCACACTAAAGTGAGACGAGGGTATAAAAATATGTTACCAAATATTTCTCGTCATTTCTTAATAAAAGTTTTAGCAATCAGACCTCGTAAAAAGGGCCAAATTGACCCATTAAGAGGGGAGCTAGAAAGTTAAGACCTTCCACATAAATGATCCTCATAAAATTCCACGGTATAACTCTGACAATGAGAAATCTCTCAGACATTAACATAGAAATTTTTTTCATTTAGTATATTGCTCCCTTTGACTAAAAAATTTAAAATTTGACCCACTGTAAAAAAAACTCTGACCAGCTGGACCATAAGTTGATTCTACAAAAATGATCTACTTAACATGAAATTTTAAAAATTATAGGTTCGCTATTCTGTTCCAAAAATGCTGTTGGACAGTGCTATCAGAGAAAACATTGATACCAACTGTACTCAAAAAGATTAATTCGATGCTACCTCTTCCTGCAAACAGCTTAGATTTCTACCTAGTAACTACTACACTCTTTTTGCAATGCATAGCTTTAGCTTCTTAGAGAGGACAACAAAGCCACTTAGTTGTTGAGTGTGGAACCGTCTGTAGAGAATTTCACGAATCTCCAATGCTACAATTCCATTCTGATCTATCACATATAAGAATGAAATACTTCTTGTCAAAGATGTGGTTCAGTAATAGTGTAATCAAGAATACCTGGAAGACAAGACATTGTGTCTAAAACGACACAATGCAAAGTCCTACCATGCTTTGGACAACACACCCCAGTCGAAATATCCTGGAATTACCATATCCCAAAAAATGTACTTAAATTGTTTCTACACATGTTCATCTGAATGTCTTTCTTTGACTTTGATATCCTTTCTGCCCTAACAAGTGACCATAAATTTTCAATTGAACATCGTCGTTGTCGCTGTCGCTGTGTCCGTATTGTCTGTTCAACTGTCAAGTGTTGGTACATTTTTGCCTTTTTTATTTCGATTATTTTCAACTTTGTCATTCGATACCTTCTCCATGAACTCTGTCGTCCAAAAGAGATCGAAGTTTTTTTGTTGCAAAGTTTTCGCTGCTGCAGAGGTTTGAGCTTCATTCATTCACTTTAGAAGTGAGAATTTTATGGCATTCACAGGGCCAATCGCTCGGCTGTGGTGTAATTTCAAGTGGAGTAACATTGTTGTCGATTGACTGTCACTGTGTCACCGTCACCATCACTGTCATAGGCTTTGGCAGGCGAAAGGAACAAACAAGGAACCAACAAAATCTATGGGGAGGAATATAAAGGGATCAGATAAAGTTTCAATTTCGGTAAATGTATATTATCTCGATTTAAATTTGATTATCACAAATGCAACAGTGGCAGCAATGAGAATGCTTGTGGAAATAGGCAAATTTGTTGTGTAAATGTTTTTTTTTGTTCTGCAGATTTAAAGTCATTCATACACTCCTTTAGGAAGTGAAAGACGGACGGACTTGGCACAAATTTCTTATCATTTAGTGAAACTAGTATCCCTTATCTTTATATATAAAACTAGCGGACCCGGCGAACTTCGCCTCGCCCCAATTTAACGCCTTCAGATAAACTCCAGAGTGATAATAAAACACAGATAGTTAAAATTTTAATGCGATTTGTTTAAAAGGAATCGAAATCAGTAGAGAGCGATGTGATAAACAACAAACAACGAAGACAGAAGACAGGCAACGTACAGATGACCGTGCGAAAAACAGGGAAATTCGAGATTAATTCCACAGACTTCCTACGATTTGTCTTGAGATTTATTGATTGTCATCGTAAAAGCCAATCGTACAGGGAACTGAATCCGCTTGAATTGGAATGAAAGATCAGTTGGAATAATCGGAATTCGTGGGATAAGGACTTCCTCTCCTTTGAATTTTCCCTTGATGATCGTCGCCTGAATCACATTGTCCATCAGTTTCATAATGGACAACCGCGAACTATGCACAATTTCGGATGATTCAGATTCCGCAACATGATTATGATCGATTCCACCTTCAGCTGTAAATTATGCGGCGGAGCTCCTGGCACATCAAGCGAGTTCGATTTTACTTTGAATAATAAAATTCATGCTATCGACGTCCTTATTCTTCGCTGCTAATATTGCCCGTTCACTAATCTAATCGAGATTTGGAAACACTTTGGTGATGAGTTCCTCGTTCGACGATGTGAACTCGCAAAAATTTGCCGGGAACAATATCAATGCAGTGGAAACATCAACAGTAATTTGGCCATTGCCAAGCGCCAACAGTTGTTTCGAGAATTCAAGAGCCGATGAGTCGTTCTGCAACCCGACTCTCATGTTCGTGGTCAATTTCAACTTCTTGACATGCCGCCACAAAGACCACGATTTCAGGGATGACGGGAAGCGTTTGACGAAAATCTCCGGAGAGCAATATCATAGACTCACCAAATTGTCTCAAATCACGTCGTAAATCCTTCATCGTTCGGTCAACTGCCTCCAGAGCTCGTTTATGCGCCATCGTGCATTCATCCGAAATTATGATTTTGCAGTGCCCGCAATCCAAAAAGATAACCTTACCTCTTATACTCAAACTTATTATCTGAAAAAATTTTCGAACTGAGAAATATCGCGTTGAATTTTAATTGATCGTAATGCTTGTACCGTTTGTCGATGTGATACGCGAAATCAGTGTAACAATACGCAAAACTCGAATGAATTGCAGCAAGAAAAATAGCACATACTCGTACATATGTTTAATAGAAAACTTTTTTGTTTAATAGAAAATTAATAAAAAAAATTGGATTGAAAAAGAGAGCAGTAGATAGGAACAGTAGGAATCTCGCAAGAAATAGCAATTTTCGATTTTCCCAATTTTCCGACTTTTCCGGAGGGTTTTCCCAAAATTTTCTTTCGTAACAACCTTCTCCAGGCAAATACGAAGAACTGAAAAAAAAATTGAGCCAAATCGGTCCAGCCGTTCTCAATTGATGAATTACTATACATTTTTCACACCATTTTTATACCCTCACTTTAGTGTGACGAGGGTATATATCATTTGCTACGGAAAAAAGTGTAACACGTCGAAGGAGTGACCTAAGACCCCAAGTATGTTCGGAGGAAATCCGTTTTGGGTCATTTTAAGTCGAATGAGCAATGTCCGTCCGTCTGTCTGTCTGTCTGTCTGTCTGTCTGTCTGTCTGTCTGTCTGTCTGTCTGTCTGTCTGTCTGCTGGCTGGTGCGCACGATAACTCTCGAAAGGAGTAACCGATTGACCTCAAATTTGATATGTGGTAATATTTTTTTCTATCTCCGGCTAAGTTCGAAGATAGGCCATATTGGTCCACTCCTTCTAGTACCTCCCCCACAAAGGTTAAAATGTTGTGAAATATTGATTCTTTAATAACTGTTATACTACTTATTCGAATCTTTTGAAATTCCACACATAGTATTAGCTTATTAGTCGTTATCAACTGGAGAAAAATGGGGGAAGTCGTCAGGTCGCTTTTGGTACCTCCCACACAAATGCACCATTTTGCACTAAAAGTTAACAGCTTATAACATTAATAACAGTGTATAAAAATACTTGAAATTTTGTACAGTATTATGCTTTTATATTGCCTACAGTCCAGGGAAAAATGGGTGTTGTTGTCACGCCCCTTTTGGTACCTCCCACACAAAGGTACCTTTTTGCACCAAAAGTTAACAGCTTATAACATTAAAACCAGTGTATAAAAATACTTGAAATTTTGTACAGTGTAATGTTTTTATAGTGTCTATAGCCCTGTGAAAAATGGGCGTTATTGCCACGCCCCTCTTTGTACCTCCCACACAAAATGCCCAAATCATAGCACAATTTAATGTCTCATAAAGTTTATACCAGTGCACATAAATGCTTATAAATCGGCACAGTGCAATGAATTTAAAGTATCTAATGTTCAGCAAAAAAAAGGTGTATTTGATAAACCCCTTCTGGTACCTCCCACACAAATTGACAGAATAATTCGAGTAATATTCAATATTACATTACTCACAAAGTGAGGGTATACCTTAGTCGGTTTACCCGACTGAAACTTTCTTACTTGTTATACCCTCACTTTAGTGTGACGAGGGTATATATCATTTGCTACGAAAAAAAGTGTAACACATCGAAGGAGTGATCTAAGACCCTAAGTATGTTCGGCGGATATTCGTTTTGGGTCATTTTAAGTCGAATGAGCAATGTCCGTACGTCTGTCTGTCTGTCTGTCTATCTGTCTGTCTGTCTGTGTGTCTGCTGGCTGGTGCGCACGATAACTCTCGAAAGGAGTAACCGATTGACTTCAAATTTGGTACGTGGTAATATTATTTTCTATCTCCGGCTAAGTTCGAAGATGGGCCATATTGGTCCACTCCTTCTAGTACCTCCCCCACAAAGTGTTAAAATGTTGTGGAATATTGAATCTTTAATAACTGCTATACTGCTTATTCGAATCGTCTGAAATTCCACACATAGCATTAGTTTATTAGTCGCTATCAACTCGAGAAAAATGGGCCATGTTGCTACGCCCCTTTTGGTACCTCCCACACAAATGCAACATTTTGCACCAAAAGTTAACAGCTTATAACATTAATACCAGTGCATAAAAATACTTGAAATTTTGTACAGTGTAATGCTTTCATAGTGCCTAGAGTCCAGTGAAAAATGGGTGTCATATTCACGCCCCTTTTGGTACCTCTTACACAAAGGTACCATTTTGCACCAAAAGATAACAGCTTATAACATTAATACCAGTGTATAAAAGCACTTGAAATTTTGTACAGTGTAATGCTTTTATAGTGTCTATAGTCCTGTGAAAAATGGGCGTTATTGCCACGCCCCTCTTTGTACCTGCCACACAAAATGCCCAAATCATACCACAATTTAATGTCTCATAACGTTTATACCAGTGCACATAAATGCTTATAAGTCGGCACAGTGCAATGAATTTAAAGTATCTAATGTTCAGCAAAAAAAGGTGTATTTGATAAACCCCTTCTGGTACCTCCCACACAAATTGACAGAATAATTCGAGTAATATTCAATATTACATTACTCACAAAGTGAGGGTATACCTTAGTCGGTTTACCCGACTGAAACTTTCTTACTTGTTATATATATAGATACTTTGTACGTTTGTTAGTAACGCATGATCTCCGAAACCATAAGGCGAATGGGCTAAAAATTGATCGATAGGTTCTGCAAAATTCGCATTTCAAGACCGATTTGACTGAAATTTAAAATGTATGTGTGGTTTGTCTTGATTATAGTTTGTATGTATGATTATATCAGGTAGATGGCACTATAGTGGACTTATGGTCAATATAAATTTTTTGCTGATTTTTCCTGAAACTCGGGATGTATGCATTATTGAATGAAATATCAATGAATAACAAACGAATACAACCCAAACAGAACGGACACGACAACGTCTGCTGGGGTCAGCTAGTAATACTATAATACAGCCACAATTTTTAAGGACTTATATTGAATTTGACTTTTTTTTTGCTCAAGGTGGATTTTTGCACTTTTTATACCCTCACTTTAGTGTGACGAAGGTATATATCATTTGCTACGGAAAAAAGTGTAGCACGTCGAAGGAGTGACCTAAGACCCCAAGTATGTTCGGAGGAAATCCGTTTTGGGTCATTTTAGGTCGAATGACCAATGTCTGTCTGTCTGTCTGTCTGTCTGTCTGTCTGTCTGTCTGTCTGTCTGTCTGCTGGCTGGTGCGCACGATAACTCTCGAAAGGAGTAACCGATTGACCTCAAATTTGGTATGTGGTAATATTTTTTTATATCTCCGGCTAAGTTCGAAGATGGGCCATATTGGTCCACTCCTTCTAGTACCTCCCCCACAAAGGGTTAACATTTTGTGAAATATTGATTCTTTAATAACTGCTATACTATTTATTCGAATCTTTTGAAATTCCACACATAGTATTAGCTTATTAGTCGTTATCAACTCGAGAAAAATGTGAGAAGTCGCCACGTCCCTTTTGGTACCTGCCACACAAATGCAACATTTTGCACCAAAAGTTAACAGCTTATAACATTAATAACAGTGTATAAAAATACTTGAAATTTTTTACAGTGTAATGTTTTTATAGTGTCTATAGCCCTGTGAAAAATGGGCGTTATTGCCACGCCCCTCTTTGTGCCTCCCACACAAAATGCCCAAATCATACCACAATTTAATGTCTCATAACGTTTATACCAGTGCACATAAATGCTTATAAGTCGGCACAGTGCAATGAATTTAAAGTATCTAATGTTCAGCAAAAAAAAGGTGTATTTGATAAACCCCTTCTGGTACCTCCCACACAAATTGACAAAATAATTCGAGTAATATTCAATATTACATTACTCACAAAGTGAGGGTATACCTTAGTCGGTTTACCCGACTGAAACTTTCTTACTTGTTCTAAATTTTTTCGGTATACCGTACGGAATATTTTGTGCCTGAAGCAAAGTTGTACATATTGATAGGAGAAGAAGGATGCGGAGCAAATCTACCCGAATAAAGTGCATCCAGTGCCTTAAACATTGCAAAAATTCCCACAAAGTCATAAAATATCTGTCATTAAATATTGAAAAATACGTATACGTATACATGCGGTACTGTGTGAGACAAAACGCACAAACAACGTTTCACATATTATTCCAACACCAAAAATATGTTTAATACCGCATTCTTACAAAATGAGAACAAGTTACACTATTTGCTCTCCCAACTCTCTTTAAAATCTCCAATCATGTTTAAATACAATAGTTAAGCGGTATCACCAAGTCTGAATTAGTTGTTGGACAAAAGCTGATGGCACATTTTTTGAGGGGCTCACTGATTTTCAGAAAATTTGACGGCCCGTAAAAAAATTGGTCGCCAATATCGCCAAACCGAGTATAGGGTTATACTACCCTTTGGTAGTAGAATCGAACCTATACTGTCAAGTTCGCGAATTTTTTCAAATAGTGTTCATTTGTTGCATTGTGTTATACCCGTATATGTGATCAAGTTAGCCAGAATGTGCTGCTAACTAAATAAGCATTTTTACAAGACCATGCGCTATTCTTACCCTACACCAGAGCAGAATAAGCTCAGCTATAGTTTATACGAGTATATATATAAAAATGGATCTTGGTTTGTTTAACTGCTTAAAACTTGAAATCTACCGGACCAAATTGGATTTCCTTCTGCGGATTTGTTCGTAATTGCTACACGAAGGTTTAAAAAAAGGCGTAAAATTCTCAACAGGCGGCGCTGACCATAATTTAAAATTTGGAGCTAAGTTAAATACGAAGGACTACATCATTTCGACTTAAAAAAAAGGTGTACATATTTTCTATTATTTCACTTCGACGGGCAACATTTTTTCCAGAAATGAAATCGACATACATAAGTGATCCTGTCATACAGGCTGCCAATCTTTACATAACCTAATTTTATTTATATTAAAATTCTGCACAAATAGCATTTACTATATCAATCTACGTTTTTATAGAGTCCACATATCGAAACATTCCATTCCAAAACATGCTAAGTCGACTTTCAGGGACATTACATATAAACTCTAAACATTCCGAACCATATTCTGTCTAAATTTGGTGTTACATATGTACAAAATATGGGAGGTCATTTTATTTACGTTACAAAGTAATTCCATACAAATTTAATATTGTTAATACTTCGATCGCCTCTCCTGAAAAAGTACCTGTTTCGACATAGCATTCTTTGGAATGGAGGTATCGATATATATGTACTTGGTCAGTTTATTCTGTTAACTGGCAATATTAGGAAATCAAAAATTATTTCTTCTTTAATTTGCTTTTCAAATATTCTCATCCCAAGAGTATCGCTTTGAAATTACGAACTTTGTTGTTAACCGGAACTAATGGTTCCATTGAGAACAACAATTCGATAAGCTTGTGATATAAAATTCCTCAATAAAGATATTTGATGTAATTTTTCCAAAGGAATTTTAATAAATCCATCTATTGTTGATCTCATTGGCTGTTGTTGTTATTGTTGCGTTGCTGGTGCTGTTGATTGTAACAATATTGAAAAATTACCAACAATTTGGTTTAACTATGCGGCACATTACACGAACATATCCTCCTCTCTCACGACCGCCGGAACATTTACATCCTACCCCTTCTATGTCCCCCACTCTGGACATAAACAACACTAATTTAAGCAAAATGTGAACTCCTTTGTCGCCGAACAATTTTGCATTTAAGCCGCCCCATAATGCCATAATGATTGTAGGTAGGAAAGCAATCAATTGCAACAACACCAGTAGTACTCGTGCATAGTGGCAACTGCAAACTCCGGCTCCTGCAACTATTGCTGCCCATGAAGCAGTAGCAACTGCAGCAGCGGTTGCATGTGTGTGTGAGAGCAGAGCTACATTAGTTTAACACAAATCTTAGCGCACTGCACTTAATAAGAATAATCATGGTAATAATCATTATTGACCAATAATCGATGAATGTGGATCCATACGAGATGTGCATGTTCATGTGCCCGTAACCCTATCTCTTTGTGTTCGTGTTGCCCCTCCATCACTGGAAGCAACACCACCAACAGCACCACCTTCTCCTTGTAAACGGCTGAATGTTCAATTGCCATGTTGTTCAATAATGGCAAATGCTCAAATAAAACATCATCGATTGTTCGTTCGGTCAGCCAAAAAGGCCAAAGTGAAACTAATACAAAACGCTAACACACGACGGACGGACGTGTATGAATAAACGCACGATGAGAATGCTCAAACGCATCCATTCCCCCGGCCCTGCGTATGCTCGTCCATCCATCCGTTTTGTCCACTCATCCGTGAGGATTCAGGTGAAGTTCAACCATAGGAGAGATGCCGTGGCATAAACAAAATTAAGTGACCATTAAAATGCCATAAACTCAGTTATGTCGCATGGGAATTACTGTACTCTTCACATGCATGCTGTGTGTGTGCGTGGGTAACCCAGCAAAACTTTTTGGAGGGAAATCTGAGCGGAAGAGTTACGTATTGGAAGAGCTTAGCTCAGAAAGTTTTTTGGGAAGAGGCTGATATGTAGCAGAACTATGAAAATACAAGAGTGTAGTGAGGAGGGCTTGGGTTAGGTTAGGTTAAGAGTGGCAGCCTGTAAAACAGACTCACTTAGACTGTCCAGACCATTGTGTTACCACAGGGACGTAAGGGAAACATAGGTTATCCCTAGGCCCACCCGTTGAACCAATTTTATAAAACCGACTCACTTAGACTGTCCAGACCATTGTGTTACCACAGGGACGTAAGGGAAACATAGGTTATCCCTAGGCCCTCCCGTTGAACCAATTTTATTGCTTCAAAAAGCTCAAAAGTTGGCGGATTCCAACATCAGCCAAATTATCAAACTCCTCAAAGAAATAAGAGCCCAAAGTTGTATGCCACCTTCTAAAGAGAGCGGGCACAGACACAGAAGGTATTCTATTGATTCCTCTTCATCTTCGTCTCCACAGCTTCTGCAGAAGTCATTATGCAAGACCATTAATCTCTCTAGGTGCCGTCCAATAAGACAGTGGCCAGTCATGACAGACACAATAAGCGAGACGTCCGTTCTCGACAACGACAGCAGTACTTTGTTGCGTTTTGAGTCTAAGAGAATGTATGTAGTTCCTGACTAGTAACCACCCGTCTTTTGTTGCCGTAAGTACACTATCTCTCAAGAGGAGCTTGCAGGTTGCTAGAGCGTGTAAGGAAATTCCTAGTCATGCTAGTTCATCTGCCTTGCAGTTTCCTGTTATATCCCTCTGGTCCGGCACCCATATCACGAGAATATTGAACTGTTCAGCCAACTCGTTAAGAGATCTGCGACAGTAGAAGCAGTTTTTGAATTCAGGAATATGGTTTACAGGGACCTGATAGTAGCCTGACTATCAGAGAAAATATTGATACCGATTTTGGTCACAACATGTATATTCGGCCATTTTGTTACCCCTTTAATAGCTATGATTCCTGCCTGGTAAATACTCCATTGATCAATCAGTCTTTTTAACTCCAGTTCCTCAGAAAAGACACCAAAGTCCACTTGGATGTTGAGTCCGCAAAGAAGTTAACGAATCTCCTATGTTCTCTAATTGAGACGACCACCATTGCGGTCGTTGTTTGTCCCTTGACTTCTGTTTTGGACATGCGGCTTGTAACGAGACGTTAAGAGTTGCAGTGACTCGTTCCACCGTTTCCTCTATATTCCTGATAGTTTGCATTTTAATTTGAGGACTTTTTGGAAGAGACCTGTTGAATATGTGCCTAAATTTTTCCCAATTTGCCTTCTTAATATTGTGTGGGAAGACGGTATCAGGAGTCTTCGCAGTCGAGCAGAAGATAGTATATCTATCAGAAAAGCTATGAGTGTCCAAAACATTCTAATCAGAAATCCTTACACTTAAATTCTCAGAGACTACTTACAATATATATTCGATAAGTAATTCGCCCCTTCGAATAAATCTTAAACTGACTTCTACAGCCATCCAAAGAAACATCCAAAAAATTTTAATCATAATTAATTAATTTTAACTATTCGAATGCAATGGCGTAGAAGCTCAACCGAAGCCTCGAGGCTACGAGAAAGTTTAGCCTCAATACCTTGCATTACCAGGTACATCAAGAAAGATGATAGTTCTTGGACAACGTCCACGTCCATAGGTGCTCCTGGATACACATTCCCTGGCAGCTCTGAAGAAGAATTTAATAGTTCACATGTGTATTCCATTGGAATGCAGTCATCAGCTGTCGCCAACTATATTATAACTGAAGCTAGAATTCTTTGGGCTACAAAAAACTTAAAACCTTAAAAATTGGTAGGACCAGACAATGTCTTAGCGGCGGAGCTACAGGCAGTGGTAGACACAATTGCTCCCAGGATTGAAGAGCTCCATACTTGTTGTATCAATTTAGGCGTATATACCAACAAACTGCAGAGATTTTAAGGATGTCTTTATCCCAAAAGCGGGAAAGACATGCCATACAGGTGCTAAGGATTTCCGGCCTATTAGTCTATCACATTGTCATTTGGAAAGTTTCGTCTGCTTGGGAAATTCTGTTGGAAGTTCGTTAATAAGGCAAAGGCCGTCAGAGCCTCGCAGCACTGTGAAACACATAAGGAAAAACTCAAGCAGAACAAACAGAGTTGAAAAAGGCTTAAAATAAATCCTGAACAGATTTATGTAGTGGCGTAGAAAACCCATCCAAAGCCTCAAGGATACGGACAATTTAAGCCTCAACTCTTTGCACTACTGGGTACATCGACGTCAGAAGTCGCCAGCGAGATTTAACCGAATCTAGAATTCTATGGGCTATCAAAAGCTTTAAAGCTTTTAAGTAGCCCGGACTAGACAAAGTCTAGTCAATTAGGACGGGATTAGGAAGGATGTCTTCATCCTAAAAGCGGGAAAGCCATCACATACAGAAGTAAAGGATTTTCGGCCGATTAGTCTAACGCATTTTCAGATTGATAGATGGAGGTCGATTAGTTATTCTGAGGAAGTTCTGCAGGAAGCTCTTTTATAAGGCAAAGGTCAGCAGAGTCCCACAGCACTGGGACACACATAAGGAAGAAATCAAGTAGTACAAAAAAAGATCCCATCCAGGAGCTAAGGACACCCGGCCGATTAGTCTATCGCCTCGTTATTTGCATAGGTTAGGACTAAAATTGATCACAGACTACTGTCCAATCAACATCATAACTACAGGAAGTCAAAATTCACCGAAAACTCTCGCATGATCTAGTCAGCTTTATTGAATGATCTCTCTTTATTATTCTAACGTCATTTCTACAGAAAACCCTGCAGGTATTAATAGTTACCTTAGGACTAAAATTGATCACAGTCTACTATCCAATCAAAAGCAAGCCACCGAAACCACCCTACATGATCTATTCAGCTTCGTTGAAGGATCTCTCTATACTATGGTATCTCTCATAGATATATATTGGGGTTGATAACAATTTACGAAGTTTCTTTCATAACCCTCTAAACAATGGCGATTACGATTCTCGAAAAAGTGTAGCACTTTCTTTGCCTTTTCTCCAAAACTGCACGATTCCAACACATTTAGAATATTTGCAAATTTGAGTTAAGTTAAATTCTTTTCGACTTAAAAGGTATTTTAACTAGTTTCTAGTATTTCACGTCGATATGCATATCTGCTAGCTTACGTCAACTAACCTATATATATTTGCCATCAGGAGAACGATCCAAGGGGGCGTTCTGTCTCCTCTGCTATGGAATCTATCCGTGAACTCTTAGAGATATTCTGCGGCAAGTCCTTCATATAATCCGATAATGGTCTCGGTGTGAACCTGACCAATGCAGTACTAGTTAATTTCATGTGGAGATATACGAGGGCGGTAGTTTGAAAAAAATTACTTTCGTGAAAAGTTGCAACCTTCTAAAACATAAGCTTTAATTCTCAAGCTGCAACTTTGTTAATTTTTTTGAGCGCTCAAAAGTAAACGATCTCATTGAATTTGTAAACATGAAAAAATTGGTCACCAACAAGTAATACGGTACATTCATTTGAAAGGTATCAGTCCAACCAATATTAAAACCGAGCTAGATTCTACTTTGGGTGCGTCTGCCTCTTCTTTAAGAACAACCGTAAAATATTGGTTGACAGAGTTTAAACGGGGCCGTACGAGCTGCAAGACGAACACCACAGTGGTCGATCTACAAAATGGTATTGTATGTCCGTCGGTTGAAGGTTCGTGAGCTAGCTGAAATCATATCCATTAAAAAAAGTGCTATACATAGCATATTGGCGGAAAATTTGATGATGAGAGACCTATGCGCAAGATGGGTGCCGCGTTTGCTCACAATCAACACAATGCACCTGTTCACACATCCACTATTGCGATGGCCAAATTCAATGAATTGAAATTAGAATTGCTTTAGCACACACCTTATTCGCCAGATTTAGCTCCCTCGGATTATTTTTTGTTTCCAAACATGAAAAAATGGCTCGGCGGAAACATATTTGACAGCAGGGAAGAGGTGGAGATTGCGGTTGAGGGCTATTCTCAGGAGCTAGACTGTTCTTACTATAAACAGGGTATCGATGCTATTGAAAATCGCTGGAAAAGTATCGAGCGAAGGTTCATTTATAACCTTCTGATGAAGAGACGAATTTCAGCTAGGTTGGGGTCAAGTAACCTCCATAGATTTACCTGCAGAGGAACGTCCAAAGGTGGTGTTCTGTCTCTTCTGTTATGAAATCTCTCCATAGAGAATATTCTGTTCTCTCTGGAGAAGATGAGGGTCAAGGTTATTGCCTATGCAGATGATGTGGCAATAGCGGTTAAAGGGAAGTTTCCGAGTACTCTTTGATTCATCATACAGTAGGTCCGCAAGAGGAGCTTCCGATAATGGTCTTGGTGTGAACCACACTAAGACAGGAGTAGGGTTTTCAGCAGTAGATATAAGGTAGAAAATGTTACACCTGTCTCAAATTCCATTCACTGAAAGCGCAAATATTTAGATATATTACTGGACAGGAACAGGGCCAAGGATTCTCAAACAGCGAATATTGATATTGATTGTTTACGGCAGTAGACCGATGAAGCTGTAATGCATTGTCGCCTGGTGGACGTCTCTGCAAAAATCCACTTTCTGCGTTATACTGAAACTAGTTAAAACGGCACTATGGGTCGCATTCCACAGTATATGAGTAAATGAATTCACATTATCAAATGTCAGCCCAACCAATTACAATTTGTGGTTTCTTTGTCGATAAGAAGCCAACTCGGGTGAGATCTTTGTATGAGGACCATACCAATAGCATGGACTTATAAAGACCATTGTTCGTGTGAATAGCTCTGGCTATAGCTAAACTTAAAGTACCAATTTTTAGCCCGGTCAGATACAAATTGTGGTGTCTATGGCACTAAGAAGTAAAATCGGAGATGAGTTTTATACGGTAGCTATATCAGAACATAAACCAATGATGCCCGTTGGTTATAAATATACTTAAGTTCTAAATTTTTAGACCGATCAGTTAAACGTTTTGGTCGCTATTGCGTTAAGTAAGTAAATGGGTAAAAAAATGCTGTATGTGGTGGCTATATTAAAAATTGGACCGGACAGACGAACGTGGCTATATCGTCTTTATTGGGTCTCTGATCTATATTTCGAGGTGGTACAAACTGAGTCACAAAATTATAGCCTCCTGCATCTTATTGTGGAGAATATGCAAAAATGCCGTGAATGGCTGATAAGTATGTATATCACTGGGGCGTTGAGAACTACACCAACTAAGGCACTAAATGTTATACTATATTTAATGCCGCTAGACATTATGAAAAGTTAATGTGCCTCATTTTCTGCTTTAAGACATAGGGAATTGTCACTATCTTCAAAAAACGGTCATGCTGCCATTCTGCGGGCACTGTTGATTGCTCTATATCTGATCCACTTTTTAAAAACCGAATTCCAGGTAGTATGGCATGTGTGGACTTCTATCCAGATAACTCCAACATTAAAGTAGGGTTGACTTTAGGGTCTACTTCAAAAACCTAGGGCTATCGCAACATCCGACTGAAATGTTGACTAGTAGGAAGGTAGCTGGATGGCTGAGATATAACGTTCTGGTAATGATTGGAATAAATATGTTCTCTTTATATTTTGCATTGCTGAATTCAAGAACAGCTCTCAGCGGCCACAGATCTGTTAACGAGATTATCAAACTTCACCTGTTATGTGGACCGGGCAACAGTGATATTCCAGGGAACTGCTTTGCAGATGAGCTTACAAGGCTAGGAATTGCCTTGCACGCTCCCTCGGAATGGAATACGTGGCATGCCCCTAGCGACCTGCGAGCTATTCTACAAAGCAACAAATGACAGGTGGTCCATAGTCAAGAACATTCCAAGCTGATGTGGCCATGCCTAATACGAAACGCATCAAACGGCACGTAGAGAGACTTAAAGTCTTGAGAAATTACTTATGCAGCAGATGCGGCGGCGAAGATAAGGAAAGAACGTAGAACATCTTTAGTGTCTGTGCCCCACTCTCTATAGAAGGCCTCAGGCTACCCCTTTTCTAACATTTCTTTGTTGAGCTGGCAAACTTCGTTGATATTAACATCCGCCTACTTTTGTGATTTTTAAATCAATCGGGTCGGTTCAATTGAAAATACTTGGATTATCTCATATTTTTTCCTCGCTTCCTCTAGTATTACAATGAAGTATACCTATTTGGGAGCAATATCAAAACATGGACCAATATTATCGATTTTCACTTGTAATGATATTAGACGTAGTTTATAAAGATAAATGAAATCCAGGGTAAAAAATTTGACTTTATTGGTCAAATCCGAAGAGACTTTTAAACGAGTGCTGTATCAAAACATGGCCCATTTTAGCTAGAACAGCAGATCAAATTAAATTAAACTGACAAATTCCATGCGCATTAGTTGTAAAAAATAGGTTCTAACCTAAAAATTGTTCACATACGGAGGGGGACTTCTGTACGGGGCCTATATCAAACATGGACTGATGTGTATGTTCAGATCCAAATAAACTACAAGAAATATCTCACCCTTATACCTGATAGACTACGCATCCCCAGAACGCAGGAGATTCGTTAACTTCTATACAGATGTCTCCAAACCTAATAACAAAGTCAGCTTTGGTGTCTTTTCTGAGATTGCAAAAAAAACTCTTAGCTATTAAAGAGGTAGCAGAATGTTCTGGCTAAAGCTGGCTGCTTTCAAGTCCGTGGAAAATATATTCCTCTACTAAAAACTGCCCTGGACTGTCGCCGATCTCTTAACGAGATGACTGAACAGTTCAATATTCACAGCGATATTGAGTGTCGGGCTACATGAACACACCTTGGATCTGCAAAGCAGATGCCCTTGCAATACTGGGCACAACCTTAAATGCTCCAGCCGAACTGGAATATATTGGCATGCATCTAGCGACCTGCAAGCTCTTCTCTAGAGATAGTGTCATTATTGCAACAAATGACAACTGGTCACTAGTAAGGAACTGCATTCATTGCAGACTGACGAGGCCCTGCCTAAACTCCAAACGCACCAACGCCCTGCAGCCGTTATAGAGACCGGACGTCCCACTTAACGTGTCGGGTCATTGTCTATTTGGACGGCACGCAGATAGGTTGAAGGTCTTGCAAAATGACTTTAGCAGAAGTTGTGGAGGCGAAGAAGATGAGGAATTAATAGACCACCTTCCGGGTCTACGCCATGCATTATCTGGAAGACGGTAGGATTCCTATGCTCTAATTTGTTTAAAAAGTTAGCAGACCTGGCTGATGTTAATATCCGTCGACTTTTGAAAGCAATCAAATTGGTTTCAACGGGATGGGCTAGCGAAAACATGTGCTTACCCTTACGACCCTACACCCAGGAAAATAATTGGTTGGAATTCGATAGTAACAATAAAGAAAATAGTACTAGCAACAAAATTTATATTGCATACACCGTGTGCCTGTTGTATTTATATATAAATAGTTAAAACAACAATAATAACTTGGGTACGATCAAATGAAAATGCTTGCAACTAAATCGATGGTTGTATCAATCGACTTAAGATTGTTTTTTCATTGACACTCGGTTAACTTTTCATTATAGTACCAAATGATCAATATTTAGTAGTGATAACGAATGTTTTATTTTCGACCACAGAAATTGTATCAATAGTCCAAAGATTACAGTATGCAACAAAATTTTTGTCCAAGAGAGGTGGATAACAGTTTCTGGGGCAATTAGGTGTCACAAACACGAAAAAAAATAATTTACCATAATTTTTTTTTAAATTCCAGCCTTATTGAGCCGTGTTATGCCCCAAATTAAAGGGAATTATGAGGGCTACATATGCAGAATCTTTGGTTTAGTAACAGTCGTCAAAAATATGAGAACAAAATATTTTTTTTTTAAAAAAAAACACTTTTTCCTGGTGCAAAAAAAAACCATAAAAAATAGGAAAAAAATCGAAAAAATTATTTTATCACATTTTAAAAATGCTAACAAAGAAACACTGTCTATTTGAAAAAAATCTATGGATAGATGTAAAAGTTATGAGCCATTTTGTAAATGTTAGGGAAATCAAAAAAATCTTGTTTCATATTTTTTCGTTTTTAAATGATGTTTTTGTTTATATTGAATTCGCCATATGTGAGAGAGAGATATAAGAGACATAGCACTTGCATTTCATTTTATGAAGATTGATATCAGACATTATAAAATTGTAGAGAGGACGAGGTTTTGTGGCCGTTCCTAACCCTCCATAAAACATGATATGCAATGTGAGAGCTATATTGGATGAGATCCGCTCAGATAGAGGGTCATTCAACAATATTTGTGGTTTTTTATTTATGAGGTTTCCATTCAGTTACGCCTTTTAGGGGCATGGACATCCCAGTCGTATATACAGGTAGTAAAATTATATGTACGCAATACAAAGTAGTAGTCTTGAAAATATTGGGTGTCTACTTTCGAAGCAAACTATATGTCAGCTACAGGTACTGCAACTTATGAACCTTAAACCCGGAATTTATGAATGAAATTTCTTATTAATAAATTAGTGTAATTCAGCGCCTTAAAGATTTAAGTCGATTTGCTGAAAAATATTACAAAGTTATATTTCGAAGTATGAGTAAAAGGCAAAGAACTTCTCAATGTGTAAATGATACCGGCAGTTTCTGCTACATCTGCGGAAAATATGTAATTAAAAAAATCGACGTGAGTTTAGTAAAATAATAGAAGAAATATATGTGTAATATTTTGGTATACGAGTTAAAAATATGAACGAACCGTGGACACCTAGTATTTTGTGTAATTCGTCCCATGTAAATCTTACTCGATGGACTAGTGGAAGAATGCGGTAAATACTTTAAAATTAATGTATTACAATGTTTTGTGGAATAAAACGTTTAAATTTTAGACTTCACGTCCAATTTAGAATGCCAATGATTTGGAGACAGCCATTCATTCACGATACGGACTGCTATTTTTGTCAAAGTTAATAGATTGGAGTAGGAAGTGTCCAAGTATAGCTAACAGCTAGTATAGCTCAACTCTGAGCGATTCAAGTTTGAGTCAGAAGTCATCGCTTTTAACTCAGTTTCAACTCATTGATCTAGTGAGAGATTTTGAACTAACCAAAGATAAGGTGGAACTACTTGCATCTGGGATGAAACAGTACAATATTTTGGCCCCAGATGTTAACATATCATATTATAAAATCCATGATAAATCAGAAACCGTCGATTCCCAATGCTCATGCTGTCAACACTAAGGAATGATACGAAACAATAGCTAAATTGATAAAATACAAATATAAACATGACTGGAAAATTTGTTGCGATTTAAAAGTAGTTGGTATGTTATGCCTCTGGGATAGCCGATATTTTGCCAGCATATTAAGTTGGGGCTCTTTAAAAATTTTGTAAAAGCCTTAAGGAAAGATGGCAATTCACTCTCATATTTAAAAAGTTTATTTAAAATACTTTCATTTCAAAAAATCGATGAAGGAGTTTTTTATGGGCCTAAAATAAGGAAACTGATGAAAGATGTCAATTTCGTATCATATTTGACGTCGGATGAAATTGCAGCATGAAGGTCGTTTAAGCTTGTAGTTTTAAATTTCCGTGGATCCAATAAAAGCCCGCAATATGAAACAATGATTAATGATTTGTTAAAAAATTATGAAGAAACTGGTTAGAAATATAGTTTTTCATATTTATGTATATAACACATAAGTATGTATTCTTCCTACTTATTTTTCGCTTTATGTATTCCAACAGGTGTAAATATGTCCCTCAAAATTCATTTCTTGCATTCTCGTTTAAACTTTTTTCCCCGAGAATCTTGGCGACGTAAGTGACGAGCATGGCGAAAGGTTTCACCAAGAATTGAAGTCCATCGAGCGGCGTTACCAAGGGCACTGAGATTAGAGAAACTGATTCCGAAATCTCGAACGTCAACAATGAACTCACAATTACTTCTAATGAAACTTGTTCATGTAAATAAGCTCAAATGTACATAAACAGAAATTAAAAAAAAATATTTTTTGAAATTATCTTACCTCTACCAAAAGGGCTATCATTTTTACATGTATCCATAGATTTTTTTCAAATAGGCATTATTTTCTTCGCTAGGATGCAAACTTTTAAAAAATAAAATAAAATATTTTTTTTAGTTTTTTTTTTTTTTTTGCTATTTTTATGCTTTTTTTGCCCCAGGATTTTTTTTTTTTTGAAAAAAATCTACCTTTTCCAATTTGTTTAATAACTGTTACTAAACCACTGTTTCTAAGTGAAAGAGATATTTCCAACATTGGTAGCCCACATTAATAGCTTAAATTTAACGCATAAGTCGACCTGATCGGGCATATACTCCAAAAATTATAGTGCAAATACTAAGGGTACCTTCGACGATAATAGTATTTTTAATCAAAATTTTTAAAAAAAAATGTATCCATAGAAATTTTTTGGTTTTGATTTTAAATAACAGTATGCCACAATCTATACAAAAATTAATTTTTAGGTCTAGGACACAAAAAAAAATGTTTTTGTTGCGTAGTGTTATTATTCCAACGAATAATTATCCACTGTAACAGAAAAAAACATTGATAGATAACCGTTTTTTGGTTATCCCAATGATTTCCCAAAATTTAGAATAATTACATATATTTTGGGAAATATAGGGTGATCCAAGTAGAGATACTTTTTTCAATAGCCTTTTTTGACAGATGTTAAGTATTTTTTGGCATTCCATCATGGAAAGACTTACGCCTGTACAACGTTTACAAAGCGTTCAACTTTATTACGAAAATGCACGTTCTGTGAGGAATGTGTTTCGTGTACATGGCTCAACTTATGGTCAACATAATCGAGTCATCGAAAATTGGACTCAACGGATGGAAAATCTGAGACGCTGTTCAGGCGTAAGTCTTTCCATGATGTAATGCCAAATAATACTTAATAAAAATAACATGACAGCATGACACGACTCACACGTGATCACGTGATCTGTCTCTACTTGGATCATCCTATACAACCGAAAGCTTGGTTGCTGTTATTTTGTTGATACCTGAAAAACAAAAAATAAAATTATTCGACATAAATAAATCTTCAACATTTTGTTCACGCTATATGTACACGCTGAAAAAATCGCTTCTGTAGTATATTGTCCCAAACATATTCGGCATGAAACATATATATCTTTAGGATACACTTTAAACATATAATATTTGGTACACACAAAAATTATATATTTGGGAAGATGTTGTTCTAAACAAATCTTTGTTTACATCCCAATGTGTTTATTTTGGACTATTTTTTCCGAAACAAATATTTATTTTCATTTAAGTATTCAGAAAATATCTAAATTGTGTTAAATTTTTCGGTAATTACAAGTAAATTTTTTTAAAAATTTTAGCGTCTTAAATATAAAAAGATAATAATAATTGAAATCATATAATCTTGGATCGAAATATATACTTGGAGGATTGACAACCAATGATGGCTTGGAATACTCATAAATTTTAAATGTTTGGTTTAAAACATAAGTTATTGCTGCATTCGGTATCATAACTGGGAGGTTCAAACCAAAAAAAAAATAAAATTTAAATTCGAAAAATTCAACAAAAGTTTCGAAAATCTTTTTTAAATAAAATATATTTGGAGAAATTCCTAAACAATCATTTTATTTGTATTCAAATACATATTTTATTTGAGAAATTTAGTTTGCAAATATTATATGTTGTAACATATTAATATACGAGTTCCAAATATATTTTATTGATTTTCAAATAAAATGTATTTGCTCAGAAATATATAATATTTAAAAATTAGTGTTCCAAATATATTTTCTTTCTATTCAAACATATCAAAAAAGGCGATTTTGCCCCGTGTAGTCAAATATAATTTCGTGTGGAATGCAGAATATATTGTGCAAAATGTTTTACATAAATAAAAAATAAAAGCAACAATCATGAAATTGAATGCGCAAAGTTAAGCGTTATTTGCATAAATGTTTTGTTATGCATTGCACTCTCGTGTACAAAAATTTGTATCAAATATTTCCACATGTCATAATAGTGGTGAATTTGTAATATGGTATTTTTAATTTTGTTATTAATTGTTTGGGTTTTTTGTTCAAAAAATAAAACAAAAATTAATGAAAACTGTTTTTAATTATTTGTCGGTAGTATAAGACTGACAAATTGTCAGAACAATACATTTTTTAAAACAGTTGGTTCGTAGTTGGAGCAACCAAATATGATTGTTGTCAACATGGAAGCAGTATACCACAACCAACATGTTGGTTGTCCTCATGGAATCGTATGATAGTAGACAGAACTACCAAAATTCAGTTGGCAAATAATTCGGTTGAGGCAACATAACTCTTTTCTGTGTGTATGGTAGCACAATGGACTATAATATAGTCTATGTGAGTCTGTTATATAGGCTTTCACTCTTAACCTAATCTAACAATTTAGAATGATAGGTTCCTAAGCGAAGAAAAGCATCTGTGCCATCGGTTCAGATATCGACTTATCAAGTTATTCAGTGTAGATCTGTATAATCGTATATGATCATAAACTTCGGAGCTCTTGCATAGATCATTGATTGAGGAATGGTCCCCACGTTTATATTTTTTTCTATGAGATTTTGTATATGATAGTCGTGCATTTAAAAGAATATCTTTATTGTGTGGAATAGTAAGAACTAGGGTGATAAATTTTCTACCAAATTGCAGAAAATTCTCCATCACAACTTTGCTGGGTTAATATGTGACACCATTCACCTACTCCCCTTACGTGCGTACCCCAAACATTTGTGGCCGTGATAGAGTTGGTAGTGGTGAGCGACTGCCATTGGATGTGAATGAATGGCGGTGTTTGTTGTAGTCTTAAAAAGCGGTGGCGGCATTATTCATAAGGATTATAGCCATCATTATGTGGCGGTAGTATGAGTTTGTACGGGTCTTCTTCCTATGTGGGTATGTGGCCATAATCACATGTGCACATCCACTGCAGACAGACAAACTAACTTATTACAGATTATATTAGAGTAAAATGGTTCATATACTTTCTCATCAGAAGATGACCATGATGATGCTGTCGATGTTGCTGTTGTGCCGCTCCTGGTCACTGAACATTGATGATGATGGCAGCGGCGGCGGAAAGCCAGCAGCATTTTCGAACATTTCCAGCGATTATCAGAACCTGTGTTTATTAGTCGTCGTCGTCGTCGTCGTCCATAATGTCCAAAGGTTTAATCTGTTTCATTTTTGATGTTGTCGGTCGCACTGATGTCGGTGGTGCTGCAGGTAGTGATGACGACGGCTATATCACCGGGGTAACCTCTTTCTTTTCCAACTACCGAGAACATATATTAATTTCTGCCAGAGATTTTATCAACTCCGGACAGGAGATAATACCTTACCGAAATACACAACTCATAAAGTAACGATGTTTATAAGCCATAAATTAAGAAATCATTTTAATGATTTTAGTATTTTTTTCTGTAATGAGTTTGCAAATTTTTATTATTGTGGGAAGATTGCTGCGCATCCGTTTGAAGAAATTAGTCTATTGGGTTACGCTATTGAACGGCTTAAATAGGGTTAATTGCGTAGTTCATTAAAATTTAAATAAAATTTAGGAATACCTGTTCCCATCAATATTGCCACAAATAGCTGTGTCTGTTTGATCACACGCCTGTCATAAAAATGATCAGTCTAGAGGAAAGTATGTAAAACTCCTGGAAATAATAACGGGTTTTCCAATAGGGATTTTCCATTGTATTCAGTAGTGTTTAGAATTTCATCATGAAGAGATATACGCAAGAACAACGTTTACAAATTATTCAGTTTTATTATCAAAATAATCGTTCTCCAATTGCAACTTTTCGTGCGCTAAGTCCATTTTTTTAAAATCCAAAAAAACACTTTCCAGTCGACCTGCGGCCTTGACACACTTGAGCAGTATTTTAGCTCTCGTTGAGAGCTATCTTTTTGCCATTGACGGATTCCCGATCCGAAGTGCCGTTAAGGAGCTAGAGCAAAAATAAACTTTCCGTTCACATTTAAAAATTATGCTCCCCATTTTTTAAAATCCAAAAAACACTTTCCAGTCGACCTACGACCTTGACACCCATGAGCAATATTTTAGCCCTCGTTAAGAGATATCTTTTTGCCATTGACCGATTCCCGATCCGACCTACCGTAGAAGCTAGAGCAAAAATAATCTTTCCGGTCACATTTGGAAATGATGCTAAGTCCATTTTTTTTTTTAAATCCAAAAAACACTTTCCAGTAGGCCTACGACCTTGACACCCCTGATCAATATTTTAGCTCTCGTTAAGAGCTATCTTTTTGCCATTGACCGATTGTGGCTACGTGCCACACAGCAAATGAAACAATTGGATTGTTGCGAGAAAAGTTTGGAGATTCGATTATTTCCAGAAATTGTGATATTGAATGGCCTCCAAGAAGTTGTGATTTAACACCATTAGACTATTTCTTGTGGGGTTGTTTGAAGTCATTGGTCTTTCGAAATAAACCAGACTCTCTTCAAGCTTTACAAGTCAATATTGAACGTGCCATTCATGACATACGACTTGATTTAGTGGAAAAAGTGCTCGAAAATTGTGTTAATCGAATTCGTTCCTGCAGAAGAAGTCGTGGAGGCAATTTGATTGACGTCTTATTTAGAACTTAATTGTATCGATTGTATTTCACATTAAATAAAAATCTTTTGAATTTTCTTAACAATAAGTGTGTGTTTTTCAAAGAAATCATATCACTCTTATTGAAAAACCCTTTACATGCCAGACGGTCTCAAAACTCAAACGGTTGATCATATTTTTCATCGCGACTGCATTGACCAGAAACTGAAAATTAGAATGTGTCAATGTATCCTAACCAGCACTTCATATAGGGTTTTCGCTCTTAATCGACCCTTTGAATATCAGAAAGAATTATTTTATTTTGGTCTCAACTCTTCAAATTTCGTTAATCTGAAAAAGCGCCACGGAGAATTAAATGGTTTATTATACTTTTCCATACAATGATATCAACGTCCATTGTTTCGATTTAG
Organism: Eudasyphora cyanicolor; assembly: GCA_963930755.1. NCBI lineage: Eukaryota > Metazoa > Arthropoda > Insecta > Diptera > Muscidae > Eudasyphora > Eudasyphora cyanicolor. The sequence goes on from OZ005735.1 coordinate 161,789,000, forward strand.
TCGGTTTAGTTGTTATAGTAGAAAGCATAAAACGAAGTTGATCCTTGAAGATCAGTATTTACGAGTACATACACATTAATTTATAGATACTTAGCTCCTTAGTGACTTTTGAAAGATTGAAAATAGTTTTGGTCATTACAGCACTGACCACAAATCATGTGAATGTGAAGAGCTCACACCTGCAAACAGATTAATATCCTTATACTCGTATGGGGTCAGTTGTCAAGAAGTCACCAAACTCGTGGCGGAGAAACAAATGCCTAATATGCTTAAACAAGAGGTGTTATTTTGGTATTCAAAGAAAAATGCCATTTTTTGAGATAAATGATCGGATGTTTATTTCATAATAAAGAGGAAGGTATGCCGTTAATAATGAAAAACAACATCAGCCAAATGGCCATCAAAACCACGCTTACGTGAACATTTCCATAACTAAATCGCAAAGTGGTTGCCCTATGTCCTCGATAGCCGCACGGATTCTATCTTTGAGGTCTTGAATCGACGCTGGGCTGTTGGCGTAAACCTTATCTTTCACGTGGTCCCAAAGGAAGAAGTCGCAAGGTGTTAAATCACAAGATCTCGGTGGCCAATTGTGATCACCTCTTCGAGAGATAACACGGTCCGGAAACTTTTCCCGTAACAGAGCAATGGTTTCGTTGCTTGTGTGGCACGTAGCGCCGTCTTGTTGAATGTAAACGTTGTCCAGATCAATACTATCCAAGTCCGACCATAAAAAATCATTAATCATCTCTCGATAGCGCAATCCATTCACCGTAACTGTTGATCCAACCCCATTTTCGAAAAAGTAAGGTCCAATGACCCCGCCGGACCATAAGCCACACCAAACAGTCACACGTTGAGGATGGAGATGTTCTCAACAATAACTCTTGGGTTTCCCGAGCCCCAGATGCGACAATTTTGCTTGTTGACGTAGCCACCGAGGTGGAAATGAGCATCAACAGTCAAGATGATTTTTTATCGTTTGTATCGTTTTTTTGTTTGATTGTTTTGTATCGTTCGATGATCGTGTATCGTTCCATTTTTAGTAATGGCGTAGTTTCTACTTGTCAAAGCTTGAAAGTGACAGCTACCGAAATACCGGGTGATTCAAAATAACAACTCTTGTTGGAAAACCCTGATTGTTTCATATTTCGATGTAACCTCTTTAGTCATGATAATAAAAATTACATTAAACAATTCACAACCTGATCACGTTCATGCATATTGACCGCACTAAAAAAATAGTCAGGTCGGATGATGCATTCCCTTAAATATCGATATATTCACATATATTTGTGGGTCCATAGCTCTATATGGAATTTATATAGTATTAAAAGGATGAAAAAAAATTTTGGAATGCACACCTAGAAAAATAATTGGTTGAAATTCGATAGCAACAATAAAAAATAGTACTAGCAACAAAAATGCTATTGCATTGGACGAAACATATATATGGGAGCTATAGCTAAATCTTAACCGATTTTCTTCAAATTCCGCAATGTTGGTTCATGGATCAAGAAACTCTACAATTCTAAATTTCAAAATGATTGGATGTAAAATACAGCTTCTTCAGGACTAAAGAGCAAAATCGGACGAAACATATATATGGGAGCTATAGCTAAATCTTAACCGATTTTCTTCAAATTCAGCAATGTTGGTTCATGGATCAAGAAACTCTACCATACTAAATTTCAAAACGATTGGATGTAAAATACAGCTTTTATAGGACTAAAGGGCCAAATCGGACTAAACATATATATGGGAGCTATAGCTAAATCTTAACCGATTTTCTTCAAATTCGGTAGTGTTGGTTCATGGATCAAGAAACTCTACCATTCTAAATTTCAAAATGATTGGATGTAAAATACAGCTTCTATAGGGCCAAAGGGCCAAATCGGACGAAACATATATATGGGAGCTATAGCTAAATCTTAACCGATTTTCTTCAAATTCGCCAATGTTGGTTCATGGATAAAGAAACTCTACCATTCTAAATTTCAAAACGATTGGATGTAAAATACAGCTTCTATAGGACTAAAGGGCCAAATCGGACGAAAGATATATATGGGAGCTATAGCTAAATCTTAACCGATTTTCTTCAAATTCGGTGGTGTTGGTTCATGGATAAAGAAACTCTACCATTCTAAATTTCAAAATGATTGGATGTAAAATACAGCTTCTATAGGGCTAAAGGGCCAAATCGGACGAAACATATATATGGGAGCTACAGCTAAATCTTAACCGATTTTCTTCAAATTCGGCAGTGCTGGTTCATGGATCAAGAAACTCTACCATTCTAAATTTCAAAACGATTGGATGTAAAATACAGCTTCTATAGGACTAAAGGGCCAAATCGGACGAAAGATATATATAGGAGCTATATCTAAATCTGAACCGATTTCAACCAATTTCAATAGCGATCTTAACAGCTGCGAAATACTCTAAACTGCAAAATTTCAGAACGATCGGAGTGAAATTGCGACCTGTAGTCGACGAACAACTTTACATGGACAGACGGACGGACAGACATGCTTAAATCGACTCAGCTAGTGATTCTGAGTCGATCGGTATACTTTAAGGTGGGTCTAGCTGTGTTATTTTCAGGTGTTACAAACATCTGCCGTGAAACAAACTTATAATACCCTGTACCACAGTGTGGTGTAGGGTATAAAAATAAAAGCAACAATCATGAAATTGAAAGAACGGGGTTAAGCGATATTTGCATAAAAGTTTTGTACTCTCGTGTACAAAAATTTGTGTCAAATATTTCCACATTTCGTAATAGTGATGAATTTGTAATATGCACACAGAATACAGTTAGGTTACCTCAACCGAATTTTGGTAGTTCTGTCTACTATCATGAGATTCCATCAGGACAACGAATATTTTTGTTGTGGTATACTTCTGCTTCCATGTTGATAACAATCATATTTGGTTGCCCTAACTACGAAAATGGTGGCTTAAATTTTCTGCCGTAGTTGCCACAACCAACTGGGTTGTTGTTCCGACAATTTGTCAGTCATATACTACCGACAATTAATTGAAAAACAGTTTTCATTAATTTTTATTTAATTTATTGAACAAAAAACAAAACAATTCATAACAAAATTAAAAATCCCATTTTACAAATTCATCACTATTTTGAGATGTGGAAATATTTGACACAAAAATATATCGCTTAACCCTGAGCTTTCAAATGCAGGATTGTTGCTTTAATTTTTTATTTATGTAAAACATTTTGCACAACATATTCTGCATTCCACACATTATTATCCACAAAGATTATTTTTGATTATCTATACCGTTCTTGAACAAAATGTTGAAGATTTATTTATGTCGAGTAATTTTATTTTTTGTTTGTCATGTATCAGCAAAAGAACAGCAACCAATCTTTCGGTTGTATTTCCCCAAATACATTTAATTATTCTAAATTTGGGAAATGATTGGGATAACCAATAAACGATTATTTATTAATATTTTTTCTGTTGTAGTAACCAATTATTCGTTGCAATAATAATATTTGGTCTATTGATACGATTTCTGTTGTCAAGAATAAAACATTGGTTGCCACAACCAAAAATCGATCATATGGTACAATAATGAAAATTTTAAATTGGTTACCACAACTAACCGAGTGTCAATGAAAAAATCTTAATTCGATTGATACAACCATCGATTTAGTTGCAAGCATTTTCATTTGATCGTATCCATGTTTTATTGTTCTTTCAAATAATTATATATTAATACAACCGACAGACGGCGTAGGCAATTCACTTTTTGTTGCTAGTACTATTTTTTTATTGTTACAATCGAATTCCTACCAATTATTTTCCTGAGTGTGGGATTTTTAATTTTGTTATGAATTGTTTGGTTTTTTGTTCAATAAATAAAATAAAAATTATTGAAAACTGTTTTTAATTAATTGTCGGTAGTATATGACTGACAAAGTGTCAGAACAACCAATTTTTAATAACAGTTGGTTGCGGCAACATACAAAAGATAATTTTAGCCACCATTTTCGTAGTTGGCGCAACAAAATATGATTGTTATCAAAATGGAAGCAGAAGAATGCCACAACCAAAATGTTCGTTGCCCTGATGGAATCGCATGATAGTAGACAGAACTACCAAAATTCGGTTGGCAAATAATTTGGTTGTGGCAACAAAACTGTATTCAGGGTGCAGTGCAGTGCTTTGATCACTGCTAAACTGACCAACACCTTAGAAATCAAAATTGTTTTTCCCGTGTATACGTAGTTCTCCATGTTATTTTATCTTGTATCATTTTAGATGTTTCTGAAGTATCTAAATAATACTAAAGATTTTGAAAGCGCGAGAACTGACCACGGACCACAAAATGTGGATAGTTCGTAGGTTATACGACACTCAATAAATATGAACTAATAGCTTTTTATTAATTTTAATTAATATTTATAGCTTGTAAGCATCTTTCAAAGTACAGAATATGGCTCTGAACAAGTTGGCTAGATAAGTGGTGTTGTTCACGTTCCCAGCCATAAAGGATGCTACATGAAGTTGTCTCATTAGAATAATTCGATTTTTTATATTTTAAAAATTGTTCTTGTATTTGAATCTTTTATGCATTCGAATAGATGATGCAGGGCGAACTATAAACCGGAATGGTGGAGCATAGGGTATACAAAAGTGAACCATCACAACGTATAGACCCGTGACACTGAAACGCTCTATGCCCAGATTATAAATTCGAAATTAATAAAATAATAAATAATAAAATACCAACAAACACAATCACATAATCAAAATGTCTGAGCATGTCGATTATTTTAAATCTCTTTCGCTTTAACCAGTTTTATTTTATTTAACCCCATCCTTTACTTATTTTCTGTTTAGGGCACCGTAAAATAGTTTATGTGACGAAACTTAAGTAAATTTGGATTTTTTTATACAAATAATAAAAATATCCTTGTTTTTTGTTATGACTTTTTTCATAGTTTTATTTTTGACTATTAAGTTCGAGATCGTTGTTTATTCTTCTTTTTTAAATAAGGTTTGTTTTTCTGTTTTACAAAAAAAAAAAACAACGATCTCGACTCAATAGTCAAAAACAAAACTATGAAATAATAAAAATATTTATGTTCCATGTGTTATCCAGGTATCTGTCGAAAAACTACTTCATGGATCATATTAAACATATTCCACCATAATTTATTATTATTATTTTACACTAGATCCAAGTACACTGATAGAAAAACCGTTCGTCACCATGACGAATCCGTTTCGTCAATATATCTTCGTACTGGTGCAGGCTATGAAGCCGACGCGGCGCAAACCGGCGGCGCGCCATCGCCGATGATTTTTTACAAGCCGGCGCCGCCGCCGATTTTAGCGGCTCATATCGGCTGAAACTCAGCCGCCGAATTTTATTTGGTGAGTCAAGAAGATTTTATTTTTGCAACCATGAAAATTTAGAAAGCGACTACTAAGTGATACCTTAGGTTCGGAATTTGCAATATTTAGAGTTAAGTACAAAGCGTTGCGTACAAAGTTTATAAAAAGTTGCTAATGTTAATATAAGATATGGCTATCTTTTATTAAAAAAACGAAAATTACAGCTGAACCGATTTTTTCAAAGTCTACGTCTAAAAAAAAATTGAGTTCCAAAAAAATTGTTTCCCTCGATTTTTTTTCAAATTTTCACAGAATATTTGCAAGGGCGTTTAAAATTCATATGTGCAGAAATAGAAGAAAAGCGCCAAAATTAAGAGACCAATCTTAGTATTTCATCCATAACTTTTAAAAATACTGAGGCCCAAAACCATCGGATCAAAACTCCGGAACGACCCAATTCCTTTAGGCCAAGGATTGTCAAATTAATAACAAATGTATCAACCATTGAAGATTTATATGAAGATTTTCAATATTATATCAAACTTCCATAACTTTGTGTTAATTTTAAGTTTTTTCCTCTAACGCTAAATATCAAAAAAAAAAAACACTTTTGCAGGAGAATTACATTCGTATTCGTGCGCTTTCGATTGTGGAAAATTTACCGGCTCAGCCGATTTTTGAAAATTGATCGGCTCAGCCGATCAGCCGCCGCCGCCTATCGATATTTTTCCATGCGCCGCCGCCGCCGAAAATTTTGGTCGGCTTCATTGTCTGTACTGGTGACGAAAAGTTTCGTACATGCGATGTTTTTGTACGTCAATAGAACGAACACGATCATCAACCTATGTTTTTGGTGATTTCGAAATTCGTCGAGGGAACGATAAGGTTTCATTCCCACGACGAAATGATTTTATTGACCATTTTGCTGAAAATATGATAAAACGAGACAATCAATTTATAGTTTGTGCTTAATTGTACTGTTCTACATGCGTTCTGATTACCTTAGGTAAATAATTTGTTGTAAAAGTTTAATTTAAAAAATCTAATAATGGTGATGAATGGAGTTCGTCGTGGTGATGAATGGGATTCGTCGTGATGATGAATGGAATTCGTCGTGGTGATGAATAGAATTCGTCATGGTGATGAATCAGATTCGTCGTGGTGATGAATGGAGTTCGTCGTGGTAATGAACGGGATTCGTCGTGGTGATGAATTGTATTCGTCGTGGTGATGAATGGTATTCGTCTGTTGGCAAATACATTACTCGATGAGATTATTTTTGACTTAAAATATAAGAAGTAACCAGTAAGGAAAGGCTAAAGTCGGGCGGTGCCGACTATATAATACCCTACACCACTCTCGTAATATTGAATAACTCTGATATATAAATTTTGTAATTCATGTATAAATTGTTTACATAAATTTATTTTTGGGACATTTTATACTTAAATAATACCAGTGTGGTGTAGGGTATAAAAACGATTGGATCTAAAGAGCCAAATCGGATGAAACATATATATGGGAGCTATAGCTAAAACTTTAGCGATTTTCTTCAAATTCGGCAATGTTGGTTCATGGATCAAGAAACTCTACCATTCTAAATTTCAAAACGATTGGATGTAAAATATAGCTTCTATAGAACTAAAGGGCCAAATCGGACGAAACATATATATGGGAGCTATAGCTAAATCTTAACCGATTTTCTTCAAATTCGGTAGTGTTGGTTCATGGATCAAGAAACTCTACCATTCTAAATTTCAAAACGAGTGGATGTAAAATACAGCTTTTATATGACCAAAGGGCCAAATCGGACGAAACATATATATGGGAGCTATAGCTAAATCTTAACCGATTTTCTTCAAATTCGGCAGTGTTGGTTCATGGATCAAGAAACTCTACCATTCTAAATTCAAAATGATTGGATGTAAATTACAGCTTCTTCAGGACTAAAGAGCAAAATCGGACGAAACATATATATGGGAGCTATAGCTAAATCTTAACCGATTTTCTTCAAATTCGGCAATGTTGGTTCATGGATCAAGAAACTCTACCATTCTAAATTTCAAAACGATTGGATGTAAAATACACCTTCTATAGAACTAAAGGGCCAAATCGGACGAAACATATATATGGGAGCTATAGCTAAATCTTAACCGATTTTCTTCAAATTCGGTAGTGTTGGTTCATGGATCAAGAAACTCTACCATTCTAAATTTCAAAATGATTGGATGTAAAATACAGCTTCTACAGGACTAAAGGGCCAAATCGGACGAAACATATATATGGGAGCTATAGCTAAATCTTAACCGATTTTCTTCAAATTCGGCAATGTTGGTTCATGGATCAAGAAACTCTTCTATTCTAAATTTCAAAACGATTGGATGTAAAATACAGCTTCTATAGGACAGACGGACGGACGGACAGACGGACAGACATCGTTAAATCGACTCAGCTAGTGATTCTGAGTCGATCGGTATACTTTAAGGTGGGTCTAGCTGTGTTATTTTCAGGTGTTACAAACATCTGCCGTGAAACAAACTTATAATACCCTGTACCACAGTGTGGTGTAGGGTATAATGAATACTTCTCGTTCGTTTCCTTTAAGGCTTACCTGATAAGAACTGCATTTCGAACCGAATAATCACAACTGAACCTAACAAAGCTGTCAAGTGATTTTATTTTCCATACCGTCTAAAACCAGAAGAATATTTATTGAAATATTTTAAATGTAATTAGTCGGGGCATGAATTCGTCGTGGTGATGAATGGGATTAGTCGTTGTGATGAATGGGATTCATAGTGGTGATGAATGGGATTCATCGTGTTGATGAATGGGATTCATCGTGGTGATGAACATGATTCATCGTAGGGATGAATGGTGTTCATCGTGGTGATGAACATGATTCATCGTAGGGATGAATGGTGTTCATCGTGGTGATGAAAGGGATTCGTCGTGGTAATGAACTCGATTCATCGTAGGGATGAAATGTGATCATCCTGAGGACGAAAGTTTTTGGAAACAGAGATTCGTCATGGTGACGAACATATTCATCAAGAGGATTATTCCGTACGTTAGCTGACTTTTGACGAAAAAATAATAGTGATGATGTACAAGTTCGTCGTCATGTCGAAGCTTTTTCTATCAGTGTAGAGATACTTTTTTCAATAGCCTTTTTTGACAGATCACGTGTGAGTTGTGTCATGCTGTCATGTTATTTGTGTTATGTATTGTTTGGCATTTCATCATGGAAAGACTTACGCCTGAACAACGTTTACAAATCGTTCAACTTTATAACGAAAATTCACGTTCTGTGAGGAATGTGTTTCGAGCACTTCGCTCAACTTATGGTCAACATAATCGGCCTACTGAGCGTACTATTCGCAACACCATCACCCATCTTGAGACCCAGCATTCATTATTGGATAATATTCGACCGAATAGACCACGTCCAGCACGCAGTGAAGAAAATTTAGCGGCCGTAGCTGAGAGTGTACACGAAGACCGTGGGGAGTCGATTCGGCGCCGTTCGCAGCAACTCGGACTGACGTATGGAACGACTTGGAGCATTTTACGTCAAGAACCTAAATTGAAAGCATACTAAATATAGCTTGTGCATCGCTTCGCTCTATGGGCTCTTGAAAAGTTTCAAGAAGATCCGACGTTTCCGAGGCAAATTTTGTTCAGCGATGAGGCCCATTTCTGGCTCAATGGGTATGTAAACAAGGAAAATTCCCGCATAAATCTCGAAAATACGACATATACTTTTTTCCTTAAAAATGACAAAAAATCTAATTATTTTGAAAATATAACTTCAAGTAGCCATCACTTTTGTCCTATTGGGTATATCGAACCAATTTTTTTTTGCCAATCTAGACGTTTTTATGCGGTTAAAATTGGTGCACATTCTGCTTCGATATTTACAAAATCCTAGCGCAGGGTCGGGGAAAAAATTAAAAATTCAATTTTCAAATGCTGATATCTCGGTAACTATACAAGATAACTGTTAGTTGCAAAAATCCTCAGTTACTAGATACACACAAAAAAGATTTTATGCATCGGACGAAAAAGTCGAAAGTTACACGCGCTTAACATTTTGTTTCCCGAGGTTGCTAACTTTGAGGCCCTGCAGCTCCGCCCCTTTATACCGAAGGGGGCCCCAACTCAAAACTTAACTTCTCTAATACCTCTCCTAAAAACATGCCAAGTTTTGTCGCAATTGGTTGTCTGGTTAAGAAACAGCAGATTATTTCTCTTTTTGGAACTCCTCCCACTGTGCGTTGGAATCTGAAAGACTCATTAACACCTTTTGTGCTTTCACAGAAGTTGATCCAGGAGGCAGCAATCCCAATCTGCACCCGTTATGGTCTTGTTGGTCTTATTATACAATCTTCTTGCATTCTGCCTTAAATTACGAATATCTTTGGTCCACCATGCGGGTTGGGACCTTTTACCTGTCATGTTTTCTCAAAATTAACTAGCAAGGTTGCAGTAAAGTCATCAACTGCTGCTTATAGCTCGGTATTGTCGGCGAAATTATGCTCCATCGCAAGGAGCTGCCTATCAACTAGTTCATTAAACTGAGCCCAGTTAGATTTCTTTGGATTTCTGAATGGGACTTCTTTACCTGTTACCATATTCAGATCGAAGAGAATGTATCTATGGTCCGAGAAGGAGTTATCCTTGGACACTCCCCAACCTGAAACAACATTTTAATCATTAAACCAATTTAAACCAATGTTTGTTAGTGTAAATTAGCCAAACAAACAATTTCCTTTACTCATAAACATAAAATTCCTCATTTGGTTATCATTCACGAGTATCTCATTGAATTCCAAAAAATGAGTTGAATTCCTTTATTATCTCGTTGTCTCTGCACCAACAAACATATGTCAATTTAATAAATTTTACAACCATTAAAGACCGATTACAATTTCAATAAACCCTTAAGGCAAACAACAACGATATCTCAGTCCGTCTCGCCTCCGCCTTTGCAACTCATCATTATCATCGGGAGGAATGTGGATTCGAATTGCCCAAAACAAGGGTAAACAAAATTCTACAATGAAATATCTGAAAACTGTCCCCTAACTCAGACAGATGTGAGATGTGTTGCCCAACGAAATGGGACGAAATCGAAGACCCACCAACCAACCAACTGAACGACCAATCGACTAGCCAGGCAGCCAGCCCATGCCAAATCTCAATTGATTTTGACTCCCACGTTTGTTTGGAAATCGGAATTGCTTCATCTCTTCAGATATGTTCCTGCACCGCTGTGCTGTGGCTGATGCCATCTGTAGCACCACCAATATCCAGCGACAGATGGTGGCCATGGAGGCAGTGGAGTGTGGTGGATGGATGCAATTGGAATTGGAGTATTCGGCATTGGCTGGTTGGTCGGTTCGTTGGTTGCCTGGTTTATTTGTTTATTTGCTGCCAATTGAATTGTGGCCCATATCGCCGTTTGTTTGTTTGTCTTTTTGGCAGTTAAACCGATCATAAACATACAATTTACAATTTACCACATTGTACCTGCCTGTTAATCTTTATTAAAAAAATGTTTTCGTTTTCACACAATTTAAAATTTGCATACATTTGTTTAAAAATTATTTGTAAAAAATATATTGGAGAAATAATTTTATTGAAGAACATATATACTGTGGTATTTCCGACCTTGGAGAACTTTAGGGGGTGGGAAGAGATTATAGATCTCACTTGATTTCCGATAAACGTTTAAATGAAGTGGGAAAACAGGACATTATCCGATAAGAAGTCCTTCTCAGATAACAATTGAATTCTGTTCAACATCTCCGAGAAAATAACGCCAGTCAAATGCTTTCGAAACCCTAAAAGAAGGGAACTGGAGCGACGTGGAAGCTGAGGTGCAAGCTACAGGACGGTCACAGGTTGCAGATGGTTACTCGGCCTCAAAACGGGATCAGCTTGAAATACATTGAATACGCAGTCCGGACGATTATACACTGGGATCCGTAAGAATCGAGAAGAAAAATGCCATAAGACTGTAGTTCGTCACCGACAGAGCGTGTAATTGCCGCTCTTTAATTAATCATTTAGCCCATATATTCTCCTATCTGTCTGGGCCAACCCAGGATACTTAAGGAATAGGGTCAGACTGATAATTACATTGTTATGGCATACACTGCAGTAGGGATGGTTGCGGATGCGACCTGAGGGGTCACCGGTGGCGTTCACGGACCTCCTAGAGTTCGTCCTTAGGTTTATGTTAGGGTGGCAGCCGTATTTTTTTTACAAGCTCACATAGAGTTTAGGTCCCTAGTGTTACCACGGGCTGAAATGCCCCTCATCGAAACCAACCTGTTTGATATACAAATTTATCGATAGTACGAATATCGGTATTGGAAAGATCTATTAGGCTGCCTAGAGAAGTCGACCCAGTATGTCCACTCGTCGTTTACTCAGAGCGGGGCAGTCTCATAGCAAGTGCTCAATGCTCTCCACTTCTTCCTCATCTCCACAGCTTCTTCAAAAGTCATTGTAGCCAATCTTTTGGCGTGTTCGCCGATCAAGCAGTGTCCCGTCAGAACTGATACTAATGTAGACAATCTTTGCCTGTCTAGTGCGAGGAGATATTTTGATCTTCTCAGGTCATACCTTGGCCAGATTTGTCTAGCTACCCTGCAGGTGCCGATTTCTGTCCATCTTTCGTTGGACTGGCTGACTGCCTCTTGCCTAAGCCAAAGGTTGCACGTGGATAGTGGCGCACCAATATATGCAAATTCTTCGAGAATTTGTAATGTCGTCCCTTTCCTAGCAAGTTCATCGGCTTTGCAGTTCCCCGGGATATCCCATATGAGGTGTGCATTAAACTGCTCAGCCATCTCGATAAGAGATCTGCGGCAGTCGAGTGCTGTTTGTGAATTTAGGGATGTTGCCTCCAGAGAATTGATGGCAGCCTGGCTGTCCGAGTAAATGACAACGCCAGTGCCACTTGGCGACATAACATATTGCAATTATTTCGGCTTGATAGACACTGCAGGTATCTGGTAGTCTGTGAGCTATATCCAAATTAAGTTCTTCACAGTGTTGGCTTCGGAGACAACCTTTTCATCAAGTTTCGATCCATCGGTGTAAAAGATGGTTTCTATTACCTGGTGTTCTGCCAACCCATTCATCTCTGGCGGGAATCATAGTGATGTAATTTCTCTCGAAAGTCTACACAGTTGTTATGTAGTCCACTCGGTCGGTTACCATAGAACTACACTTTGATATCCTCATGTGACCGTAGTTCTTGTACCTCCACATTGATATGCAGTTTTATCTTATTGCCGCTTTGGTTGCAACTTCTCTCGCCACAATATTAATCAGCAGTATATGAAGTAGGGCTTGTAAAGACTTGGTCGCTGTGGAGCCTTACACTTATGCTCAGGCAGGTTTCTCTGAACCTTTGTTTGTAGGTTGGTGATGGTCAGTTTGTCAGTTGCGTCCAGCATACCACAATGCCGTATAACATTTTAGAAGAGAGGCCCCACCGCGACCCTACAGCCTTTCTGCAGGAATATAAGGTGACGTTGGCCTTCCTTACACGTTCCAATACGGTAAGTCTAAATAACAGTCTCCTACCTAGATTTATTCCTAAAAATTTTGCACTTTCAGAAAAGACTAGATCTGTTCCATTTATCCGAGGTGGAAGGTCCACATGTGGGACATTATTCATCCTAGTAAAGATTATCAATTCTGTCTTATTTGGGTTAACGCCCAAACCGCTGCTTCTGGCCCATCTAGCCAACTTGTGCAGAGCCACCTGTAGGATTTCTCTGAGGACGTTTACGAATTTGCCACTCACTGCGATTGCCACGGATTGCCTTCACAGCTGGCCACAAGCAGTTTAAAGTTGAGTGTCCTGATACCGCACACCCTTCCTCCAACTGCGTAGGCCTCCTGTATCAGGACGATGTCTACTGCACCTGTGGACAGGCGCTGCAATAGAGCCTCTGAGGCTGCTTTAGCGTGATGGAGGTTAATCTGTATAATTCTTACCATCATTGATAATTGACAGAATAACATCCACCCCGACAAGGGTGTTATCGAACTCTTCGTCCGTATCATCGAGAAGCGTGCCCCCGCCAGTTGCGTCAAAGAGTCCGGAGACTCCCCTCAGCCCCTCTGTGTCAGAAGTAGAGCTTACGTCCTCAGAGAAGGACGTTACAGATCTTCTGTTAGAGTTGGAGTCACCAGAAATAATGGGCGTGGGTACCTCCGCACTTCCAGAAAGCCGTGTATCAACCACGGTGGACGACTCACCTTCCTGCTTGTATACCTTCAAGACTATAGTGTCGAAGCCATATTGTAGGGTTGAACTTGCACGTTGTATATGGGAGGTGGATTCAGCGTTAAGGATCAAATTGGCCTGCCGCTTTTTACAATCCGCCTCACCCACCTTGCTGATTCTCCAATTATGGGCCGGCAGACCAGTATTGGAATCTTTTATTATTTCTAATATGTCAGCTGGGGTGGAGAGCTTTTCTGTAACCCAGGTGATGGCTCTAGGGTGACTAGGGATGTTGTTTTTTCAACAACATCCAACTGGACGCCCGGCCACACCTCACCAGCTCGACTAAGAGCAGCAGGTCTACTGATCTGGCATCACCGAAGTATAAGAGGTTTACTCTCCCCTGATGCCATCCTGCATCGTTGCAGATTGGTGGTTTGCCCGGCATTTCTCTACGGACATCGAGGTAATGAGCCATAATGACTGATTGTACATGGCTCCATTTGTCCTTGAGGATGGATCCATCCTCACTACTTCTGTCTATAACGGCCATCACTAGACTCTCCTTCGCCACTTCATTGAAGGGCTTTGAATTTAGTAAATCATCTGGTGAAATCACGCGAACTCAATGTGCAAATATTCAAAGATAAGCCCCCGACCGTTTAAAAGTTACAGAATTATTTCCTCAGATAAGCGTTTCGGAACCATTGTAGTCTGTAAAGTTCACAATAGTCCAGCACCATATGTAGGGCATCAGAATGTTAGCTAGGAGATTTCCCCACTGTCTACCTGACTACCTACTTACATGTGTCGGGTGCTCTGCGTTCCAAGTGAGTTACTAAGTTGGTGGTCTCTGTGTGGCAATGTGGCCAGGTAAATAAGCGATTTGGAATCTACTTTAAAATACTCTTAGTTTATGTGTAATTTGTGCTCGCCTTTGGCTTTATAAGCCAAAACGAAATGTTGGCCATTCTGTTCGGTTATTTGTATAGCAAAAATTTGGCATTATTTTTGTGATTTGTAAATCTCTATCAATAAGCTAATGTCGGTGTATGGGTGTAATTGGGAAAATATGTGTGTGTGTGTGCGCGTGTGAGTGTCTCTTTATGAATGTGTTCGAAAATATGTTTATATTAGTCATATATATTCATTTATTTATTGAAGGGGAGTGATATGAAAATTTGGGCAAATATGTAGTTGTAACATGGATCTAGCTCCAGTATTTTTAGGAGTTACAAACACCTGGCCCAAAACAAAGTTATAATAGCACACTGAAAAAATGTTGCCATAACATTAAATAATGGCGCCAAAGACGTCCTTAGTCTTTAAAATAAATACATTTTGTACTTTAAATATAGATTATTTCATTAATAATAAAAAAATGTTTCTTAATTTTATGGACAAATTGTACTTTTTCTATAATTCTAAGATACATTTTTTCAGTGCAGTGTGGTTTGGGTTATATCGAAATACTTTTTTTTCTTTATTTATTCCGCGTGGGAAAGTTTTCCAAACGAAGGGAAAGTTTTCCAAACGAAAGTTTTCCACAAAGTTATTCCATCTTATTCTATCGTTACATAATATTTTTATTTCATCCCATGACATATTTTTTTTCACGATATTGCTATGTATGGTTCGCCGCCAAGTATTTTTTGGTCGTCCTCTTCTTCGGCTGCTCTGTGGATTCCATTCTAGAGAGTGTCTTGTGATACTTCCAGGTTGTTTACGTAGGGTGTACCCAATCCATCTCCACTTCCCTTCCATTAATTGACTACTTACAGGAGTCTCATTTGTTGTTCTATGCAATTCCTCATTTTTAATGGTGTTTGGCCACAACATTTTACTTATAATACGGAGAAATTTGTTTATTTGGCTTTAAGTTTTCTGTAGTATGGACTTGGATATGAGCCATGTTTCGCTTCCATATAGTAGTGTTGGCTTTACACGTGAATTGAAAATTCGCAACCTTATTGTCAAAGAAATTTGATGTGATCGCCAAAATTTAGTCAGACGATTTTCCCAATTTATACTTTACGTCATCTTCGACGCCACCGTGTACTGACATAATGCACCCGAGGTAGCAAAAACTGTCCACATACTCTATTTCATAATTTCCAATTTTAAAGTAGCTGTTGGTTACGTAGTTAATGCGCATTGCCTTCGTATTTTGGACGTTGATCACCAGTCCACTACTTTCTGCAAGAATGACAAGATCATTTACTTTGCTTTGCAAATCGCTATATATATGGGATATTAGACATATTTCGTCTGCGAAGTCTAGGTCTTCGAGTTGACAGTGGAAATCACAAATTATTCTTCTGCGTTTTGTAGATATCTCTGCAACTGCAAAAAGTAGTGGTGATAGGGGGCAACCTTGTTTCACACCAATATTGGTCGTGAATGACTCACTGTACATCCCTTCATGCTGGATTTGTAGCGTACAGGGTGGCTGATATGTAATGCAACAAAGTAAAGTACTATATTTTTTTAATTTTTTTTTTTAAATTTTATTGTTCAAAAGCAAAAATGTCGGAAATAACATAAAATTTTAGAAACAGTTTAGATTTGTTCAAATTGGCCACCTTTGGCACGAATTATGGCCTTCAAACGGCCGACAAAGCCATCACACGCTGCACGAAAGTGGCTCTGCGGTATTTTGGCCCATTCCCGGCGAAGCGCCGTCTTGAGATGATCGATACTTTGGTATTTTTTAGTGCGAACCTTACTCTCTAAAATGCCCCAGGCGCAAAAGTCCAACGGATTGAGATCCGGAGATCTTGGTGGCCATTGTGCGGTAGAAATGAAGCGAGGAACCTCCTTTTTAAGCCATTCTTGGTTGATAATATTCGGCATTTATTTTGACCCCATGGTCGATTAATACGAGCGGGGAGCGACCATCGGCCGTTACGGCGGCCCACACCATTACCATCGGCGGCGCTTGAGTTCTGGTGGACAATCGAAGGTGTAAATTTTCAGCTGACCTCTTTGGCAAGTAAACCCGATCATTTTGTTTGGCTCTAACGATAGCCACTTGTGTTTTCCACCCAAATATAAAGCAATCACACTATGACGCTTGAATTCCAACACGAATAACTTTTTTCTGAATGCAATAGATCAAAATGATTTTGCAAGCTTGTAAACAATAAAATGAACTGTCACTGACATAAATCTGTCAGCTATCAGACTATCGGTTTAGAAATGATAGCAACCTGAAGTTGGTTGCAATACATATCAGCCACCCTGTAGTGTTGTCGTACATCGTCTTGATAGGGTTTATAATTTTATTAGGTACTCCTTTATCTCTTAAAGCTAGCCATATAGCACTTCTACTCAGGGTATCAAACGGAATTTCGGAAATCTATAAATAAAAGGTATAGGGGGTTCGCCATTCTATAGACTGTTCGATTTTAATCCTGAGGGTGTTTGCCTGGTCTACGCAGCTACGATGCGGTCGAAATCCTGCCTGTTCGTCCCGCAGCAATACTCCGAAGTCTAAAATTTATTATAATTGTCATGGTCTTGTATACTGTATTAAATAGTTCCAATTATTGCAGTCTGTCAGGTCGCCCTTTTTAGGGAGTTATATTATGATTCCCTTTGTCCATCCGCTTGTAAGCTGTTCAGTATGCCAAACTTCTGTCAGATATTGTAGGCAGAGGCTCTCGGATCGGTCTGTAATATTTCAGCAGGTATTTCATCTTCGCCAGGTGATTTGGTTTTCTTCAAGGTCGTAATTGCTGCTGCTATCTCTTCTATGCTGGGGGGGTTCTTCGCTTATATGATCTACAGGTAGTGTAGGCGGTTTATGCAGAGTTTCCTCTTCGTCGGGTACCGCGTTGCTTATCTCCTCGAAGTGTTGTTTCCATCTGTGGGATTGTTGTTCCACATTTGTCAGCAGTACTTCAGTTCTGTCTTTTATTCCTTTGTTGTTTTTAAATTTTCTGATTTGATAATCCACATATTATTGGCGCATTCGGCATCTTCGGCCTCTTGAGCAATGGATTCGAAATATTTTCTTTTGTCGTTACGAGCGGCTCTTTAACCGCTTTGGCAGTGTTGCTGTATATGGCTCCGGCGTTGGGATCGTTGATCATTTGCCGTTTTTGTGTGTTCCTTTGTTGGATTAATTTCCAAGTGTTGTCTGATATCCATGCCATTTTAGGTCAAATTCACCTGGCAATACTGACTAAAATAAAGAATAAAGCCAAGTGTCGAAAGTCATCAACAACAATCACTTGCTAGAAGTTCATTTCTACGCCCCGGACATACATAGTCCTAGAAGGGTTGTAGGTGTCAACCATTGTTGGAAATCCCTAGCTACGGTCCGAAATGAGCTATCAACTTCCTAGGAATTACTTCTCGTACATCAAATCCAAAGAGTTGTCAATTAGCGATATCACTGAACAAGCTATGGAAGGAAGTGCGACAATGTTTCGCATACATTTGTATTTGTAATTGTAATTTTCCAGAATTGCTAGGCCCTCCTCCGTTAGAGCCAAGTGATGGTATGCATGAGCGGGAAAGGTAGGACAGAAGAAGGGGTAAAGTATCGCATGCTTATGGTGCGGCGACAAGCCTTACCATAGTTTTTCGTGCAGATCAGAGTAGAGTAGAGCAGAGTAATTTTAATTATATTCCATTACATGATATTTTACGCCTTAAGGTCATGTCATATTTAACAGCAACAATAACACAAACAACTGTCCATAATGCAATGCATTGGATAATGTTGCATTTTGCTCACGATGGCTATTGTTGATGGAGATGGCGATGGCTATGCGGGGAAAGGTACTTGTGCAGTCATTTGGGCGATATGATTTAACCGAAAACAAACGCCATCGATTCCTATGGACACATCGACAAACATCCTATGGGGGTTAATCCGGTCTAAGAGTGAGGGAACATGCCGACGGACGGACGGAACAATATGCGCAGAGTGAGCGGCGCGTGCCACATGAATCGATGAAGTGACTGCCAATTTGAAAGCAATTTGTTTGTGGATTTTATTGCAATGTGCTTTTGGCATAATGGTGGCAGTTTATGAAAATCGTTAAGTGGCACTCATAATCGTTCGTCTCCATCTCTTCACATCTCACTCACACCCCTGTGCCCCTTGCCCATCCCGGGAGGGGTGAGCAGGCTGGCACCACATCGACTGGCACAAGAGACCACCATAGCCATTAGTGGCGCGGCGGTAGTCATCACAGTAATCATCATTGACTATTATATTATTGACTCGTTACATTTAAAACTTTCAACGAAAAGCAAAAGTTTAACTAAAACGCAATGTGTGAGCATTTAATGCAAAAAAAGTGCCAACAACAGTGTTATGTCGTTGGACATTAAACAAAGCCTATTGGTAAAGTGTAGCTTTTTCTAATAATTGGAAGCAATTATTTAGTAAAATGTCTGTGAAGGGGGATTTTCGAACGAATATCTGCCATTTCCTGGTATTAAAATTTGTCATTAAGTGTCCCCGTAAATGGGTGAAACCAAAAAATATAAATATTAGTTTGCACTGTTTATATCCCCACCATAGGAATGGGGGGTATATTAAGTTTGTTCTTTCATTTGCAATGCCTTGAATTATTGATATCAGGCCGTATATAGTGTTTTTAGCAATGGTGTATGTATGTCTGTATGTTAGTGTGCCTGCCAAAATCAAGCCACAGTCCTTAAAAATAGTTCTCACACCTCTAGTTCAGTTGGCATTACAAATAATCCTTAGTCTCGATTTAGCTTCACTACAGAGGTCGCTCTCAGATATATTTCTGTAGCCATAAAAAAACCTTTCCAAACAATTCAGCTCAAAATTTGCATTTTGTATTTTATTTTGACAAGAATGCATCATCTGCCTGTTCGTCTTTCGAAATCAAGCTACAGTCAGTAAAAATATTTCTTATGGCTGTAGGTCGTTAGGATTGAAAACCATCCACATCGGACAATATATTCATATAGCTCTTCTAGTTATTAGTATAGATGTCTCAAATACGTTACAAATTTTGTAAGCAATTTAGTAAAAACTTTGCAGTTTGTATTTTATCAAATATCAAATAGAGTTCGATATTATAACACATCATGTGTTGTTAGATTTTGGGACGTGAAAGTAGTCCCAAAACGTATAAAAACTTCTGCATCATTCGTTTCGTTGGCTCAATTAATAACACTGTGTGTGCAAAATTTACTTTTAAAATGTATCCCCGATGAAAACAATTTAACCCGCATAATTTTCCCACGCTAAATCGAATAGCATTAACTGTTTTTTTCCTGTGACATCGCGTTTTCGAGATATGTAGCCACAAAGTTAGCTGGGTAAACACAGGGGTTAGTAAATTCAAACAGAATTTTAGTATAGAAGGCATCGAAATAGATGTTCCATGTTAAAGAACAAAATAAAGGAGACAATTTGGGAAATATTTCCTTCAAAACCCCCGGTTACCTCTCTCATCACCTTGTCCCTTAAAAACTTCCTCCAAATATAATGATACATCAAAAGTCACATAATTCGATGGATTTTTTTGGGTAATGTATTCGACAAAAATATTCCTTGTAAAAAATAGGAATACTCTTTGATGGCAACCCAGTGGTTTTTTTAGATATATTGTATTTATCCACAAAGTTTGCTGGGTAAAGGAAGGGTTCAGTGTTACCAGAAATGACGATTTATCGTCATTTTTTTGGAGCAAAAAAAATAGAACATGACGATTTGACGATTTTTAGTTATATGGAAAATGTAAGGATTTAATTTACACTCCCCATTATCTTTTTAAAATTATAAATGTTAGCATTTTTCTTATATTAAAGATTTTCCTAATTTCTTCGGGATATAATCATCATCTCACCTTAGAGAGGAGGGTATACGACGAATTACCATTAGAGAAGTTGCTGAGAATCTAAACATATCGATTGGCTCGTGCCATTCGATTTTAACCAATGATTTGGCCATGAGTCGGGTCGCCGCTAAATTCGTGCCAAAATTGCTCAATTTGGACCACAAACAGCATCGCGTTAACATTGCTCAGGAGATATTGAACTCGGTCCGTGATGACACAAATTTGCTCCAGAGGTTCATAACTGGTGACGAATCATGGGTTTATGGTTACGACGTGGAAACTAAAGCTCAATCATCCCAATGGAAGCTGCCGCATGAACCAAGACCGAAAAAAGCGCGCCAAGTTCGGTCGAACGTAAAGGTTTTGCTTACAGTTTTCTTTGATTGCAGGGGCGTGGTGCATTATGAGTTCTTACCACAGGGTAGTACGGTCAGTAAATAATATTACCTGTAAGTTATGCGAAAATTGCGCGAAACATTCCGCCAAAAACGCCCGGATTTGTGGAAGAACAAACACTGGCTTTTGCACCATGATAACGCTCTGCCCACACATCGTTGCTTGCGCTCGAATATTTGGCCAAAAACAACACAGTGGTGCCGCAGCCACCGTATTCCCCTGACCTAGCCCCCTGTGACTATTTTTTGTTCCCAAAACTGAAAAGGCCCATGAAAGGACGACGCTACGCCACGATTGAGGAGATAAAGACGGCATCGAAGGAGGAGCTGAACAAGATCACAAAAAATATTATTTCAAGTGCTTCGAGGTTTGGAAAAAACGTTGGCAGAAGTGTATTATATCCGAGGGGAATTACTTTGAAGGGGACAAAATAGATATTCATGAATAAATAAATACTTTTTGAAAAATACAAAATTCGCGATATTTTTTGAACATACTACGTATATTATTTGCTACGAACCAAAAGTGTAACATATCGAAGGAGTGACCTAAGACCCTAAGTATGTTCGGCGGATATCCGTTTTGAGTAATTTTAAGTCGAATGAACAATGTCCGTCCGTCTGTCTGTCTGCTGGCTGGTGCGCACGATAACTCTCGAAAGGAGTAACCGATTGACTTCAAATTTGGTATGTGGTAATATTTTCTTCTATCTCCGGCTAAGTTCGAAGATGGGCCATATTGGCCCACTCCTGCTAGTCCTCCCCCACAGAGGGTTAACATTTAGCGGGATCCGACCCAAGGGCGTGGCCCCGCCCATACAATTAAAATTTTTGAATTGAGATATCTTGCACAATTTTTTGGCGAGAGCTGTCATTTTGTACATATGTATCTGGTGGTAGTCTACCTGATTGATTTAAAAATGGTCGGGATCGGACCAATGGGCGTGGCCCCGCCCATATAAGTAAAATTTTGAAATTAAGATATCTAGAAAATTTTGTTAGCGAGAGTGCTGTAATTTTGTACATATATATATGGTGGTAGTATACGTGATTGTTCCAAAAATAGCCGGGATCGAAAGAAAGGGCGTGGCCCCGCCCATTTAAATCAAATTTTGAAATTGAGATATCTTGCACAATTTTTCAGAGAGAGTGCTGTAATTTTGTGCATATGTATCTGGTGGTAGTCTACGTGATTGGTCCAAAAATGGGCGGTATCGGACTAATGGGCGTGGCCCCGCCCATATAAGCCAAATTTTGAAATGAAGATATCTTGCATAATTTGTTAGAGAGAATGCTGTAATTTTGTGCATATGTGTCTGGTGGTAGTCTACGTGATTGGTCCAAAAATGGGAGGAATCGGATCAATAGGCATCTTGCACAATCTGATTACGAGAGTGCAGTAATTTTGTGTATATATATCTGGTGGAACAGCGGGATTAGACCGGAGGGCGTGGCCCCGCCCATATGACCCAAATTTGAACTATCTTGCACAATTTAGTAGTGATAGTACTGTTATTATGTTTATATGTATCTGGTGGTAGTCTACGTGATTGTTCCAAAAATGGCTGGGATCGGGCCAATGGGCGTGACCCCGCCCATATAAGCCACATTATGTATCTGGTGGTAGTCCACGTGATTGGTCCAAAAATGAGGGAGATCGGAATAAGGGGCGTGGCCCCGCCCATATAAGCCAAATCTTGAAATTAAGATATCTTGCACAATTGTTTATCGAGAGTGCTGTAATTTTGTGCATTTGTATCTGGTGGTTGTCTACGTGATTGGTCCAAAACTGGGCGGGATCGGATCAATGGGCTTGGCCCAGCCCATGTAAGCAACCTTATGAAATTGATGTATCTTGCACAATCTATTTGCGAGAGTGCTGTTATTTTTTGTATATGTGTCTGATGGAAGTCTATGTGATTGGTCAAAAAATGAGCGGGATCAGATCAAAGGGCGTTGCTTCGCCCATATAAGCCAATTTTGAAATTGAGATATTTTGCACAATTTGTTAGCCATAGTACTTTAATTCTATTTATATGTATCTGGTGGCAGTCTACGTGATTAGTGCAACAATGGGCGGGATCAGACCAATGGGGCAAAGCCATTGGAGATATCTTCACAATTTCTTATCGAGAGTGCTGTTATTTTATGGAGATGTTTTTGGTGGCAGTATTCGTGATTGGTTCAAAAATGGACGGGATCGGAGATCTAAATCTGGGGCAACGAAGTGGATCGGGTCCAGCTATATATATATAAATCGATGTGTGTATGTTACGTATATACTCCAAAACGGCTGGATCGGTTTTGATGAAATTTTCAGGGCATGTTCAGATAAGCCTAGAGCGTGACATAGGATTTATAAGTTCTTGATGGAGGGGACGTATGTCCGCCCATTTAAGCCAATTTTTGATTGCTACTGTCCGCACCTACGAATAGATTAACGATATTCCTACTGTCCCTATCGGAAATCTGAAGTCTGGGGCAACGAAGTGGACCGGGTCCAGCTATTATTTATATTTTATAAATGTGGAAATTATAGGCCTTTTTGTAGAAATAACAAAAAATATCAACAAATCACGTTTTTATCACTTGATGCAGACCAGAATTTTAACACATCGAAGCAGTGACCAAAGAGACCCCAAGTATATTTGGTGGAAATACGTTTTGAGCCATTTGAGAAAATTTTTGCTATGTCCGTCCGTGTCCATCACCCGTCCATCTGTCGGTTGTGGCGGGGGCGCACGCTAACTTTCGATAGGAGTAACCAATTGACTTCAAATTTGGTATGTTTGGCGAAGTCGTCACTCCCCTTTGGTACCTAACATACAAATGGACCTTTTTGCACAAAAAGATAACGGGTTATAAGTTTGATTTTAAAATATGGTCCAAATACTAAAGGCACCTTCCATGAAAATTGGAACTTTAAAAAAAAAAAAAAAAAAAAAACGTTGCCATACAAAATTGTTGTTTTGGCTTTTACGTCTCAACAGAAAAAAAAATTTTGCGTAGTTTTATTATTCCCTTTCCAACCATTAAGGTCTATAGTGTTATGCGGTCAAAACATTAGCAGCGAAGTAAGAAGCATTTGTTTATGGGTATTGATAGACATAGACACACGGACAGAAAAAAGGTCAAGTTTAGGTTAAAAGTGGCAACCTGTATGACAGGCTCATCTATTGTCTTACAAAAGGAACGTAAGGAAAATAAGTTTTTCCTACCTCCTCCAATAGAACCATTTTGATTGCATTAGAAAGCTCAAAAGTTGACGGATTTTAACATCAGCCAAGCCTGATAACTCCCCACAGGAATTAGGGAATAGTGGTAGCGCTATATATGTACCTTTAAAAGAGCAATAGTTGAAATATATAAAATTGGTGGTAGATTCGATCACATTTTATGACAATAGAAAATATCTAAAAATTTGTTAAAAACTCGGTAGAATAAATTTCACTGAACATTTTTAAATAAAATTAAGAGCTACGAGTATATCAAAACATGGACCTATGTCAGTATTCCAACGAATGGTTTCTGTTTCATCAATTTTAAGCCTAATTCTTCGGACCTTGAAATGGTTCTGGGTAAAATAAAGTACATTATGCCTAATTTTAGCCCAATCGATTGGTATTTTGGTTTCTAATACGCCAAGCATTCTAATCTAGTGCAATCTTTGTATTGGCCTACATTAATCTACACAAAAATGGTTCTACGCTGTTTTAAAAATTTCGTCCTATTCGACTGAAGTTTGTGGCTTCTTCGACGTAAAGATATTAAATCGATTGGGATCCTTCTATGAGCGTATATCGAAATATGGACTAATTTCCAATCCTATAAAATTGATTTGTAACTACAGGGTGGCTGATGAATATTGCTACTTTAAGAAACTCAAATAACTTTTTTTTTAGTGCATGGAATTCAGTTTTATTTTATTCATGTTAAGGCTCATTAAATTTAATTAAACATAGCTTAATTAGTTTTAAAAACCAGTAAGGAAAGGCTAAAGTCGGGCGGTGCCGACTATATAATACCCTACACCACTCACGTAATATTGAATAACTCTGATATATAAATTTTGTAATTCATGTATAAATTGTTTACATAAATTTACTTTTGGGACATTTTATACTTAAATAATACCCTGTACCACAGTGTGGTGTAGGGTATAAAAACGATTGGATCTAAAGAGCCAAATCGGATGAAACATATATATGGGAGCTATAGCTAAATCTTTACCGGTTTTCTTCAAATTCGGTAGTGTTGGTTCATGGATCAAGAAACTCTACCATTCTAAATTTCAAAACGATTGGATGTAAAATATAGCTTCTATAGAACTAAAGGGCCAAATCGGACGAAACATATATATGGGAGATATAGCTAAATCTTAACCGATTTTCTTCAAATTCGGTAGTGTTGGTTCATGGATCAAGAAACTCTACCATTCTAAATTTCAAAACGATTGGATGTAAAATACAGCTTTTATAGGACTAAAGGGCCAAATCGGACGAAACATATATATGGAAGCTATAGCTAAATCTTAACCGATTTTCTTCAAATTCGGCAATGTTGGTTCATGGATCAAGAAACTCTACCATTCTAAATTTCAAAATGATTGGATGTAAAATACAGCTTCTTCAGGACTAAAGAGCAAAATCGGACGAAACATATATATGGGAGCTATAGCTAAATCTTAACCGATTTTCTTCAAATTCGGCAATGTTGGTTCATGGATCAAGAAACTCTACCATTCTAAATTTCAAAACGATTGGATGTAAAATACAGCTTTTATAGGACTAAATGTCCAAATCGGACGAAACATATATATGGGAGCTATAGCTAAATCTAAACCGATTTTCCTCAAATTCGGTAGTGTTGGTTCATGGATCAATAAACTCTACCATTCTAAATTTCAAAATGATTGGATGTAAAATACAGCTTCTACAGGACTAAAGAGCAAAATCGGACGAAACATATATATTGGAGCTATAGCTAAATCTTAACCGATTTTCTTCAAATTCGGCAATGGTGGTTCATGGATCAAGAAACTCTACCATTCTAAATTTTAAAACGATCGGATGTAAAATACAGCTTCTATAGGACTAAAGGGCCAAATCGGACGAAACATATATATGGGAGCTATAGCTAAATCTTAACCGATTTTCTTCAAATTCGGCAATGTTGGTTCATGGATCAAGAAACTCTACCATTCTAAATTTCAAAACGAATGGATGTAAAATACAGCTTCTATAGGACTAAAGGGCCAAATCGGACGAAAGATATATATGGGAGCTATATCTAAATCTGAACCGATTTCAACCAAATTCAATACCGATCTTAACAGCCGCGAAATACTCCAAACTGCAAAATTTCAGAACGATCGGAGTGAAATTGCGACCTGTAGTCGACGAACAACTTTACATGGACAGACGGACGGACGGACATCGTTAAATCGACTCAGCTAGTGATTCTGAGTCGATCGGTATACTTTAAGGTGGGTCTAGCTGTGTTATTTTCAGGTGTTACAAACATCTGCCGTGAAACAAGCTTATAATACCCTGTACCACAGTGTGGTGTAGGGTATAATAATGGAATTTAAATGCCCCCCCTGCTCGTTGATGCATGTGCGGCATCTTACCAAAAAGTTGTTCATTACTGCTTGGAGAGTTGTGACGGGAATAGCCGCAATTGTTTCTCGAATGGATTGCTTTAGTTCATTCAAATTTGTTGGTTTTGCTTTGTAGACTTCCTGTTTGCAATAACCCCACAAGAAAAAGTCAGGTGCAGTAAGGTCAGGCGACCTGGGTGGCCAACGGAATGTGGAGTTTCTGGATATCAGCTTATTGGGAAATTTTCGCCGCAATTCCACCATTTGAAGCATCTTCTGGCAAAATTCCAAGCGAATCGGGAAGTCTGCTGAGTTCACTTTGTTGGCCATTTGAATTTTATATGGGAATAACTCCAAATCTTTGTGCATAATTGACAGCAATGACTGTCTGCTTATACCCATTTGAGCAGATAAGGTTCTTGTCGAAACTCTTGGATTGTTTTGTATGGCATCAGCTACAGCAGCGATTGTTTCCTCCGTCCGAACTGAAGGGTTTCGATGGTAAGGTCTTCTGTTTACTGTCCCATGCTCGGAAAAATTGTTAACAATTCTCTTTATGGTCCATCTGCTCAGAGGATTGCCGCCAACCGAACCGAAACTACGGACTTGAGTGCGTAATAGCGGCGGACAATCCAAATTCTTGTTTCAGTGTTCAGATGCATTAAATAGAAAAAAAGTTATTAAATTTTTTGCTAGCAGCTTTCATCAGCCACCCTGTATAAGAGCCTCTATAAAATCATTTCTGGCGCAAAGGTATTAAGTTATCACAATTTGAAAGTACATTTTAATGAAACTAAAAAAATTACAAAAAAATATGTTTTCGACGAATTAGATTAAAATTGCACAATGAGGAACATCAACAATCATGTGAACGTTCCTATTAAAACATATCTGTCACTGAAACATTCCCCTTGGATGAATAAAAATCAAAAGTGGTATATAACTTTAAGATTTTGGTATTGACGATTTTGAAATTCAATTTTGACGATTTGACGATTTTTGTGCCCCCATTTTGACGATTTTTAGTGAAATTCGTCTGGCAACACTGTACATAAATCAAGAGCTTCCAGCGAGTTTCTGACATTCTCCCCTTCAATTCTTCTTCTCCAACGCTTCACTTCACTAATACACACTTCAACAGAACTGTCAGGCAAATTTGATGAATATTTTTCAAATAATTGTTTACAACTTTCTTAACTTAGTATTGCCATTTTAGATGGGAAAAGACATTGGAATTTTGACAGAATTCCACGGTGTGTCAAAAAGCGATTTTCGAGATGAGTGATGAATATATCAAAATATGGAATATTGGACGAAATCTTTAAATATTCTTCAATATTTGATGCACCAACATTGCAATGATGTCTTTGTCGGGCCGAAATCCTAGGTTTCTCGATTTGAATTTCTTGTTCTTCACAGAATATTTTAACAGACGAAAAAATCGCACTAAAATTCTGAGTACAATTTTCGCGGATGTCCATCAATTCCTTTTTCGTATTTTCAGGCAGATGGACGGCTTCAGCTAAATCTCGATTTTCACTTTGAAGAACGCAACTTAATGATAATGCCAAGGAGTGAACTGAATGAACTACATGGACCGAAACTTGAAAATCCAACGTTTTTATAACCATCAACAACTGAAATGCAGATGTTGTAGTTTTCTGATCAGACCAGGTGGAGTAAATGCATTCCAAAGCATCGATAACGGCAACTTGTAGGTGAAGATTTATTCCAACAGACTCATTATGTTCCACCCATCGAGTTTGGATAGTGCCGTGACAATTTCTATTCTGCAATTGCGTATAAAGCTCATTTTTGTACTATTGGGTACATCAAAAAATATGATAGTTTTTGGACTTTAAGACAGACAAGTAGTGGCTTATACAATTGCTCCCCTCCTCAGAAAGACCTACTCATGTTGTATCAATAAGCCCTACATAACAACAAAAAGAAAGAAAGGTTTTTTCATCCCAACATTTTGGAAGGAGCAAAGAAAAGTGCGGGTGACCTGCAGCCTCCTAAAAAGAGTGGAGCACATAGCGTCGGCTTAATGCTATTTTGGTCCATACGCCATTTTTGTGTTTTTTGAGTTAGGAGTTGATAATATGGGTTCCAAGCATGCTCTTTCAGAATCTGCAATCATTTTTTTCCTATCTCGCCTAGTTTTCGAGATATCGGTAGGGTAAATTTGTTTTACTCTGAATAACGGGAAATAATTTCGATATTTTTGTTCTATGTCTCAATTTTTCTATCGCCCTATATTGTTCACTCAGTATTTTACGTTTTTTCGATCACAATATGTAAATTAGTGTCCTTCCATACCGACCCTTTTTGTGGTCCATGTAATACAAATACGACAAAATATTAAAATAAAAGTGGATATGGACCAAAATGCCAGGTACAAAAATTGTTATAACTTGCTTATTTTTGGATGTAATGGCATAGAAATGCATGAGAATCATACAAACACTGTTGGGAACCCTATGAAATAAAAAGTGTGTAACTCTTCAGTCCCGTTTTTACTCAAACAATAAATTGCGTTTTTCTCCGT
Organism: Eudasyphora cyanicolor; assembly: GCA_963930755.1. Taxonomy (NCBI): domain Eukaryota; kingdom Metazoa; phylum Arthropoda; class Insecta; order Diptera; family Muscidae; genus Eudasyphora; species Eudasyphora cyanicolor. Next base: position 161,817,998 of record OZ005735.1, read on the forward strand.
TCATACAAAATGGCATATGGAACAAAATAGCATTAAGCCGACGATAGACAGACAGGTGTTATATTCGTCTCCAACGTTTCTGTTTAAGTCATTACGTAAGACGTTCAATCACTCTGTGTGTCGTCCAATAAGGTTGTGAGCGTTTTTCTATTGCTCTTTTAAAGGTGCATATATAGCGCTACCACTAATCCTTAATTCCTATGGGGAGTTATCAGGCTTGGCTGATGTTAAAATTCGTCAACTTTTGAGCTTTCTAATGCAATCAAAATGGTTCTATTGGAGGAGGTAGGAAAAACTTATTTTCCTTACGTTCCTTTTGTAAGACAATAGATGAGCCTGTCATACAGGTTGCCACTTTTAACCTAAACTTGACCTTTTTTCTATAAATAACCATAAACAAATGCTCCTTACTGCGCTGCTAATATTTTGACCGCATGACACTATAGACCTTAATGGATGGAAAGGGAATAATAAAACTACGCAAATTTTTTTTTGTGTCGAGACGTAGGAGCTTTTTTGTAAAGATTGAGCCATACTATTTTATGAAACCAAAACAAAAATTTTGTATGGCAACGTTTATTTTTATATTGTATTAAAAGTTCCAATTTTCATGGAAGGTGCCTTTAGTATTTGGACCATATTTTAAAATCAAAGTTATAAGCCGTTATCTTTTTGTGCAAAAAGGTCCATTTGTATGGTAGGTGCCAAAGGGGAGTGACGACTTCGCCAAACATACCAAATTTGAAGTCAATTGGTTATTCCTATCGAAAGTTAGCGTGCGCCCCCGCCACCACCGACAGATGGACGGGTGACGGACATAGCAAAAATGTTCTCAAATGGCTCAAAACATATTTCCACCAAATATACTTGGGGTCTCTTTGGTCACTGCTTCGATGTGTTAATATGGTCTGCATCAAGTGATAAAAACGTGATTTGTTGATATTTTTTGTTATTTCTACAAAAAGGCCTATAATTTCCACATTTATAAAATATAAATAATAAATATAAATAGGCATTGTTTTCCATGTTAGGAAAAGAAGAAAACAATGCATAAGGATGCTTTCAAAAATTGGAATAAGGTTTTTTTTTGCAATTTGTTTCTATTTTTTAATGGTATTTTTATGATTTATCGTCATTTTGACGATTTTTAGAGCCAAAAAATAGGACGTGACGATTTGACGATTTTTGCCCCGAAATTACGATTTTTTATGATATGAAAAATGTAATGAAAACTTAAAAATGTTTCTTTATATTAAGGATTTTTATAATTTATAATTAGAAATGTTAGAAAAATTTACAAATATTACGGCTGATCATTTCTGGTAGATTCGATCGCATTCAATGCCGAATGGAATTTTGTTAAGTTGTAAAATCGGTGGAGGAAATTGCAGTGAACATTTTTAGGAAGGTAAAGGATATATCAGAACTTGGACCCAGGAGGTAATTATTCCAACGAATAGCTTTAGTTAAAATAAATCGTATATTATCATTTTTGCAGCCCAATTGGTAAGAGTTTTTTCTTTGGGTTCAAAAAGTCAGGTCTTATGAGACCATTGTATGGGACTATGTCAAAATATAGACCAATGACGACTCTTTCTCCTTGAAATGGTTCTGGGTAAAATAAGATATCAATTGCCGAATTTTAGTCCAAACGATTGGTGTTTTGTGTGGGGGCTATAACAAAATGTGAACCAATTAGGCCGTATGAATGATTTTGGGTAAAATGAATTGCAAATAACCAAATTTCAATCCAATCGGTCATGTGGTTTCTATATCAAAATGTTCACCATTACTCCTGAGAATTTTTCTAGGTAAAACTAAATACATTTTGTCAAAATGCAGTCTAATCGGTTGTGGTTCCTAATGCGCCAAGAAGTCAAATCTAGTGGAACCTTTGTTAGGGGCCACATAAAACCATGCATCTTCGCTGGACCCTATTGGTGTGAATGGTTCTATGCATTTTGTCAATTTTCGTCCCAATGGATGGAAGTTTCTGGCTTATATGACGTAAATAAATAAACAAGAAAATCAAACCTAAGCAATAATACTAAGAAACTGATATGTTTAAAATATGTTTCCTCCATATCACAGTGAGAGAAAGCTCCAATTTAGCGCGAAAAAAATATATTATAGTTTTTCCATGTTTTGACTCGCAAGTTTTTGATAGTTTTAGTTGAAAAATGTGTCATTTAAAAATTTTTTATAAGTTTAGTTTTAATTTTTTTTTTGAAAAATATTTATTTAAAATGGAAATTTCTTCGAATTTAATGCATGTGGTTTAAACAAATGAATTATTTTGTATTAAATTTTGTTACTAATAATTAGTCCAAATTTCCCTAAACCACAATGCGTTTGCGAAGAACTTTTTCCGAATTTTTTTTTGGCTTTGTACCAAATATCAGAATTTCCCATCGCTTAATCTGCATATTTCCTAAAAATAATTATAGAAAAGCAATAGGCAAATCTTGGCAGCCAAAATTTTCGGAAGTTATACTTTGAGCAAAAAATAAAATAAAAATCTAGGCTGCATCGCACAGCATTCCTAACTAAACCCTTACCGAAAGTATAACAATGGAAAAAAATAATATATTAAAATATTTTAATATTCTTGATGTTTGTTTTTGGTATTCGACCTTTTTTCTTACGTGTTTTTGTTCTTGTTTTTAAATCAAGCTCGAGGTTCGAGGTCGACCTCGAGCTTGATTTAAAAACAAGAACAAAAACAAAATATTTTAATTGTTTCCGCAATTTTGTTTTTCTTCAACAATTAACAACTCAATGAAATTGTTTACCTTTAGTTGTAAACTATTAGAAAAAATCATAAATTGTACCAAAAACAATCACTTTTCTGTTCAAGTGAATGTAAACTATACAATTAAAATATATCAATCACATATGGCCTATAGATTTCCAAAAGTTAATGAACCCTTATATCGTTATGAGTGAAATAATTGAGAAATGTGGAATGCCGGTAAGTGCAGCGAAGCCATTAGATTAGTGGTGTACCAATATTTTAAAATTTGTTGTAAGTTCATATTTCGATTTTTTTTCGCGCTAAATTAGAGGTTTCTCCCACCGTGCATATGTTTGGTTATTATTGCTGTTCGAGGATGTGAGATCGGCTTACAACATTTTTGTAAGCTCACTTTCAGGAACCGCAATATCAGTCCAGAGCACCAATCAATATATATCTGTCTCTGAAACATCCAATTTGCCCGAAAGCTGTATGTAACTGTAGATTTTTGTGTTGACGATTTAGAAAATTTATTTTGACGTTTTGACGATTTTTATACCCCTATTTTGACGATTTGCGGCCAAATTCGTCTGGCAACACTGGATACTAGAGTATATATCATTTGCTACAGGCCAAAAGTGTAACACAACGAAGGAGTGATATAAGATCCTAAGTATGTTCGGCGGATATCGGTTTTAGGTCGTTTTAAGTCGAAGTAGCAATGTCCGTCCGTCCGTCTGTCTGTCTGTCTCCTGGCTGGTGCGAACGATAACTCTCGAAAGGAGTAACCGATTGCCTTCAAATTTGCTATGTGGTAATAGTTTTTTCTATCTCCGGCTAAGTTCGGCACAAAGGGTTACTATTTAGTGAATTATTGATTATTTAATAACTTCTATAATACTTATTTGAATCCTCGGAAATTCTATACATAATATTAGTTTATGAGTCACTATCACCTCGAAAAAAAGTGGACGAAGTTGCCGCGCCCCTTTTGGTACCTCCTACACAAATGGACCATTTTGCGCCAAAAGTTAACTGCTTGTAACAATAATATCACTTCATGCAAATACTTAAAATTCTGTACAGTGTAATGCTTTTATAGTACCTATAGTACCTATAGTCCAGTGAAAAGTGGGAGTAATTGGCTCGTCCCTTTTGGTACCTCCCACAAGAATGTACTATTTTGCACCAAAATTTAACAGCTTGAATACCTGTGCATACAAATACATACTTGAGATTTTGTACAGTGTAATGGATTTATTGTACATACAATCCAGTGAAAACTGGGCGAAGTTGCCACGCCCCTTTTGGTACCTCCCACACAAATGGACCATTTTTCACCAAAATTTAACAGTTTATAACTTAAATATCAGTGCATAAAAATACTTGAAATTTTGTAAAGTGTAATGCTTTTATAGTGCCAACAGTCCAGAGAAAAATGGGGGTTATTGCCACGCCCCCTTTGGTACCTCCCACACAAATGTACCATTTTATACAAAAAGTTAAGAGCTTATAGCGTGAGTACCAATGCACGAAAATACAGCAACATTTTGCACAGTGTAATATTTTTAAAGTATACATATAGCCCCTTGAAAAATGGGCTTTATGAATACGCTCTTTTTGGTACCTCCCACACAAAATGGCCAAATCATACCAAAATTGAATAGATCATAACTTTAACATACCAGTGCTTATAAACGCCTACTATTCGATACAGTGCAATATATTAAGAGTATCTACTGTTTAGCGAAAAATAGGAGTATTTGTAAAAACCCCCTCTGGTACCTCCCATACAAATTAACAGATTAATTCGTGTAATATTTCATATTACAGTACTCACAAAGTGAGGTTATACCTTAGTCGGTTTACCCGACTGAAACTTTCTTACTTGTTTTGCTATTAATAACGAAAATATTTTCATCTTGGTTAACTGTAAGTACTTACGAGTACCCCTCTGGGTTTAAAAAATGTCTCTCGGTTGCAGGACTTCAACCGTGTATAAATATTTTCTCCTCTGGGATATGTTCAAAGACGGCTACGTGAATCAAAGTGTTTTTGCGTGAGAATAAAGGATTTTCTCCTCTAGTGTACGAGTATGTCTTAAGAAGGCTAGGCCGACCAAAGAGCATTTACGTGGAGAAGAAAATATTTATAGTTACACGCGGAAGGCCTGCCACCTAGAAACATTTTGTTCCGCGAAGCTGGCTTTGGCGGCATTTTTCCATTTTGGGCCTTCTGACAGTTTACATTGGGATTGGGCTTTGATTTCGACGTCATGACTACCCATAGTTCGTCAGTAATCACGACCCTGTGAGAAAATATTCATACACTGTATTTTTTTGATATGTTTGAATAGAAAGAAAATATATTTGGAACAAAAATTTTTAAATATTATATATATTTAAGCAAACAAATTTTATTTGAAAATCAATAAAAAATTTTTGAAACGCATTTATTAATATACTACAACAGAATATATTTGCAAACTAATTTTTAAATATAATATGTGTTTAAATAGAAATGAAATTATTTTTAAATATAATATGTGTTTAAATAGAAATGAAATTATTGTTTTGGAATTTCTCAAAATACATTTTTAATTTATTTTAAAAATATTTTCAAAAATATTTCAATCATTTCAAATTTCTGAGTATTCCCAGCCATTATTAGTTCTCCAACCCCCCGGTAATTTATTTTGATCCACGATTATAAGATTTCAATTATTATTATTTATTATGTTTTTCCTAAACATTAAAAATTTCTCAAAAAATTAAATTTGAATTACTGAAAAATTGAACACAATTTAGGTTTTTTCTGAATACATACTTAAATGCAAATAAGTATTTGTTTCGGAAATAATAGTCCCAAATAAAAACATATTGGGATGTAAACAAAGATTTGTTTAGAAACACATCTTCCCAAATATATAATTTTTGTGTGTACCAACTATTATATGTTTAGACTGTACCCTAAACATATATATATGTTTCAAGCCAAATAAGTTTGGGACAATATACTACAGAAGCGATTTTTTTCAGCGCGTATAAATGCAAAATGACAGAAATCTAAATCTGACCCAATTTTCTCCAATTATAATAAGGAACATCATACAGACAAAAAGCTCTGCAATTGGATCATAAATACGACCTACATCTTGGTTACAAGATTACCTATACAGACAGTTGGATGGACATAGAACCTAACTTTCTCGGAAATTGATTCCAAGTTGCAATATAAACTTTGGGTATTCTCCTGCTATTCTTTTTGGACGTTACAAACAAATGCACCAAATCACTACACCCTGTATCACATTGTGGTCTACGGTATAAAAAAGTGTATGATCTCTTGTTGATCCTCAGCAAGATTTCAATTATAAATTGTGCATTGTACACATTTGCTCCCACTACCTTCAGACGTCCGAACGCATTAGACAGTGCATAATTTATTCCACAAGCGAAACTAAATGTAATTTATTAACCATTTTTCAACTCAATTATTTCGATAAATAATCAAATAAAGTGGCGCCATTACTGACAACCTCTCAACATTTTCCCCAAACACTTTGCAGCATTTGCAAAACAAACAGACAAACGAGCCACAGATGCGAAACGGCTCCATCCGAGGCTCAAGCACTTTGCATCGCGGCTCCATCTGAGGCTCCAACATCGTCTTAAAAGGTGTACGGTGGACCCAATATTACGTCTATGGCTGGAACTTGTTGGCGGCTCATTCTGGGCTAAAAGCTAATGCTAAAATGCGATACGGATTTTTTTTTTTACGAATTGACATGGAAATTAGTTTACACTTGAATCTGAATCAACATATTTTTTTTTGTGGATTTTCTTCGTTTTTTCTCTCTTTTTTTTGGATAATTACAAGTTGTTTCGCGCAATGTTGTTTGTGTTAGACAAGACTTCGACGGTTCGTTTTGGGGCTGCCTTTTTGGCCAATTTGATTTATGGCAGTCGCGTCACATGACTCTCGCCTATGCTAAATGAAAAAGGTGAATAAAAAACAGAAGTTTTTTTCTCTATTTTTATTTTAAATTAACAATAACACCAGACATGTCTGCCGTTCCAATGGATGTTGTCATGGTTTGGGGGTATTTCTTTTAAGGAAAACTACTTAATTTTCGTAGAGATTTTTTCCGTTTTTTGTTGTTCTTGTTTATTTCATATGCGAATAAAGATAATTTATTTTTCTGTACAGACAGACGCTGCTTAGACGGGGATAAATTTATGCTCGTATGCATAACATAATACTTGAGATTAGAAGCAAATGTTTGCTTTATGTTGACTTTTTGGTGGCAGACACGCCTGCGCAATTGAATTAATAAACAACATGTGGGGTAAAGGAGGCGGATGTGTTTATACTATATGAACTCAAATTTGTTTTGTAAGATTTATGTGAATAATAAAATGAAAGAACTTAAACCTTGCACTAATTTCGGGAGGATTTATGAACTGATGTAGTAAAAAGTAAAAATATTTATGCAGAAAACAATATTACTCAATAAATTTGAAAACAAGTAAGATAGTTCAGTCCGACTTATGAAAACCTCACTTTGCGTCCCAAAAAAATATTATACATATATTTATTATTTTTGATTTTTTGGTTTTAATTAAACTATTATCAATTTAAATTGCATTTAATAACTTTAAAGTATGTACTGGTATTAAAGTTAAAAGCTGTTAACTTTAGGTACGAATGGTCCATTTGTGTGGGAGGTACCAAAAGAGGCCTGCCAATAACGCCCACTTTTCTCTGGACTCTAGGTACTATAAAAGCATTACACTGTACAAAATTTCAAGTGCTTGTATGAACTGATATTAAAGCCACAAGCCGTTAACTTTTGGTGCAAAATGGTCCATTTGTGTGGGAGGTACCAAAGAGGGAGTGGCCACTTGCCTATTTTTCTTGACATGTTAGCGACTAAGATTCAGCGACTTCAGAAGATTCGAGTAAGTAGTATAGAACATATTAAAGAATCAATATTTCACTAAAAGTTAACCCTTTGTGGGGGAGGTACTAAAAGGAGTGGACCAATATGGCCCATCTTCGAACTTAGCCATTCTAAATTTCAAAACGATTGGATGTAAAATACAGCTTCTATAAAACTAAAGGGCCAAATCGGACGAAACATATATATGGGAGCTATAGCTAAATCTTAACCGATTTTCTTCAAATTCGGTAGTGTTGGTTCATGGATCAAGAAACTCTACCATTCTAAATTTCCAAATGATTGGATGTAAAGTACAGCTTCTACAGGACTAAAGAGCAAAATCGGACGAAACATATATATGGGAGCTATAGCTAAATCTTAACCGATTTTATTCAAATTCCGCAATGTTGGTTCATGGATCAAGAAACTCTACCATTCTAAATTTCAAAACGATTGGATGTAAAATACAGCTTTTATAGGACTAAAGGGCCAGATCGGACGAAACATATTTATGGGAGCTATAGCTAAATCTTAACCGATTTTCTTCAAATTCGGTAGTGTTGGTTCATGGATCAAGAAACTCTACCATTCTAAATTTCAAAATGATTGGATGTAAAATACAGCTTCTTCAGGACTAAAGAGCAAAATCGGACGAAACATATATATGGGAGCTATATATGGGATACTCTAAACTGCAAAATTTCAGAACGATCGGAGTGAAATTGCGACCTGTAGTCGACGAACAACTTTACAAGGACAGACGGACGGACGGACAGGCATGCTTAAATCGAATCAGCTAGTGATTCTGCGTCGATCGGTATACTTTAAGGTGGGTCTAGCTGTGTTATTTACAGGTGTTACAGGTGTAGGGTATAAAAAGTTATAAACCATTTAAACCATATAGCTCATTCTGCGCCACCCTGTATATAAAAACGTAAAGAAATTATTTGTAACGCCATCATGCAAGAACTACTGACTCCTTAGATGCCAGGAGGTGAGCTATATATTTCAAAAATGATTTCAAGATTTATAAATACGGTTTTGTGTTCGGGTTAACCTCAGGCTAGACATCTGGTAGTTATTTTCGGTTAAAGTTTTCCCCCCTTTGCTAGTTCGTGCAGAATAACGGTATATAAAACTATGTGTTCTGTTCATCTGAGGTGTAGGGTATCTTCAGCAACTTTGTAGCAAATGTTAAGGCCTATATTTTTATATTAATATTTTAATATAGAGGGAATATTTTAACCCTCTAGCTTCCCCCCATAACGGTGATTTTTGCCTATATTTTAACAAATCGTAAAAAACTCCCCTAAAAATGGGTGGGGCGGGGTTGAAATGTTCTACAAAAATGATGGCCATAAAATTTTACTTTATATGTCAGAACACACCAAACCCTAAAACTTAACACAAACACCAAAAAGCCGGCCAAATTCAAGATTTATTGTTACGTGTTAATTTAGATATTATATAGTGTTAGTACCAAAAAGGTCTTTAAAAATTGGATTTTTCGGGGTTGATGTGAGAGATGCAAAAAAAAAATAATGATTTTATTTTACATTTAAATAATATTTATTTTATATTAAATTATATTTCAGGACTATAAACAAAAAATCTATTAATAACGATAAAATTAATTTCATTTATTTTTAATTCATTTTTTTTCACTCTTGGCAATTCGACGCCATTATCAAACAATGTCCAACATAAATCTGCTATAAGTGACAAAATGCTCTTGCCTTTATAGCGTTTTTCAATAGGAAGACATATCTGAACCGTTCGCCATGCTCATCAGTTTCAGTTGAAAACTGAAAATCAAAATACAAATATATATGTATAATATATATGTAAAATAAAATCATTATTTTTTTTTTTTTGCATCTCTCACATCAACCCCGAAAAATCCAATTTTTAAAGACCTTTTTGGTACTAACACTATATAATATCTAAATTAACCCTTAACAGGCTATCTTAAATTTGGGCGTTTTTTTGGAGTTTGTGTTAAGTTTTGGGCTTTGGTGTGTTTTGACACTTATAGTAAAATATGGCCGACATTTTTGTAGAATATTTCAACCCCGCTCCACCCATTTTTAGGGGAGTTTTTTACGATTTGTTATAATATAGGCAAAAATCACCGTTATGGGGGAAAATTGCTTTGTCACTGCTACATTGACCACAGTCTGAGTATTGGCTGACTTGACAACGTTGGATATGTTACCACAGTTCGTTTTTCGTTGCAAATGTATGGAATTCGTTTTCGTATTCGATTACGGTGTATGCGGTGAGAATTATATTTTGAAAATGCTTTAGAAATTTTGGGGCGTGGTTTCATGTCCATCTTGACCTCAGGCTGGACATCAAATATTTGTTTTCGCATCTCCTTTGAGGGCAGTATGTAAAATTTTTTAGATTATTTGCTCTTATGGATTTAAAAACAGTGAAATAATGAAAATTGTTTTTGGTCACTGCTAAATCTGAGAATTGAAAATTATTTTACGAGCATATATTTGAGTCGTGTATAGAGTTGTGTAGTTCGTGAACGAACTAGTTCAATTGAATCGGTCACTTTACTGAACTGAACGAACTAGTTCACACAACTCGTTAATTTCAGCTCAGTAGTTCACCATGTTTTTTTCTTCAACCATATCATTTTGTTCTCTCTTATCTGCTGTTATGTGTTGTTTCCATTTTTATGTCATCATCAATGTATGATTCTACCTATACAAACGCCTTTGTATTCGTTTTTCCAACTCTTCCAGTCAAATTCCAATCAGATTACTTTAATAGCGGCTTATTTGAACTGGTGAACGAAATAAACTGTTTAAGTAAAGTGAGCTGGTGTGCTAAAGTGAACTGTTGAACTAAATGAACGAAGTATTTCACTCAATTGAACTGAACTAAAAAGAGCGATCACTTAAAAGAACTATAGTGCCCAACTCTAGTCGTGTATAGTATTTCAGATTTACAAAGTTTTAACTTTGTAACTTATAAGAGGCTTCTGAAAGGACAAAAATAATAATAACGTTTTTGGTAGCGCAAGAACTGACCACGACCCAAAAAACGAATATGCGTATAATCTGTAGTTTATACAACACTCCTCTCTATGCGGGTGCACAATTTCAGCTTTCTAACTCTAACAGGTGCCTCAGCGGTCAACCGGTCGAAAATCACTTGGCGGAAAATCGAAATAGCCTATTTTAATTTCCGGGTATTGGTCTATCTGTTCACCATGTTTCATGAAAATCGGTTCAGCCGTTTAGGCGTGATGCGGCATCAGACATACAAACGATTTTACAACACAGTACAGCATTTTTCAGCCCGTTCACTCAATTCTGACAATTGGACGTGAAAGTAGCCCCAAAAATAAGAACGTCTGCATCATTCGTTTAGTCAAGTTGGCTCAATTAATAATTTAATGACCATACGAATTTTACGGAATATCTCTTTTATGTCTGAAGCAAAGTTGTAGATATTGAATAGGAGAGAAAAATGAGGAACAAACCTAGCCGAAAAAGTGCATCCAGTGCCCTAAAAATCGCAAAAATGTTTTGTTCTGTTTTAATGTTCTGTTTTATACGTATACGTATTACATATACTTATTTTTCAATATTTCACTGACAGATATTCTAAGACTTTGTGGGCATTTTTGTGATTTTTAATGCACTGGATGCCTCCTGTTCGATATCCAATTCTCAATTCACTTCAAATTCTTAGAACTGAATCCCAAAATAATGTGTTGTACTGTGTAATATTAATAGGATATGATAGTAGGATTTAAAAAAATTAATAATAAAATTCCTAATTACAAATTATACTAATTTTAGTTATAGAATAAAAATATAATTATGTGAATGCTCCATTATTTTCACGTCATTATATTCAAATTAAGTTGTGGGTGTCAAATAGAATTTTCCCAGACATTTTTCGTGCATAGACCATTGGAAAAACTTGACTGACAAATTCCCAATTCTTACGCCCAATAACACACTCCATGACCGGAGAATACCAATGCATACCACGGACTAACTCGATGTCTGGCACTATGACAGTTTTATTGGTTATCAAAGTGTTTTATGAGCAGAAAACACGTGACAACTCTACGAAAAAAATACAACTGAAAATCAAAAATAAAATATGTATAAAAAGCGAAAATCACGACAAAGAAATGAGAAACATCGCCATCATCATCATCATCGTCGTCCTCCAAGTAACAAAAAAACGTAGACCATAAATGCCGATGACGAAGAAGACGGCCAAGAAGTGGAAAATGAAGTCTGATATAATTTTGGCACATAACAAGACTTGTGTGTAATGCGATAACCAAATGTGCTAAGGAAAATCCACAGAAAAATACAACAAAAAATGAATCGAATCGTAACGAAAGATATGCAAAGTCAAGCGAGCAGAGCAGATGCCAATCTTAATGTCCGCCCACATGAGAAGCCTTTAAAGAAATCATTGCGACTGGAGCTGGCACAGGCAGTGCCTCAGACCGACAGACTGACAGAGCCGAGATCGAAATTGTTTACAGTGGAAGATTTAAAGCCAACACCTTTATCACTTTGACTTCGACATCGACTTCGACTTTGGCATGGCGTAGTCGGTGTGGTGTGTTGGAGTGTTGGTACAATGCATGACAAACAGCCAAACGAGTGTAATAAAAATTACTGATTTGTTTTTAATTTATTTCTTTATTATTTAAATTATACTCGTAAGTACTCGTATACGAGCCATTGAACAGACCAAAAAGAAGAAACCGAAGAAATATGATGTAAATTGCATTATATAAAATGTACGAGGGTTGCAACTGGCTACAAGGGGTGAAGGAAAGTAATTAGCTAAAAAAATATAATTAATTAAAAAAATTATTATAAGATGCAAATTATAGAATCCTGAATTGTGCCTTTTTCCACTGATGCAAATTGCTACATTTCGCAACATTCCGGCATTTCAAGCTCTGTTTCCGGTAGCTTGTATGGTTCGCTACCGCTTCACAATGGTTAGAATTTATTTAGACGACACTCATCCTCTTCCTTTGGTAGACAACGCCTTCTTGAATTGAGGACACATTTCGCTACCCGATACGTCCTTGACGTCCGCCGTTTCATACGATTTGCACATTGTGCATAGTGTGTCATTGGGCCAGTCTTTAGCGAACATTCTTTGCTTCATTTTGGATCTGTCATCGTTGTTCATACAATTTCTGAATATATGACCATATCCAAGGCACCTGAAACACTTTTGCAGTTTAATTTTTGGTCGAATTCTATAAATCGCCACTGTTCACTTCAGTCTTTTTGGATTTGGGGATAGCTTTACGCCTTCAGCAGATAGACGATTGTTGCTGTTTGTGTACCGCCATAAGTTTGCCTTAGACTCATGATATTGGACAAGTGGATGTTTTGGAGACCGAGTTGTAAAACCAACGCATCACGTTTTTCTTTCTCTTTCTCTATCGTAATTTCGTCAATGTCTTTTATTTCAAAGACCGTCTTCTCGAAAGAACTTCGAATTGATGCGCCGTAGCGGATTATATCACCAACATTCTTTCATGCCTTCCTCGACGTAGTATCTACCAATTGTTATCATTTACACGTGAGTCCACGATCTCTTTGGTATTATATCGAGGCGTGTTGAAAGGTACTGTATCAAGCCGTCGTTTGGCTAATAGAGTCTCCTCACTTTTGTCCTTCTGCGCTTTTTCTCCTTCGTGCGTGACCCAGACTTTTCCCAGTATTTGCGCTGGATATACCCAAAGAGCGATTTATCGCTTTCCTTGCCGCTTTAGTGATGAATCTCCTTTTTCCATCACTGAACGATTCGACATTAATCCGAATCTATTCACCAAGCCTATCGAACTCTGTTCCATCGCACTGGCTCGTTGGTCCACCACAGCTTGTTGAAACCGCCTGCCCAAATTCTTCCTGCGGGGTGCCACACACGTTAAATGGAGACCGTATGATCTTCGAGGTTCTCCCAAAAGGACTTCCACACTATCGTTCAACATAGTATTGTGGTTTCGCTGTTATTGTTTTAAAAGAAGATTTTTCAAATTAGTTGGTTTTTTTTTCTCTAAAAAATTATGTTGCCCTGTTCCTATTCCTATTCCTATTCCTATTCCTATTCCTATTCCTATTCCTATTCCTATTCCTATTCCTATTCCTATTCCTATTCCTATTCCTATTCCTATTCCTATTCCTATTCCTATTCCTATTCCTATTCCTATTCCTATTCCTATTCCTATTCCTATTCCTATTCCTATTCCTATTCCTATTCCTATTCCTATTCCTATTCCTATTCCTATTCCTATTCCTATTCCTATTCCTATTCCTATTCCTATTCCTATTCCTATTCCTATTCCTATTCCTATTCCTATTCCTATTCCTATTCCTATTCCTATTCCTATTCCTATTCCTATTCCTATTCCTATTCCTATTCCTATTCCTATTCCTATTCCTATTCCTATTCCTATTCCTATTCCTATTCCTATTCCTATTCCTATTCCTATTCCTATTCCTATTCCTATTCCTATTCCTATTCCTATTCCTATTCCTATTCCTATTCCTATTCCTATTCCTATTCCTATTCGTATTCGTATTCGTATTCGTATTCGTATTCGTATTCGTATTCGAATTCGTATTCGTATTCGTATTCGTATTCGAATTCGTATTCGTATTCGTATTCGTATTCGTATTCGTATTCGTATTCGTATTCGTATTCGTATTCGTATTCGTATTCGTATTCGTATTCGTATTCGTATTCGTATTCGTATTCGTATTCGTATTCGTATTCGTATTCGTATTCGTATTCGTATTCGTATTCGTATTCGTATTCGTATTCGTATTCGTATTCGTATTCGTATTCGTATTCGTATTCGTATTCGTATTCGTATTCGTATTCGTATTCGTATTCGTATTCGTATTCGTATTCGTATTCGTATTCGTATTCGTATTCGTATTCGTATTCGTATTCGTATTCGTATTCGTATTCGTATTCGTATTCGTATTCGTATTCGTATTCGTATTCGTATTCGTATTCGTATTCGTATTCGTATTCGTATTCGTATTCGTATTCGTATTCGTATTCGTATTCGTATTCGTATTCGTATTCGTATTCGTATTCGTATTCGTATTCGTATTCGTATTCGTATTCGTATTCGTATTCGTATTCGTATTCGTATTCGTATTCGTATTCGTATTCGTATTCGTATTCGTATTCGTATTCGTATTCGTATTCGTATTCGTATTCGTATTCGTATTCGTATTCGTATTCGTATTCGTATTCGTATTCGTATTCGTATTCGTATTCGTATTCGTATTCGTATTCGTATTCGTATTCGTATTCGTATTCGTATTCGTATTCGTATTCGTATTCGTATTCGTATTCGTATTCGTATTCGTATTCGTATTCGTATTCGTATTCGTATTCGTATTCGTATTCGTATTCGTATTCGTATTCGTATTCGTATTCGTATTCGTATTCGTATTCGTATTCGTATTCGTATTCGTATTCGTATTCGTATTCGTATTCGTATTCGTATTCGTATTCGTATTCGTATTCCTATTCCTATTCCTATTCCTATTCCTATTCCTATTCCTATTCCTATTCCTATTCCTATTCCTATTCCTATTCCTATTCCTATTCATATTCCTATTCCTATTCCTATTCCTATTCCTATTCCTATTCCTATTCCTATTCCTATTCCTATTCCTATTCCTATTCATATTCCTATTCCTATAGTTATAGCCATTTCTCAGACCATTTCTTTCCTTTTCACCCAATCCTCATACAATTCAAAGCTCCATATTTTCCGGCGTCTTCAATGTTGCATGTTGCACGACATTTAACGCCAATGATATGTTGTTGTCACATTGTTTTATGCAAGAACACATGGTGCATTATGCACTCCATCGACTATGTATTGCAGTCCATAAAGGCAGCAATTATCTAATGGACAGACGGACTTAAAAAAAACGAAGATACAGACTGCTACAAACGTGAACGTATGAATGAACAAATATGATTACGGGTTTTAATTTATTGCCACGAGACAAAAAGCGTCAGAAAATTAAGCAGATCTCTTGACAATTTCATTACACATTTTATGAAATTTATGGTCTTCAGATTATAAAATCAAAGATTATGCGATACTCGGGGTGCTAAAAGCAAATTTTTCTTCAAAATTGCAGTATACGCGAATATTGCTATTGCAGCGTCACTACTGAGATGTTCCCAGTCTTGAGTTTATTTTGTCGATATTTGTTAAGACTCTAGTGAGAGTCACTTAATTCACATTCATGCAGTTCATAAAATGCATAACAAAAGAATGTCTGTTTGCAACATATTTGGTTACAATAGCTGAGGCCCTGAAATAATAGTTCCTCTTGCTTAATGCCATATTTTGAAAAACCCCATTAGCAACTTTGGCCATAAAAGTCAACCACAACTACTGGGATTTAGTTGACAGTTGACATTTTTGGGAGTGAATCTTACTGCTGACTTACAAAACCAATTAATGAACGCCACTATACCGCACCCCATCACTCGGGCACTACTTCACCACTGGTTCCAGTGGTGTTGATGTTGATTTTTGGTCAACACAAATATTGGCTAAAAGTTGACAAAATTAGTTCATCTATTTAGTTTTAAATGAAGTGTGAATTTATTTGTGTTGTTATTGTTGTTAGTATGTTATTCTTTTCAAAAGTTTCGTTTAAATTACAAACCCATTTTATGGTAAATTTCATTTAGTTTGTCAACACTTTTAATGGGAAAACTTGTTAACAAATGGACAGGACAATAAGGGTTGGTACGCATTTTCAGTTGTTTAATTACTAACAATAATATCAAAAATAACAATGACATATGCTGCACTGGAAAGATGGCTTCCATTGTAAAATAGCCAGGACGGAGGATATTGAATTGAATAGAAGAACTTATCACGACATTTAGCACGACAAATTGGATGTTGAGAGGAAAATAAATATTCGTAAAAAAAAATGTATTTAGTGCGTACGTATCTATAACATATCTAAAAGTGGCCTAACCGCCGGTGTATTTATGTCAGGGCAAAACCCTGTTGCAAGTTATAAAGCAAAGTTCCGAAATCTGAGCCCGATCGTCTTTAAAATTATCATGTTCCATTAGTTTTCCATTTTCTTAAAGAAAAAATATCACGAAGACTTTTCTTATAGAAAGGTCTTCAACGATGACATTTTGTTATAGAAAAGTCATCAACGTTGACATTTTCTTATAAAAAAGTCATAAGCGATGACATTTTCTTATAGAAAAGTCATCAACGATAACATTTTTTATAGAAAAGCCATCAACGATAAAATTTTTTATAGAAAAGTCATCAACAATGACATTTCTTATAGAAAAGCCATCAACGATGACATTTTTTATGGAAATGTCATCAACAATGACATTTTCTTATAGAAAAGTCATCACCGCTGGCATTCTCTTAACGAAAAGTCATCAACGATGATATTTTTTGTAGAAAAGTCATCATCGCATTTTCTTATAGAAAAGTTATCAACGATGACATTCTTATAGAATTTTGAACCATGACATTTTCTTATAGAAAATTAATTAACGATGACTTTTTCTTATTGAAAAGTCATCAGCGATGACATTTTCGTATAGAAAAGTCATCAACGATGACATTTTCTTATAGAAAAGTCATGAACGATGACATTTTCTTATAGAAAAGTCATCAACGATGACATTTTCTTATACATATAAAGGTCATCAACTATGACATATTCCTATAGAAAAGACATCAACGATGACATTTTCTTATACATATAAAGGTCATCAACTATGACATATTCCTATAGAAAAGACATCAACGATGACATTTTCTAATAAACATCAACGACGACATTTTTATTATAGAATGTCGTCAACGATGAAATTTTTCTTATAGAAAAGTCATTAACGATGACATTTTCTTATAGAAAAGTCATGAGAAATTACATTTTCTTATAGCAAAGTCATCAACGATGACATTTTCTTAAAGAACAGTCAT
This sequence comes from Eudasyphora cyanicolor, assembly GCA_963930755.1. Classification (NCBI taxonomy): domain Eukaryota; kingdom Metazoa; phylum Arthropoda; class Insecta; order Diptera; family Muscidae; genus Eudasyphora; species Eudasyphora cyanicolor. The sequence continues at coordinate 161,835,701 of OZ005735.1, forward strand.
CAGCGAAGACATTTGTTTATAGAAAAGTCATCAATGATGTCATTTTCTTATAGAAAATCATCAACAATGATATTTTCTTCTAGAAAAGCCATCAACGATGACATTTTCTTATAGAAAAGTCATCAACGATGACATTTTCTTATAGAAAAGTCATCAACGATGACATTTTCTTATAGAAAAGTTATCAACGATGACGATTTCTTATAGAAATTCATCACAAATTACATTTTCTTATAGCAAAGTCATCAACGATGACATTTCTTAAAGAAAAGTCATCAACGAAGACATTTTCTTATAGAAAAGTCATCAATGATGTAATTTTCTTACAGAAAAATCATCAACGATGATATTTGCTTGTAGAAGAGTCATCAGCGATAAAATTTTCTTCTAGAAAAGTCATCAACGATGACATTTTCTCACAGAAAAGTCATCAACCATGACATTTTCTTATAGAAAAGTCGTCATACATGACATTTTCTTATAGAAAAGCCATCGATGATGACATTTTCTTATAGAAAAGCCATCAATGATGACATTTTCTTAAAGAAAAGACATCAACGATGACATTCTCTTATAGAAAAGTCATCAACGATGGCTGACATTTTCTTATAGAAAAGTTATCAACGATGGCATTTTCTTACAGAAAAGTCATCAACGATGGCTGACATTTTCTTATAGAAAAGTTATCAACTATGATATTTTCTTCTAGAAAAGTCATCAACAATGACATTTTTTATGGAAAAGTCTTCAACAATGACATTTTCTTATAGAAATGTCATCAACGATGATATTTTCTTATAGAAAATCATTAACGATGACATTTTATTATAGAAAAGTCATCAACGATGACATTTTCTTATAGAAAGGTCATCAGCGATCACATTTTCTTATAGAAATGCCATCAACGATGATATTTCTTTTATCGAAAATCATCAAAATATGATATTTTCTTATATTTATCTCATAATGCGGATGTACGTCAGTCGGATGTACTCCATCTGAATTGTTCTTATTTGTTTTCTCCCCAAAAAGTATTCAGAATAACCTGATGAGTTATTTCACATTCTATTCAATAAATCTAATAATAATAATTCGATCGGATCCTGCAAAATATTGAAGTACTCGTATTGACTCAATTCCCCCAATGAGACAGGTTTTGACGAGTATGAGAAAATATTTTGGTTGAAATCTAAAAACGCAAATAAGCATTTGTTTTAAACGACCATCATTAAAACGGAATGTATTTTTTTTATGAAATACTTGTCGAAAGTCATGCGAAGAAAAAACCAAAACAAAAAAATCTACCGTGACAAAAGACCATACTAAGCAACCAAAATAATGATCTTGACGATGAGGCGGACAACCCGACTATGAAGAAGATGCCATTCAACTTTTGGAACTGGGGACAAAAACAGCTCAATATACGGACGTACGACGAGTATGACGATCTTTGCCCAAAACAAGAGACACATAAATGATCACCATCACAATCTTTGTGGATTGTCACAAGCTCCAAGTGAAGTGCCCGCATGCAAGAATCGTGTTTTCCTTTTTTATACTCCCACAGATATAAAAGAGGACAGGTGTGCATACCAAAGGCCATACACACAGCAACAGACACAGCCCCGGTAAAAGCATCAGCATAATCCTCCTCATCATCATCATTGTTGTCCCAATGAAATGAAAGATCAAGTTTTTGCTGCTATGATCGTTGTCGTTGTCTCTTGGACTTTCAGTGTCATCCTCAAAAAATATTCATATGCACATAGATATGGAGGAATATACAGTGGGAATCATAAATAGGTGAACAGAATCATAAGTCCCGTATAAAAAATCCAGTAGAGGTGCGACTATATAATTGGTACATTCTAAAATTACAATTAGTTACACCCTAACGTAAGGGAGAAAGGGTATACCGACCAGATTATAGTAATAGATACACCTAATAGGTTAGTAGTAAAGTGAAAAAACACCTTCTGAAATGTGGGAATGCAATTTATAAGAAAAATGTGACACCGATGTGTTCTCTTATTATCATACTTGTGCGATTTTGTGTGAACTACCCAATTTATTTTTGGCATAAGACAAGACAGCCTGCAACCAGGCCAGTATTCTGAAGGCAAAAAGGGCCCTTTTAATTCATCCAAAAATGTCCGGCGCCAATTAAAAGTGATGTTAACCCACAATTAGTTCGGTGTAGTCCTGTACAAGCCAAATGCAAAATGCCATTGTATTTTTGTACAAAATATCGAATATTTAATTTTTAATATCTCTTTTTTATTAAAATTTCAAATTAAAAAAAATCGTTAATATTGACACATTTTTGATGCCCACTGTAAGTACGTAACATGGCGTATTGTCATTTAAATTACATTAAATTATTTGAGGATAAAAACTGCAGCAACATCAACCTTTACATTTGGATGAGATGGACAAAATCTCACACACACACGCGAAATGGAATTCTCAAAAAATTAACCAGAGAATCAAAAAATCCAAAGACATGGGATCAATTCGTTACAAAAATAACAACTAACAAAAGGGCTGTGATCGGAGGGTAGATAGAAATTAGAATGCAAACAGTGTTATATGTATTTGTATTTCGTACATAATTTGCCTGAAATGGAAGAGAAGGGCCCATAAAAAACAGAACGTACCAAAAAGTGCACGATATACAAATCTTTTCAAGCGGATGTACGAGTGCGGTCCCAAAATTAGCCGACCTAACAAAGAAAACACAACAAATATTGGGAAATTTTTTCAAAAGCTTCGATACCCTATTTATATCTTTTTCCGCAGAGACATTTTTTCATGTTTGGAAACAAAAAATAATCCGAAGGAGCAAAACTTTGGCGAATTAGGTGCGTGCTGATGTAATTCATAGATTTTGGCCATCGCAATAGTGGATGCGTGAACTGGTGCATTGTCTTGATTGTGAGCGAACGCGGCACCCATTCTGCGCACAGATTTGTCATCATCAAATATTCCATCAATATGCGATGTATAGCACTTTTTGAAATGCTTATGACTTCAGCTAGCTCACGAACCTTCTACCGACAGTAATCCAACACCATTTTATGGATTTTTTAACCATTTCGGGCGTGGACACCTCAATTGGTCGACCACTACGGTGTTCGTCGTGGCAGCTGATACGGCCCCGTTTAAACTCTGCTACCCAATATTTTATTGTTGCAAGACCCTAACAATGTAGTAGTAATTAGCTTGGTTTTAATATTTGTTAGACTGAGACCTTTCAAATGAATGTATTGCATTACATATCGGTGACCAATTTTGTCCATGTTTACAAATTCACTGGGATCGTCTATTTTAAGTGCTCAAAAAAAACAAAACACCGCACTGTGGGAGGAATTCCAAAAAAAGGGAAATAATTCTGCCGTTTCTTCATGAGGCAACCGATTGCGACCAAACTTAGCATGATTGGTGAAGATGTATTACAGATGTTATGTTTTGAGTTTGGGCCCCCAGTGGTATACAAGGACAGAGCTGCAGGGCCTCAAAGTTGGCCACCTCGGGTGAACAAAATGTTTAAGCGTGTGTTACTTTCGCCTTTTTCGTCTGATTCATAAAATCTTTTTTGCGTGTACGAGTATTCTAGAAACCGAGGTCTAAAGTAGATAGACCGAGATATCTGCATATGAAAATTTAATTCTAATTTTTTTCCCTAACCCTGTGCTAGTATTTTGTAAGTATCGAAGAATATGCACCGATTTAGTCCACTTCAACACGTCTGAATTGACAATAAGATTTCCTATATATGATTTAGTTCGATACACCCAAAAGGACAAAAGTTACGGCCACCTAAAGTTATATTTTCAAAAAAATCTGATTTTTGTTTTTGATTTTCTTTGTTTCTGATTTTCGAGTTTTAGAAGAAGTAAGTTAAAAAAAATATAACATATTTACTCTCATCTTAAATGAAACTTTCCAGAGAACATTATCAAAGAAGGAACGGATCAAAAATATTCACTGGTATTGTTACCAAGCTTCTCCAATTTACTCCATGTTTTACACAAATTCCAAAAGTAAGCCTCATTTTCTCCAATCGCAAAGCTAAACTGTTAAAATATTTGGAATATTTATATGTGGTAAGGTGTTGTAAGATGAACTGCAAAAAGGAATCTGAATCCCGGCTTTTAGTATTTCAGAAATAAGGGAAAATTCAAAAAATTCCATTTTTAGGTATTTTTAAAATTGTGGGATTAACTTTTGGAAATATAATGATTCGAGAATTCCACTCGATGTATGATATCAAGACCTATAAACTACAAAATATGTCATTAAAATATATCCATTTTTAAAAATTTTATGTCGTTTTTACATTTTTGTCTGCATTTGAAAAGTGATTTTTTCACTTTTTTCCTTTTTAGCATTTGCTTAATATCAGTGCAGAATACAAACCGATTTCTCTTACATTAACTTCTCAAAATTGACAACAAAACTTGCTATAAATTTATGGCCATATCAGTTTATATTTTGAAAATATAGGCAATTTTTGCATGTTATTGCGGAAAGGTACATATACTCGTATGTAGTATTTTGGAAATAAATAATAAAAAGAAAGTATAACATATTTATATTCATAAACTGCAAAAGTCATTTTGAGCCCGACTTTTAGTGTAACAGATTTTGGGGAAAAACAAAAAAAAATCTTTTTTTTTGGGGAATTTTAGAATTTATTTTGGTAATTGTGGGATTTACGTTAACAAATAAGAATTAGCCTCGATTTCTTTCGTAAAAATTACACCAAAATAGTTGAGATATGTTCTTTTTTTAAAAATTCTATGGAATTAAAAAGTTTCCTTTGAAAAAATTGTATAGTTTAATTTTTCCCGATCCTGGGCCTAGGGCCGGTTATATACCGATTCCTTCCTCATTATCTTTTCTGGATAGACAACAAAATTTCCCATTTACATATACATATACCTTTTCGCAATAAAATACAAAAATTGCCTCCATTTTGAAAATATATAAATATGGCAATCTCTTCTGTATAAGTGGGCACATTTGTCCGAACTTGTCAATTTAGAAAACTTGATGCGAGAAAAATCGGTTTATATTCTGCACTAATTTTAAGAAAATGCTAGGACAGGCTCAGGAGTCACTTTTCAAATGCAGACAGAAATGTAAAAACGACATAAAACTTTTAAAAATTGAGATATTTCAATGAAATATTTTGAAGTTGTTAGGTCTTGACATGAAATTGGATTAATTCGCGAATCATTATAGTTCCAAAAGTCAATCTCACAATTCCCAAACTAATTTCGAAAATCTCCAAAAATTAAATTTTTTGGATTTTCGCTTACATCTACTATTTTAAAAGCCGGGTTTCAGATTCCCTTTGTCGTTCAGCTTGCAACACCTTAATGAATATAAATATGCTAAAAATTTTAAAATTTTAGCTTTGAGATTAGGAAAAATGTGGTTTCCTTTTGAAATTTGTGCTAAAAATGGTGTAAATTGAAAAAGCTTGTTAACAATACAAGTGAATATTTTTGACCTGTTCTTTCGTTGAGGGCATTTTCTGGAAAGTTTTGTTTGAGATGATAGTAAATATGTTTTACGTTTTTGAACTAACTTCTTCTAAAACTCGAAAAACGACATTTACTTTATTCCTAAAAAAGTTACAAAACATATGATTTTTTTGAGAATATAACTCTAAGTGGCCATAACTTTTGTCCTATTGGGTATATCGAACCAAATCATGTTTAGTTACACGCACTTTAACATTCTGTTCATCCTAGGTGGCCAATTTTGAGGCCCTGCAGCTCCGCCCCTCTATACCACAGGGGACCCGAACTCAAAACTTAACTTCTGTAACACCTCTCCTACAACCATGCCAAGGTTGGTCGCAATCGGTTGTCTGTTTAAGAGATGGCAGAATTATTTCCCTTTTTTGGTATTCCCTCCACGTGGCGCCCTGAAACTTAAAATGTATGTTTAAGAATGTTGCCACTTTTCACGAAAGTAATTTTTATACTTAGCTAAGCGTGGCAGTCGGTTTTAACAGCTCACATAGACAAATTAGTAGTGTTACCGCGGGCTCAGATGCCCCTCATCGAAACCAACCTGTTTGATGTAGAAAGTTATCAATAGTACAACTATCGATACCGGAGAGATATGTTAACTTAATAGAAATGTCGACCCAGATATATTCAGACGTCATTTACTCAATGCCGGGCAGTAGCAAAGCAGGTGTCTAATGCTCTCCACTTCTTCCTCATCTCCGCAGCTTCAGCAGAAGTCATTAGAGTCAATAAACAACTTTCAGCCGAGTTCGCCGATCAGGCAGAGTACGGTCAGCACTGACACTAACGTATACAACATTTTCCACTCAAGTGCAAGGAGATATTTTGACCTTCTCAGTGCATGTCTTGGCCAGATTTTTCTAATTTTTCCATCTTCGAAGGACTGCCTGATTGCCTGGCGCACCAATACGAGTATATGAAAATTCTGAGAGAATTTCTTCTCTTTCCCAGCAAGTTTATCAGCTTTGCAGTCATCCGGGATATCCCTGTTCCCAGAAACCCATATGAGGTTATGTTAAACTGCTCAGTCATCTTGTTGAGAAATCTGCGGCAGTCGATGGCTGCTTGTGAATTAATCTTCCAGATAATTTATGGCAGCCTGGCTGTCCGAGTAAAAATAACGCTAGTGTTGGTCATTATGTTGCGGCTCAGCTACTTGGCGACTTCCCTTATTATCGTCACTTCGGCTTGATAGACACTACAGGTATCTGGTAGTCTATGAGCTATATCAAGACTGAGTTCTTAACGGTGTACTTGGAACCCAACCTTATCATCAACCTTCGAACCATCCGTATAGAATTGTATATGGTTTCTATTGCCTGGTATTCTGCCAACCCATTTCTCTCTGACAGGTAACTTATTGGTGAAGTTCCTCTCGAATTTGTAATCCGTTGTCATATCGTCCACTCGGTCGGTTATCATAGCCCTACACTAAGTTGCCGTCCACCACACCACAATGCAGTACAACAGTTTTAGGCAAACTACTGCTTAGACCATTTATTATTTTTTCGGTACTGATTTCCGGGCCGAAAAAGTTTCCATTTGACCTACAAACCTTCAATAAAAAATTTGGTGCCGATCGGATAACGCTAAGGTCTGCCCAAAGTTGTTTGAAAACACAAAACTCACTTTACATGAACAAAATTTGGGTTTTAATCAAATGTCACATGTTCAAGTAATTAAAAATATTTTATTAGCACGAAAAGTTTTTAAATGATCTTTGAATAAAATTTTCTTTCTTACAAGTCGCAAACAATCAAAATCGGCCGAAAAACGAAAAAGTTACAGCAGTTTTCATTTGAATTTTACGTGATGACAGGGCATGCATGCACACCGACGTAGCCTCAGGCATATATGTACATATGTAGACCTAAGAGCAATCACAATAAAAAATAGATCATTATATAACATGCTTGTTCATGCATGAAAAATAAAACAACAAACAAAAATGGTTGGATCTACATGTTGGACGGATTTGCATGATAGTTGATTTTTCGCATCAGTCTGACATTTTTTACTGGTCAAATAAGAAAACATAAGCAGAACTTTGCAGGGCGCTATACGCCCATGCAACAGGGTCGTTTACAGAACGCGCTCTGCCTCCAGCCTAAGTGAATTGAGAAAGGGACAGCTTCGCACAAAATTTAATTTTGTCATATTCTTATTAGTCTCCAGATCGACCACATCCAAAATGGTTACTAGATCCAGTGACGAATTTCGCACCGTAGAATCAGTTGGGCATGTATCACATACAATATCTGGAGCCAAACTGCCGTCAAACAGACAGATATTGCACGTTTTCTTTTTTAATATGCGATTTGTTAACGTTGGCAGAAAAAACTGTGCAAAAGATAGTGCTACGCTGGCAGTGGATGCAGCTATAATTTTTTGGCAACAGGCGCGAATACCAACACGTGATAAATATAAATGTCAAGATAAATTGCTAAAGTTGTACGGCGACTGGAGAAATGTCCACAAACAAAGTGCAAACAGGAGATCGGATAAATCAAAATTAAACGTGAACATTTTCAAGGAAAAAATGGATGATCTGTTCGATATAGCCAGTGCAAACGCCCTGAACGAGATATGTATAGAAGAAGACAAGAAATTTTTGTTGATGCAAAGGCAGAAAGGCAGACCAGGGTGCATGGCAGGCGTTGACATGAAATTGTACGGGCGAAAACAGCGATCCGAGCAACGAATACAAAAAGCAGAATCGCGAAAGAGAAAGCATTCAGAACGTAACAATCCATCTTGTAAGTTAATAAATTGAACAGTTTTACTCGTAATTCCTTAAAACAACTGTTATTGTGTAGTACTCGATACAATTTACATTGGAAGTGACGATGAAGATGAGTTCGATGATAGCATCTTGAATACGGATATGACATGGAGTTTCATACCGATGATGACGATGATCACACCAAACGTCTAAGAGGACGACAACATTGGATCTCGCCACGTCTTACAGTAGTCCTTGATAAGGCCAAATCTAGCTGTTCAGATGCTGTACATATTTTGATAGCATGCGCTCATGATGTGATAACTGTAATGAATAATGCTGCGACGCCTCTGACCTCTGTTGGTGAGCTTGTGATTAATCGATCTACAATATATGAGCTACGAAAAGAAAATCGTAAGCGAGAAGCGGAGAAGGTGCAAACAGAATTCATTGCAAAAGTCATTTAGTTCAGATCTAAACATATATATAATTTATAGCTTTACGAATCCATCGATTTGTATTTTATTTTTTATACGTAGATCAATAGCGTACATTCATTGATTATTCACTGGGACGGAAAACTTTTGCCGGAGCTATTCGGCAGAAATATCGTTGATAGAATAGCAATCATCGCCAGTTATGAAGGCACATCAACATTTTTGGGCGCTCCCAAAATCCCGGCTGGTACTGGAGAAAATATGGCCAAAGTCGTTCATGATACACTCATCAATTGGGATATTTCTTATAAAGTTTCCGCCATGGTTTTCGATACCACGTCGTCAAATACAGGTCAAAACACAGGATCGTGCATTTTGTTGCAGAACAAATTAATCAAGTTCCCATGTCGTCACATTGCCATACATGCACAAATGCCATACGAGCACCAAATCAAGATATACACTTGTTGAAAGACTCCATCGCATACGCAGAAATCTACCGAGATGTGTCTGAAGCAGTTTTGAAGAAATGGAAAAATCATTTGTGGTATTTGGCCCCAGAATCAATGGCTTTGGCATTTTTCGATTCGGATGTTTCACTCGAAGAGAAACGAAAAAGGGTTAGGCATCTGCAATCAACAGAACCCGTCGTAAATCTGGAAAACGATCGAAAATTCTAAGACCCGAAACTATTGCTGTGTAATAATTTGAGCGATTTCGTCTCATACAAAACCAAACATTTTTTCGGTGCTTTTGGATTGAGTACTGAATTTTTAAAGCATGACCCATCCATTTGGGAAGTAAATGAAGATTATCAAGATGCTCTCGATGTTTGTCGTTATCTGTTTGTTGTTAACGACACTGCTGAACGCGATGTACAATTTATGAATGATTACAACAGAATACTTACGAAAGACGAAGAGCAAAATCAATTTATATTACAGTGCATTGAAGAATATCGTAGAAAATGTCCCTCACATAACAAGTCAGATCTAATATAATATTGAAATAATTGTTTTTTTTGTTTTTTTTTTTCACCGATCTCAATATTTAAAAACTATTTATTAATTAATAATACAAAGAAATGTAATTTTACTTACTTAAACATACGATTTTTGAATAAAAAAAATATTTCCCCTATAAAGTGTGTTCTAAATTTTGAATGAACTTTGGGCAGACCCTAGGGTTATCCGATCGGTACAAAATTTTTTACGGAAGTCTTGTAGGCCAAATGGAAACTTTTTCGGTCCGGAAATCAAGGATCGCAGCAACTTTCACTTTTTGCATCATGTGCTATAAACGGTCTACTACTGCTATGTATATATCGAATGGAGAATTTTAGGAGAGAGTCCGCAATACGACCCAACAGCTTTCCTACAGAAATGCAAGGTAACGTTGGAGAGAGTCCGCAATACGACCCAACAGCTTTCCTACAGAAATGCAAGGTAACGTTGGCCTTCCTTATCCACTACATTAGGTCTGAATGACTATTTCTTATCTAGAATTATTCCTAGACATTTTTCACTTTCAAAAAAAGACTATCTCTATGAGGGTCCACATATGGGACCTTGTGCTTTCTGGTACAATGAACAAATCTGTCTGTCTTGATTGGGTCTTCTTTTGAGCGGGCTTTGAATTATACTAATCAAGCTGGAGTTAACCCTTAGATGTGACAGCGCCGCAATTGCCGCATCAGAGTGAATGTTGTTAAAAGCCTATGCTATGTCAACAAAGGCAAATTCTGTAGACGTGCCTTGTTGTAAGGATGTTGGTTCCCCGATAGGAGTTTAGTAACCAGGTTTTTTTTCCTGATGAAAAAATTTAAAAGTCTTTTCAGACTTTGCAATAGGGAGCAAGGCTGTGGAGTCGAAGTCGGCGTTGTTTTTGCTGCTTTCACGAAATTATACTTTCCAATAAATACATTGTATATTTTTAAAATATTTTGTTTAAATATATGAATGGACACACATATGGATGAATATGTTGGGTCCGGAATATAATTGTTTCTGTACATTTTATAAAATCGATCTCGGAGTTGTAGCGGGAGTCGCAGTCGGAGTGGACTCCGAGATGAATTTTGCAAAATTATCTAATTCAACTATTTTTGCGATCAAAAATTTCGATTGATATATATGTACATAAACATTTTTATACAAAATAAGTAAAAAACAAGTAAGAAAGTTTCAGTCGGGTATACCGTCTAAGGTATAGAGTAATGTAATATGGAATATTACACTAATTAAACTGTCAATTTGTGTGAGAGGTACCAGAAGGGGTTTAACACATACACATATTTTGTTCCTAAATACTAGATCCTTTATATATATTGCACAGTGCCGAATTATAAGCGTTTATGTGTACTTTAAAAACGTTACACTGTGCAACATTTTGTAGCATTTTCGAACATTGGTACTTACGCCATAAGATGTTAGCTTTTCGTACAAAAGAAAATATACATACTTGTGTGGGAGTACCAAAAGGGAGTGTAGGCACTATAACATCATTACACTGTACAAAATTTCAAATATTTGTATGTACTGGTATTAAAGTTATAAGCTGTTAACTTTTGGTGCAAAACGGTCAATTTGTGTGGGAGGTACCAAAAGGGGCGGTACAATAATGCCAATTTTTATCGGTCCACATGCACTATAAAAACATTAGTTTGTATAACATTTCAAGTATTTTGATGCACTTGTATTAAAGTAATAGTATTTTAACTTTTGGTGCAAAATTGTCAGTTTGTGTGGGAGGTTCCGAAAGGGCCTCGGCCATTTCGCCCAGTTTTCTCAAGGTGATAATTACTAATTAACTAATACTTTGTGTGGAATTTCAGAAGATTGGAATAAGTAGTATAGAAGTTATTAGCAAATCGATATTTCACTAAATTTTAACCCTTTGTGAGGGAGGTACTAGAAGGAGTGGACCAATATGGCCCATCTTCGAACTTAGCCGGAAATAGAGAAAAATATTACCGAATACCAAATTTGAAGTGAATCGGTTGCTTCTTTCGAGAATGATCGTGCGCACCAGCCAGCAGACAGACAGACGGACGAACATTGCTCAAATTACTTAAAACGACCCAAAACGGATTTCCGCCGAACATATACTTAGGGTCTTAGGTCACTCCTTCGATGTGTTACACTTTTGGCCTGTAGCAAATGATATATATCCTCGTCACACTAAAATGAGGTTATAATAATAAAATGTATGCATTTGAAAGTATAAATTAATGAAATTTGCAGAAACAACGCCGACTCCGACGCCACAGCCCTGATATGAGGTGGATAAGCTAATTGACCTGAAGCCCTTTGACCTAGTGTACGATATCTTTCTCGCTTTCGGTATGAATACCACTTTGGTATCCCTCCACCGATTTGGATATAGACAGTTATACTTTATATTACCTAAAACCGTTCCTTGTTTTTAGTCAAAACCTTTACACTGTAATATTCGAATATTGCCATCTCTTCCCTATTATACGCCAATAATGCGCATAATAGCCAGTTCAACTGTGTATTACACGCTGAAAAAAATCGCTTCTGTAGTAACATATTCTGCTGGAAACATACATATGTTTGGATTACGACAAACAGCATTGATGGATGAACAATTGGACTATTTATAAATTAAAAATTAGTGCTGTAAAACAAAAGAAAATGCTGCCTACGACATGTTTACCTGTAAAGTATAACACAAAATCGGGGGAAAAATAAAATTAAAAATTTGCAAAGAAAAAAAAGTTTTAAATTTTTTTTTAAATAGTATCAACATATCAACAATATCTTTGTTTGTTTGTAAACACATATTTTATTTGTGACAGTAAGTTCGCAAATATATTTTGTTTTAATATATTAAAATATACGTTCCAAACAAAATTTCTTGATTTTCAAATAAAATATATTTGTTCAAAAATATATAATATTTAAACATTTTGGTTCCAAGTATATTTTCTTTAAAATTCAAACATATCAAAAATTACGATTTTCCTCCGTGTAGTATTACTTAAAATGGGCCAACATACGAAAAAACGGGACTATTTCTCAGATAATCTTATATGTGTGTATCTAAATTGTCATTCCAAAAATGATCACTTTCCTGAGACGAAAAACTCTCAGTTAACTAAGTTAGGGTCTCAACATTTGCCTTTGTCCATTGCTATAGTTTTCTTCGTAAAACGTAAATATTCAGCCATAAAATGCAACGGCATTATATAAAACAAACGCATCGATCAAATTGTTCATTTTTTGGTTCCTTTCGTTTGGTGAAGATGATGACGTCGCGACGTTGTTTGTTCGCCTGTTTATGCCTTTGCTTGTGCCTCACAACGCAGTCCAAGATGTTAATGGTGATGACTGCTGCTCTTCTTCACATCGAAATGGGGGACGGATGGATATGCGATGTTTGTAAGTAATCCTCCGTCTTTTCGTCTTTTCTTCTTTAGTTGGATATTTGATGGGTTAGTTTAGAATTGGAGCAGATTCAATCGGAGTACAGCAAATGAGGGAGAAGAAGCGACATTCGCAAAAACGTTTATGCTTATTTCCAGTTGACATTTAACAATTGACCAAATGATGGTTAAACATGTTTTATGCCAAATTATGCAGCACTTGTTTTTAACGTTCATTTCGCTAGATTTACAGTGGTATTAAACCGTAGAAAATGTTGTCTGGTATTTGTTTTGAATTTTTTTTCCTGCTAATTTTACTCTAAAACATAGCATGTTTTTGGGGGTATTCGAGCAGTATCCTTCCACGTGTTTGCCGGGCGGATATCTAATGTTCACTATGACTTTTAAAAACAGTGAATCAGATAGTTTTACCCAAAAGATAACAGTACTGGGATTATAACATTGCAAGTACGAATTTCAGACGGCATATTTAGAAATATACCTTAAAAGTCTGAAAACTAAAGAGGACATTGAGACTTTGTGGCTGTTCGTTTAGGTACAATAAAAAAGATAGTAATAAAATTAATGACGACACACACCTAAATCAAGTCATAAATTCAAGAACCATTTTCATTAAAATAACCACAGTTTACATCAGGGCAAATTCTGCTGTGTTAACGGCTAATAAAGTCAAAAGAATCAGATCACCCCTGCCTTCGGAAAAGGCAAGAGCCCCTAATGTCACCATCAACAGGACACTCACGAAGCCCTTCAATGAATTGGCGAAGGAGAGTCTAGTGATGGCCGTTATGGACAGAAGTTGTGAGGATGGATCCATCCTCAAGGACAATTGGAGCCATGTGCAATCAGCCATTATGGCTCATTACCTCGATGTCCGTAGAGAAATGCCGGGCAAACCACCAATTTGCAACGATGCAGGATGGCATCAGGGGAGAGTAAAGCTCTTATATTTCGGTGATGCCAGATCAGTAGACCTGTATAAGGCTGCTCTGAGTCGAGCGTGTGAGGTGTGGCCGGGTGTCCAGTTGGATGCTGTCGAAAAAACAACATCCCTAGTCACCCTAGAGCCATCACCTGGGTTACAGAAGAGCCCTCCAACCCGGCTGACATATTAGAAATAATAAAAGATTCCAATCCTTGTCTGCCCGCCATAATAGGAGAATCAGCAAGGTGGGTGAGGCGGATGGTAAAAAGCAGCAGGTCAACTTGATTCTTAACGCGGAATCCACCTCTCATATACAACGTGCAAGTGCAACCCTACAGTATGGCTTCGAGACTATAGTCTTGAAGGTATACAAGCAGGATATAGTTCCCACTGCGGAAGGTGAGTCGTCCACCGTGGTTGATACACGGCTTTCTGGAAGTGCGGAGGTACCCACGCCCATTATTTCTGGTGACTCCAACTCTAACATAAGATCTGTAACGTCCTTCTCTGAGGACGTAAGCTCTACTTCTGACACAGGGGGGCTGAGGGGAGTCTCCGGACTCTTTGACGCAACTGGCGGGGGCACGCTTCTCGATGATACGGACGAAGAGTTCGATAACACCCTTGTCCGGGTGGATGTTAATATGTCAATTACCAATGATGGTAAGAATTCTACAGATTAACCTCCATCACGCTAAAACAGCCTCAGCGGCTCTATTGCTTGTAACATAGGTAATAAACCGACCTTTACAGTTAAAGACAGATAAGAAGTACTAGACGTAACGTTTGCTACTGACCGGCTGTCAGACAAAATTATTAGGTGGAATGTACTGGACGACCACTCATTCTAAGATCACCATTATATTGAGTTCAAACTCGCTGAAAAAGCGCCTGAACCTGCCGTCCACAGAAATGTGAAAAAGACAAAGTGGCACCAGTATAAGAAGAATTTCAAGAAAGTCCTCAACTCCAAACTTCTGTACGAACCGAATGACAAAGCCGGTCTGGATACTCTGGTCGAGCATATCACCACATCATTCAATAGTTCCCTTGAAGAAGCCTGTCCAAAAACAAGGTACAAGGGTAAAACTAAACCCCAATGGTGGACTTCTGAGCTAACGGCTGTGAAAAAGACCCGCAACAAGGCTAAAACTACTGGGGTCGCTAATGTTTGGGATGTCTATAAAGAGCAACACAAGATCTATAAGAAGGAGCTTAGAAAGGCGCAAAGACGCTCTTGGTATACCTTCTGTGGCGAAGTGGAAAAGGTCTCTGACGCCGCAAGGCTGAGGAAAATACTATAATACTGTACAGTGGGTTACTTGCAGGATGAGAAAAATAATTGGACCGAAAACAGCGAGCAGTCGCTCAATGTACTGCTCGACACACATTTACCGAGGAACTCTCTAACAGAACCAGAGGATCAGCAGGACCAACAAGAGTGCGAGCGTCGCTAGCTTGTTGACTGAGAGATCCAGAAAAAGCTGGGCTATTAATAGCTTTGAGCGCTTCAAGTCACCTGGACCAGACGGCATCACTCCAGCAAAAATGCAGAAAATGTTGAAGTACATTATCCCCTGGCTGGAGAAAATTTATGTAGGCTGTATCAGGCTTTCATACATCCCGTATTGATGGAGGGATGCCAAAGTGGTATTCATACCCAAAGCGGGGAAGATATCACACACTAGGCCAAAACACTTCAGACTAATTAGCCTATCCTCCTTCCTATTGAAAGGTCTGGAAAGACTTTTAGATTATTTCATTAGGGAAACCTGGATACAAAACTTCTGTCGGCGAACCAACATGCTTACAATAAGAGGAAGTCTACAGTCCCTGCATTTCAAGGAATTCACCATGGTGGCATTTCTTGGCATAGAAGGGGCTTTTAACAACATTCACTCAGATGCAGTAATTGCGGCACTGTCACATCTAAAAGTTAACTCTAATTTGATTAGACTAGACTGATTAGATTAGACTGTTCAACAGAAGACGCATAACAGAATGTTTTGGGTCCACAACTCTAACAAGGCTTGTAAACAGAGGGACCCCACAAGGAGGAGTACTGTCTCCATTAATTTGGAACCTACACGCTGAAAAAAAATCGGCTCTGTAGTATATTGTCCCAAACATATTCTGCTTGAAACATATATATTTTTAGAGTGCACTCCAAATATACAATATTTGACACATAGAAATATTATATGTTTGGGAGGATGTTGTTCTAAACAAAACTATGTTTACATCCTAATATTTATACCCTACACCACACTGTGGTACAGGGTATTATAACTTTGTGCATTTGTTTGTAACACCCAAAAGGAGAAGAAATAGACCCATCGTTTATTATACCGATCGACTTAGAATCACTTTCTGAGTTGATTTAGCTATGTCCGTTTGTCTGTCTGTCCGTCTGTGCGTGTATTCTTGTAATCAAAGTACAGGTCGCAATTATGGTCCGATCTCGACGAAACTTTACACATTTCTTTTTGTTGGCCCAAGGACGATCCCTATTGAATTTGGTTAAAATCGGTTCAGATTTAGATATAGCCCCCATATATATGTTAGCCCCGATTTGACATGTAAGCGCTGTAAAAACTTTATTTTATATCCGATCAGTATGAAATTCGGCAGAAAGAGGTTTCTTATTATATGGATGAACACCATTAAATTTGGAAGAAATCGGTTCAGATTTAGGTATAGCCCCCATATATACGTTACCCCCGATTTGACATGTAAGCGCTGTAAAAACTTTATTTTATATCCGATCAGTATGAAATTCGGCAGAAAGGGGTTTCTTATTATATGGATGAACACTATTAAATTTGGAAGAAATCGGTTCAGATTTAGATATAGCCCCCATATATATGTTACCCCCGATTTGACATGTAAGCGCTGTTAAAACTGTATTTTATATTCGATCAGTGCGAAATTCGGAAGAAAGAGGTTCCTTATTACATGAAGGAATACTGCCAAATTTGGAGAAAATCGGTTCAGATTTAGATATAGCTCCCATATATATGTTACCCCCGATTTGACATGTAAGCGCTGTAGAGACTGTATTTTATATCCGATCAGTTCGAAATTCGACAGAAGGAGGTCTTTGTACATGAATAAGTATTCAGGGAAGATCGGTTCAGATTTACATTAAAGCTCCATATATATGTTCCTCCTGATTTGGTATCAAACCGCTATAGAAGTTGTATTTTACTTCCGATCATTAAAATTTTCCAGAAAGATGTTTCTCACTTTAGGAACGAATATTGCTTAATTTAGCGATTATCGTTTCAGAATTAGATAATACGTTTCTACCCATTTACCAATTATTCCAAATTATTATGGCAATGACCCTTATCGCATTGTTAGGGAGGTGTAGGGTATTATATAGTCGGCCCCGCCCGACTTTCTGCCTTTCCTTACTGGTTTTTATTTGGATATGTAATTTCCCAAACAAAGATCTATTTGCGTGAAAATATATCTATTCTTTAATTGTTCTAAGTTGTCAGCAATTGAAAGGTCATTTTTAGAAAGTTTTAATATTAGTAAAATTTCTTTATAATTCAAAATAATGACTTGGAATAGTTAGGAAAAAAATAAATGGTTTCAAATAGATGTTAATGCTAAGTATGCCATTTTTAATAGAAATGCATAATTCGCAAACAAGGAAAAAATTAAAACTAAAATTGACCAAACAGCCCAGTTTAAACAACAAAGATAATAAAATTCGAAAAATTCAGCAATGTTTTGAAAATCTTTTTTTAATAAAATAAATTTGGAAACATTCATAAACAATAATTATACCCTTCACCACACTGTGGTACAGGGTATTATGTCTTTGTACATTTGTTTGTAACACCTAAAAGGAGAAGAGATAGACCCATTGTTTATTATACCGATCGACTCAGAATCCCTTTCTGAGTCGATTTAGCCATGTCCGTCTGTCCGTCTGTCTGTCCATGTATTCTTGTAATCAAAGTGCAGGTCGTATTTATGGTCCGATTGTGATGAAATTTAGCATAGTACTCTTTTTTGGCCCAAGGACGATCCCTATTGAAACTGGTTAAAATCGGTTCAGATTTGGATATAGTCCCCATACATATGTTTCACCCGATTTGACATGTAAGCGCTGTAGAAACCACATTTTACATCCGATCTTTATGAAATTCGGCAGAGAGAGTTTTATTATTCCGTGAATGAACACTACCAAATTCGGAGAAAATACGTTCAGATTTAGATATAGCCCCCATATATATGTTTCACCCGATTTGACATGTAAGCGCTGTAGGAACTGTATTTTAAATCAGATCAGTACGAAATTTGGCAGAGAGAGTTCTCTTATTACATGCATAAACACTGCCAAATTCGGGGGAAATCGGTTCAGATTTAGATATAGTCCCCATATATATGTTTCACCCGATTTGACATGAAAGCGCTGTAGAAACCGTATTTTACATCCGACCTGTACGAAATCCGACAGAAAAAGTTCTCTTATTACATAAAAAAAACACTGCGCAATACGGGGAAAATCGGTTCAGATTTAGATATAGCCCCCATATATATGTTCCACCCGATTTAACATTTAAGCACTGTAGAAATCGTGTTTTATATCCGATCAGTACGAAATTTAACAGAGAGAGTTTTCTTATTACATGTATGAACACTGCCAAATTCGGGGAAAATCGGTTCAGATTTAAACATATTCCCAATATATATGTTACACCCGATTTGACATGTAAGCACTGTAGAAACCGTGTGTTATATCCGATCAGTACGAAAATCGGCAGAGAGAGTTTGCTTATTACATGTATGAACACTGCCAAATTCTTATCGCAATGCCCATTTTCGCATTGGTAGGTAGGTGTAGGGTATTATATAGTCGGCCCCGCCCGACTTTCTGTCTTTCCTTACTGGTTTTATTTGTATTTAAACACATATTTTATTTGAGAAAATTAGTTCGCAAATATATTTTATTCTAATATATTAACATATGGGTTCTAAATACATATTATTGATTTTCAAATAAAATTTATTTGCTCGAAAATATATAATATTTAAAAATTTGTATTGCAAGTATATTTTCTTTCGATTCAAACATATCAAAAAAGGCGATTTTGCCCCGTGTAGCGGTTAATGAAATCCTGCTAGATCTAGAACGTTGTGGCTGCAAGGTCGTGGCATATGCGGACGGCGTGGCAATCGCAGTGAGTGGCAAATTCGAAAACGTCCTCCGAAAAATTCTACAGCTGGCTCTGAACAAATTGGCTAGATGGGCCAAAAGCAGCGGTCTGGGCGTAAAACCAAACAAGGCAGAATTGGTTCTCTTTACTAGGATGAATAAAGTTCCACATGTGGACCCTCCACCTCGGATAAATGGTACAGATCTAGTCTTTTCTGAAAGTGCAAAATTTTTAGGAATAATTCTAGATAGGAAACTGTTATTTAGACTTAACGTATTGGAACGTGTAAGGAAGGCCAACGTCGCCTTATATTCCTGCAAAAAGGCTGTAGGGTCGCGGTGGGCCTCTCTCCTAAAATCGTCCACTGGATATATATAGCAGTAGTTCGAGCTATACTGCTATACGGCATTGTGGAATGGTGGACGGCAACTGACAAACTAACCATCACCAACCTACTAACAAAAGTTCAGAGAACTACAGCGACCGAGTCTCTACAAGCCCTACTCCATATACTGCCGATTAATATTGTGGCGGGAGAAGTCTTATTGCCAAATCGGCAATAAGATTAAACTGCCTATCAATGTGGAGGTACAAAAACTACGGTCACATGAGGATATCAAAGTGTAGTGCTATGGTAACCGACCGAGTGGACTATATGAGGAAGAAATGGAGAGCATTGAGCACTTGCTATGCGACTGCCCCGCTCTGAGTAAACGACGACTGGATATACTGGGGTCGGCCTTTCTAGGCAGCCTAACAGATCTTTCAGTACCGATATTCGTACTATCGATAAATTTGTATATCAAACAGGTTGGTTTCGATGAGGGGCATTTCAGGGACCTAAACTGGTCTATGTGAGCTTGTATAAAAAAAATACGGCTGCCACCCTAACCTAAACCTAACCTAAACATTTGGAGTCGAAGTGGGCGTTGTTTTTGCTGCTTTCATGATTTCCAATAAATACATTGTATATTTTTAAAATATTTTTTATAAATATATATGAATAAACATACATATGAATGAATATGTTGGGTCCGGAATATAATTGATTCAGTACATTTTATAAAATCTATCTCGGAGTTGTAGCCGGAGTCGCAGTCGGAGTCGACTCCGAGATGAATTTTGCAAAATTATCTAATTCAACTATTTTCGCGATCAAAAATTTCAATTGATATGTATGTACATAAACATATTAATACAAAATAAGTAAAGAAATAATAAAACGTATGCATTTGAAAGTACAATTTCATGAAATTTCCAAAAACAACGCCGACTCCACAGCCCTGGTTTACATGCTTTTTGTGAAATTTTCATTGATATAAAGTAATTAGTATTTTATTTAAGAAAACACTAATCTTTAGTTTTGTTTAAGTCCATCTTTAAATTTCGTGTTTAAATTAAAGAAAAAAAATATTATTTTTGTGACAAGAAACATATCGATAACTTCATTCTAAAACATGCTAAGTTGACTTAGCATGTTTTTAGGGAGATTGCATTTTTAATGTCTAAATATTCCAAATTATATTCAGCCAAAATTTGATGTTTATCCGTCAACCCAATCAAAAGGTATTCAGAAAACAGAACAGGTCGTTCGATTTCGATCACAAAGGAATTCCACACAAATTCCAAAAAATCATCAAACGTTGATCGCCTCTCCTGAAAACTACCTTTTTCACATAGAATAGTTTAGAATGGAGGCTTCGATGTGGTCTCAAATTCTGACTGAATAAACAAACATCAGACCAACAATAAACAACAACAGCAGATTCATTATTTTAAGTAATATTTCAATACAATTGAGGATTTTTTACATTAAATGATGTAGACAATGAATAGCTTTAAAGCCGGATCTGACTTAATTATTAGTATTCTGAATTTGAGCAATAAAATTAAGGCTGCGCTGACTTTAAGTAGTAAGTTAATTATTACTTAATTTCATGACAGTTGCTATTATTATAATAAATTCTTCTTAAATTGACTGCACTAAAATATGAGAGATAAGTATACTCTCCAGCTCTCAGAGTTAATTATACTCTCTCGCTTTTCATCTCTGAGCATCCGTTTTGTTGTTGTTTACGTTTATGTCTATAATAAGAGAAGACGCGGGTTTTGTTTCAGATTTATGCCTTAAATTAATTACCAGGACATGCTTATTTCAAGGTCAGAAATTTTAAATTCAAATACGCAGACGTACTTAATGTTAAAAACTATTACTGCAAATAAGTACGAGTCTCTCACTCACTTTAAGTACAAACATACTTATTTGTATTGCGAAATGTACTTGATTCTATGACATGCATCCTCAAATCAAGTACGTTTAATGGCATTAAATTAACCACGCGCTGAAAAAAATCGCTTCTGTAGTATATTGTCCCGAACATATTCCGATGGAAACGTACAAATATTTAGGGTACAATCTAAATATATTGTATTTGGCACACACAAATATTATAGATTTGGGAAGATGTTGTTCTACACAAATCTTTGTTTTCGTCGTAATATTTTTAATTTTGGCCAACAACAAATATTTATTTGCATTTAAGTATTCAGAATATATATCAATACCTTCATTTTACGACAAGTTTTATGTTGTTCAGTAATTCAATGTAAATATTTTTTCAAAAATTTTATAATTTCCTAAAATATCTTTATAATTGAAATCGTATAAAATTGCATAATAAAACATTGCATGATGTATTTATAACAAATGGTTAAATTCACCGAAAGGTCTACCGTGATCAAAAAAAATAAAGCTATTAAAATTATATTAATGTATTTTATTATTATACAAAAATATTCAAATTTTAATAAAATGAAAAAATTTCACTTGTATATACTCAACATTTTAAGAAAAAAACAACAATTGGGTTGTGGCAAATTGTAGTTTTGGTTCATTTAAGCATTTTTCATTGCAAATTTCTTTAAAATTAACCTCGTAAGTATAGGCTTATGTAAAAAGAGGATTATTATAAATAATCTTTCTAAGAGCAAAAGTAATCTTAAATATAAGTGTCGAAGCAAAAGGAATGAGGAATAACGGTAATTTTTGGCTTTTCTCTACTACAAATTCTTTTGTCGCGTTCGACACCGAAAAGAAGCATTAGTTATCAGTATGTAGACCAGAAATATTCAACGAAAGTGCATCAAACCATTGGTACAAATAGAATTTTTATAAAATACCAACATTCAAAAAAAAATCAGTTTAAAAAATTATATAGAATTTTTTCTGTATCCGTTTGAAGTTTGTCACGTTCGACACCGTAAGTGTAAAATTCAATCGTTCGTCTGTCCGTCCGTCCGTCCGTTGTAATCACACTACAGTCTACAATAATTGAGCTAGATGATTGCAATTTGGTATAAATAGTTCTTGTAGCTACAGGTAACTTGGGATTGAAAATTTACACTATCGGTCCATTTTTGTATATAACCCCCATATAGAGCATCTCCCCGATTTGACTTCTTAACTCCATAGAGACCACAAATGTCAACTGATCGGGCTGAAAATTGGTAACTGGTGTTTATTTATACCCGGAATCCTTCACACGAACAACGGTAGTCGTAGGACCATGTTTTTATACAGCCCTTATGTAAAGGTTCCTTTAGATTTGTCTTCGTAACGCAATAAAAACCTTAAATTTCAACGAAATGGGCTGAAATTTGGTATAATAAGTTTACTTGTACCCAAAACCATTCATATGCGATCCATGGTGGAGGGTATATACGATTCGACATGACCGAACTTAATCCGTCTTTGCTTGGTTTATTTAAAAATAGTCATGGAAAAAATGTCACGTTCCACAAGTCACGTTCGAACCAACTTAAAAATTAAATTAATAAAAAACTACCCCAAGATATTTCTATCAAACAAAGAAGATTAATTATTTTTTAACATTTTAAAAATTTCATCTTTAACATATTCTTTTTTATTTTGCTGAATCTCATGTTTTTAAAGTTGTTCACGAAAATTACTTCTTTTTTTGTCGCGTTCGAACCGCTCCTTTTTTGTCCTTATTTTCTAATGACTATTTAGCCTGAAAACGAGTAAAACACCAGTGATAGTACTATTAACGAACTATAAGATTACGCAAAAGATGAATCTAATTATTTGGACCTTTTTATCACTTTGAATG
The DNA here is from genome assembly GCA_963930755.1 of Eudasyphora cyanicolor. NCBI lineage: Eukaryota > Metazoa > Arthropoda > Insecta > Diptera > Muscidae > Eudasyphora > Eudasyphora cyanicolor. The sequence goes on from OZ005735.1 coordinate 161,859,043, forward strand.
TGTACAACGGTCACGTTCAACACCGTGGAATTGCCCAAATGATGAATTGGAATAAATAGAAATTAAGTTAATTCTTTAAAACAAATGTTATTGCTTCTTATGCAGTTTTAAATTAAAAGGTATAACACGGAATCAATGGAAAAATTGGCAACGTTTTGAAAATCTTTTTTAAATAAAATATATTTGAAGAAATTCCTAAACAATGTGTTGTTGTTATTTATTGTTGGTCTGTGCTTTTGTTATTCAGTCAGAATTTATTTGGTTTGAGACCATATGTTCCATTTACTTTCTGTCTATTCCAAGAAAGTAATAGAAACAAATACAAAAATTGGTAGAGAGTGTTAATTGCTTGGTAGAATTGACTGCAGTTTCGATAGACACCACTCTATCATCTTCAGAATTCAGTAGCAATAGTGTATGTATATTTCAGCTGATTTAAGTTAAATACATACACTATTGCTACTGAATTCTGAAGATGATAGAGTGGTGTCTATCGAAACTGCAGTCAATTCTACCAAGCAATTAAAACTCTCTACCAATTTTTGTATTTGTTTCTATTACTTTCTTGGAATAGACAGAAAGTAAATGGAACATATGGTCTCAAACCAAATAAATTCTGACTGAATTCCTAAACAATAATTTTATTTGTATATAAACACATATTTTATTTGAGAAAATTAGTGTGCAAATATATTTTATTGTAATATATTAGTATATGCGTTCCAAATAAATTATATTGATACTCAAATAAATTTTTTTTGCTCAAAAATACGAGGGTTGATATATGCAACACTATGCAACACTAAGTGTTGCCTGGCGCCATCTGACACTTCCATTAGAAAGTTTGACATTTTTTAGCATAAACGTACTCAGAACGTTTTGACGTACGACCATCATTTGTGTTGTTTACAGTGACTTGAAAAATCAATTTGGCAAAAAAATGGAATTAACTCGTGAACATATTCGTGCGATAATTTTTCATAACTTTCGACGTGGATTATCACGACAAGAGTGCATCGATGAACTTAAATCTTTGTATGGCGATGAAGCACCATCCTATAGCACTGTGAAAAACTGGTTTAATGAATTCAATCGTGGCCGACACTCGTTCAAAGTCGAAGGTCGTGAAGGTCGTCCAAAAACGGCCGTTGTGGCACAGAAAATTGATGCCGTGCGTGAACTGATAATGCAAGATCGTCATGTGACATACCGTGAGATAGAAGCATCATTGAGCATTTCTTCCACCGGCATACATTCGATATTGCATGAACACCTGGCCGTAAAAAAGGTTTGTTCTCGTTGGATCCCGCACAATTTGACAATCGCTAAAAAAAGGCTCGTGTCGATTGGTGCAAAGAAATTTTGAAAAAATACGATCGCGGTGCTTCAAAAGACGTTTATAAGATCGTCATAGGTGAGAAATTTTGGATCTATGCGTATGAGCCCGAAACACGAGCCAAATCCAACGAAAGTTGTTCGTGGAAGAAGCACTTCGAAGCAAATGGTCGCCTGTTTCTTCGGCAAAACTGGTCATGTGGCGACTGTTCCGTTTGAGCAACGTAGGACTGTGATTTCTGAGTGGTACACCACAATTTGGTTGCCTGAAGTCTTCGGAGAAATTCGAAAAACGAACAAGAGAAGACGAATCATTGTGCACCATGACAATGGGAGCTCTCACACATCGGCTCAAACCAGCGCATTTTTGACCGGCCAAAACGTCGAATTGATGGGGCATCCGCCGTACAGGTCTTGGCACCCAATACTTCTTTTTATTCCCGCACATCAAGAAAAAATGCGTGGTCAACGATTTTCGTGTCTCAATCGGAGTGGAAAAAGTGCTTCGACAATTGGATTGAGCATATAAATCATGCTGGAGAATACTTTAAAACACAATAAAACCATTTGTGATGATAAATATTCGCATTTTCATTATTAGGTCAGAAATAAATAAAATATTTAAAAATTTGTGTTCCAAATATATTTCCTTTCGATTGAAACACATCCAAAAAGGCGATTTTGCCCGTGGACAAACATTCTTATTATAATTCTGATCGTTATTGGCTCGAAATCATTGCCGAAATCTTAAAATCAAAGACAAATTCTTTAATTTTCAGACCGCTTTTTTCTTAGTGTATGCAAAGTAGTTATATAGTTAATCTGCAATTTCACTATTATTTATAAATTTCCCGTGAATATTTAAAATTTGACACTGAAATTATTTTGAATTTCGTGTGGTGCACCCATGACTGGGAATGGACGAATTCAGAACAATAGTTTTTCTTTGACTTTTGGAAGAAATATCGCTGATAAAATATCCTAAAATCCCACAGTAAATTGAACCATTGAAAACCTATTCCGTTCTACTGTTCTCACATAACTTGTGTCCATTCATTTGAAATTCCTGCTGCCATGTTCGTTTCAAATACAACATCGACAGAAAACAACCGCAACGTCATCTCTAGCAAAGGAAGCCAGATTCGGAGCGCAGGGAGCGGGGCCAGACTCGAAAAGCAGTTTGTTTTCTGGGCTGTTTTGTATGATAAACACGGGTTGGCGATTGATCGCCAAACAAATTTTCATGAATGAAAACAAAACACATTTCTTAGCAGACAAGACATGCCAAACGGAGTGAAGTGGGGGCAGCAGCAACAGTTGCGGCCATCAACTGGAACTCCTCTGCACCAACAACGGCAACATCAACTTCTGATTCGTACATTAAACATCCTGGACACAGGAAGTTTAATGAAGGTGGATTGATTTGGATTTGAGACTTTAGCTGCGGCTACTCCTTTTGTCAGCCTAGCAGTGGCGATAGTGGTGGCGTTGGTAGATAGATGATGGTGGTGTTGGTGCTGTAGCAGTTGTGGCATTTGATACCATTTCATTAAATTTATAACACAAAAAACAATGGCTCTGCATACCAATCATGCAGCGGAGGCACCACCGCACCATTTGCTGCTAGGAAGCAAAATCATTGCTCTCGTTGCATTACTTATATTGGAACAGTTTCCTTTTTATCAGGTTTCTGGTAATGCCTTCTTTTGTGTGGGTATGAATATCTGCCATAGGGCTGACGAAATAAGATCAAATGTGGGATTTGGATTGTTGAATTGATTGGAAATGCTCATATTTAATTTGAAATAAAGCTAAGAAACGTATACTATAGTATAAACGAGTTTTTGACCCTGTTCGAAACCTGTACAGAAGTATATTTACTTCTGTACAGCGTTCGAACTAGACGCCTCGCAATAGGACATGTCGAATATATAATTTTTTTTAAATTAATATACTATTTCCTCAAACAATTGCCCTATGTCAAATTTAGGACAAATATTTTTGAATCTACCCAAAAAAAAAGAAATTCCAAAAAAGTAGTGCAGATAAAATTATTGCGGTCGAATATATTTCTCCTCCGATGAATTTAACATGGTCTTCTTGCACCATTCCAATATGTTTTGGAACTTTCTACTTTTCGTCACCAAAGCGTCTACAAACATAGTTTCTCACGATGTTCTGCCTCCCTAGGTGCCGTTCATTAAGATAGACGCCCGTCAGGTCTGATACGATAAGTGAGACATCATGTCTCGATGCAGACAGACTCGATGCAGGTCATTGGTGCTTTTCAAGTTTGAGCAGAATCGCATCTGCTTGGAATGTACACTGCGATCCTGAAGTACTTCTATTTTTTCGCAAGGAATATTTTTCTCAAAGACACCAACCAAAAATTACGTCGATTTGTATGAGGTTTGACATATGATAAGATTGGATTGCAATTTTTTAGTGGAAAGGGGGTGAGAAGCGTGGTTGACTGTTTTGAGAGAAATAATTCTCCAAGGGTTCCCTTTATTTCGTTCTTTGGACTGAAGCGTGTATTCCGAAGTCTTCAACTTCAAAGTCACCTCAGAGATAACTAACCTCTCTGATTTCCTTTCAATCCTTGTGGTCGAAAATCGTGAAAACAAAAGCTAATCTAGAAAAATGGCTAGCACCATTCTGTTAAATGTTTGGACCATTTTACATAATTTTTCAAAGTAAATTTTTGGTCTCACCGTGAGTTGAACCTTGGTCTCCTAGCGCAGCAACAGCATAACATCATATGTTAATGCGCACGATCACAAACGAGCACATTAGCTTATGAGTAATTTTTAGCTAAACTGTGAAAAATTGTATCTTATTCACTGCTTTGGATGCGCCTTTTATCTAGAAATAATTTTTCATAAATTATTAATATAAAGGGTGGTTAAATTGTAAGGGCCGATGTTGAATGTGAACCACACCTAAACGTAAAGTTTTTTTCTGCATTTCATTTGAAATTTCTCAATTTCAGACTAACTCAATTTGAACCATGGAAAGATACGCAATCGAGCAACGCGTTAAAGATTTTTAAGCCTTTAAACTGACATACTCTCTCGGCTAAAGACCAACCTGCTTCTATACAGTGATAGAATGCAAGTATTTTACATGGCAAAATATATTGCAAGTATTTCATTGCGTGCCCACAGACTATATCATGATTTCTGGGGCGTGACCCCCGTCATCGGTAGTCTACATGGCCGGCTTTTCAAAAAAGCCTTTGATTGATGATTCGATAACCAAACTCTCAAAGCCTATCACGGGGCGACTCACACGAGCAAATGAGAATTGCACCCAAAGACTCACTTTTCGGCTATCGATCAAACAATCAAACACAATGAAATACTAGCACTTTGCCATGTGAGTCGCCCCGTGATAGGCTTTGAGAGTTTCGCTTTGGGCTGGCGATGTCATCGGGCCATACTTCATCCAAAAGGGGCCGGTCAGGCAGATACTGTGAATTGTGTTCGCTATCGTGAGATGATAACGAACATTTTATGGCCCGAATTGGATGTGGAAAATATGTGGTTTCAACAGGACGGTGCCATTTGTCACACAGCTAACGAACCAATGGCTCTATTGCGTAACAAATTCAATGGCCGTGTTATCTCACGTCGTGGCGATGTCAATTGGCCGCCAAGACCCAGCAAAGACGGAATTGACCATTGGCTGAGTATCATTTATCGTTCTTTTACAGTCTAACACAGTTCTGAATTTGACAATTTCCGATAGTATTGCTTTAACCGCCATTTGGCTATCTGTGAAGATGTTGGCATATTAAGGCTTTGTGGTATTACTGAGCCAGTTCACACACTCCGTGATTGCTCGAACAGCTGCTGGAAATATCGTGTTATGGTCATGGAGGCGGAAGTGAAGTTCGACTTCTTGTTCATCAACAAAAAGTTCCAGACCCGTCCTTCCTGCTAGCTTGGACCCATCCGTGTAGCAGCTGGTTCCCACTGGCACATGGGCCAGTGTTCCGCTTTCCCAGGAGCATCTGTCTGGCACAAACCAATCACAGGTAGCTGTAAGCCGCACTTCAGGAATGCGTTCGCAGATTTCTGGTGTTTGAATGTGACCAACTAGAGATTCTAAAATCTTCTGATGATACGACTTGTGGTCTCGATTTGTTCATTCACCCATCACTTGCAGACGTCTTGCTGTGAGGGCTGCCTCATACTTTATACGGATGTCTATTGGTCATTGGAATGTCACTTCGCATGGCAACCATTGAGGTTGATTTTGAACTGCTCAGCTATCTCCTCATGAGATCTTGAGCAGTTGAGGGCTGTACTTGTATACAGGGATGACTGTTGGAGAATATACATATTTAATTTGAACATTGTCCGAATATTATATAGCAGGCATTATGTTACCTCTAGGATTAGGTTAAGGCTAAGAGTGGCAGCATTTATGGCAATATACACTACCAAAGGTACGTAAGGAAACATGTACGATTTTCCTAACCCTTCCCGTCGAACCAATTTGATTGCGTTAAAGTGCTCATGAGTTGGCGGATTTTAACATCAGCTAAGTTTGCTAATTCCCCAGAGAAATGAGATCCTAATGTAACCTACTGCCTTCCCTGACGAAACGGACACAAACACTGGAAGTGTTCTATTGATTCCACCTCTTCTGCAAAAGACATTTCTCGAAAATTTCAAACCGTCACGACTGGAGAATGCAGAAGGTAGTGCCTAGTACATCGGGTTCGTCTGCTTTATAGTTGCCTGGCAGCCTTGTCAGGTGCATTTTGAACTGAGAGATCTTGAATTCAGAATCCAGGTTTGTGATTTATTCCAAACTTTGGCAAAATAGAATAGAATTACATAGGCATTCTGATACCTCTAGGTTTAGGTTAGGATTGACAGCTATACGAGTACAGCTATACTATGTCATGGACATAGCTTTCAAAAGCTCAATGTTGGCGGAAGTTTGTTCAAAATACAGCCTAAATTAGCTAAAATTAAAGCAGCTTCTGTAAAGTAATTACGCAATATATCTGCGTCTAATAAGGCAGCGTAACAGACACGGTAAGTGGGACATCTGGTTTCGATAACGACAGTAGGTCGTTGGACCGTTTGCAGTTTAAGCAGAGTCACATACGCCTGGAATCTATCTCTTAGAAAGATCTTACTGGTCGCTAGATTCTATGTGGACATGACTTCCCCTGGTGCATACATAAAGGCGGTTAGTAGTTTGGAAAAAAATACTTTCGTGAAAACAAACTTCTAAAACATTTTTTTTACATATTTCAAAAAATTACTTTCGTGAAAAGTGGCAACCTTCTAATACATATGTTTTAAGCTTCAAGGCGCCACGTTGTTAAGTTTGTTTTAATCTCTAAAAAGTAAACGATATCAGTGAATTTGTAAACATGGAAAACATTGGTTACCGATATGTAATACATACAGTACTTTAATTTGAAAGGTCTCAGTCCAAACAAAATTATAACCGATCTAGATTGCACTTTGGGGGAGTCTGATCCTTCGTTTACCACTATAAAATATTGGGTATTGGGTAACGGGATCGTAGGAGCTGCCAAGACTAACACCGTAGTGGTCGACCAATAGAGGTGTCCGCGCCAGAAATTGCTAAAAAAAAATCCTCAAAATGTTATTGGATGACTGTCGGCTGAAGGTTCATGAGCTAGCTGTAGTCATTGGCATTTCAAAAAGTGTGAAAGCTGTGCGCAAGATGGGTGCCGCGTTTGCTCACAATCAAGATTACGAACCAGTTCATACATCCCATATTGCGATGGCCAAAATCAATGAATTAAAGTTCTAATTGCTTCAGCACGCACCTTGTTCGCCAAATTTAGCTCCCACGCAATATATTTTGTCCCAAACTTGAAAAAATGGCTCGGCGGCAAAATATTTGCCAGCAATGAACTAGAAAAAGTGTATTGAGCTAAAAGGAGATTATGTTGAGAAATAAAGAACAATTTTCCCAAATTTTTTGTGCTTGATGTGTTAGGTTCCTTAGGCTCGGAACCCAAATCAGGTAAATATAGTACTTTAAGGCATATCGATAAGAGAATTGCGACAGTCGAGAAAAGTGTTTGAATTCAGAAAGATGGCTCCAGGTACTTTATAGCAGCCGAACTATCAGAGTAAATATTGATACCGACTTAAGTCGGAATATTATTTCTCAGCCATTCTGAGAGTCATTCATTCATTCTCCTAGGTGCAGGGGTGCGACTAGATCTACAAAGAATAAAAGTGAGATATGTACTTCTTGTCAAAAATTGGTTTAGTCATAGTGTAACCAACAATACCTGCAAGATCTGGCATTGTGCCTATAAGCCATTTCCTGACTCATGTAGCTTAACATTTTGTGTCTTAGTCAGTATCGTTCTCAAAGTACTAGCATCGCGCAGAATGTGGTTTTCTTCGGAGCCATACACTAGACGACATTACTGGTACTCGTACAGCGTTATCGGTATAACCAGTGATATATACAACCAATACACTATACGGGGGTTCAGAACCCTCAGTATTCGGTCACATTCGTTTAAAATACAATTATAATAAAATATCTAGGAAGTTTTCACTTTCATAGAAGGGAACTTCAACAACCTCAAGGGCATAGTTACAAAAGTTGGTACTTAATATCTCCTGCTGAAAAATATCTAGTTCTGTCTTGATCCGGCGCACGCCACACCATTTTCAGAAGTCCATCTTGGGTTTGTATGAGGGTCTTGTAATATGATCGATAGAGATCTAAGAGTACTCGCAAACTTCCCGCTTCCAGCTTAGTAACCAGTACAGTGATCAGGCAGCATACAGTTATATATGGCTCTAAATCCTTCGAGTAAACCCCGAGTTTGAAAATATCTGCATGGAAGTCCACACATCTCTTAGCGCCCAAAATGCATTCTTTTAATACCTCCTTGTATGTTATAAGTTTGTGATATGTATTTTTTGTCAATAATTTCTTCGGATAAAGAGTAGTCAGTGATGTCTGCAATTTCAGGCACCCTGTAAAGGACTATTGTCATAGTTTCTTACACTTACTGCCCTGGCTGAGGAATACTGTTTACCTAAACTATACAGAAGCAGAACATTTACCTTAAGTAACTTCCTAAATACACTATCCACTATTCTGGTGTAATGTGGTCATAAACACCAAAAATATTAAAAAAAAAAAAAACCATAACATTTCTTGTGATTCAAACTAGGATACTTTTTTAAAAAATTTCTTTAAAATTTCAATTTTTTTGGAAGGTGCCTTTAACATTGGCACCATCTTATTAAAGTATATGCTCGATAATGCCGGAATAGGCGTCCAATTTAAAGAAAATTATGAGGACTATAAATATTGGTAATGACACTTCCATGTGGAAACAGAAGTTTAGTAACTGTCGTTAAAACAATTATAAACATTGTTTTTTTTTGTAAATCGTTTTTTGCTGGAACGACAAAAACCATAAAAAATAGAAAAAAACGCCAAAAAATCGTTTGTTCCATATTTTGAAAGCGAGCTTCCTAACGGAGAAAAGATTGCCTCTTTGAAAATAAATCTATGGATACATGTAGAAATTATAACTCTTTTGGTAGAAATAAGAAAATTTCAACATAATTCATTTTTTATACACCCAAATTGATTATAGCATAACTTATATACTACTACCAGAATCTTTCAGAATTCCACACATAGTACGTATTAGTTTATTAATCGCTATCATCTTTAGAAAAATTAGCGAAGTTGCCGCGCCCCCTTTGGTACCTTCCATGCAAATAAACCATTTTGCACAAAAAGTTAACGGCTTATAACGTTGATTCCAGTCTATAGAAATACTTGAAATGTTGTGAAGTGTAATGCTTTTATAGTACCTACAGTCCCGTGGAAAATGCGCGTTATTTTCGCGACCCTTTTGGTACCACCCATACAAATGTACCATTTTGCACAAAAGTTAACGGCTAATAACTTTGATTCCAGTCCATACAAATACTTAAAATTTTGTACAGTGTAATGTTTTTGCAGTACCTCCCAAACAAAATTGCCAAAATAAAAAATATGCAAAATAATTTTTTTGAATTTCCATATTTTCCCAATATGGGTCATAATTAATACATACCCAGCAAAATTTTCCATTACCAAATAACCTCACGGGTAAGCTAAATTCAAAACTACTAACTGCTTATAATTTGGCCTCTCTTCGAATTATTTTTACATGTACAGGTCATTGGAGGAAAGTGCTTCCGCTCAAGCATACAAGCAGCTGAAAAATAACCACTTACCCCCACGCTTACAATTATTCAAAAGTAAGTGTGGACACAATAAATAATTTTACGAGAGTCTTTGTGTGGTAGTGGACATTTTCGAGTTGCTATTGCTTGTTCACCACTATCAGTGGTGGAATGTGGTGAGAAAGTAGAAGATCGTAACATTGGGTAGAGAGCGTATAATTGTAGAAAGTACTTATAGATTGTTGTCGTCATATGACGAAAAATTTCATTTGCCGGGAGGTGGAATTGAACTCGCGACCTTATGGTTTCGTAGATTAGCATCACAACCACTGGCCTACCTCGCGATTCGTAGACAAATCGCTTAATAATCAAGTACAAAAATATATGCCATCAAAATCTTGGTAAGTAAATGTCGATACCACATGCATTACCAGGTAATGATATCTCATTATCGCCAGCATAACTTTCGGTAAATAAATAACAACTAACTAAATAATGACACAAATAAGTTATTATTAGTAATCTAATTTAGAGAATCTAATTTAAATTTAAAAACTTTTCTTTAAGTGATTTAACTGAATGCAAACTACAACGTATATACGTAATCATTTAGGAAAATTTATTTATTTTTGTCATTATTTTGTTAGTCGTTATTTATTTACCGAAAGTAATGCTGGCGATAATGAGATATTATTACTTGGTAATGCGAGTGGTAATGACATGCACTTACCAACATTTTTCTGGGTATATCCATAGATTTTTTCAAATAGGCACTGTTTTCTTCGTTAGGGTGAGAGTTTTCAAGAAATGAAACAGACAAATTGGCAATTTTTTCTATTTTTTATGGTTTTTTTCGTGCCAGCAAAAAAACTATGTTTTTGAAAAAAAATCGATATTTTTGTACTTATTTTAACGACAGTTAGTGAACCTCAGTTTCTACATGAAAGTGATGTTTTCAGCATTTTTAGCCCTCATAATTTAAATGGCAACTCGGCTTTATCGAGATTTTACATCAACAAATTTGGTTTAAATACTAAAGGTATCATCCATAAAGATTGGAATTCTAGAAAAAAATGCCTACCGTAAAAAAAATTAGTTTTGGTTTCATAAAATAGTATGCTTCAATCTATACAAAAACAAGTAAGAAAGTTCAGTCGGGTAAACCTACTAATTAATCCCCTCACCTTGAGTCTCAAAAAATATTAGTAAATTTATTTATTTTTTTGTTTTATTTAAATTATTATCAATTTAAATTGAATTTAATAACTTTAAAGTATGTACTGGTATTAAAGTTAAAAGCTGTTAACTTTTGGTGTAAAATGGTCCATTTGTGTGGCAGGTAGCAAAAGGGGCGTGCCAATTACGGCCACTTTTCTCTAGACTCTATGTACTATAAAGCATTGCATTTTACGAAATTTCAAGTATTTGTACCTACCTCTCTAAGGCGAGGGGATAAAAAGGTGATAGGTCCCGGACACATTTTTTTTTGTTGCATGTTGATATAGGTTCGTATTTATGCCCTGTCAGTTTTTAGCTTACAAACCTGCTGCTAATGGTACGTGGTTTTTATTGGAATACATTGAAAAAAATAGTTTAAGAGGCCACCTATTTGAATGCAGCAATTTTATAAATATCGTTGGAATTCTTAGCAGTTCAGATGAAACTATGAAGATTCCCTTTATGAACTCCATGATTTGAGTTGCTTATGTCCTGTCATCCCTAGTCTACATATGTATATGTACGCGAGTGTGTACTATAACAAATGCTCAAAAGTGCATGTTTCTTGTTTTTCAGCTCCTTGCTCCTACATAATCCAGCTTCTTCAAGTGCAAAAAACCACAACAACGACGACAACAACAAACCGCCAAGTGCAACAGCGAAATGTTACTCATGCATTATTTATGCATGTGTTTGTTGTTTGTATTTACTCTATGTATGAACAGCAAAAAAACTGGCAACACTGGCAACAGAGCGCGCTTAGCCGTCCTCAGTCCACAGTTCATGCGCAACATTCAACCATTGAGAATTATTCAACATTAGCCTCGACAACAAAAGCAGCAGCAGCAGCAGCTACAACAACGACAACATATGACTGCGACCCATTCACCGTCGCCTTTCATTCATTCATTTATTCCTGACTGCACACAGTCATACTGACAACCATTTCATCCATCCATCCAGCCAGCCATTCATTCATTGATTGCAATCGTTCATTGAGTTATTCAGAAGCTACGTCCCAAAGTTATCATGCCCCCGAACAAGCAGAATAACCAGAACAACAGTCAGCGCTGCCACCAGCCATCATATTCGTTCGTCCCGATTGAATGAAATCTAAAAATGATTCTGTGTCTGGACAGTGACCGTCTGCAACAATGGCCGTAAAAACAGGTAACAATCAATTCACTATTCAAAAATACTATCGGTGAAGTAATAGTTTTTAAGTTTTCAGAATTGTTATAATTTTGATTATGAAATGTTTTCGTATTGTGGCAACCCAATGCTACCAATAACACTATAGAACAAAAAAAAATTTTGTTGCCTAGACCTAAAAACTTTTTTTGTGTAGATTGAGGCAAACTTTTTTTTAAATATTTTTATGAAAGATACCATTAGTAGAGTGCCTCAAAAAAAAGTTGTAAATGTACCCCCCCTAAAAAAAATTTATGTTTTAGAGTGGTGCTCAAAATATTTTGGTTCTAGCTGTTTCAATTTGTGAGCTGCACCAGTTGCAAAACAGCTGCAAAAACAGTATTTTTAGTCAGTAACATGTCCGATATTATACTTATGTATATAATAATAAACCTCCAAATATATGGAAAAACGACATCGCTTGGATTATGCATTTAAAATGTTTGATATTTGTTTGATATTTGATTTTATACTAGTTTTCATATGATTTTCATGAAATTTTAAATATCTCGCATGTTTTTCATCGTAATTTCTTTTTAACCCATTCTGAATATAAATAAAGGGGTTTTCAACAGGGACGCTACAAAAGTAGACCGACAGGGACAGCAAACGACGCCATATTTTTTGCCGCTTTTATGACATTTCTCTTCAGTAAGGTTTGCCATTTCATGATGGAAAGATATACGAGCCAACAACGAGTCGAAATTATTAAAATTATCAAAAAAAAATTTTGTTGCCTAGACCTAAAAACTTTTTTTGTGTAGATTGAGGCAAACTTTTTTTTAAATATTTTTATGAAAGATACCATTAGTAGAGTGCCTCAAAAAAAAGTTGTAAATGTACCCCCCCTAAAAAAAATTTATGTTTTAGAGTGGTGCTCAAAATATTTTGGTTCTAGCTGTTTCAATTTGTGAGCTGCACCAGTTGCAAAACAGCTGCAAAAACAGTATTTTTAGTCAGTAACATGTCCGATATTATACTTATGTATATAATAATAAACCTCCAAATATATGGAAAAACGACATCGCTTGGATTATGCATTTAAAATGTTTGATATTTGTTTGATATTTGATTTTATACTAGTTTTCATATGATTTTCATGAAATTTTAAATATCTCGCATGTTTTTCATCGTAATTTCTTTTTAACCCATTCTGAATATAAATAAAGGGGTTTTCAACAGGGACGCTACAAAAGTAGACCGACAGGGACAGCAAACGACGCCATATTTTTTGCCGCTTTTATGACATTTCTCTTCAGTAAGGTTTGCCATTTCATGATGGAAAGATATACGAGCCAACAACGAGTCGAAATTATTAAAATTTACTACCGAAATTCGGAGTCATTGGCCTCAACGTTAAGAGCGCGAAAAATCGAAAAATCATCTTCAGCGATGAGACTCATTTCTGGCTGAATGGCTTCGTTAATAAACAAAATATGCATTATTGGTCACACAGCAATCCACACGTACTCCATGAGTCATCATTGCATCCCGAAAAAATTACGGTTTAGTGCGGTTTATGGGCCGGCGGCGTCATTGGGCCGTACTTCTTCCGTGATGATCAAGACCGGCACGTTACTGTGAATGGGAATCGCTACCGTTCAATGATAACCGAATATTTTTGGCCCCAATTGGATGATATGGACTTGTAGGACATGTGGTTTGGAGAACGTGTTATCTCACGAAATGGTCCAGTCAATTGGCCGCCTCGGTCGTGCGATTTGACGCCGTTAGACTATTTCCTGTGGGGCTGCGTCAAGTCTATGGTCTATGCCAACAAGCCAGCGACGATTGATGAACTTCGTACGAATATCCAACGTGAAATTGCAGCAGTATCGGCCGATTTATGCTTGAAAACCGTCGAAAATTGGGTTCAGCGTCTGGACTTCTGCAAGCTTGCCCGTGGTGGCCATGCAAAAGAAATCGAGTTCCATACATAATGGCATCGAACGTACTTTAACAGGAATAAAGAATTTCATTGATATCCAAAACCGTTTTTGTTTTATTTAAAAAAACTTTTGTAGCGCTCTTATTGACGGACCCGATATTAACTTTACGTGTCTGGTCCATAATTTATTAAATTTAGCGATTTTTAGATAAAATACATATGTTTGCTAATTTCATGGTCACAAATTTATGTATTTATCAACTAAATAAAAATGGGGGTAAAACATATTACATGGAGTAAAATTACTTTATAGATAAGAAATCTTTTCGGAAATTCATTTTAGGATATTCCTGACGTGACACAATTTTGCTGATTAGACTATGCTACAAAAATGTTGTCCAAGGGATGTGATTAACAGTTTCTGGTGTAATTTGGAGTCACAAACACAAAAAAAATATTGAACAAAATTTTATGGTAATTTTTTTTAATTTTTTTTTTAATTCCATCTTTAATGGAAAGTTCATTTAGTATTTGGACCATAACATCAAGTATAAGCCTGATTGAGCCGTGTTATGCCTTAAATTAAAGGGAATTATGAGGGCTACACATGCTGTAAATATCGCTTTCATGTTTAATTTTTGTTTTAGTAACAGTCGTAAAAAATATGAGAAAAAAATATTTTTTTTAAAAAAACTTTTTTCCTGGTTGAATTCGCCATATGTGAGAGAGTCTTATAATAGACATTGCACTTGCATTTTATTTTATGAGGATTGATGTGCATTATAAAATTATGGAGAGAACGAGGTGTTATGGCAGTTCGTATCCCTCCATTAAACATTATATGCAATGTGAGAGCTATATTGGATGAGATCCGCTCAGGTAGAGGGACATTGAATAATATTTGTGGTTTTTATACCCTACACCACACTGTGGTACAGGGTATTATAAGTTTGTTTCATGGCAGATGTTTGCAACAACTGAAAATACTATAGCTAGACCCACCACCCTTAAAGTATACCGATCAACTCAGAATCACTAGCTGAGTCGATGTCTGTCCGTCCGTCCGTCCGTCCGTCTGTCCACGTAAAGTTGTTCGTCGACTACAGGTCGCAATTTCACTCCCATCGTTCTGAAATTTTGCAGTTTACAGTATTTCGCGGCTGTTAAGATCGCTATTGAATTTGGTTGAAATCGGTTCAGATTTAGATATAGCTCCCATATATATCTTTCGTCCGATTTGGTCCTTTAGTCCTATAGAAGCTGTATTTTACATCCGATCGTTTTGAAATATAGAATGGTAGAGTTTCTTGATCCATGAACCAACATTGCCGAATTTGAAAAAAATCGGTTAAGATTTAGCTATAGCTCCCATATATATGTTTCGTCCGATTTTGCTCTTTAGTCCTGTAGAAGCTGTATTTTACATCCAATCATTTTGAAATTTAGAACGGTAGAGTTTCTTGACCCATGAACCAACATTACCGAATTTGAAGAAAATCGGTTAAGATTTAGCTATAGCTCCCATATATATGTTTCGTCCGATTTGGCCCTTTAGTCATATAGAAGCTGTATTTTACATCCGATCGTTTTGAAATATAGAATGGTAGAGTTTCTTGATCCATGAACCAACACTGCCGAATTTGAAGAAGATCCGATCTACATCCGATCGTTTTGAAATATAGAATGGTAGAGTTTCTTGATCCATGAACCAACACTGCCGAATTTGAAGAAAATCGGTTAAGATTTAGCTATAGCTCCCATATATATGTTTCCTCCGATTTTGCTCTTTAGTCCTGTAGAAGCTGTATTTTACATCCAATCATTTTGAAATTTACAATGGTAGAGTTTCTTGATCCATGAACCAACACTACCGAATTTGAAGAAAATCGGTTAAGATTTAGCTATAGCTCCCATATATATGTTTCGTCCGATTTTGCTCTTTAGTCCTGGAGAAGCTGTATTTTACATCCAATCATTTTGAAATTTAGAATGGTAGAGTTTCATGATTCATGAACCAACATTGCCGAATTTGAAGAAAATCGGTAAAGATTTAGCTATAGCTCCCATATATATGTTTTATCCGATTTGGCTCTTTAGATCCAATCGTTTTTTTACCCTACACCACACTGGGGTACAGGGTATTATTTAAGTATAAAATATCCCAAAAGTAAATTTATGTAAACAATTTATACATGAATTACAAAATTTATATATCAGAGTTATTCAATATTACGAGAGTGGTGTAGGGTATTATATAGTCGGCACCGCCCGACTTTAGCCTTATTTATGAGGTTTATTTATGAGGTTTCCATTCAGTTACGCCTTTTAGGAGCATGGACATCCCAGTCGTATATACAGGTAGTAAAATTATATGTACGCAATACAAAGTAGTACGCGGCAGTCTTGAACATATTGGGTTACTATGTTCAAAGCAAACTATATGTCAGCTACAGGTACTGCAACTTATGTACCTTAAACCCAGAATTTATGATAAATTAGTGTTATTCAGCGCCTTAAACAGATAAGTCGATTTTCTGAAAAATATTATAAAGTTATATTTCCAAGAATGAGTAAAAGGCAAAGAACTTTTCAATGTGTAAATGATCCCGACAATTTCTGCTACATCTGCGGAAAATATGTAATTAAAAAATCGACGTGCGTTTAGTAAAATAATAGAAGAAATATATGTGCAATATTTTGGTATACGAGTTAAAAATGTGAACGAACCGTGGACAACTAGCATTTTGTGTAACTCGTGTCATGTAAATCTTACTCGATGGAGTAGTGGAAGCATGCGGTAAGTACTTAACAATTAATGTAGTACAATGTTTTGTGGAATAAAACGTTTTAATTTTAATGCAATTTGGAATGCCAACGATTTGGAAACAACCATTCATTCACGGAACGGACTGCAATTTTTGTCTATGTAAACAGATAGGACTAGGAATGAGCATTCGCTACAATTACGCTGAAGTAACATCTGTCACTTTGCCAGTTACACATTCGGAAACAATACCAATTCCGAAGTGTCCAAGTATAGCTAACAGCCTAATTACGGAAACATCATCAAGTTCAACTGAGTACTCAACTCTGAGCAATTCAAGTTTAAGTCAGAACTCATCGATTTTAACTCAGTTTCAACTCATTGATCAAGTGAGAGATTTGGAACTGACCAAAGATAAGGCAGAACTACTTGAATCTCGGATAAAACAGTACAATAATTTGGCCCCAGATGTTAACATATTATATTACAGAGTCCGTGATATACCTTACAAACAATTTTATACAACTGTTGATAACATATGCTTTTGCACGGACATTCCCGGATTGTTCGAGGAACTTAATCAAACATACAATTCAAAGGAATGGCGGTTATTTTTTGGCAGCAGTAAAGAAAGTTTTAAAGCAGTACTTTTTCCCATTGCTCATGCAGAAATGGCCAACAAGAAAACAATACACACCTCTCGTCCAAAAAGAAAACAATATTTTGCCACCACTGCATATTAAGCTGGGGCTCTTTAAAAATTTTGTAAAAGCCTTAAGGAAAGATGGCAATTCACTGTCATATTTATAGAGTTTATTTAAAAGTCTTTCTTTTCAAAAAATCGAAGGCGTTTTTGATGGGCCTAAAATAAGGAAACTGATGAAAGATGTAAATTTCAAATCATATTTGACGTCGGATGAAATTGCAGCATGGAAGTCGTTTAAGCTTGTAGTTTCAAATTTCCTTGGATCCAATAAAAGCCCGCAATATGAAACAATGATTAATGATTTGTTAAAAAATTATGAAAAAATTGGTAAGAAATATATTTTTCTATATTAATGTATATAACACATAAAGTAACTTTCAATATACTTGACACAAATTCTCCTGGAGGGGAGTATTGTAGGTACAAAATAATGCACATATATGATATGTACTTTGTAATTAGTAAAGGGTGTCCCAAGAAGAGCGCAATTTTTTAATTTTAAATAAAACACAGATATTTAAGAAAAAATCGTGAAACTTTATTATATCGTAAAGTATACAGAATGAGGTTATGTATGGAACAATATATCGTGCAGATGGCCGCCGCGGCTTTGCTGGCATGCACGCGATCTTTTAATGAAATTTTCAATGACCGTTTTGCATGAATGCTGCGGTATTTCATTAATGCAGCGTCCAATTTCGTCTTTTAAGGCTTGAGTCGTCGTCGGCTTATTCGCGTAAACCATTGACTTCAAAAAACCCCAAAGAAAAAAATCTAATGGTGTTAAATCGCACGATCTAGGCGGCCAATTCTGATCTCCAAAACGCGAAATAACACGACCGGGAAATGACTGATGCAGCAATTGAATTGTTTCTCTGGCTGTATGACATGTGGCGCCGTCTTGTTGGAACCACATGCCCTCCACATTCATTTCTTCAATTCTAGGCAAGAAAAAACTGGTTATCATTTCACGATACCGATATTTCGGTGTCGAATTGAGGTGGATGGAGTTTGAGCGACATCATCACGTACAGCTGCGACATTTTCGGTCGATCGACCTGGTCGATGGCGCGTTGTTGTCTTTACATCACTAACAGACCCAGTTTCGGCAAATTTATCCATTAATCTCTTTACAGTTGACTCTTTTGGAGCATTATTGTGACCCCAAATTGATCGCAATTTGCGAACTGTAGCCGCAAAACTTTCACCATTTTGGTAAAACAATTTCACAATGAGAATGCGTTGTTCATTCGTGTAGCGCTCCATTTTTACTAACCTCG
Source organism: Eudasyphora cyanicolor (assembly GCA_963930755.1). Lineage (NCBI taxonomy): Eukaryota > Metazoa > Arthropoda > Insecta > Diptera > Muscidae > Eudasyphora > Eudasyphora cyanicolor. Next base: position 161,877,635 of record OZ005735.1, read on the forward strand.
TACCTTCTACTAACAAACAATAACAATTATTCAAATGTCAAACAATGACACTTCGAATGTTGCGAGATTTAAAAATTGCGTTCTTCTTGGGACACCCTTTAGTTCTAATTTAACATAGTTTGACATGGAATATTATATTTTTCCTTTTTAAAATATTTCAATGAGATTGTCATCCGATATAACATTTTGGTGAATAAACTTTAAACTTATCAATAAACCTTTCGTGTAGCTAAATTCTCCCCGTCCAGGAGAATTTATGTCAAGAAAATTTAAAGTGACTCGTTTTTTTGTTCTTTTGTATACTTTGTGAGTTTACATCAGTCTTATCTATAAAGCGGGCTTCAATCTATCGATTGAGATTGTTCGAATTGAACCATTTACATCTATTTTAAAAAAATGTCTATCCTTTGAATTTTTCCCCGAGAATCTTGGGGACGTAAGCGACGAACATGGCGGAAGGTTTCACCATGAAATGAAGTCCATCTAGCGGCGTTTCCAAGGGCACTGGGATGAAAGAATGATGGGAGATTATATTTGGTTCCTCATTAGAGAAACCGATTCCGAAATCTACAAACGTCAACAAAGAACTCACAATTACTTCTAATGAAACTTGTGCATGTAAATAAACTCAAATATATGTACATAACATAAGTAAAAGTAACAAATAAAATCGCGAGTTAAACAGAAATTAAAAACAAGTAAGAAAGTTCAGTCGGGTAAACCGACTTATAAATCCCCTCACCTTGAGTCCCAAAAAAATGTTAGAAAATTTATTTATTTTTTTGTTTTAATTAAATATTAATACATATAAATTGCATTTAATAACTTTAAATTATGTACTGGTATTAAAGTTAAAAGCTTTTAACTTTTGGTACAAAAGGTCCATTTGTGTGGGAGGTACCAAAGGGGGCGTGCCAATGACGCTCATTTTTCTCGGGACTCTAAGTACTATAAAAGCATTACAGTGTGCAAAATTTCAAGTATTTGTATGCACTGTTATTCAATTTATATGCTGGTAACTTTTGGTACAAAATTGTCCATTTGTGTGGGAGGTACCAAAAGGGGCGTGGCAATAATGCCCATTTTTCACTGTATTGTAGGATCTATTAAACCAGTACACTGTACAAAACTTCAAGTCTTTGTATGCACTGGCAATAAAATTATAAGCTACTAACTTTTGTTCAAAATTGTCCAATTGTGTGCGAGATACCGAAAGCGGCGTGTCAATAACGCCAATTTTTCTCTGGATTCTTGGTACTGTAAAAGCATTACACTGTACAAAATTTCAATTATTTATATGCACTGGTATTAAAGTTATAAACTGTTATATTTTGGTCTAAAATGGTCCATTTGTGTGAGAGGTACCAAAAGTGCGTGGCAATTACGGCCATTTTTCTGTAGACTCTAGGTACTATAAAAGTATTGTACTGTACGAAATTTCAAGTATATGTATGCAAAGGTATTAAAGTTAAAAGCTTTTAACTTTTGGTACAAATGGTCCATTTGTGTGGGAGGTACCAAAGGGGGCGTGCCAATAACGCTCATCTCTGGACTCTAAGTACTACAATAACCCATTTTTCTCGAGGTAATAGTGACTAATAAACTAATACTGTGTGTATAATTTCAAAGGATTCGAATAAGTAGTATAGAAGTTATTAAATAATCAATATTTTACTAAATATTAACCCTTTGTGTGGGAGGTACCAGAAGGAGTGGACCAATATGACCCATCTTCGAAATTAGCCGGAGATAGAAAAAATATTACCGTATACCAAATTTAAAGTCAATCGGTTACTCCTTTTGAGAGTTATTGTGCGCACCAGCCAGCAGACAGACAGATGCACGGACCGACATCGCTCATTCGACTTAAAATAACCCAAAACGTATATCCGTCGAACATACTTAGGGTCTAAGGGCACTCCTTCGATGTGTTACACTTATGGCTCGTAGCAAATGATATACTCGTATACCCTCCTCTCTAAGGTGAGGGGATAAAAAAAGATTTTTTGAAATACTCTTACCCACAGATTTTTTTCAAATAGGCATTATTTTCTTCGCTAGGATGTAAACTTTTAAAAAATAAAATATTTTTTTCGATTTGTTTTCTATTTTTTATGTTTTTTTTCGTCCCAGGAATTTTTTTTTTTGAAAAAAATTAGCCTTTTCCAATTTGTTTAATGGCTTTTAGTAGTTGCACTAATTATAGTGCAACTACTAAGGGTACCATCGACGATAATAGTGTTTTTAATAAACATTTAAAAAAATGTATCCATAAAAAATTGTTGGTTTTATTTTTATATAAAAGCATGCCGCAATTTATACAAAAAAATAGTTTTTAGGTCTGAGACACAAAAAAATTTTTTTTTTGGCTGCTTAGCAGGTTTGGCTCACTATTCGTACACTACCTTCGGTGTTTTGAGGAAGGAAATTATGTACTTGTTTATTAATTCGCGTGGAACAAACAACATTTTAAGGTCTTCTTTTTGAGGCTAATGAAGCAACTATTTTTGAAACGACAATAATGTAGTTTTGTAAAAGTCGATAAAACAAATTGATGAACGATTGAACGATTTTTTTCTCATACGAAAAAACCCATAAAAAATAGAACAAAAAATTGCCAAAAGTATATACGAGTATGTATAAGTATATTATTTTTTCTGAAAGCTAGAAATCTAAAGAAAAAAAGAAAGTTTATTTAAAGAAAATCTATGAATAAATTAAGAAAATATAGCACTATTTGATACTTTCATTAACATTTTTATACCCTACACCACACTGTGGTACAGGGTATTATAAGTTTGTTTCACGGCAGATGTTTGTAACACCTGAAAATAACACAGCTAGACCCACCTTAAAGTATACCGATCGACTCAGAATCACTAGCTGAGTCGATTTAACGATGTCTGTCCGTCCGTCCGTCTGTCCATGTAAAGTTGTTCGTCGACTACAGGTCGCAATTTCACTCCGATCGTTCTGAAATTTTGCAGTTTAGAGAATTTCGCGGCTGTTAAGATCGCTATTGAATTTGGTTGAAATCGGTTCAGATTTAGATATAGCTCCCATATATATCGTTCGTCCGATTTGGCCCTTTAGTCCTATAGAAGCTGTATTTTACATCCATTCGTTTTGAAATTTAGAATGGTAGAGTTTCTTGATCCATGAACCAACATTGCCGAATTTGAAGAAAATCGGTTAAGATTTAGCTATAGCTCCCATATATATGTTTCGTCCGATTTGACCCTTTAGTCCTATAGCAGCTGTATTTTACATCCGATCGTTTTGAAATTTAGAATGGTAGAGTTTCTTGATCCAAGAACCAACATTGCCGAATTTGAAGAAAATCGGTTAAGATTTAGCTATAGCTCCCATATATATGTTTCGTCCGATTTTGATCTTTAGTCCTGTAGAAGCTGTATTTTACATCCAATCATTTTGAAATTTAGAATGGTAGAGTTTCTTGATCCATGAACCAACACTACCGAATTTGAAGAAAATCGGTTAAGATTTAGCTATAGCTCCCATATATATGTTTCGTCCGATTTGACCATTTAGTCCTATAAAAGCTGTATTTTACATCCAATCGTTTTGAAATTTAGAATGGTAGAGTTTCTTGATCCATGAACCGAATTTGAAGAAAATCGGTTAAGATTTAGCTATAGCTCCCATATATATGTTTCGTCCGATTTTGCTCTTTAGCCCTGAAGAAGCTGTATTTTACATCCAATCACTTTGAAATTTAGAATGATAGAGTTTCTTGATCCATGAACCAACACTACCGAATTTGAAGAAAATCGGTTAAGATTTAGCTATAGCTCCCATATATATGTTTCGTCCGATTTGGCCCTTTAGTTCTACAGAAGCTGTATTTTACATCCAATCGTTTTGAAAATTAGAATGGTAGAGTTTCTTGATCCACGAACCAACATTGCAGAATTTGAAGAAAATCGGTTAAGATTTAGTTATAGCTCCCATATATATGTTTCATCCGATTTGGCTCTTTGGCTCCTGTAGAAGCTGTATTTTACATCCAATCGTTTTTATACCCTACACCACACTGTGGTACAGGGTATTATTTAAGTATAAAATGACTCAAAAGTAAATTTATGTAATGTGCTCGTATGAGGAACCAAATATAATCGCCCATCATTCTTTCATTCAAGTGTCCTTGGTACTTCCGCTCGATGGACTTCATTTCTTGGCGAAACCTTTCGCCATGTTCATGACTTACGTCGCCATATTGAAGAAAAAGTTACCAAGGCCCACAGATGTTTGTCGCTGTGCAGAAGAGCTATAAGATCAAAAGGTGGACTACGTCCAAATATGACACACCGGATTTACACAAGAAGTGCAACGTAATTCCTTTGCAAAAAGTTCAACGTATGTGCTATCTAAGCATAAGCGGGGCAATTAGAACCGCACCAACAAGAGCTTTGGAAACTATACTACAGATCCAACCAATAAACATTCGTATAAAGTATGAGGCAGCCCTCACAGCAAGACGTCGACAAGTGATGACTTAATGGATAAATCGAGATCACAAGTCGTACCATCAGACGATTTTAGATTTTCTAGTTGGTCACATTCAAACACCAGAAATCTCCGACCGCATTCCTGAAGTGCGGCTTACAGCTACCTGTGATTCGTTTGTGCCAGACAGACGCTCCTGGGAAAACGTAACACTAGCTCATGTGCCAGTGGGAACCAGCTGCTACACGGATGGGTCCAATCTAGGTGGTTGGTCGGGTGTAGGACTTTTTATTAATGAACTAGAAGTATAACTTTACTTCCACCTCCCATGACCATAACACGGTATTTTAAGCATAATTTCGAGCAATCACGTTGTATATGAACTGGCTCAGTAATACCACAAAGCCTAAATATGCCAACATCTTCACAGATAGCCAAATGGCGATCAAAGCAATAACTTCCGAAAGGGTCACATCCAGAACTCGGTTAGAGTTCGAAAATGATTACTCAGCCCATGAATGGTCAACTGTATATTTTCTGAGTTCCACGATACAACGAAGTAATTGGAAATGAACGGGCAAACAGTTTGGCTACAAGATCAGAGATCTTCGAGTAATAAACTTGGAAAATTGGAAACCTTTCGAAGCCACGAATGATGAGTTAGTGGGCAGTGTTGGCTCCCAAAACTGTCTGGAATAGCGCAACAGTAGGAGCAACTTCAAAGATACTGTGGGGTAACCAAAATGAAAAGAAAACCAGAAGTTTTAACAAGGTCGAGATAAGTAAGATGATGAGTGTTTTAACACTCAAGCTTACAAGCACATCTTCATCGCATAGGACTAGCGGAAAACGACGAATGCCGGGCATGTAGGGAAAACATCGAAACGATGGAACATTTTCTGTGTCACTGCTCGGCTTTCACACATGCAATATCCCGATATTTCGGGTCTGACATATTGCCAGACTTGACTCATCTCAGAGGACATGATTGGAAGATACTGAGAAAATTCGTGTCTAGTACCGATTTTCTGTAACTTGTGAGGTACAAAAATATCATAAATAAGGAGCACACCGAACATTGACATGAAACTTTGAAACGTCTCCCCTCTTCAACCTAACCTAACCTAACCTAACAGTGTTTGTTTCATAGACACTGTACTCTCCTATTCAATATCTACAACTTTGCTTCAGACACAAAAGAGATATTCTGTACGGTATAGCGAGAAATAAAATATAGAAAAGTGATAAGAATTCACCTTGAGCAAAAAAAATGTATGGCCATTAAATTATTAATTGAACCTACTTGACTAAATGCAAGATGCATTTTGTGGCTACTTTCACGTCCAATTCTCAGAATTGAGTCCCACATCAATGAGCTTAAAAATGTTGTACTGTGTTGTCAGTTGCCGTACATCACACCAAAACTGTATTGGTCAAACTACTGCTATACATCCAATGGACGATTTTAGGAGAGAGGCTCCACCGCGACCCTACAACCATCCTGTAGGAATATAAGGCGACCTTGGTCTTCTTTACACGTTCCAGTGCGTTAAGTCTGAATAACAGTTTCCTATCTAGAACTATTTCTAGAAATTTTGCACTTTCAGAATAGACTAGATCTGTACCATTTATCCGAGGAAGAGGGTCCACAAAAGGGACCATATTCATCCTAGTAAAGTGAACCAATACTGTCTTGTTTGGGTTAATGCCTAAACCGCTGCTTCTGGCTCATTTAACCAACTTGTTCAGAGCCAGGATGTCTCTGAGGACGTGTTCGAATTTGCCAGTTAGAGCAATTGCCACGTCACACAGCGTCGTGAGCGTGGCCAAAAATACCGACAGTCGACGTTGGAAATTTTAAATTTATTTGCACGAATCGATGAACACGTAAGAAATTTTCAGTGGGTTAAACCGACTAAGGTATCCAGAAGGGAGGTACCAGAAGGGGTTTAACAAATACATCTATTTTTCGGTAAACAGTAAATTCTTTAAATACGTTGCACTCTGCCGGTGGTACAAAAAGGGACGTGGTGATAACGCCCACTTTTCACAGGTCTGTAGGCACTATAACAGCATTACACTGTATAACATTTCAAGTATTTGTATGCACTGGTATTAAAGTTATAAGCCGTTAACTTTTGGTGTAAAACGGTACATTTGTGTGGGAGGTACTAAAAGGGGATCTACAATAATGCCCATTTTTCATCGGACTATAGGCGCTACAAAAACATTATACTGTACAACATTTCAAGCATTTTTATGCACTTGTATTCAAGTTATATGCAGTTCAATTTTGATGCAAAATTGTCCATTTGTGTGGGAGGTAACAAAAGGGGCGTGGCAACATCGCCTATTTTGCTCGAGGTGATAGCGACTAATAAAATAATACAATGTGTGGAATTTTAGAATATTCTAAAAAGTAGTATAGAAGTTATTAATGAATCAATATTTCAGTTAAAGTTAACCCTTTGTGTGGGAGGTACTAGAAGGAGTGGACCAATATCGCCCATCTTCGAACTTATCCGGAGATAGAACAAAATATTGCCGTATAACAAATTGGAAGTCAATCGGTTTCTCCTTTCGAGAGTTATCGTGCGCATCAGCCAGCAGACAGACAGACGGACGGACGGAAATTTCTCATTCGCCTAAAAATTACCAAAAACGAACATACTTATGGTCTTGGATCACTCCTTCAATGTGTTACACTTTTGGCCGTAACAAATGATATACGAGTATACCCTCGTATTACTAAAGTGAGGGTATAAAAACAGTTAGATTAGAAAGCACATAACATATTTTTTAGATTCATTCAGCCATTTCAGAGATATGGAGATATTGAAAGTTGAAGTTGTGTACCTACATACATATATTTATCACATCAAATAATTTAAAATTTGTATGATCTTTAAAATTAATATTTATTCATAAATTATTGCAAAACGTGTATCTTGTTGTTGTACAAAAATGTTTCTGCAATACGACAAAATAATTTTTTGGTCCAAATATAACTCACATAGAAAGTACCGTTAGGATAATTTGTGTGTACAGAAAAACACGCTTGTTTTTTAAGTGGACTCTTTTTGAGTGGACCGAAAAGACAATTTATAACGACAGTTCACCAACGATATTTTTTGATTTTTGGCTATAATGCAGCTGCGAATATTTGCGAATTTGCCTACAATAAATATTTTAATTTGTTATTTTTTTCGAGAATATTTGGTTATATCTAAACAAAATATTTTATGAATAAAAATTTTGAAAAAAATTTCGGTTCGAATTTAATTAAAATCGAAAGAAATTATATTTCTGACAATAAAATATGCCGCATATTACATTTGAAGTCAATTTTGCACTGTTTGCATATTTTACTAGCAACTATTCAAAAATGATATTTTAAGGATAGTTTAATCCTTGCTGCAATTTCACATGCTTTAGAAGTATATTGAGCAAAATTTGGTTGAATTCCGTGGGCAGTTTTAGAAAATATTGTATTTATGCATTTCAGGATATGTGGGAGGTGGAGGTGTCCTTTGACGGATTTGGTCCAAAATTTGTTTTAACCTTATTTTGCTTATAAAAACTACTTGTGCAAAATTTCGATGATCTACATCTACTCCTTCCATTTTTGGCCAACCGTACAGAGAAATCACGACACTGTGCGTCATCCGCATATGCCAAGACCTTGCAGCCACAACGTTCTAGATGTAGCTGGATTTCATTCACCGCTAGGTTCCAAATTACTGGAGACAATAGTGCTGCTTGTGGAGTCTCTCTGTTTACAAATCTTGTCAGAGTTGTGGATCTAAATCTTGTTAGAGTTATGGACCCAAGACTTGCTGTTATGCGTCTTCTGCTGTAATCAAGCTAGAGTTCGCCTTTAGATATGACGGCTCCGCAATTACCGCATCTGTGTGAATGTTGTTAAAAGCCCCTTCTAAGTCAAGAAATGCCACCATGGAGAATTCCTTTAAATGAGTAGCGAAATGCCCCAATTCCTTGAATTCCTTGAAAAATCGTGCAGGGCTCATTCTGTAGACTTTCCCTTATAGTAAGCATGTTGGTTCAGCGACAGGAGTTTTATATCGAGGTTTTCCCTTATGAAATAATCTAAAAGTCTTTCCAGACATTTCAATAGGAAGGAGAATAAGCTAATTAGTCTTAAGTCTTTTAACCTAGTGTGCGATATGTTTCCCGCATCTGTGTGAATGTTGTTAAATACTCCTTCTAAGTCAAGAAATGCCACCATGGAGAATTCCTTTAAATGAGTAGCGAAATGCCCCAATTCCTTGAATTCCTTGAAAAATCGTGTAGGGCTCATTCTGTAGACTTTCCCTTATAGTAAGCATGTTGGTTCAGCGACAGGAGTTTTATATCGAGGTTTTCCCTTATGAAATAATCTAAAAGTCTTTCCAGACATTTCAATAGGAAGGAGAATAAGCTAATTAGTCTTAAGTCTTTTAACCTAGTGTGCGATATGTTTCCCGCATCTGTGTGAATGTTGTTAAATACCCCTTCTAAGTCAAGAAATGCCACCATGGAGAATTCCTTTAAATGAGTAGCGAAATGCCCCAATTCCTTAAATTCCTTGAAAAATCGTGCAGGGCTCATTCTGCAGACTTTCCCTTATAGTAAGCATGTTGGTTCAGCGACAGGAGTTTTATATCGAGGTTTTCCCTTATGAAATAATCTAAAAGTCTTTCCAGACATTTCAATAGGAAGGAGAATAAGCTAATTAGTCTTAAGTCTTTTAACCTAGTGTGCGATATGTTTCCCGCTTTGTGTATGAATACCACTTTGGTATCCCTCCATCGATTCGGGAGTTATGAAAGCCCGATACAGCCTACATAAATTTTCTCCGCCCAAGGGATAAAGCAGTTCAACATTTTGTTTTGCATTTTAGAAGGGTTTGAAGGGCTCACAGTATCTAAAACAAAGTTTCACATAATGTTTGAGAAATTAAGCAAAATATTTTATTGTGCCTGACATAATGTTTCTGTTCGTGTTCACTGTAATTTCTTTTAATTCTGCAACATATTTTATTTTCTTCAAAATTGTCTCTGTAAAAATTACACAGAACAACTTTCATGAATTAAACAACATTTAAAGGCTATAATATAAAAGCTTTATATTAGAAAACTTTAGAAACTAGAGAAGTGTCACTATTATAGAAAGATAAAGACATAATAACTGTTCAATTAAACTAATTAAAATCTCCTCTAAAACTTTGTTTAAAACCACAAAAACCTTTCGCTAACGTTCAACAAGTTCCACTAAGTGTTTGGCAAATAAATCTGAAGTGATTATGAATAATCCTTACAAATTGTTAAGATCTCTTACACCACCAAAAAAAGCAAACAACATAAACCAACAATTTACAATTCAAGCAACAATTAAAAGTAAATAAACCCTCTTCTTTGGCAAAATCACCAACTCCAGGAAAGAACGTAAGATCTCTTAATCCCATTTGGAAGATTTTTAAAACACACACCGACATTCACTCGCACTCACTCCCACTTCACGCGCCCAACAAACTCATTGGGAACCCTAAATGGCACTTGAGATATGGAAGAAAGCATTCTCAAGGCGACGACGACGCATCTCCAGTCGACTCCGTCGAATGCCAAAAGAAAATAAAGAGGTGTAGATTTGCTGGAGGCAAATTTGGTGCTTTTGGGTACAGAGGAACAGAGGGCAAGAAAGAGGCATTTACACCAAGTCGACACATAAGCAAAAATAACAACAAATCGAAAATACAGTGCATCATCATACAACCCACAACACAGCAATGCACAGTGGAGGATAATTATGTTTTTTTTTGATACCTCCATTCTAAACTATGCTAAGTGCGAAAAGGTAGTTTTTCAGGAGAGGCGATCAAAGTTTGATGTATTTTTTAAATTAGTGTGGAATTCCTTTATAATGCAAATCTAATGATCTTTACTGTTTTGTGAATAACTTTTGATTGAGTTCACGGCTAAACACAAAAATTTTAATGAATATTACTTGGAATATTTAGAAATTAAAAATTTAAGTTCACTAAAAACATGCTAATCGACGTAGCATGTTTTAGAATGAAGGTATCGATATATAAGTATATGTACTGATCTAAGGGAGCCTGTAACGACATTATAAGTCATGAAATAGATTATATTTATTTAGTCTTTGCATTTCGAAAATAAATTGCCAAATTGTTTGTGTCCTACTTTTCAATTAATTCAGTTAATGTAAGCATTTTTTGAGACACCCTGTATTTTAAGGCATATAACTCCAATTAGTTAAATCAATTCGTGCGGGATGTGATCAGTGATAGAAGCTGATTTAATTAGTACAGGGATCGGTGATTTCTGATAAATTGACGCGAGATTTCCCATAGAGAAACCACCGATTGAGAAATGCTTGGCATTTTTGTATTTTTTGAACCCTCTATCATTCCTGAAGAAAATATTTCATTTGAGTTCAAGTTTTAATATTGTCCCATAAATCAAAGCTCCCGATTTTTTTTTTTATGCTTTATTGCGAATTATATAATCGATATGTACAATAATTTTATCTTTAACTTATTTAAGAGACCAATTACAAATGAATTTTTCAACTTAATTATATAATAACAATTTTTATAATATAAATTCCAATGATATAATTTCAAAAGATGGGGGAAATCTAAAAACCCCATGAAAATGTATCTTAAAAATAAGGCTAAAGGCTAGGTTAGAAGAGTAAAATATTGTCATTTAATGATCAACATAGTGATTTGATATGTAAATATGAAGAATTTTGACATCGAGATACAAAGTTGTGCGACAATATTTCAAGTTTTTCTTTAACTAAATGTATGTTACTCATTTCATGAAGAGTAGATGTTGAAAAATCGCGAGGAAGGTTGTATATCAACTTAAGAAGTTTGTTTTGACAAACCTGTAGTTTTTTCAAATGACATTTAGATGCATTACACCATACAGGGGCAGCGTAAAAAATGATGGCATGAAAAATAGTTTTCAAAATTAAAAGCTTGTTAAATCTACTCAAACTCGATCTTCTATTGATTAAAGGGTACATGACCTTGGTTGTTATGTTCACCTTGTGAATAATATAATTGACGTGATCTTTAAAAAGTAGTTTTTTGTCCAACATAACACCGAAATATTTAACTTTATCTTCCCATGGGATTTCGGTATTTAATACTTTTATGTTGGATTGTGGAACGAAACAGTCTTTCCTCTTGCGAGTGAAAAAAATTGATTTTGTTTTCTCCGCATTAATCATAATTTTCCATTTGTCGAAATATGTAAGAACTATGCTAATAGATCGTTCAATATTCTGAATAATATTATCGGCGAGAAAGTCCGAGCACAGAATGGCTGTATCATCAGCAAATATTGAAGAAATACAATTATCTAAATGAGGAAAATCGTGTGTGTAGATATTGTATAAGATCGGAGAAAGGCATGAGCCTTGGGGACATCCTGCTTCTATGTCAAATGAGTCCGAACAAATATTAGCAATATAAACTTTGAAAGATCGGCCTGACAGAAAACTTTTTATAATTCTTGTATCCATATTAATGGCAATAGTTTATGAATAAGTGCATTATGCCACACAGAATCAAAGGCAGCCTTAACATCAAGTAATAACATTGCGGTAGACTTACCGATATTAAAATTTTCTTTAACTATGTTCCTGATTCTAACCAGAGGTTGAATGGTATTATGCTCGTCTCGAAAACCAAATTGTTGAGATGGAAGGATGTTATTATCTGTAATATGTTTTACTATTCTTTCTTTAATAATTATCTCGTATAGTTTGCTCATCGTATTCGGTAGACTAATCGGCCGATATGAATTTGCATCACTGGGATCTTTACCAGGTTTGGGTATAGCAATTACTTTGGATTGCTTCCAAACTGACGGAAAGTATCCCAATTTAAGACAAGCATTGTATATTGAACATAGAATTTCTAACCCATAAGGGGGAATGTTTTTTAAAATTATGTTTGATACACCATCAATCCCAGGAGCTTTTTTGTTTTTCATTTTTGCTATGAGGCTCTTAATTTGGTTTTTATTAACACAAACGAAGTTGCCAGTTAATTCATGATTGTCGACAATATCAATAGAATTTCTCACTATTTGATGTGTTTCAGGGTCACTCAAATTGGCAGATATTGAGTGGTTTGTTAAAAAGTTTGTGCCAGAATTTCCGCTTTCTGACTGGTTGAGGTGTACATAACTCCATTTCGCTTGAGTGTTGGTAAAGTTTTACTTCTCTTCTTCATAATTTTGGAAACGTTCCAAAATTTGGAAGATGCTTTATCGAGGCTTCGTAGAAATAAACTCCAGGAGTTATTTCTGAATTGAAAAACATGATACTCGATCAAATTATTCAGGAGATTCATTTGGGTTTTATAAATTGGAAGTTTGTATCGAATACACTTCCTTCTAAATTCATTTCTTATTTTAATGAATTTTACAATAAATGGTGGTAGTTTCTGAACATAGTTATTAGAAATTATTTTTTTTGGCACGGAGCCATCAATAGCATCATTTATAATACTTGTAAATGATAATATTGATAAATCTGCGTCTTCAGTAGTCTCAATGGATGAGCCCAATAATAAATGAGCATTTTCAGTTATATGACTCCTGAACGATTCCCAGTTGGCATTTTTATAATCAAATTTATAAATATCATTCCGTTTGAATGAACTGTTGAAGACTGAAACGACTGGAAGGTGATCTGAGTTCAGATTGTTTAAAGTTTCAGCTCCCGTCATTTTGTCCGGAATATTGGTCAAAAAAAGTCTAGTACTGAAGCATTGATAGATGTGTTTGAAGGTACAAGTGTGGGATTCGGTGTAAAATTTATATCGAAAGCATTTACAGTCATTAAATCATGCATTATATTTCCCCAGCAGTTTGCCCTGAGACAACCCCAATGTTGGTGTCTACTATTAAAATCTCCACCAATGATATAATTTCCCCTAATCCTGGAGAATCGTCTCAAATCATATTTAAACTGATCCTTCTTTATATCGTTGGGACCGGCAGAACCGCCTGCAAAGTAACAACTATATAAATCAACAGAGGATCCGTCTGAGAGTTTTATTTTAACGCCGATATTTTCTATAAGGTTTGTACGAACAGAGTTTATAGGGACATGACTTACAGTACTTCGGACTATAGCAGCAACACCACCCCCCCTGGAGTAAGTCCTATCATTACGGTAACAATAAAAACTAGGGTGTTTCATCGATACATTTTCATTTAACCACGTTTCACAGATTAATGCAACATCTACTCTTTCTCTTAACATAAAATCAAAAAATTCTGTTAATTTATTACGGATGCCTCTAGCATTCCATATTATTATTTTTAAACCATTTAAAGACACTACGATAGGAATTTAAATGCAAGGTTTGTGATAACATTTAATTGGTCAAATTTAGATTTGCAGTTTCTTAAACTGTTTATTAGTTCTATTGTCATGTTACTTAGTTCCTCGACGGAAAAGAGATCATTGTTCGGTGGATTTGCGTTCATGTTCCCATTATTCACATTGGCTACGTTAGCCCAGCTAAAATTTTGCTGGTTAACTGGGATAGAATTGAACTTTTTGACAGAGTTTGTTGATGTATCAGCTCTCTGCTTTAGATTTTGATAAGATACCCTGTTTGGGCATGATTTGTCGGTAGATTTGTGGTTTCCGTGACAATTTGCACATTTGTACGTTGTTGAGTTGCAAACATCAGTCCTGTGCGGACCAGCACATTTGGAACAAAAAGTTTTGACATTGCAATTATCGGATCCGTGGCCATACATTTGGCAATTATAGCACTGCGTGAGTTTATATGGCAATTTTTTTTGATAGCTCCATTTCATTCGGATATAATTGATGCTTTTGTAGTTCTCGCGTAGATCATGCAATGTTATGGAACCTTTTTTGAAGTAACAAACATATAAGATAAGTTCGGTGTGGTTTTTTAAATTTTTGTAGATGGATTAAACATTCAGACAGTTAAGGCCGAGTTTCATTAGATCGGATTTAACAATTTTTGGATCCATTTTATCAAGGCCGGATAGAACCACTTTATATGGTCTATTATTTTTAGGAGTATATGAAAAACACTCCAATTTATTTGCTTTCATATACTCTAAAGCCTTTCCATAATCGTATTGCGTTTCACAGAATAATTTGAATCCGATGGATATTTTTCGAATTGAATATTTAATTATTGTTAAGTCTTTACACATCTTTTGGATAGTATTTATATCACTTTTCAGAATTGTTATTGGTGGTATTTGTGGTTTTGGTGAATTTGCTGTTGATTCACTCATATCATCATCAGCTGTTTGTTTATCATCTGAGAGAGCTTGCAGTGGATAATAGTAGTTATCGGTTTTGCTCACTGCACCAGATGAGCTTGCCTTCCCAGCGGTAAAAATACCCATTATTTAATCGCTGATGTAAGCAATATTTAGTAGCAATCAGTGATGATTCTATCGCTTATAGTGCTGCTTACATTTACACACGAGTGTCATAGGCTGCCTAATCGGTGCGCTCTCGCTTAAAATGTAAGGAGATATATCAGTGAGTGCCATTTCAATTGCACTTACGTTTTAAGTGAAGTTCTAAGCGAGCCTGATGGCACATCAATAAATGCAGGCAAATTAGAATGTAATGCACGTCGATTACAATCCGATTTGCACTTGTAAGGCAATCCTGATGATTTTGTAATTTAAAGTCTAACAAATATGCATTTAAATGTGTCATTTGTTTATTTAATAAAAAAAATACGATTTATATTAATACATACACGAACATTGAAGAAACTACTTAAAAATAAATAAATTAATATCCTAGTTAGAATAAAAATAAGTTCACGTTACTTCAAAAAAAGGCACAGGCAGCATCTGCAAATAGACAAAAAGAAATGTATCGGTATAAATACTATAAATTATGTAAACGTATCTTACCAAAATTAAACTTATTAACTTGTATGTTGCACGATCAACTTTGAACTAACATCAATAAAAGTGATAGGTATTTTTTCTTTTTTTCCAAAGCCACTATAACAGTATTTTTTATTACTTTTAATTTTTTTGGGCAAATACAAACTATCTAACTCATCGTTTACATTGTAATCAGAGTTATAATTAGTGGATGATATTTATTGCATTACACACGTATAACATTCTAAGTACTTAAATCGCTCGCTTAGAATGTCATACTGATGTCATCGATTATAATCTAGGTACTTCGTTTCATTTACCGCTGGGTTATTATCATCCACTCTCTTTCTCTTTTTTGGATTCATGGTTCAAGAGTGAGAGAGTGTCGCAGACACTAACCGTTGCCCTTGAAATCTCCGCGTATAGGCACACAAAGCATACGTTGTGATTAGTAATGAAGAATTGTTTTTGCAAATTTTGCAATGTTATTACTTTGAAAGATTGGAAAAACAATGCGTAAACACAACCTTTGCGGTCAAACGTTCAACAGAGACTGAAGCTCCCGATTTTAATTCGAAAACTGAAATTATACAACCATTGATAACAATAGTGTTGTCCCACTGTGCCACACATTCTAACAAGAGCAACATCCGAACCACCAGAAGGACCAGAACCTCAACCGAAAAAAGTGAAGTGTGTTCAAGAGCAGCCAACAAATTCATTTTCCAAATAACAGCCAACGAATAGCAAAGACAACAAAAACGAAAACAAAACACTTAAGAAAGTTAATTTGTGTTTAAAACGATTGTTAAGAACTTTGAAATGTTATACTTACGAGTAAAATTTTTTTGTTTGTCTCCAAGTTTTTGCGTCTTCGCTTTCCATTTGGCATAAGATGAACGCTACTAACACGCGACACAAGTCATACAGTCAGACGTAGAAACGCGCAGTCCCAACAACAACAACTACATTTGAGAGTGGGAGTCACTTGGACCGAATCAGAGGATGAGACTCCAGAAAACATAAAAAAGGCGAAGGTGGCAAGAAAAGCAGTTGACAATGCAAACGGAGTACGACAATCTTTTGGGATGTTTATTTTTTAAAGACAAATGCGACTTTTGTTTAACCCATAAGGGTTTGGCTTGAAAGGAATAAAATGTTACTGAACAATCGTTCCACTGCCAATTGTATTCGAAAAAGATTCTGCCAGATAGATAGATTGACTATTAGAGTGCAACAGTATAAATACAGACACACGCAAAGAATAGAATTCGTTTCTGCCAAACCAAATTTTAGACAACTACAGTTCTCGTTTGCCGCAACTAAAATTTCGTTTGTTGTGACAGAAACTTATTTTGCGTAAACAATTGTTTGTTCTGACCAAAAGAAATTTCAGTCGTCGTAAACGAGAATTGTAGTTGTCTAATATATCGTTTCGCAGAAACGAATTTTTTCTTTGGGCGCAGATACCTGTTGAAAATATTTCGATAGATGCCCAACACCACCGTATTAGAACAGTCTAAGGAGAAATATCAAATGTTATAAATGTTGGTTTTCGTTCCAATTTCTGCAACAATTATATGCCAAATCGAATGATTATATGCCAAATCGGAAAACTCTTAAGAAATATACCCATCCTTTATTATACCGATCGTCTTAGAATCACTTTCTGAGTTGATTGAGATATGTTCGTCTGTCCGTCTCTGCATTCGTCTGTACATGTAATTTTGTAATCAAAGTACAGTCCGCAATTATGGTCCGATCTCAACGAAACTTTGCACATATCATTCTTTTGGCCCAAGGACGATCCAATTTGGCATATACGCACTATATAACTAAACATTTTTAACCAATCTGTATAAAAATTGTCAGAGAGAAGTCTCTTGATATACTTAGAAACTTATTTGAAGAAAATCGGTTCAGATTTAGATATAGCCCCCAAGGAACCAGAAGTCGAACTTTACTTCCACCTCCCAGACAATAATACGGTATTTCAAGCGGAAGTTCAAGCTTGCTCAGTAACACCAAAAAGCCTAAACATGCCAACATCTTCACATATAGTCAAATGGCGATCAAAGAAATAACGTCGGAAAGAATCATATCCAGAACTGTGTTGGACTGTAAAATAACTATAAATGATTACTCAGCCCATTGTCAATTACCTGTACTATGGGTACCAGGACACAGAGGAGTGATTGGAACTGAACGGGCAAATAGCTTGGCATCATAGGGCAGAGAACTTCGGGCTATAAACTTAGAAAATTGTATTGGTTACAAAACTCTGTGGAGTTTTTGGGAGAAACTGCAAAGATACTGTGGGGTGAACCAAATGAGAAGAATACAAGTAGTTTTTTAAAACTAAACAAGAGCAAGAATAGTAAGAGTATAATGAGTATTCTAACGAGACACTCTAGCTTAAAAGCACATCTTCATCGAATAGGACTAGTAGAAATCGGCGAATGCAGGACATGCAGGGAAAACATCGAAACGATGGAACATTTTCTGTGCCATTGCCCGGTTTTCACACATGCAAGATCCCGATAGTTTGTGTCCGACACACTACCTGACTTGACTCATCTTAGAGGATATGACTGGAAGATAGTGAGAAAATTCGTGTCTAGTACCGATTTTCTGCAACCCATGTGGCATTAAAAAGACGTTGAAACGTCTCCTCTCTTCAACCTAACCTAAAGTAACGGATTGGAAATAAGAGTGATATGATTTCTTTGAAAAAAAAATAATTTATTATGAAGTACAATCGATACAATTAGGTTCTAATTAAATCTCATTCAAATGGCCTCCACGACTTCCTCTGCAGGAACGAATTCGATGAACCCAATTTTCGAGCACTCTTTCCACTAAATCAAGTCGTATGTCATGAATGGCACGTTCAATATTGACTTGTAAAGATTGAAGAGAGTCGGGTTTATTTCAAAGGACCAATGACTTCAAATAACCCCACAAGAAATAATATGTGTGTTAAATTACAACTTCTTTTAGGCCATTCATAAAAAAAACTGAATAATTGTTAAACGCTGTTCTTGCGTATATCTCTCCATGATGAAATTGTAAACACTACGGAATACAAACGTCACTTCAAAATCATATCATCCCTATTGGAAAACCCGTTAGTTCAAAGTATTGCAAGAGCATCTGCTTTCCAGTTCCGGCACCCCTATCAAACCCGATACCCTAATCAAGCGAATATTTAACAGTTCGCCAACTTGTTAAGAGACAGTCGATTTATTGCATTTAGGAAGACAGTTGCCAGGGACTTCATAGCAGTTTGCCTATACTATGCAACACACTAAATTTGTATACCCTCAATCATTTGCTACGTGTAAATCTTTTGCTACGGGCCAAAAGTGTAACACATCGAAAGGGAGTGAAGATAGAGTCAAAAAGTTATAGTTAAATATTCGAGCCAACAACCCTCCTGTATAAGTGTTATACTGGTATACATAGTCAAAAACTGACTCTCAAAGTCACAGTTATAGTCTAATTTATAGTCAAATTAATGGTCAAACATATGGTCAAAACTGACTGTATAGTCAAATCTAAATATGGTTATTTTGGTATGGATTTTTCTATGGCCTCCACAGTTTGAAATATACCACTGAGATTTTATATATTTTTTTAAACACAGCGAAAGTATAAATATTCAAAAAAGCATACATATTTTTTTATAGCCAATAATTTCATTGGAAACTTATTGGTTATTTTGTCATTATTCTATGGCCCCCAAAATGAAAAGAAAATTTCCGACTCAGGTCTTTTTGCACTTTTAGGGAGCCAAAGGGGAGTATAAGAATACAAAATTGCGGAAATTTGGGTCTGAGCGTACACTTTCGAGAAAATCCACCAAAAATCTCAGTATGACAGTAGTGGTTATTTCGGTATTTTTCATGGCACTCCCCAAAATTAAACGAAAACTTCCAACTCAGGTCTGTTTGCACTTTTGAGTCGGGACTTTTCTTTTAATTTTGGGGGCCATAGAATAATGACAAAATAACCAATAAGTTACCAATGATTTGTGCATGTATTTGTTGAAAATTTTCCTTCAAACCTATATATATATTTTTTTTGCATATTTATACTTTCGCTGTGTTTAAAAAAATTTATAAAATCTCAGTAGTACGTATGTTTCAAACTGTGGAGGCCATAGAAAAATCCATACCAAAATAACCATATTTACATTTGACTATACAGTCATTTTTCAGTATAAATATTATCATAAATTTGACTATAACTTTGACTTTGAGAGTCATTTTTTGACTATGTACTCGTATACCAGTATAACACTTATACAGCAGGGTTGTTGTCTCGAATATGTAACTATAACTTTTTGACTCTTCTTCACTCCCTTAAGTATGTTAGGCGGAAATCCGTTTTGGGTCATTTTAAGTAATTTGAGCAATGTCCTTCCGTCCGTCCGTCTGCTGGATGGTGCGCACGATAACTCTCGAAAGGATTAACCGATTGACTTCAAATTTGGTATGTGGTAATATTTTTTCCTATCTCCGGCTAAATTCGAAGATGGGCCATATTGATCCACTCTTTCTAGTACCTTCCCCACAGAGGGTTACAATTTAATGAAATATAGATTCTCTACCCAGTAAGGAAAGGCTAAAGTCAGGCGGTGCCGACTATATAATACCCTACACCACTCTCGTAATATTGAATAACTCTGATATATACATTTTGTAATTCATGTATAAATTGTTTACATAAATTTACTTTTGGGACATTTTATACTTAAATAATACCCTGTACCAAAGTGTGGTGTAGGGTATAAAAACGATTGGATCTAAAGAGCCAAATCGGACGAAACATATATATATGGGAGCTATAGCTAAATCTTAACCGATTTTCTTCAAATTCGGTAGTGTTGGTTCATGGATCAAGAAACTCTACCATTCTAAATTTCAAAATGATTGGATGTAAAATACAGCTTCTACAGGACTAAAGGGCCAAATCGAACGAAACATGTATATGGGAGCTATAGCTAAATCTTAACCGATTTTCTTCAAATTCGGTAGTGTTGGTTCATGGATCAAGGAACTCTACCATTCTAAATTTCAAAATGATTGGATGTAAAATACAGCATCTATAGGACTAAAGGGCCAAATCGGACGAAACATATATATGGGAGCTATAGCTAAATCTTAACCGATTTTCTTCAAATTCGGCAGTGTTGGTTCATGGATTAAGAAACTCTACCATTCTAAATTTCAAAATGATTGGATGTAAAATACAGCTTCTACAGGACTAAAGGGCCAAATCGGACGAAACATATATATGGGAGCTATAGCTAAATCTTAACCGGTTTTCTTCAAATTCGGCAATGTTGGTTCATGAATCAAGAAACTCTTCCATTCTAAATTTCAAAACGATTGGATGTAAAATACAGCTTTTATAGGACTAAATGGCCAAATCGGACGAAACATATATATGGGAGCTATAGCTAAATCTTAACCGATTTTCTTCAAATTCGGCAGTGTTGGTTCATGGATTAAGAAACTCTACCATTCTAAATTTCAAAATGATTGGATGTAAAATACAGCTTCTACAGGACTAAAGGGCCAAATCGGACGAAACATATATATGGGAGCTATAGCTAAATCTTAACCGGTTTTCTTCAAATTCGGCAATGTTGGTTCATGAATCAAGAAACTCTTCCATTCTAAATTTCAAAACGATTGGATGTAAAATACAGCTTTTATAGGACTAAATGGCCAAATCGGACGAAACATATATATGGGAGCTATAGCTAAATCTTAACCGATTTTCTTCAAATTCGGTAATGTTGGTTCATGAATCAAGAAATTCTACCATTCTAAATTTCAAAACGATCGGATGTAAAATACAGCATCTATAGGACTAAAGGGCCAAATCGGACGAAACATATATATGGGAGCTATAGCTAAATCTTAACCGATTTTCTTCAAATTCGGCAGTGTTGGTTCATGGATTAAGAAACTCTACCATTCTAAATTTCAAAATGATTGGATGTAAAATACAGCTTCTACAGGACTAAAGGGCCAAATCGGACGAAACATGTATATGGGAGCTATAGCTAAATCTTAACCGATTTTCTTCAAATTCGGTAGTGTTGGTTCATGGAACAATAAACTGTACCATTCTAAATTTCAAACGATTGGATGTAAAATACAGCATCTATAGGACTAAAGGGCCAAATCGGACGAAACCTATATATGGGAGCTATAGCTAAATCTTAACCGATTTTCTTCAAATTCGGCAGTGTTGGTTCATGGATCAAGAAACTGTACCATTCTAAATTTCAAAATGATTGGATGTAAAATACAGGACTAAAGGGCCAAATCGGACGAAACATGTATATGGGAGCTATAGCTAAATCTTAACCGATTTTCTTCAAATTCGGCATAGTTGGTTCATGAATCAAGAAACTCTACCATTCTAAATTTCAAAACGATTGGATGTAAAATACAGCTTTTATAGGACTAAATGGCCAAATCGGACGAAACATATATATGGGAGCTATAGCTAAATCTTAACCGATTTTCTTCAAAATCGGTAGTGTTGGTTCATGAATCAAGAAACTCTACCATTCTAAATTTCAAAATGATTGGATGTAAAATACAGCTTCTACAGGACTAAAGAGCAAAATCGGACGAAACATATATATGGGAGCTAGAGCTAAATCTTAACCGATTTTCTTCAAATTGGGCAATGTTGGTTCATGGATCAAGAAACTCTACCATTCTAAATTTCAAAACGATCGGATGTAAAATACAGCTTCTATGGGACTAAAGAGCCAAATCGGACGAAAGATATATATGGGAGCTATATCTAAATCTGAACCGATTTCAACCAAATTCAATAGCGATCTTAACAGCCGCGAAATTCTCTAAACTGTAAAATTTCAGAACGATCGGAGTGAAATTGCGACCTTTAGTCGACGAACAACTTTACATGGACAGACGGACATCGTTAAATCGACTCAGCTAGTGATTCTGAGGAGATCGGTATACTTTAATGTGGGTCTAGCTGTGTTAATTTCAGGTGTTACAAACATCTGCCGTGAAACAAACTTATAATACCCTGTACCACAGTGTGGTGTAGGGTATAATAAAACCTGTACTACTTATTCGAATCTTCTGAAATTCCACACCTAGTATTAATGTACGAGTATTAGTCGCTACTAGGGATGTAACGAAAGTGACTTTAGCGAAAGCGAATACGAGAGCGAATATTGAAATATATTTCTTGCGAATGCGAATAGTGAAATATGCATTTTTGCGAATGCGAGTAATAGTTTGACCCTTTAGTACCAACAAAATTAAGGAATAAGGAATTAAATTGACACTTTTCCAGGATATTCAAGTATTAAGAATAAATTTAAATATGTTTACCTCCTGTTATAACAAGGTCAAGCCTATTTTTCAACTGTTTTGAAGAGAAGTGGAAGAGGAAGGACAAATGGAAGCGAATACTGAAATATATTTTTGCGAAGCGAATGCTAATAATCCAAAGATGGTTTTTTCGAAAGCGAATGTTAAAATGATGCGAATAATTAGCATCATTTTAACAATGGACTTTTCTGCACCAAAAGTTAACAGCTTATAACTTTAATACCAGGACATGCAAATATGTGAAATTTTGTACAGTTTCATGGTTTTATAGTATCTACAGTCCAGTTAAAAAGTGAGCGTTAATGCCATGTCCCTTTTGGTACCTTCTACACCAAGAAACCATTTTGTACAAAAAGTTAACCGCTTATAACTTTTATACTAAAATTTTGTACAGCGTAATGTTTTTGTAGGACCTACAGAAAGTCGAAAAATGGACGTTGCTATTACGCACCTTTTGGTACCTCCCACACAAACGTACCATTTGGTACAAAAAGTTTACAGCTTATATCGTGAATACCATTGCATATAAATACTCAAAAACTTTTGAACAGTGTAAAGTTTTTATCAACACTCAGAATTGGCAGCAACGTGATTATCGCGGCTGGATATATTTTATTGATATAACTTATACATCTATATATCTAAAAAGCTACCATTGTATATTCCTTTACAGATATATTCTTCAATAAAGATGAATAAATAAAGCATGCTGTTAATTGGTCAGTAGCCTGTAGTAAATTTTATTCTTAAGATAACTTTCCCGCTTTTGAAATAAAGATCGTATAAATGTCTGCTTGAGTATAGAGCTTTGAGTTAGAGAGCCAGTGTTAGCGCCAATGCCTGTAGCTTCATCGGTGACATGCTGTCTGGTCCTGGAGATTAAAAAATTTTATATCTATATATAGTTCAAAAATTCGATCTCGATTTTCTGACAATCTCGCTGATAACCTCTAATGGTTGCACTTCAACGGTACGCCCCAATCAAAAATTCAATTCCTCTTCAGAGATGCCCGGGAAAGGTGTATCCAGGAGCACCCCCAGCAAATCTTCACCGGAGGTCTACTACATATCTAGAATTGTCTCTTAGAGTTGTCAAGTGAGGGTATTATATGTACTATCTAGCCCCAAATACGCTTAGGAAAGTTTCCGAAAATCCCATTTTATCACAATGGGTTATATCGACGACAAGACCACAAAAAAATCTCACAAAGTGTTGGTGTTTGGATGATTACTATGACTTTGACTTTGGCACAAATTATGCAAATTTGAACATGTCACCCAAACAAAAAGACAGACAGACGGACACATGCTGGCAGACAGACAGGCCAATATGTACAACCAGAGATACCAAAGACAAGAACCAGCCAACCGGTCTGCTCTACAAACAACAGCTTCACAGCGATTTTAAGCAGACGCAGCTAGTAAATTTGTGGGGATTTTGCTGGTGTTGCATGCAACGACAGCGACAACAGCAACAGCAACTTCGGCAAACAACACCAGAGCATTCGAACCAGCAAAACAATGGCAAATTGTGGGTGTTTATTACGTATGAACGAGTCAGTCTATGACTCTGAATGTCTGCGAATATGACTGGGACTATGACTACGAATATGAGTACAAGTACGAACGATGTGTCTGTTCGGGGCTACAGACCCACAATGCAGTACTATAAACTATTGTGAATTGTATTATAAAATAGAGTCATCGTCTATTTATGCAGCACATCAACACCATCAGCACAGCATCCCCAGCAACGCCGACAGCGACAACGACAATGGCACTAAACTTTATGTTTGTCAGACTGTTAAATGGTACATTAAACACAGTGTCTCAAAACCACATAGATTGTCATACAAAGTAAGGCAAATAGAAATAGTCCTCCTCCAAAGAAGAATTTAGAATGATGTCATTGCAGAAGCCAATACTAGATAGCGATGAAGTAATTAAAATACTTGATGGCCAAGAAGAAGAAAATTGGGATAGATTAGTAATCTATCTAAATGCCAGCTATAAATATCGTCAATTTTTGATAAATGAATACTATTAACAAGTAAGAAAGTTCAGTCGGGTAAACCGACTTATGAATCCCCTCACCTTGAGTCCCAAAAAAATATTAGTAAATTTATTAATTTTTTGTTTTAATTAAATTATTATCAATTTAAATAGCATTTAATGACTTTAAAATTATTTTTTTGACGAACAAATTTTTGTCGAAAATTCATTTTTTTGTAGAGAAATTCGTCGAAAATAAATGTTTATAGACAGTTTTGTCGAAAATTAACTTTTGTAGAGAATTTTCTCAAAATTATATTATGGAAAATTGCTTTCGATTTTTTTATATTTTTAAATTTTGTCGAGTTGCATTTTTATTTAAAAAATAAAACTTCATTGCAATTTTTTCGGAATTGCATATTTACAACAAATTTCATTTTAAAAAATGTTTTGTCAACATTGAATGTTGAAAATTTTGTAGGAATATCGGTCTATTTACCCAAAATGCTTAAATAAAATCTGTTCAGTGGTTTAGGCGTGATATTCTTACAAACTGCAAAAAAGTTTTACTTTTCAAGAAATTGTATTTTTATAGAAAATGTTGTCAATATTGCAATTTTATAGAAAAATTCTACAAAGTTACATATCGTCATCTGAAATCCAAAATCACGTAACATCAAAAAAATCAAAATTAATTTTATGATTGATTACACTATGCAACAAAATTTTTGTCCAAGGGATGTGGATAACAGTTTCTGGTGCAAGTAGGTGTCACAAACACGAAAAAAATATTAAAACATTTTTTTGGCAAATTTTTTTTAAAATTCCAGCTTTAATGGAAAGTACATTCACTTCAAGTATAAGCCTGATTGAGCCGTGTTATGCCTCAAATTAAAGGGAATTATGAGGGCTACATATGTTGCAAATATCGCTTTCACGTAGAATCTTTGGTTTAGTAACAGCCGTCAAAATATGAGAAAAAAATGATTTTTTTTAAAACACTTTTTCCTGGTACAAAGTCTCTTATTACATGAAGGAATACTGCTAAATTCGGAGAAAATCGGTTCAGATTTGGATATATCCCCCATATATATGTAACCCCCGATTTGACGTGTAACCGCTGTAGAAACTGTATTTTATATCCGATCAGCGCGAATTTAGGCAAAAAGAGGTTTCTTATTACATGAAGGAATACTGCCAAATTCGGTTCAGATTTAGATGTAGCCCCCATATATATGTTACCCCCGATTTGACATGTAAGCGCTGTAAAAACTGTATTTTATATCCGATCAGTATGAAATTCGGCAGAAAGAGGTTTCCTATTATATGAATGAACACTTTTAAATTTGGAAGAAATCATTCAAGATTTAGATATAGCCCCCGTATATACTTTATCCCCGATTTGACATGTAAACGCTGTAAAAATTTTATTTTATATCCGATCAGATTTAGATAATATGTTTCTACCCTTATCGCATTGTTAGGGAGGTGTAGGGTATTATAAAGGTACTTTCTGCCTTTCTTTACTGGTTTATTTATGAGGTTTCCATTCAGTTACGACTTTTAGGGGCATGGAAATTGTATGTACGCAATACAAAGTAGTACGCGGCAGTCTTGAAAATATTGTGGTGTCTACTTTCGAAGCAGACTATATTTCAGCTACAGGTACTGCAATTTATGAACCTTAAACCCGGAATTTATGAATGCAATTTCTTATTAATAAATTAGTGTAATTCAGCGCCTTAAAGAGATAAGTCGATTTTCTGAAAAATATTACAAAGTTATATTTCGAAGTATAAGTAAAAGGCAAACAAATTTTCAATAAGTAAATGATCCCGACAATTTCTGCTACATCTGCGGAAAATAAGTAATTAAAACAAATTGAAGTCCATCGAGCGGCGTTACCAAGGGCACTGGGATGAAAGAGTGATGGGAGATTATATTTGGTTCCTCATTAGAGAAACCGATTCCAAAATCTGCAAACGTCAACAAAGAACTCACAATGTAAATAAACTCAAATGTACATAATATTAATAAAAGTAACAAATAAAATCGCTATTTAAACAGAAATTAAAAAAAAGATTTTTTGAAATTCTCTTACCTCTACCAAAAGGGCTATAATTTCTACATTTATTTTTTATTTTTTATGTTTTTTTGTCCCAGGATTTTTTTTTTTTAAATTGTTTTGTTTAAATGAATTTTGGTGAAAAGTTCGTATGAAAATGTTTATAGGAAATTTTGTTAAAAATTATTTTTTTGTAGAGAATGTCGTCAAAGTTTTATTTTTATGGAAAACTGTTTGCGAACATAGAAAAATAAATTTTATAAAATGTTTTGTCTAAATTTAATATTTAAGCACAATTTTCTCAAAATTTGATTTTATAAAATTTTCATTTTCTTTAATTTTGTTTAGCCAATATTGCGTGATTTTCTTTTATAAATTTTCCAAGTTAATCTTTTTATAAAACTTTGAGGAAATTTAATTTTTTCCTTTCTAAAAAAAAATTGTTGTTTCTAGAAACTGCTTCCATTGTTATAAAATATTCCCTTGTTATAAAAATTATATTTTCAAAAGAAATTTCATCAAATTCGTATATTTATACAAAATTTCCACAAAATTTTTATATATCTTAAATTTTCAACATTGAAATTTTATAGAAGAATTTGCGACGTTGCATATTTAACAGAAGTTTGCTTGAAATTGATTTCAGTTTTATAGAACATTTTTGTAGCAAGTGTTTATTTATAGAAAATTCGTTGAAAATTAAGTTAGCTCACATAGAACGGCCGAACTTTTTTAATAATTTTTAATTTCAAACTCCCTGAAGAAGACTAACGACGTTATTCGAAATATCGGAAAGAAAATAAATTAATTAAAAAAACCCTATAAACACATTTTTTAATTAAAAAGGACCTCAAGCCGAACAATATCAAAAAAATAAAATCTCAACAGGTCTCAACAGGTATAACCAACAATAATCTGTTAGAAAATTTCATCGAAAATTATAGAAAATGTTGACAAAAACTTTTGACTTTTTATAAAATTTTTTCAGAAATGCATTTCTATAGAAAATTTCGTCGTAAATTAATTTTTATAGAAAATTTTTTTGAGAAAGAATTTTTATAAAAAATGTCGTAGAAAATAAATGTTTATAGAAAGTTTTGTCGCAAATTAATTTTTTGAAACTCTATTTTTACGTAGTAACGCTTTGATCTCTTAATATTTTTAAATTTTGTCGAGTTGCATTTTTGATAAAAAATAATCGGCATTGCCAATTCGTCGTAATAGCTTATTTACAGCAAATTTAATTTCATAAAATGTTTTGTCTTCATTGAACGAATTTTTATTTCATTTCGTTGAAAATAAATGTTTATAGAAAGTTTTGTTGAAAATTATTTTTTTTGAGAATTTCGTCAAACTTCTATTTTTATGGAAAATTTCTTTCAATCTTTTTATGTTCTTAAGTTTTGTCGAGAAATTAATCGTCACTGCATTTTTGTGGAGAATTGCGTCGGAATTCCATGCTTATAATGGGTGACCCATTTCGAGGTTCCCTACTTTTTTAAAGAAAAAAACACAGAAAATTTAAATTGAATGGGGAATGTTTGTTATCAGTTGAAAGGACATTCTTTGGCATTTATTTGAAGATTATGTCTATTAAATGTTGGCCGCGGCTACTAATTTTCGATGACTCGATCGAGATGTTTTGCTCCAAGGCCTGAATAGAAGCTGGTTTGTACGCATAAACTTTAGACTTTATCCCCACAGGAAAAAGTCTAACGGTGTGATATCACACGATCTTGGTGGCCAATAGACCGGCCGAAGTGTTCTCTCAATAAATCCATTGATTGATGGCATGTGTTGGAAGTGGTGCCGTCTTGTTGAAACCAAATGTCGCCGAGGTCACGAGCTTCAATTTCAGGCATCAAATAGTCGGTTATCATGGCACGATAACGGTCGCCATTGACGGTTACGTTCTCACCGGCATCATTTTTAAAGAAATATGGACCGATGATTCCGGTATGTCGGATCGGGAATCGGTCAATGGCAAAAATATAGCTCTTAACGAGAGCTAAAATATTGCTCATGGGTGTCAAGGTCGAGGGTCGACTGGAAAGTGTTTTTTTTTTGGATTTATAAAAAATGGACTTAGCGCAATTGGCGAACGATTAGTTTGATAATAAAACTGAATAATTTGTAAACGTTGTTCAGGCGTAAGTCTTTTCATGATGAAATGCCAAACAATACTTAACAAAAATTACATGACAGCATGACACGACTCAAACGTGATCTGTAAAAAAGGCTATTGAAAAAAGTATCTCTACTTAGATCACCCTATATAATGTTTTGTCTAAATTAATATTTAAACACAATTTCTTTAAAATTCTCTTTGATTCAAATATCAGTTTCATTTCTTGTTGTTTGGCCGTTAATGCGTTATTTTCTCACAAAAATTTGTCAAGTCAAATTCTTCTGAAAAATGTTGTCGATATTGCATTTTGTACAAAATTTCGACTAAAATTCAGTTTTCTAGAAAAAATCGTCCTTTTTGAAAATTGCTTTCATTATAAAATATGTATTTAGTAAAAATTATATTTTTATATAAAACTTCATCGAAATTGCATGTCTATAGAACATTTAATCTAAATTGTATTTTTATAGAAAATTTTGTCAAACGTTTTTATACTTTAACATACATATCGCTCATTTTGTGCAAGAACGTCACAACTCTAAATTTCAAAATTTCTAGGTGTTCATACAAAAATGTCCTGCACTTCAAAACGTAAAGAATATTGATTGATATTTTGGCAACTATATTTCACAACCATAAAATTGATTTTTCTATTTATAAAAAATTAAGTTTTTAAACAGAAATTCTACAAAACTGGCATTTGTAAAAATTTTGTCGAGCTTAATTTTTTATAGAAATTTACGTCGAAATTGCATATTTATAGGAGCATTTATGAAACAATTTGATCAAAATAGTATTATTATAGAAATTTTTGCGATATTAAATTTTTTATAGAAAATGTTGAAACAATCTAATTTATATAGCAGATTTGTTAATAAAATTGTAAATTGCATTTTTGCATTTTTATTGAAATTTCATCAAAAAATCACTTTCTTAAAAAAATTTCGAAAATGCATTTTTATAGAAAATTTTTTAGTAAATAAATGTTAATTGAAAGTTTTGTCTAAAATAAGTTTCTTGTAGATAATTTCGTCAAAATTCCTATTTTTTATGGAATATTGCTTTCTTTTTTTATTTTTTATATTTTGTCGATTTGTATTTTTATTAAAAAATTAATCAGCATTGCAATTTCCGCGGAATTGCATATTAATAGCAAATTTCATTTAAAAAAGTTTTGTCTACAATAAATGAATTTGTATAGACAATTTCGTCAAAAATATGTAAATGTTTTTAGAAAGTTTTGTCAAAAATATTTTTGTTTGTAGAAAATTTCGTCAAAATGCTATTTTTATGGAAAATTGTTTACGATCATTTTACATTTTTAAAAATTTTTCATTTTATAAAATGCTTTGTCCAAATTAAATTTTTAAAAACAATTTCCTTAAAATTTAATTTTACAAAATTTTCATTAATTTTACGAACTAACAACTAACTTCATTTTATTGAAAATGTTATTTAATTAGCATTTTTATAGAAAAATTTCGTCAAACATTTTGTATACTTTAAACATACATATCGCTCATTTAGTGCAAGAACGTCACAGCTCAAAATTTCCTGGTGCTCCAACAAAAATGTCCTGCACTTCAAAATGCAAATATTATTATTAACATTTATATAACAATTTTTGTCGAAAACGCATTTTTATAGAAAATTTCGTAGTAAATAAAAGTTAATTGAAAGTTTTGTCAAAAATTAATTCCTTATAGAGAATTTCGTCAAAATTCTATTTTAAAGGAATATTGCTTTCTTTTTTTATATATTATATTTTGTCGATTTGTATTAAAAAATTAATCAGCATTGCAATTTCCGCAGAATGGCATATTAATAGCAAATTTCATTTAAAAAATGTTTTGTCTAAATTAAATGAATTTGTATAACAAATTTCGTCAAAAATATGGAAATGTTTTTAGAAAGTTTTGTCAAAAATGATTTTTTTGTAGAAAATTTCGTCAAAATCCTATTTTTATGGAAAATTGTTTACGATTTTTTACATTTTCAAATTTTGCCAATTTCTATTTTTATTAAAATATTTTTCTGCCTTACATTTTTTAGAGAATTTCGTCTGAATTGTTATAAATATGCAATTTTAGTTTTATAAAATGCTTTGTCTAAATTAAATTTTGAAAAACAATTTCTTCAATATTTAATTTTACAAAATTTCCATTTTCATTAATTTTGTTTAGCGGTTAATGCGTGATTTTCTTACAAACTAAGAAACATTTTCCAGGTTAAACTTTTCTATAATGTTTTGTCGAAAATTTCGGCTAAATTGCAGATTTCTAGAAAAAAATCTTCGTTTTATAAAATATTTCTTAAAAATTTTATATTTATAGAAAATTTCGACGAAATTGTATTTCTATAAAAAATTTCATTAAACTTGAAGTAAATTGAAAATGTTATTAAATTTGCATGTTTATAGAAAATTATTTAAAATTTTTTGTTTATATATTTTTACTAAAATCGAAATTGCATATTCATAAAAATGTCTTCAAACTTGCATATTTATAGCAATTTTTCGAAATTACTCTTTTATAGAAAATTTCGTCGAAATTAAATTTTAGCAAAGTATCTTCAAAACTGAATTTTATATACAAAAAAAATTCAAGGATCGTAAATTTTATAGAACTTTAATTTTATTTTAGCATTTTCCCTTTATTTTTTACACTCGAAGTAAATAATATTTCGATTATTTTTATAAAAAATTTCATCAAAATTTCAGTTTTCTAGAAAAATCCCGTCGAAATTACGTATCAACGACAAGTTTTTGCAAATTGTCTTCATATTTATAGAGTATTTTGTCGGAAATGCATTTTTATAAGAAATTCGCTGAAATTGCATTTTATACGAAATTTCGTCAACAAATTATTTTTATAGGAAATTTTTGAAAAAATTTCGTGGAATTCACATTTCCAACAATGGCATTTTTATAAACAAGTTCGTAGAAATAGCATTTACAGCACATTTGTAAAAATTTAATTTTTCTAAATAATAATAAATAATTAATAATATTTTTTGGGTTTTATTTGTCCGAAATTGCATTATTTTGACAATGTTGTAAATGTTGCAGTCTTATATGAAATTTCGTAAACATTTTATTGCTTTAGGAAATTTTCGGCAAAATTTTGTAGAAATCACATTTTGAAACAAAATTTCTTCAAAATGGAATTTTTATTAAGAAATTCGTAAAAATAATATTTACAGCACATTTGTAAAAATTAAAATTTTTCTAAACATTTATTAGTGATATTGTTAAGGTTTTATGGCCGAAATTGTTTTATATGACAAAGTTTTCAAAATTCAATTTATATTGAAAATTTTTTTGCAAATTGGATTTCAGCATTTTTATAAAAAATTAAAATTTCCCATAGAATTTCGTAAAACTTTCATTTCAATATGAAAATTTTTAACAACAAAGTCATTGGCATTTATTCCGACAAATCGATTATACTACTGGTCCACTAGGGTTTTTGCAGTCAATGTAGTTTTGTTTTATAGAAAAGTCATCAAAATTACATATTTATTGAAAATTTCTTCGAATTGTTTACATTTTGTAAAGGCTGCAATTTAATTAATAACTGCATCGAAGCAATCTATTCGAAATTGCATTAATCGTAAATTTCGCCAAAATATCTTTTTTAAGCAGAATTTCTGAAAAAATTTAATGTTTATACAAAATTCGACGAATTGCATATTTATAGGAGCATTTATAAAAAAATTAGTCGAAATAGTATTTTATAGAAATTTTTTTTATAAAAATTTCGTAATTTTCGTAAAATTGTAATTTTGCATTAGAAAGATAATTAAATTTTTTTGGATGATTTGGGCAAAATTTCATTTTTATAAAAATAATTAAATTCCTGATTCATTGACCTGGCCAATAACCTTTAATGAAACACTTTTAATCCCTGTTCAATGTCCGTTGATCCGGTTTCTATAATTATACAATAAAAAACAAGTAAGACAGTAAAACGTAAACCGACTTACGAAAACCCTTTGTGGGAGAGTTACTAGAAGGAGTGACCAATATGGCCCATCTTCGAACCTGAGATAACCTATAGTTATCGTGCACACCAGCCAGGTGAGCGGATAAAAAAAATAAATTTCGGATATTTTCGATAAAGAAGATTGGATCCCGAAGGTGCTGGGTTCGATTCCCAGCCAGGGCGCTTAACCATTAACAATTCATGTTTTCGTCATATTTCGAGTTTCTGCAGCTAAAAATAACTCACCGAATGCATTCCGCAACAACAACAACATCTGATTTTCGAAAACAACATAGAAGCTAAACATACTCGTAGATACAAAACATACTCTGTAACAAAAATATTCTTAAGTATTTTTAAGGAAATTTTCTTGAAAAATTAAATTTCGAAGAAATTTTCGATAGAAAATGTAATTCGACAAAATGTTCGATAAAAATATAATTCCTATGAATGAATGCTAATTTGAAGAAAATTTTTGACAAGAATGTAATTTCGACGAAATTGTACAGAAACATTCGATTTTGGCGAAATTATCTGGAAAAAAACAGTTTTTTTGTCTACATTAAATGAATTTTTATAGAAAATTTCGTCAAAATAGATATTTATAGGAAGTTTCGTCGCAAATGCATTATTTGTATACAATTTCGTCAATATTCTATTTTTATCGTAGAATGCTTTAGAGCTTTTCATATATTCTTAAATTTTGTCAGGCTTCATTTTTTTTAAAAATTAATTGGCATTGCATTTTTAAGAGAATTACGTCGGAATTACATATTTATAGCAAATTTTATTTTACAAAATGTTTTGTTTTCTTTTGTAGGAAATTTTGTCGAAAATTAGTTTTTATGAAAAAAGTTCGTCGAAAATGCTTTTTTATAGAACATTTTCTCGAAAACAAATTTTCAAAATTTTGTCGAAACTAAATTTCGGATTCCGTCGATATTCCGTCGTCAAAGATGCAATTTCGATTGAATCTGTGATAAGAATGTAATTTACTATGAAATTTTCTGTAACAATATTATTTCACCCAAAATTTCTAGAACAATTTAATTACCACGACATTTTTTAGAAAAATTAAATTTCGGCGAAATTTTCAATAAGAATTCATTATCGACGAAGTTTTTAATAAAAACTAAATTTCTACAAAATTTTCTAGGAAAATTTAATATCCCTGATCCAGAAATGAATGGGGTGGCAGAATACCAGGTGATAGAAACCATCTCCACTTTTACACGGATGGTTTGAAGCTTAATGAAAAGGTTGGTTTCGGAGTACACTGTGAAGAACTTAGTTTCGATGTAGATCACAGACTACCAGATACCTGCAGTGTCTATCTAGCCGAAATAATGGCAATGTGGGAAGTCGCCACGTGGCTGAGTCGCAACATAGTAACCAACACTGGCGTTGTCATTTACTCGGACGGCCAGGCTGCCATCAATTCTCTGGAGGCAACATCCCTAATAAACGAGATTTAATATATACATACACCTCATATGGGTGCCTGGGCATAGGGATATCCCGGGGAACTGCAAAGCCGATGAACTTGCTAGAAAAGGGACAACATTACAAATTCTCGAAGAATTTGCATATATTGGTGCGCCACTATCCACATGCAAGCTTTGGCTTAGGCAAGAGGCAATCAGGCGGTCCAACTAAAGATGGACAGAAATCCGCAACTGCAGGGTTGCTAGACAAATCTGTTCAAGGTATGACCTGAGAAGATCCAAATATCTCCTCGCACTAGAGAGGCAAAGATTGTCTACGTTAGTATCAGTTCTGACGGGACACTGCTTGATCGGCGAACACGGCAAAAGATTAGGTATTGATTCCAATGACTTCAGCAGAAGCTGTGGAGATGAGGAAGAAGGAATTGAGCACTTGATATGCTACTGCCCCGCTCTGAGTAAACGACGACTGGACATACTGGGGTCGGCCTTTCTAGGCTGCCTAGATCTTTCCAGTAGCGATATTCGTACTATCGATAAATTTGTATATCAAACAGGTTGGTTTCGATGAGGGGCATTTCAGCTCGTGGTAAAACTAGGGACCTAAACTGGTCTATGTGAGCTTGTAAAAAATAATACGGCTGCCACCGTAACCTAAACCTAAACCTAATATCCATGGTAATTTCAATGCATATGATGAAAACTTTTGACGAGAATGCAATTTCGACAAAAATTTTATACAAAAATTCGATATTGCCGAATTTAATAAAATATTTAATATACATTTATTTACATTTATATAAAAATTTAATTCGGACAAACTTTCCTAGAATAATGCAAATTTTACTACATCCAAAGGGAAAACCTTACACCAAAGTTCATGATTCTCCATTAAAGCTAGACGGCGATCGGTCACTCACTCAGTCGGTAATATGAAGTATATATGACATCCATATTTTGGAAAAATTAGTCATATTTATAAAGTGGAATCGTTGGTTTGAGGTTTCGTACAAAGCAATAAAATAAACAGTAAGGAAGGGCTAAAGTCGGGCGGGGCCGACTATATAATACTCTACACCACTCTCGTAATATTGAATAACTCTGATATATAAATTTTGTAATTCATGTATAAATTGTTGGTTCATGGATCAAGAAGCTCTACCATTCTAAATTTCAAAACGATTGGATGTAAAAGACAGCTTCTATAGAACGATTTTCTTCAACTTCGGCAATGTTGGTTCATGGGTCAAGAAACTCTACCATTCTAAATTTCAAAATGAGTGGATGTAAAATACAGCTTCTACAGGACTAAAGAGCAAAATCGGACGAAACATATATATGGGAGCTATAGCTAAATCTTAACCGATTTTCTTCAAATTCGGTAGTGTTGGTTCATGGATCAAGAAACTTTACCATTCCAAATTTCAAAAGGATTGGTTGTAAAATACAGCTTCTATAGGACTAAAGGGCCAAATCGGACGAAAGATATATATGGGAGCTATATCTAAATCAGAACCGATTTCAATCAAATTTAATAGCGATCTTAACAGCTGCGAAATACTCTAAACTGCAAAATTTCAGAACGATCGGAGTGAAATTGCGACCTGTAGTCGACGAACAACTTTACATGGACAGACGGACGGACGGACGGATGGACGGACGGACATGGTTAAATCGACT
This sequence comes from Eudasyphora cyanicolor, assembly GCA_963930755.1. Lineage (NCBI taxonomy): Eukaryota > Metazoa > Arthropoda > Insecta > Diptera > Muscidae > Eudasyphora > Eudasyphora cyanicolor. Next base: position 161,913,735 of record OZ005735.1, read on the forward strand.
CAGCTAGTGATTCTGAGTCGATCGGTATACTTTAAGGTGGGTCTAGCTGTGTTATTTTCAGGTGTTACAAACATCTGCCGTGAAACAAACTTATAATACCCTGTACCACAGTGTGGTGTATGGTATAAATCTAGTTAAATCTAATATCCACAAAAAAAAATATTTGTTTCCTAAAAATACCCCATTTCTGTTTCCGCAGAAGGGCATTTATTTTTTTGATTTTAATTGCTTAGTTAATTTGCATCACATATGCAATTCAACAGTTGTGCTCTTATGCAGTTTCCGAACACTGTGCCCCATCGGTTATTGTGCTGCATTTTGTGCAACTGTAGAGTATTTTAAAAGGTATTTATCTATGAAATTAAGTTAAATGTGCAATTTGTCAACGCTTTAAACCATTGACAACTACGGGCAGACACTCCAACGCCGCGTATGCCACGCCACGCACACCGTCGTCGTGACATTTAAGTGAAACGTATGTGACGTTTATTAAATACAATTTATGCCGAATTATTAGTATGACTTTTATGTGACATGTTTCTTTTTTGTTTTTTCTCTCATTGTTGTTGTGTAGCTTGAGTTCTGTTCTGTTTGTCATCCGGAGTGACAAACTTCCAACCAACGCAGGGTATTTAGTAGGTGTAAACGATGCCTTTGTCATGGCAAAAGAGGCATAAATAATTTCCCGAAGATTTACAGATACAGAGTTGATAAACCGGAATAGAGTAGTTAGTTGAGTACAATTTTTATTAATCCCATTATAGCAATTGCACTGCTTTATTCAGTGACAAAGGATGACAGAATTGGGTGGGTGCGAAAATTAATTTCCTCGTGATGCAGTGGGTGAAGTATTAATTGGCTTTTGCATGAAGAAAGACGTCAGAAAATAATATTCGGGTAAAACGGCTGAAGTATACCATCACTTTGAGAGAAATATTATGGTATAGAATTTGATTCTTTGTATGGATGATGCCCGAACAGTGGAAATATTGATTATTCCTGGTCGTATTGGAAAAGCAACCCAGACATCTATACTAGAGTCGACCACTGTGGTCTTCCTCTATACTAGAGTCGACCACTGTGGTCTTCCTCTATACTAGAGTCGACCATTGTGGTCTTCCTCTATACTAGAGTCGACCACTGTGGTCTTCCTCTATACTAGAGTCGACCACTGTGGTCTTCCTCTATACTAGAGTCGACCACTGTGGTCTTCCTCCATACTAGAGTCGACCACTGTAATCCTCCTCTATAATAGAGTCGACCACTGTGGTCTTCCTCTATACTAGAGTCGACCACTGTGGTCATCCTCTATACTAGAGTCGACCACTGTGGTCTTCCTCTATACTAGAGTCGACCACTGTGGTCTTCCTCTATACTAGAGTCGACCACTGTGGTCTTCCTCTATACTAGAGTCGACCACTGTGGTCTTCCTCTATACTAGAGTCGACCACTGTGGTCTTCCTCTATACTAGAGTCGACCACTGTGGTCTTCCTCTATACTAGAGTCGACCACTGTGGTCTTCCTCTATACAGTCGACTCCGCCTAACTGAAAATGGGAAAATGCGACAATTTTTTTTCAGTTATCCGTGTTTTTCGTTAAACCGTAGTTCGGATAACTGAAACATATTTCACTTATCCGAATTGCGCTTAAGTGAAAATGTTTCAGTTATCCGATCTACTTAAAAAAAAAGTAAACGTATTTATATGGTTATTCATTTTTATTTATTTTACATAAACATGTATATGCACTAGAAACTTAAAGAAACAAAAATAAACAAAGGAACTTAAATTCAATTCAGTCATATTAAAAAGGTACATGCGTTTTGGTACATTAATTCAAGGACGTATGCGTAAAAGTTTAGGTACTATTTGTGACATGTCTTTCACCATGAACATTTTTAAAATGGATATTTTCCCTTTTCTTCCATCTTTCGAGCCAGCTGGTAGTTGGTATGAACTCAACATTAAGCATTTTGGCGTAGTCCTTGGCCTTCTCCATCAATACGGGTCCAGTTATAGTAGCTTGCTTCGATCGCATATCTTTGAACCATAGAAGTAAAGCGTCTTCAACATTTTTGTTTGCGCCTGGTCTTAATCATTTCATCGAAACATTTCGATTTTGCTTGGACACATTCGGGTTAATGTTGCTGCGCTACAATGGAACTTTAGACAGATTTCTTTCCTCGGTACACCGGATTTAATTTTTTCAATTATCTCCAGTTTGTTTTTAAGTGAGAGACATTTATAATTGCTTGATGGTTCCCAAAAAAACATTTCAAGAGATTTTCGAAAGTTTTTTTCCATAAAGTTTTGTCTATTCGTTTCGATATTCTTTGTTTTTATTTTCTTTCTTAATAGAAAACAATGTTTGTCCAAATTCGCACATACATATGTACCACAGATAGTACCCTGCAGCTAAAATCATTTCTAGTTGTGTATTGAACCAGTCACAAGCTAGTTGCAGTATGACCTATGCGAACCCATTCGCATCGCTGCCACCAAAAACGATTATCTGAGCTGCTTAGCAGTACTTGCTTGGTACCTACATTGCAGATCGACTCATTCGTCTCTCTGTCGTTAGCAGCAGAGAAATAAGCAAAAACGATTGAACTGCTTTACGAGCAAGTACTTGCAGTATGACCTATGGTCATTTGTTTACAATTCAGTACTAGTTAATATCTAGTACAGTTATTACTATATATGAGAATAAGAGAGTACAAGAGAATGGTGGTGGGAGAGATAAACATTTACTCTACTTACGTTGTCTTTTTTGAGTAATCAAAATTACAGCATTCCCAAATATTTGTAGTTTACTGTTATGTACTGAATCCTTTGGCTTTTCTAATTTAATTGTTTTAATGTACGTCCGCTGTACGAGCGCTGTTTAGAAATGAACTTTTTGTAAGCAAAAGTCAGCTGACTACTCAAATGAAAAATTCCCATCGCTAATATAGATGGCGCTATGTTTTGGGATAAATTAAACTCCTTACATTCAGATGGCGAGAAGATCGCAAAATATTTTTTATATTTCATATTTTTTTATGCCATCTAGCGTAAGATAGCAACTTGGTCATTGCGTTGCCTTTATGCACTGATGTTTTTGATAAATGGTGGTTGTTTGAGTTTTTTCCAGTTAAGCGGAGTCAATTTAATACAAAATTGAAATTTTATGGGTGAATAATTTGTCAGTTATCCGATATTTTCAGTTATGCGAAGTTTCACTTAAACGTAGTGATTTGAATGAAATAAACACAAAAATTAAATGTTCTTAGTCTTCTGTTTCAGTTATGCGAAATTTTTCAGTTAAGCGTGTTGCAGTTATGCGGAGTCGACTGTACTAGAGTCGACCACTGTGGTCTTCCTCTATACTAGAGTCGACCACTGTGGTCTTCCTCTATACTAGAGTCGACCACTGTGGTCTTCCTCTATACTAGAGTCGACCACTGTGGTCTTCCTCTATACTAGAGTCGACCACTGTGGTCTTCCTCTATACTAGAGTCGACCACTGTGGTCTTCCTCTATACTAGAGTCGACCACTGTGGTCTTCCTCTATACTAGAGTCGACCACTGTGGTCTTCCTCTATACTAGAGTCGACCACTGTGGTCTTCCTCTATACTAGAGTCGACCACTGTGGTCTTCCTCTATACTAGAGTCGACCACTGTGGTCTTCCTCTATACTAGAGTCGACCACTGTGGTCTTCCTCTATACTAGAGTCGACCACTGTGGTCTTCCTCTATACTAGAGTCGACCACTGTGGTCTTCCTCTATACTAGAGTCGACCACTGTGGTCTTCCTCTATACTAGAGTCGACCACTGTGGTCTTCCTCTATACTAGAGTCGACCACTGTGGTCTTCCTCTATACTAGAGTCGACCACTGTGGTCTTCCTCTATACTAGAGTCGACCACTGTGGTCTTCCTCTATACTAGAGTCGACCACTGTGGTCTTCCTCTATACTAGAGTCGACCACTGTGGTCTTCCTCTATACTAGAGTCGACCACTGTGGTCTTCCTCTATACTAGAGTCGACCACTGTGGTCTTCCTCTATACTAGAGTCGACCACTGTGGTCTTCCTCTATACTAGAGTCGACCACTGTGGTCTTCCTCTATACTAGAGTCGACCACTGTGGTCTTCCTCTATACTAGAGTCGACCACTGTGGTCTTCCTCTATACTAGAGTCCTCTATACTAGAGTCGACCACTCTGGTCTTCCTCTATAGTAGAGTCGACCACTCTGGTCTTCCTCTATAGTAGAGTCGACCACTGTGGTCTTTCCCTATACTTCCTCTACAGTATTTTCTATATAATTAAATTTTAGAATTGATTGTAGCATTTGGGCTTCGAAATCATTCGAATTACACTCCTGTTGTAAGGGATACATAAAAGTGTTTTTATAAGAATTTAAATTTTTTTATACGAAATTCATTGAAATAGAAAAAGATATTTAGCCGCCTAGTTCCAAATAAAAAATACACAGCGTAACTAGATTCCATTGAATTGCAGACATCAAAGTTGCTATTTTAAATTTAAATTTTTTTAGTTTGCTAGACAAAAATGCTGCTGCACATCACTCCCATTCCCTCACACAAATCCTTTATTGTTTTCCAAACGCCAATCATTAGAAGAAGCAAAAGAAAAAACAAAGATCTTCTCGATTTCAATGGTGGTTTTTCTTTTGCCCAAGTTGGCCTCCGCCGCCTTAGAATTTCATTTGCTATTTTGGTAATTGAATTCGCCTTTCGCAGAGTTTGTTTCACTTCATTTTGGGTATTTACACGCCACACAACTATTTGACACTTGTGAGATTTATTGCGGCTATAAAAGATTTCGATGTGTTTTCAATAGAAGTGCGATGCGATGCGCTTTCCGTTTGTAAGTTTTGCGTCTTGGCTGTTGCATATTTTGCAATGTGCAACACATTGTGGCGGCGCGGGCTCCTAATGTGCCTTGGATATTTGGTGTGTGTGTTTGTTGGGCCATAGACATTGTCTAGGAGCAGCGAATGTAGTGCCAATACCAGTGGCATTGGTGGATGAAGTTCAAATTGTGTATACACTGCAAAAAGACACGAAATTAGGAGAAGACTAAATCCCGTTAGCAGAAGGAGGAAATAACAAAAAGATGTGATTGCTAAAAAAATAAATTTTATTTTTTTTAAATTATTTTAGCTATATGTATTTTAAAACATAAATCTCTGATCAAGTTGAAAATGCTAACTTCCTACATAAATATGTAGGCTACAAATAAGTTAGATCTTTTCTTCCTGTAAAAAATAAATGAAACAAGTACTGGAAAGCTAAAGGCTAATTGTTTTACACTAAAATGTAATCAAATTTACTTTTATTTTACTTACTACCGATTAAATAGTGAAAAAATATAAAAAAATTCTGACCCGAAGTCTTCCGTGAATTAATCTCCATTTTTGGGGATTTCGCCCCACTGTGCAGCGTCTGTCAGACTCAAATTTCATCCTATTGTTTTCTGTGCACATAACAACACTTTGACATACGTCGAACGCCGACGTCTGCTATTACTGCGGCATAGTAGGGTAACGTTTTATGTTTTATTTGAGAAAATTAGTTCGCAAATGTATTTTGTTCTAATATATTGACATAGAAGAACATCTAAGAATTTGGAATATTATATAATTAATAACAAATACATTTAATTTGAAAATCAATAACATTTATTTGGAGCGCATTTATTATACCCTACACCACACTGTGGTACAGGGTATTATGACTTTGTGCATTTGTTTGTAACACCCAAAAGGAGAAGAGATAGATCCTTTTTTTATTATACCGATCGACTTGTAATCACTTTCTGAGTCGATTTAGCTATGTCCGTCTGTCTGTCTGTAGATGTATTCTTGTAATCAAAGTACAGGTCGCAATTATGGCCCGATCTTGACGAAACTTTACACATATCTTTTTTTTTTTGCCCAAGGACGATCCCTATTTAATTTGGTTAAAATCGGTTCAGATTTAGATATAGCCCCCATATATACGTTACCCCCGATTTTACATGTAAGCGCCGTAAAAAATTTATTTTATAACCGATCAGTGTAAAATTCGGCAGAAAAAGGTTTCTTATTACATGAAGGAATACTGCCAAATTCGGAGAAAATCGGTTCAGATTTAGCTATAGCCCCCATATATATATTACCCCCGATTTTACATGTAAGCGCTGTAAAAAGTGTATTTTTAATCCGATCAGTACGAAATTCGGCAGAAAGAGGTTTCTTATTACATGAATTAATACTGCCAAATTTGAGGGAAATCGGTTGAGATTTAGATATAGCCCACATATATATGTTACTCCCGATTTGACATGTAAGCGCTGTAGAGACTGTATTTTATATCCGATCAGTACGAAATTCTACAGAAAGAGGTCTTTTTACATGAATGAGTATTCAGGGAAAATCAGTTCAGATTTATATATAACCTCCATATATATGTTCCTCCTGATTTGGTATCAACGCGCTATAGAAGTTGTACTTTACTTTCGATCATTAATATTTTCCGGAAAGATGTTTCTCAATTTAGGAACGAATATTGCTTAATTTAGCGATTATCGGCTCAGAATTAGATAATATGTTCCTGCCTACTTACCAATTATTCCAAATTATTTTCGCAATGACCTTTATCGCATTGTAAGGGAGGTGTAGGGTATTATATAGTCGGCCCCGCCCGACTTTCTGCCTTTCCTTACTGGTAATAATATATTAGAAAATTTTTTCAAATAAAATTATTGTTTAGGAATTTCTCCAAATATATTTTATTTAAAAACGATTTTCAAAACTTTTCTGACTTTTTCGAATTTCAGTTATGGTTTTGACTTAATCTCAAGTTATCCCTCAGAGTTGTGTAATTAACTTTTGTTTTAAAGCACTCATTTTAATTTCTTAATATACCAAGTCCTAATTTGTTGTAAATCTATTTAACAAAATTTGTTTTTAAGTAAGTTTATACACGATGAAAAAAAATTGCCTCTGTAGTATATTGTCCCAAACATATTCTGCTTGAAACATATATATGTTTAGGGTGCACTCCACATATATAATATGTGCCACATACAAATATTATATGTTTGGGAGGATGTTGTTCTAAACAAAACTATGTTTACATCCCAATATTTTTTATATGGATATGTTATTTCCCAAACAAAGATCTATTTGCGTGAATATATATCTATTCTTAAATGTTTTAAGTTTTCAGCAATGTTATTAAAATGTTATTAAAATTTCTTTATAATTAAAAATAATGACTTGGAATAGTTAGAAAATAAAAATAAGTGGTTTCAAATAGAAGTTAAGCTAAGAATGTAATTTTTAATTATATTAATTCGAAAACAAGGAAAAAAAATAAAACTAAAATTCGAAAAATTCAGCAAAGTTTTGAAAATCTTTTTTTTTTAATAAAATATATTTGGAAATATTCATAAACAATAATTTTATTTGTATTTAAACACATATTTTATTTGAGAAAATTAGCTCGCAAATATATTTTATTCTAATATATTAACATATGGGTTCTAAATACATTTTATTAATTTTCAAATAAAATGTATTTGCTCGAAAATATATAATATTTGAAAATTTGTGTTCCAAGTATAATTTCTTTCGACTCAAACAAATCCAAAATGGCGATTTTGCCCCGTGTACGATTTCAATTGAAAGGAATTTTAGGAAAATTAAAATTTTCTTAAGAATGAGGTTTGAATTACTAACAAATAAAACTATCTTACAATTATGGTATTGATACATTTTCTAAATGCAAATAAAGGATATTAGGATGTAAACAAATATATCTTTCGAACAGCACCTTCCCAAACAATAATATTTGCATGTGCTAACTAATATATATTTGGAGTATATCCTAAACATATATGTATATATTTCAAGAAGAATATATTTGGGACAATACACTGCAAAGGCGATTTTTTCAGCGTGTAGATCGTAAATAATTAAAATGTATATAGATCTGTATAATAAAAGTTATTCGTTGGGCTCACATTTTTATACCCTCACTTTAGTGTGACGAGGGTATATATCATTTGCTACGGAAAAAAGTGTAACACATCGAAGGAGTGACCTAAGACCCCATGTATGTTCGGCGGAAATCCGTTTTGGGTCATTTTAAGTCGAATGAGCAATGTCCGTCTGTCTGTCTGTCTGTCTGTCTGTCTGTCTGTCTGTCTGTCTGTCTGTCTGTCTGTCTGTCTGTCTGTCTGCTGGCTGGTGCGCACGATAACTCTCGAAAGGAGTAACCGATTGACTTCAAATTTGGTATGTGGTAATATTTTTTTCTATCTCCGGCTAAGTTCGAAGATGGGCCATATTGGTCCACTCCTTCTGGTACGTCCCCCACAAAGGGTTAAAATGTTGTGAAATATTGATTCTTTAATAACTGCTATCATACGTATTCGAATCTTCTGAAATTCCACACATAGTACTAGTTTGTTAGTCGCTATCAACTCGAGGAAAATGGGCGAAATTGCCACGCCCCTTTTGGTACCTCCCACACAAATTCACCATTTTACACTAAAAGTTAAAAGCTTATAACATTAATACCAGTGTTTAGAAACACTTGAAATTGTGTACAGCGTAATGTTTTTATAGTGCCTACGGTCCATTGATAAGTGGGCGTTATTGTCACGCCCCTTTTGGTACCTCTCCCACAAAGGTACCATTTTGCACCAAAAGTTAACAGTTTATAACATTAATATCAGTATATACAATTACTTGAAATTTTGTACAGTGTAATGCTTTTATAATGCCTATAGTCCAGTGAAAAATGAGAGTTATCACCACGCCCCTTTTTGTACCTCCCACACAAAATGGCCAAATTATACCACAATTTAATATCTCAACGTTAATATACCAGTCCATATAATTCGGCACAGTGCAATGTATCTACTGTTCAGCGAAATATAGGTGTATTTCTTAAACCCCTTATGGTACCTCCCACAAAAATTGACAGAATAATTTGTGTAATATTCAATATTACATTACTCACAAAGTGAGGGTATACCTTAGTCGGTTTACCCGACTGAAACTTTCTTACTTGTTCAAAAATAATTTGTAATCAAAAACCAGTAAGGAAAGACGGAAAGTCGGACGGGGCCGACTATATAATACCCTTCACCTCCCCAACAATGCGAAAATGGGCATTGCGATAAGAATTTGGCAGAGTTCATTCATGTAATAAGACAACTCTCTCTGCCAAGGTTCGTACTTATCTGATATAAAATACAGTTTCTACAGCGCTTACATGTCAAATTGGGGGTAACTAATATACATATTTGGGGGCTATATCTAAATCTGAACCGATTTTGACCAATTTCAATAGGGATCGTCCTTGGACCAAAAAAGAGCACTGTGATAAGTTTCATCACAATCGGACCATAAATACGACCTGCACGTTAAATCGACTCAGGAAGTGATTCCAAGTCGATCGGTATAATAAACGATGGGTCTATCTCTTCTCCTTCTGGGTGTTACAAACAAATGCACAAATTCATAATACCCTGGAGCATAGTGTGGTGTAGGGTATAAATACAATAAGCAGGATCGCTTGTAAAATGTGTCTTCCTGAATACAAACTCGTATAAACCAAATCGATGATATATAAAAATACTGACCAAAAAAACTAGAATGTGATGAAGTCGAATTGGAAGATACCGTTATACGGGGCCGTATCAAACCATGAACCATTTTTGCTCCATTTTTTCTATGAATAGTTAAAGGCATAATATAACCTAAACTACAAAATTTCAGCAGAATCGCTTTAATAGAGTGACTTCTTGAACATGAAGAAATCAATTAGGGAGAAACAATTATATGGTGTCTATATCCAAACATGATCCGATTTTACCCATTTTTTCAGGAATAGTTAAGGGCGTAATAAAACATAAACTGCCTTATTTCAGCTGTATCAATTGTACAATGTATCTTCTAGAACATGAAGAAGCCAAATCGGAGCTTACATTTATATGGTAGCCACATACAAACATTGACCAATTTTCATAATAAAGCATAAACGGGACATATCCAAACATGGACCGATTTGGTCCAGCATAAATAGCGTTCATCCGACAAAGAAAGTCTCCGTGCAAAATTTCGTAAGGATTTTTTAATATTTGCGAGTTGTACTTTGATCACTAGACTGTGTTCACAGACGGACGGACATGGCTAAATCGACTCAGAAAGTGATTCTGAGTCAACACTGTACTACAGTGTGGTGTCGGTTATACAAATATACCTAACGATTATCACCCCAGCGTGTCCAATCTGGTACAACAACATCAGCATTTGTCGAACTTCTGCCATGTACATATATCCAATGGAGAGAGTCTCAACATACCTCTATATTCCTACAGATATGTATGGCGACGTTTGTTTTCCAAAACCGTTCCAATACATTAAATCTGAAGAAATCTGAAAGGGGGTCTGCGACAACTTTTCCTAAGGAAAAGATGGTCTCTGACAACTTTTCCTAATGAAAATTTGGTCTCTGAAAACTTTTCCTAATGAAAAGGTAGTCTCTGACAACTTTTCCTAAGGAAAAGGTAGTCTCTGACAACTTTTCCTGAGGGAAAGGTGGTCTCTGACAACTTTTCCTAAGGGAAAGGTGGTCCATGACAAATTTTCCTAAGGGAAAGGTGGTCTCTAACCACTTTTCCTTAGGAAACATGTTGTATCTGACAAGTTTTCCTCAGGAAAAGGTGGTCTCTGACAAGTTTTCCTCAGGAAAAGGTGGTCTCTGACAACTCTTCCTCAGGAAAAGGTGGTCTTTGACATCTTTTTCCCAGGAAAAGGGGATCTGTGACAACTTTTATTCAGGATAAGGTGGTCTCTGACAACTGTTCCTACGGAAAAGATGATCTCTGACAACTTTTGCTAAGGAAAAGGTGGTCTCTGACAACTTTTCCTAAGGAAGAGGTGGTCTCTGAAAATTTTGTTTAATGAAAATGTGGCCTCTGACAAATTTTTCTAAGGCAAATTTGGTCTCTGACAACTTTTCCCAAGAAAAAGGAGTCCTCTGACAACTTTTATTAAGGAAAATGTGGTCTCTTACAACTTTTCCTTAAGAAACTGGATTATATTTGCACTGAAAACCCTAGATCAGTTATATTTAGCCGAGGAGAATCCTCATGTGATAAAGAGAACCAATTCCTCTTAACATGTTGTATCTGCCAACTTTTCCTTAAGAAAGTGTGGTCTCTGACAACTTTTCCTCAGGGAAAGGTGGTCTTTGACAACTTTCACGTAAAGGTGGTCTCTGACAACTTTTCGTCAGGAAAAGGTGGTCTCTGACAACTTTTCGTCAGGAAAAGGTGGTCTCTGACAACTTTTCCTAAGGAAAAGGTGGTCTCTGACAACTTTTCCTAAGGAAAAGGTGGTCTCTGACAACTTTTCCTAAGGAAAAGGTGGTCTCTGACAACTTTTCCTAAGGAAAAGATGATCTCTGACAACTTTAAATAACGAAAAGGTGGTCTCTGACAACTTTAACTAACGAAAAGGTGGTCTCTGACAGCGAGGGTAAAAAAACGACATAAGATGATAAACCAGTAAGGAAAGGCTAAAGTCGGGCGGGGCCGACTATATAATACCCTACACCACTCTCGTTATATTGAATAACTCTGATATATAAATTTTGTAATTCATGTATAAATTGTTTACATAAATTTACTTTTGGGACATTTTATACTTAAATAATACCCTGTACCACAGTGTGGTGTAGGGTATAAAAACGATTGGATCTAAAGAGCCAAATCGGATGAAACATATATATGGGAGCTACAGCTAAATCTTTACCGATTTTCTTCAAATTCGGCAATGTTGGTTCATGGATCAAGAAACTCTACCATTCTAGATTTCAAAACGATTGGATGTAAAATATATGATGTATAAATATAGGAGCTATAGCTAAATCTTAACCGATTTTCTTCAAATTCAGCAATGTTGGTTCATGGATCAAGAAACTCTACCATTCTAAATTTCAAAAAGATTGGATGTAAAATGCAGCTTCAATAGAACTAAAGGGCCAAATCGGACGAAACATATAACAGGTGGCGCAAAAGTAACCTTTCGATGTTATGTTAGACGCGATTGGCGGTCAGCAGCCAACAGCTGATGCACCGTCTGGACTTTGTACGGAAACATCTTCAAATTTTGTACCAAAATTCGCTGTAGAGACCGTCGACTGATACCCATTTGCGTGGCACGTCGTCTGGTCGATGTCGACGGCGCTTCCATGACATCCTCGGCTACAGCAGCAATATTCTCTGCAGAAAGGCTACTCCGGGGTCTGCCACGCCTGGCAGCATCTCGTGTTGTGCCAGTCTCTTCGAGGCGAGCGGCTAAACGTCGCAGTGTTTCACCAGTAGGCGTTGGACGGCCAGGAAATCTGTGCCAAAGTCACCGACCGATTATTGGTCAAATAAATAGTCAGCAATATTCCGCGTTCTGGAGCAGTGTAGCGTAACATTGTTTATTAACGTGTATTTCGCATGTGTTGACTATACAAATGTTAAAACAGAACTGTCATTAGGGGCCAATCGCAAAATTTATAGCATTTTCTGATAGGAGGATTACTTTTGCGCCACCTTGTATATGGGAGCTATAGCTAAATCTTAAGCGATTTTCTTCAAATTCGGTAGTGTTGGTTCATGGATCAAGAAACAATACCATTCTAAATTTCAATACGATTGGATGTAAAATAAAGCTTCTATAGAACTAAAGGGCCAAATCGGACGAAACATATATATGGGAGCTATAGCTAAATCTTAACCGATTTTCTTCAAATTCGGTAGTGTTGGATCGTGGGTCAAGAAACTCTACCATTCTAAATTTCAAAATGATTGGATGTAAAATACAGTTTCTACAGGACTAAAGAGCAAAATCGGACGAAACATATATATGGGAGCTATAGCTAAATCTTAACCGATTTTCTCCAAATTCGGTAGTGTTGATTAAATGTAAAATACAGCTTTTATAGAACTAAAGGGCCAAATCGGACGAAACCTATATATGGGAGCTATAGCTAAATCTTTACCGATTTTTTTCAAATTCGGTAGTGTTGGTTCATGGATCAAGAAACTCTACTATTCTAAATTTCAAAATGATTGGATGTAAAATACAGCTTCTACAGGACTAAAGAGCAAAATCGGACGAAACATATATATGGGAGCTATAGCTAAATCTTAACCGATTTTTTTCAAATTCGGCAATGTTGGTTCATGGATCAAGAAACTCTACCATTCTAAATTTCAAAACGATTGGATGTAAAATACAGCTTCTATAGGACTAAAGGGTCAAATCGGACGAAAGATATATATGGGAGCTATATCTAAATCTGAACCGATTTCAACCCAATCCAATGGCGATCTTAACAGCTGCGAAATACTCTAAACTGCAAAGTTTCAGAATGATCGGAGTGAAATTGCGACCTGTAGTCGACGAACAACTTTACATGGACAGACGGACGGACGGACAGACATGGTTAAATCGACTCAGCTAGTGATCCTGAGTCGATCTGTATACTTTAAGGTGGGTCTAGCTGTGTTATTTTCAGGTGTTACAAACATCAGCCGTGAAACAAACTTATAATACCCTGTACCACAGTGTGGTGTAGGGTATAAAAATATGAATAAAACCAGTAAGGAAAGGCTAAAGTCGGGCGGGGCCGACTATATAATACCCTACACCACTCTCGTAATATTGAACCAGTAAGGAAAGGCTAAAGTCGGGCGGGGCCGACTATATAATACCCTACACCACTCTCGTAATATTGAATAACTCTGATATATACATTTTGTAATTCATGTATAAATTGTTTACATAAATTTACTTTTGGGACATTTTATACTTAAATAATACCCTGTACCACAGTGTGGTGTAGGGTATATAAACGATTGGATCTAAAGAGCCAAATCGGATGAAACATATATATGGGAGCTATAGCTAAATCTTTACCGATTTTCTTCAAATTCGGCTATGTTGGTTCATGGATCAAGAAACTCTACCATTCTAATTTTCAAATGATTGGATATAAAATATAGCTTCTATAGAACTAAAGGGCCAAATCGGACGAAACATATATATGGGAGCTATAGCTAAATCTTAGCCGATTTTCTTCAAATTCGGTAGTGTTGGTTCGTGGATCAAGAAACTCTACTATTCTAAATTTCAAAATGATTGGATGTAAAATACAGCTTCTTCAGTACTAAAGAGCAAAATCGGACGAAACATATATATGGGAGCTATAGCTAATTCTTAACCAATTTTCTTCAAATTTGGCAATGTTGGTTCATGGATCAAGAAACTCTACCATTCTAAATTTCAAAACGATTGGATGTAAAATACAGCTTTTATAGGACTAAAGGGCCAAATCGGACGAAACATATATATGGGAGCTATAGCTAAATCTTAACCGATATTCTTCAAATTCGGTAGTGTTGGTTCATGGATCAAGAAACTCTACCATTCTAAATTTCAAAATGATTGGATGTAAAATACAGCTTCTATAGGACTAAAGGGCCAAATCGGACGAAACATATATATGGGAGCTATAGCTAAATCTTAACCGATTTTCTTCAAATTCGATAATGTTGGTTCATAGATCAAGAAACTCTACCATTCTAAATTTCAAAACGATTGGATGTAAAATACAGCTTCTATGGGACTAAAGGTCCAAATCGGACGAAAGATATATATGGGAGCTATAGCTAAATCTTAACCGATTTTCTTCAAATTCGGTAGTGTTGGTTCGTGGATCAAGAAACTCTACCATTCTAAATTTCAAAATGATTGGATGTAAAATACAGCTTCTATAGGACTAAAGGGCCAAATCGGACGAAACATATATATGGGAGCTATAGCTAAATCCTAACCGATTTTCTTCAAATTCGATAATGTTGGTTCATGGATCAAGAAACTCTACCATTCTAAATTTCAAAACGATTGGATGTAAAATACAGCTTCTATAGGACTAAAGAGCCAAATCGGACGAAAGATATATATGGGAGCTATATCTAAATCTGAACCGATTTCAACCAAATTCAATAGCGATCTTAACAGCTCCGAAATACTCTAAACTGCAAAATTTCAGAACGATCGGAGTGAAATTGCGACCTGTAGTCGACGAACAACTTTACATGGACAGACGGACGGACGGACATGGTTAAATCGACTCAGCTAGTGATTCTGAGTCGATCGGTATACTTTAAGGTGGGTCTAGCTGTGTTATTTTCAGGTGTTACAAACATCTGCCGTGAAACAAACTTATAATGCCCTGTACCACAGAGTGGTGTAGGGTATAAAAATTATATAGGATTCAATATTTCAATAAATACTTACCTTATGTAGGTACCGGAAGAAGTCGACTGCTGCGGCCCGACTTCGCACATAGCCTGTTATAGATGAAAGTATTACCACTTACAAAATTTTTAGTTAATCAGACACGCCCATCGACAGTGATAGTGCGCACCACACAAATAGAGGGACCAAAATAGCTCAAATTATTTAAATGCCCTGAAACTGGGTCAGGGTTTCAGATCCCTCCTTCGTCTCGTAAGAAACAATATATACCATCATCTATCATTAAAGTGATCTTATAAAAAAGAAAAACATTTTGTGAATTAATGTTCCCGAAATTGGTGTGACAATTTCTTTCAATGTATTCTATTGCAACATTAAGTGAACAGAAATATTTCCATTCGTTGTTGTTAGGTTTTGCACTTGCACTTCAAACAATGATAAGGACATTACATTTTAGTTGTGAATAGTTTTTGTATTTAGTTGGGGTTCTGCAGTATTTAGGCTCGCTTCTGTGATGGTTAATGTTTATTATAATTTTCTCTGTGAACTTAGAAGAACAGAAGATGGATTGTGAAAATCAAATCTTAAATTAGAGAAAAGTTCCATTGATTTCCAAAACAAAGATTTTAGTAATTTAGTTCTTTAGTAATTGAAAAAATAAAAACATACTAAGCGAACTATTCTGTTGTATCTTTAGTTGCCACCGACTACGTTTTTGGGTTTAATTTTTATTTATTACTACATTTTAGCGGTAATATAGTACAAAAAGTTCACATCCAGAGACCAGCAACAAAAGCAATTAGAGAATTCCTCAATATTTCAAGAAAGCGACATACTGTCATTCCAGTCAATAGCCCTGTCAGCAAAAAAAAACTAAAAATCAATTAATTCCTTTCTTAGAGTTCAGTTATATAAAATTATGGCTTGAAGACAAAAAACATACCACACACTCCAAAGACTCGACTTACCTGACCAATTCCTTCTGCATTTGGGTCTTTCTTTGAAACAAAAAACATAAGAAAGATCTTGGCAATGGAAAGAAAATGAATAATTGCATTTTTATTGCCATACTTGTATGTTAAACTTACACTTCATACACGAGAGTACGAACATCATAAGAGTATTGTGTTGTATTATGACGGACTGACCATTCAGTCATTCTGGCCAGGTCTGTCGTGCATTTCACCTTTTCCATTGAGTTTAGTTCACTTTAATTCGATTGAAGATGAAGGCGCAACGAATGAAAAGATCTACCGCCGCCACCCTCAAGCATAATTTTCAACTACGAAATAATGTCAATTGGAATTGCTGGTGAATATAGACTATTTAATACGCTACCGAAGTTACTAGTAATTAATAATAACAGTACACTCAAACGCTTGCTATTTTGTAAAATGATTTGAGGAACGTAGATCTAGAACGTTGTGGCTGCAAAGCCATGGCGCGACGTGGCAATCGCAATAACTGGCAAAATTCCCCAGCGTCCTCAGAGACATCCTATAGATGGCTCTGAACAAATTTGCTAGAAGGGCAGCGGTTTGGGCGTTACCCAAACTAATCAGAATTGTTCCTCTTGACTATGAAGTAGAAGGGCCCACATATGGACCATCCCCGGATAAATGGAACAAAGGTACTCTTTTCAGAAAGTACAACATTTCTAGGAATAATTTAGGAAATTGTCATTCAGACTTAATGTTTGGAACGAAGGCCAACGCCGAATATTCCTCCAGGAATGCTGTAGGGTCGCGTTGAGTTTTAAAATCCTAATTCGCCCAACACTTTTGTACGGCATTGTGGTGTGGTGGACGGCAACTGATAAACGATCCATTACCAACCAATTATCAAAGGTTCAGAGACCTATCTGTCTATGCATAAGCGGAGCTTTAAGGCCTACAGCGGAGCTTTAAGTTCTCTACAGGCTCTACTCCATATACTACTAATATATTATGAGAAGTTTCAACCAGAGCTGCATTAAGGTTAAACTGTCTATCAATGTGGAAGTATGTACAATAACTACGGCCACATGAGTGTATCACAGTGCAGTTCTATCGCAATAACTGGCAAGTGAACTATATACTAAATGTGGTACACCTTCAAGAGAAAATTCACCACAAAGATACCTGCCAGAATACTAGTTAATAAAGGATTTCCCAACAAGAGGTGTTATTTTGTTATTCAAAGAAAAGTGAAATTTTTTGAGATACATGATAAATGATTTCATAATAAAGGGGAAAATATGCCGTTAATAATGAAAAACAACATTAGCCAAATGGCCACAACGACCACGCTTACCGGACCATATCCTTTTCATGCTGGGCTGTTGGCGTAGACCTTATCTTTCACGAGGCCCCAAAGGAAGAAGTCGCAAGGTGTTAAATCACAAGATCTCGGTGGCCAATTGTGATCACCTCTTCGAGAGATAGCACGGTCCGGAAACTTTCCCGTAACAGAGCAATGGTTTCGTTGCTTGCGCCGTAGCGCCGTCTTGTTGAAAGTAAACGTTTTCCAGATCAATACCATCCAACTCCGACCATAAAATATCATTAATCATCTCTCGATAGCGCAATCCATTAAGTTGATCCAACCTCATTTTCGAAAAAGTAAGGTCCAATGACCCCGCCGGACCATAAACCGCACCAAACAGTCACACGTTGAGGATGGAGAGGCTTCTCAACAACAACTCTTGGGTTTTCCGAGCCCCAGATGCGACAATTTTGCTTGTTGACGTAGCCATCGAGGTGGAAATGGGCCTCATCAGTCAAGATGATTTTTCGATGATTTTCGATTTTTCGAATTTTAATAATTTCAATGCTTTGTTGAATGGTGTATCGTTCCATTTTTAGTAATGGCGTAGTTTCTACTTGTCAAATGTCAAAGAACAAAAGCTTCAAAAGTGACAGCTACCGAAATACCGGGTGATTCAAAATAATACCTCTTGTTGGAAAACCCGTATAAACCATCTCCACTTCTATACAGATGGTTCGAAGCTTGATGATAAGGTCGGCATCGGAGTACACTGCAATGAACATAGTCTTGATATAGCTCACAGACTACCAGATACCTGCAGTGTCTATAAAACCGAAATAATTTCAACATGGGAAGTCGCCATGTGGCTGGAGGCCACATCCCAAAATTCACAAATAGTTCTCGACTGCCGTAGATCTCTTAACGATATGGCTGAGCAGTTTAACATATATCTTATATGGGTACATGGGCATGGGACATTCCGGGGAACTGCAAAGTCGATACACTTGCCAGGAAAGAGACAACTATACAAATTCTCAATGATTTTGCATATATTGGTGCGCCGCTATCCAAATGCAAGCTTTGGCCTAGGAAAGAGGCAATTAGGCAGTCCAATGAAAGATGGACAGTAACTGGCAGCTGTAGGATAGATACACAAATCTGGCCAAGATATGAGCTGAGCAAGTCAAAATATCTCCTAGCACTAGTGAGAAATCACTGTCTAAGTTAGCGTTGGTTCTGACGGGACACTATCTGATCGGTGAACACGCCAGTAGGTTGTTTATTGACTCCAATGGCTTCTGCAGAAGCTGTGAAAATGAGGAAGAAGTGTAGAGCATTGAACCCCTGCTTTGCTACTGTCCAGCATTGAGAAGTCGACGTCTGAATATACTGAGGTCGGACTTTCTAGAAAATGTAATAGATCTTTCCCGTACCGACCTTCTTACTGTTGAAAACTTTTGATAACAAACAATTTGGCGTTTCGGGTCTAGGCCGAACCACATCAGCCTGGAATGTGTGCAGTTACTGACTAGTGACCACCTGTCATTTGTTGCCATAGGGAAACATCACTCAAGAAGACCATGTAGGTTGCTAGAGGAACAAGGTCGGTCCCAAAATTATCCGACTTGACATATAGATGGGGGAGTAGTTTGAAGAAAAAAATACTTTACTGAAAAGTGAAAATCTTCTTGAGCTTCAAGGCGCCACGTTGTTTAGTTTTTTTTTTTTGAAGCACTCACAAGTTTACTTTCTCAATGAAATTGCAAACATGGAAAAATACTTTTACATGAAAGGTCTCAGTCCAACCAATATTAAAACCGAGCTAAAGGGTCCGCCAAATAACTTGTTTTTTTTTTGAAAATGCTATAAAAAAAAACTACTGAATATTTTCTCAAATTTCTTTTTTATTTGAAAGTACAATCCTTCCGGTTAATAATGGAAAATAATTTCATTCAAATGGCTGCCTCGGCTGGCCATGCAGTAGCCTACACGATCGGTCCAATTTTTAAGCACATTATCGATTGTGTGCAGCTGTATTTCACCAATGGCTTCACGAATATTGTCCTTTAAAGCGTCAATTGTCTCTGGCTTGTCGGCGTAACACTTATCTTTGAGCGCACCCCACAAATAATAGTCCAACGGTGTCAAATCGCAGCTCCGAGGTGGCCAAACGACATCAGCTCTGCGGCTGATAATGCGATCTTCAAAAACAGGGCGCAAAACATCGAGTGTAGCTTCGGCTGTGTGGCACGTAGCGCCGTCCTGTTGAAACCAAATGTTGCCAATATCCTCCACTTCAATTTTTGTGAACAAAAATTCGTTCAACATGGCCCGATAACGATCGCCATTGACTGTAACGGCCACTCCTTGTTCATTTTCGAAGAAAAATGGCCCAATTATGCCTCTGGACCAAAATCCGCACCAAACAGTGACACGTTTTGGGTGTATCGGCTTTTTAATGTATGCGTGCGATTGCGGACCCATTAGATTCTACTTCAAGGATGTCTGCTAGGATTGCAGAGTTTAAACGGGGTCGTACGAACTGCCACGACGAACACCATAGTGGTCGATCACGCCTGAAATGGTTAAAAAATCCGCAAAATTGTATTGGATGACCGTCGGTTGAAGGTTCGTGAGCTACCTGTAGTCATGGGCATTTCAAAAAGTGCTATACATCGCATATTGATGGAATATTTTACGATGAGAAAGCTGTGCGCAAAATGGGTGCCGCGTTTGCCCATAATCAAGACAATGTCCCAGTCCACACGTCCACTAATACGATCACCAAAATCAATTATTCAAAGTAACAGCCTGTTTCTGTAACTTAAAATGTTGCTTTCGTTCGCCTGCCAGACGACAAACAGCTGATTTGGGTTTCACTAACCACAATCACAACGACAAGTCGCACGATAATGAACTCGTACGAAAACGTAATCGTTTCAGTGTAAATTTTGGTTTCTCTATCTCTCTTTGCTGTCATCTGGGCGAACACAAATGTCAGATCGAGTCACTTTATTTTATTTGTCGACTGATAGGAACAATGACAAAAAACGGTATTAAAAGCATAAAATAAGTAGATATCAATATAATTATGTTAAAAACAAATAGTAATAAAATTGTATACATATGTATACATATTTAAGCATAAATAAGTCAACGTTGGCAGCTCGCTGAGATGGAAAAAATTCAACAGTGCACAATGAGAGAGACGAGAGAGAGAAAGAAATGAGAGTGTTGGATCAGGTTGATTTTTGGCCACCGCTAGTGTAATGGATACAGAGGTGTATTTTCTAAGGTCGACCATACACAAATGTGTGCTTTTTTTTAGACCGGAAGTTGTGAAATTATTGAACTGGCAATTACATTTTTTTCCGATTGGTAAATTGCTAACGTCATTGACGTAAGAACGAACGAACGAAGCTTAGAGAAACCAAATTCCTTACGAAAGTGAGTGTCTGGTTTTCGTTCGCAGAGACTTTCGTCAGAAATACAGAAACAGGCCATAAGAATTGCTTCAGCACGCACCTTGTTCGATAGACTTAGCTCCATCGGATTATTTTTTGTTTGAAAACTTGAAAAAATTACTCGGCGGAAAAAGATTTGCCATCAATGAAAGGCGGAGGTTGCGGTTGATGGCTATTTTCAGGAGCTAGACAGTTCTTACTATAAACAGGGTATCGAAGCTGTTGAAAATCGCTGGAAATAGTGTATCGAGCTTAAAGGAAATTATGTTGAGAAATAAAGAAAAATGTTCCCAAATTTGTTGTGTTTTCTTTGTTAGGTCGGCTAGTTTTCGGACAGCCCACGCATGCCCACATATTCCTGTATTGCTGGAGGGTGTTACTTAGTTCCTAGTATTTCAGGTTCTTCTGCTTTGTAGTTCCCCGGTATGCCCCTGTATACTAGCATCAATATCAGTATACTGAACTGTTCAGCCATCTTCTTAAGATATCTGCAACAGTCGAGGTAAGTTTTTGAAATCAGGAATACAGTTTCCAGGCACTTGATAGTAGCCTAACGATCAGATAAAGTATCGATACCGACTTTGATCAGAACATTAAACTTCAGCCGTTCTGCTACAGGGTAGCCGTTCTGCTACCCTGTATATAAGTTGTAGTGGGAATCTTCTATGTCCTGAAGATATATTACGTATAGAAGTGAGATGCTCCGTGTAAAAGAGTGGTTCAGTCATATTGTAATCAACAGTGCCCGCAAGGTCAGGATTCTGTCTAGAATGACACTGTGTCCGTAGCCATTTCCTGACCATATTGACAGTTCCCTGAGTGTAATCGCATTACATGAGGCATATTGCACAGCTATGATGTCTAGCGGCATTAAATGCAATATAACATTTAGTGCCTTAGTTGGTATCGTGTTAAACACTGTAGTGGTGCATATAGCAGCCATTCGCTGAACTTTCTATAGGAAAGAAGATCTGTCTTGGTCGGGTTCAGAACGCGAGTATTATCGGAAGCCCATATTGCGGTTGTATGAAGGGCCAGTTGTACGATGTGTCTAAGAGTACTCGGTAAATTCCCTCTAAGAGCCTCTATATTATGTATATCTGCATATGCAATAATTCTTTCACCAGAGAAAGCTGAATATTATTCATGGAAAAATTCCGCAGCAGAGGTTACAGTACACCCATATTGGGACTTCCCCAGCTGACAAATTTGTGGATATCAGTTGACCCTAAGCAAGCTGACATGCGCCTCTTAATCTGAAGGTTATAAATGAACCTACGTATACTTCTATAAACCCATAGGGTTTAGAGCTGTAACTATATCGGCTGGTTTTATGTTATTGAAGTCCCCCCCCTATATATAAGAAAGATACCGTAGAATATTCCTTAGTAGAGAGAGATCCTTCAATAAAGCTGACTAGATCATGCAGGGCAGTTTCGGTGGACTTGCGCTGGCTGTAGGCATACTATTCATTGGGCAGTAGCCTGCGGCTAATAGTAGTTCTAAGGTAACTGTTTATTAATTTGCCAGGGTTTTTTGGAGAAATTACGATAAAGTTAACGGCCTGAAATCCTTAGCTTCTATATGGCTTCCCTTGTTTTCTCCCCATTTTGTTCGTATATAGGACTGATTGATACAACAAGGAAAGATCTCCGACACATTGTCTGCTTCTGGCGGCTTAAAAGGTTGAAAGTTTTTGATAGCCCAAAGAATTCAAGATTCGATTACAATCTCGCTGGCGTCCTTTGATGGCTGCACTTCAACGGAATCCAAATATACAATCAATTCATATACAATGCACATTCAGAGTTATTCACTTGTGGCCATTTATCACTGGACATAGTCCAACAACTATAATCTTTCTCGATGTACCCAATAGAACAATGTGGTGAGGCTAAAATTTTTCGGTAACCATGAAGCTTCGGATGAGCTTGCTGTGTAGGGTTCGTCTCCCCACATTTATATATTCTTCAAACTGTTGAATCCATTTACATTTTGAATTTTCAAACCAATATTTACTGTAGGGTGACTTTCTTCCGATTTATTGTTTTTTTTTCTCGCAGAAAAGTACTTTGCTCAAATGTTCATTACAGATGAAATGCAAGACATGGTCATGTTTTCTCCGCCACCGCCACCATTATGAAGAAGGTAAACATTTTATAGCCATTTTTCTGTGTGTCATTTATGAGGCAAGAAGGTAAGACCATTGTCTTTCAGCAACTCCAACTCTTCCTCAGAGTCGTTTTTGGGTTGTTGGTGTCTTGTGATGGTGGCCAGGCTTAGCCATATGTGTATGTTCCTCCTGTACCTTCATCACTCTTAAGGTACAAATTGATATTACACTAATTAAAATGCAATAAAGTGCATTCTAGCAAAGTGTATTGCATTATGTTGAGGCATTTTTTGGTTACAAACGTATGTCTATCTCCCAAGAGTATGTGATGTTAGGGTTGCCAATATCAGGGAAGTTGTTGAGTGACCTGACTGTAATTGCGTTTCCTGAAATGACTCACAATGTTTGGCAAGAAGAAAGATAGGATAATTAACACCTGTGGTTTGAGAAATGCCCTTAAACATTTCAGTTTAGTTCTACAAATTTTATTATCAACAGTCTAACTGCACAAATCCTTAATATAACTCATTTCTTCATTCGGTTAAGTGTTCGGGTATTTTGGAATTTATTTTAATTCCATTTAGGATTTTTAAAATATCTTCAACAAAATTCATTCCTACAGGCAACGGTAATGCTTCCTTATGATTCTCTGTGTCTTCAACTGAACTGTACATAATTTATGTACGTACCAATAAACAGTGGGGGAATTTCGTAAATAAGTTTTACACCACTCATCTAAAGGGGTTTATTCCTTATCCTGGACTAATTAATTGATGATTAGTAGCAAATTTTTACCGATTTTTTTGTATTTACTTTTCCGATTTAAAAAAAAATGCTGTACGATGTAAAAAAATCAGATACACTAATCGCGATTTCGATTCTGGCAAAAATGCAGAATCTTCTGCGCCATTTACCCGAAAACTGCACTTTTCTAACACATTTGGGAATTTTAAAATTGGAGTAAAGTATTAAGTTCGAGGGAACACATCATTTCGACTTAAAAGGTGCTAATATTTTCTAGTATTTCAAATCAACGGGGCAATAATTTTTCCAGAAAAGAAATCGCCATAACTGAATCTAAAGCTATGGTTATTTGCTAGGGTGAGGGTATAAATATACTATCCCCATATTAACGTATTATTATTATTGAAATCGATGGATAGGCTTAGAAACTCCCGATTTATTTCCATTTTGTTTTCGAAATTCCCCCACTGTGTACTGCACAACGTGCCACGCATGCGCACGCATTATACAAAAATCCCCAAACGAAAATGCTTAGGCATTCGCATCAAATGCTGTACGAATGGTGCACACACACCCATATGTACAATTACGTCGGATAAAGTTACATTTACTGACCGACCGGCCAAATGGACGGACAGCCGTCCAGTAATGTACGCATTAATGCACTTTTAGGCAATCTGGCATTCAAGTCATAAACTGGCATTTCTTCCAATGTTCTTGGGTAGTGCAACGCAAATTTTTGCGGTTGTAGATTTTTTCACATAACCAAAAGTTTTATCTATTCTTTTTTTGGCATATCTTTGTGGTCGTCTTTCCATTTTTATGTTAGGATTTTCTTGGAGTCTTTGCTGCTTAGATGGGAACTATGTTTTTTTTGGATTCAGACCAACATTGTTGGAAATTTTAACTTTATGTTCAGATTTCCCCAAATTTCATATCCGCCAAACGTTTTTGCTGTTTTGCGACATTAAAGTGTGTGGGCTGCTGCCGCTGTAGACAAAAGTATTTGATAACCGACCGACAAGGCAACAAGTGGATCTCTTTTTTTCTAACATCTTCAGAAATTGAACATTGAACAATTATGTTTTGCTAACATTTCATTCCAAGATTAAATTCAATTGATAGGCAAATCACTAGTTTGTGTTACTTTGTTGGTAGTTTGTTCATTTGATGGGAACGCACTCTCCGTTCAAAGTGAGACAAATAGCTTACAAAATTTGGAGGCATGACAACTGGGCTGTTGCTGCGATTGCTAGTGTGTTTGTTCACAACAACTAGGAGGCATGCCGTAAGAGTGGACCGGATTGCATTGAACTTATTTGATGCATCTAGAGACAATTGAAGCGATGAAACATGAAATCGAAGTTGCTATTAAATCAGGGTTACCATAATATTTTTTCGAAAAGGAGGACTTTTGTGCCAGAAAAGGAGGATATTTGTAACATTTGCAAAGAGAGTGTGAAACATTCGGTGGACATTTAAGGGGGGGAGGTGGGTAACGTTAATTCGTGCAAAAAAAGGCACATGTTTACGTTTTTTGTGACGAAAGGGTTAACATTTCTTGATTGAAAATAATTGTACATTAAAGTATAACTTTCAAAGTTTATTGTGTAAAAATTTCATAACAAAATATTAAAAAGTTGTCACGTTCGACACCGAAAAGATGCATTTCTTACCAGTAGACCAGAAATATTCAAAGAAAGTGCATCAAACTATTGGTACAAAAAGAATTTGTATGAAATACCAACATTAAAAAAAAATTTTTTTAACAAATTATATAGAATTTTGTCACGTTCGACACGGTAAGTGTAAAGTTCAACCGCCCGTCCGTCCGTCTGTTGTAATCACGCATCATGCACACTATCGGTCCATTTTTTCATATATGTAGCCCCCATATATAGCATCTCCCCGATTTGACATAAAAACCCCATATAGACCACAAATGTCAACTTATCGGGCTGAATACACTATGCAACAAAAAAATATAAATAATATAAAGTCGGGCGGTGCCGACTATATAATACCCTACACCACTCTCGTAATATTGAATAACTCATATATATAAATTTTGTAATTCATGTATAAATTGTTTACATAAATTTACTTTTGGGACATTTTATACTTAAATAATACCTTGTACCACAGTGTGGTGTAGGGTATAAAAACGATTGGATCTAAAGAGCCAAATCGGATGAAACATATATATGGGAGCTATAGCTAAATCATTACCGATTTTCTTCAAATTCGGCAATGTTGGTTCATGAATCAAGAAACTCTACCATTCTAAATTTCAAAACGATTGGATGTAAAATATAGCTTCTATAGAACTAAAGGGCCAAATTGGATGAAACATATATATGGGAGCTATAGCTAAATCTTAACCGATTTTCTTCAAATTCGGCAATGTTGGTTCATGGATCAAGAAACTCTACCATTTTAAATTTCAAAACGATTGGATGTAAAATACAGCTTTTATAGGACTAAATGGCCAAATCGGACGAAACATATATATGGGAGCTATAGCTAAATCTTAACCGATTTTCTTCAAATTCGGTAGTGTTGGTTCATGGATCAAGAAACTCTACCATTCTAAATTTCAAAATGATTGGATGTAAAATACAGCTTCTACAGGACTAAAGAGCAGAATCGGACGAAACATATATATGGGAGCTATAGCTAAATCTTAACCGATTTTCTTCAAATTCAGCAATGTTGGTTCATGGATCAAGAAACTCTACCATTCTAAATTTTAAAACGATCGGATGTAAAATACAGCTTCTATAGGTCTAAAGGGCCAAATCGGACGAAACATATATATGGGAGCTATAGCTAAATCTTAACCGATTTTCTTCAAATTAGGCAATGTTGGTTCATGGATCAAGAAACTCTACCATTCTAAATTTCAAAACGATTGGATGTAAAATACAGCTTCTATAGGACTAAAGGGCCAAATCGGACGAAAGATATATATGGGAGCTATATCTAAATCTGAACCGATTTCAACCAAATTCAATAGCGATCTTAACAGCCGCGAAATACTCTAAACTGCAGAACGATCGGAGTGAAATTGCGACCTGTAGTCGACGAACAACTTTACATGGACAGACGGACGGACGGACGGACATCGTTAAATCGACTCAGCTAATGATTCTGAGTCGATCGGTATACTTTAAGGTGGGTCTAGCTGTGTTATTTTCAGGTGTTACAAACATCTGCCGTGAAACAAACTTATAATACCCTGTACCACAGTGTGGTGTAGGTTATAAAAATCCTTGGACAAAAAAACATAAAATATAGAAAAAAAATCGAAAAAAAATATTTTATTTTATTTTTTAAAAGTTTGCATCCTTGCAAAGAAAATACGGCCTATTTGAAAAAAATCTATGGAAAAATGTAGAAATTATAGCCCTTTTGGTAGAGGTAAGAGAATTTCAAAAAAACGTTTTGTTTTAATTTCTGTTTAAATAGCGATTAAATTTATTACTTTTATTTATATTATGTACATTTGCGTTTATTTACATGAACAAGTTTCATTAGAAGTAATTGTGAGTTCTTTGTTGACGTTTGTAGACTTCGGAATCGGTTTCTCTAATGAGGAACCAAATATAATCTCCCATCATTCTTTCATCCCAGTGCCCGTGGTAACGCCGCTCGATGGACTTCAATTCTTGGTGAAACCTTTCGCCATGTTCGTCGCTTACGTCGCCAAGATTCTCGGGGAAAAAATTTAAATGAGAATGCAAGAAATGAATTTTGAGGGACATATTTACACCTGTTGGAATTAGGGTGTCCAAAACCGGGACCGGTTATGCGGTAAACCGGTTTTGGAACCCAAACCCGTAACCGGTTTCTTAAAAAATTTCATTTTCGGTTAACCGAGAAAGCCGGTTTTTCATGACGGTTAATTGTTTCGTATGATTCCTTAGTGTTGACAGCATGATCAATAGGAATCGACGGTTTCTGATTTCCGTTGTGTAAAAGTACTGCTTTCAAACTTTCTTTACTGCTGTCAGCAAGTAACCGCCATTCCTTTGAATTGTATGTTTGATTAAGTCCCTCGAACAATCCGGGAATGTCCTTGCAAAAGCATCTGTTATCCACAGTTGAATTGAATGTTTGATTAAGTTCCTCGAACAATCCGGGAATGTCCTTGCAAAAGCATCTGTTATCCACAGTTGTATAAAATTGTTTGTAAGGTATGTCACGGACTCTATAATATAATATGTTAACATCTGGGGCCAAAATATTGTACTGTTTCATCCGAGATGCAAGTAGTTCTGCCTTATCTTTGGTCAGTTCCAAATCTCCCACTAGATCAATGAGTTGAAACTGAGTTAAAAGCGATGACTTCTGACTCAAACTTGAATCGCTCAGAGTTGAGTATTCAGTTGAACATGATGATGTTTCCGCATTAAGGCTGTTAGCTATACTTGGACACTTCCTACTCCAATCTATTAACTTAGACAAAACCAGTAAGGAAAGGCAGAAAGTCGGGCGGGGCCGACTATATAATACCCTACACCTCCCTAACAATGCGATAAGGGTCATTGCCATAATAATTTGGAATAATTGGTAAATGGGTAGAAACATATTATCTAATTCTGAAACGATAATCGCTAAATTAAGCAATATTCGTTCCTAAATTGAGAAACATCTTTCTGGAAAATTTTAATGATCGGAAGTAAAATACAACTTCTATAGCGGTTTGATACCAAATCAGGAGGAACAATCAATATAAATCTGAAGCGATCTTCCCTGAATACTCATTCATGTAAAAATACCTCCTTCTGTCGAATTTCGTACTGATCGCATATAAAATACAGTCTCTACAGCGCCTACATGTCAAATCGGGGGTAACGTATATATGGGGGCTATATCTAAATCTGAACCGATTTCTTCCAAATTTAACAGTGTTCATTCATATAATAAGAAACCTCTTTCTGCCGAATTTCATACTGATCGGATATAAAATAACATTTTTACAGCGCTTACAAGTCAAATCGGGGGTAACGTATATATGGGGGCTATATCTAAATCTGAACCGATTTTCTCCGAATTTAGCAGTATTCATTCATGTAATAAGAAACCTCTTTCTGCCAAATTTTGCACTGATCGGATATAAAATACAGTTTTTACAGCGCTTACATGTCAAATCGGGGGTAACATATATATGTGGGCTATATCTGAATCTGAACCGATTTTCTCCGAATTTAGCAGTATTCCTTCATGTAATAAGAAACCTCTCTTTGCCGAATTTCGCACTGATCGGATATAAAATAACATTTTTACAGCGCTTATATGTCAAATCGGGGCTAACATATATATGGGGGCTATATCTAAATCTGAACCGATTTCAACCAAATTCAATAGGGATCGTCCTTGGGCCAAAAAAAAGATATGTGTAAAGTTTCGTCGAGATCGGACCATAATTGCGACCTGTACTTTGATTACAATAATACATGCACAGACGGACAGACAGACAGACAGACGGACAGACAGACAGACTGACGGACAGACGGACATAGCTAAATCGACTCAGAAAGTGATTCTAAGTCGATCGGTATAATAAACGATGGGTCTATTTCTTCTCCTTTTGGGTGTTACAAACAAATGCACAAAGTTATAATACCCTGTACCACAGTGTGGTGTAGGGTATAAATAGCAGTCCGTATCGTGAATGAATGGTTGTCTCCAAATCATTGGCATTCCAAATTGCACGTGAAGTCTTAAATTAAAACGTTTTATTCCACAAAACATTGTAATACATTAATTTTAAAGTACTTACCGCATTCTTCCACTAGTCCATCGATTAAGATTTGTATTGCGTACATATAATTTTACTACCTGTATATACGACAGGGATGTCCATGCCTCTAAAAGGCGTAACTAAATGGAAACCTCATAAATATAAAACCACAAATATTGTTGAATGGCCCTCTATCTGAGCGGATCTCATCCAATATAGCTCTCACATTGCATATCATGTTTTATGGAGGGTTACGAACGGCCATAAAACCTCGCCCTCTCTATAATTTTATAATGTCTGACATCAATCCTCATAAAATAAAATGGAAGTGCAATGTCTCTTATATGTCTCTCTCACATATGGCGAATTCAATATAAGCAAAAACATCATTTAAAAACGGAAAAATATGAAACAAGATTTTTTTTAATTTCCCTAACATTTACAAAATGGCTTATAACTTTTACATCTTTTTTTTCAAATAGACAGTGTTTTCTTCGTTAGCATGCTTTTTAAAAATGTGATAAAATAATTTTTTCATTTTTTTTTTATTTTTTATGTTTTTTTTTTTGTACCAGGAAAAGTGTTTTCTTTTTAAAAAAAATCATTTTTTCTCATATTTTGACGACTGTTGCTAAAGCAAGGATTCTACGTGAAAGCGACGCTTGCAGCATATGTAGCCCTCATAATTCCCTTTAATTTGAGGCATAACACGGCTCAATCAGGCTTACGCTTGAATTATGGTCCAAACACTGAATGTAGATTTCATAAAAGCTGGAATATTAAAAAAAAACAATAAGCAATATTCGTTCCTAAAGTGAGAAATATCTTTCTGAAAAATTTTAATGATCGGAAGTAAAATACAACTTCTATAGCGGTTTGATACCAAATCAGGAGGAACATATATATGGAGCTTTAATGTAAATCTTAACCGATCTTCCCTGAATACTTATTCATGTAAAAAGAGCTCCTTCTGTCGAATTTCGTACTGATCGGATATAAAATACAGTCTCTACAGCGCTTACATGTCAAATCGGGGGTAACATATATATGGGAGATATATCTAAATCTGAACCGATTTTCTCCAAATTTGGCAGTATTCCTTCATGGAATAAGAAACCTCTTTCTACCGAATTTCGCACTGATCGGATATAAAATACAGTTTTTACAGCGCTTACAGGTCAAATCGGGGGTAACATATATATGGGGGCTATATCTAAATCTGAACCGATTTCTTCCAAATTTAATAGTGTTCATCTTCATCCATATAATAAGAAACCTCTTTCTGCCGAATTTCATACTGATCGGATATAAAATAAAGTTTTTACAGCGCTTACAGGTCAAATCGGGGGTAACATATATATGGGGGCTATATCTAAATCTGAACCGATATTCTCCGAATTTAGCAGTATTCCTTCGTGTAATAAGAAACCTCTCTTTGCGGAATTTCGCACTGATCGGATATAAAATAACATTTTTACAGCGCTTACATGTCAAATCGGGGGTAACGTATATATGGGGGCTATATCTAAATCTGAACCGATTTCTTCCAAATTTAACAGTGTTCATTCATATAATAAGAAACCTCTTTCTACCGAATTTCGCACTGATCGGAAATAAAATACAGTTTCTACAGCGCTTACATGTCAAATCGGGGGTTACATATATATGGGGGCTATATCTAAATCTGAACCGATTTTCTCCGAATTTAGCAGTATTCCTTCATGTAATTAGAAACCTCTTTCTGCCGAATTTCATACTAATCGGATATAATGTAAAGTTTTTACAGCGCTTACATGTCAAATCGGGGCTAACATATATATGGGGGCTATATCTAAATCTGAACTGATTTTCTCCGAATTTGGCAGTATTCCTTCATGTAATAAGGGACCTCTTTCTGCCGAATTTCGCACTGATCGGATATAAAATACAGTTTCTTCAGCGCTTACATGTCAAATCGGAAGTTACATATATATGGGGGCTATATCTAAATCTGAACCGATTTTCTCCGAATTTAGTAGTATTCCCTCGTGTAATAAGAAACTTCTTTCTGCCGAATTTCATACTGATCGGATATAAAATAAAGTTTTTACAGCGCTTACATGTCAAATAGGGGGTAACATATATATGGGGGCTATATCTAAATCTGAACCGATTTTAACCAAATCAATAGGGATCGTCCTTGGGCCAAACAAATGATATGTGTAAAGTTTCGTCGAGATCGGACTATAATTGCGACCTGTACTTTGATTACAAGAATACATGCACAAACGGACAGACAGACGGACAGACGGACATAGCTAAATCAACTCAGAAAGTGATTCTAAGTCGATCGGTATAATAAGCGATGGGTCTATTTTTATCGTGTTTGTGACATCTTATTGCACCAGAAACTGTTATCCACATCCCTTGGACAAACATTTTGTTGCATAGAGAAATTGGTAACTGGTGTTTATTTATACCCGGAATCCTTCGCATGTTTTTATATAGCCCTTATACAAAGGTCTCTCTAGATTTGACTTCGTAACGCTATAGAGACCACAAATTCCAACTGATCGGGTTGAAAATTTGTAGAAGTATAATCTAGAGGGACCTTTGTATGGAGGCTAAATTAAAACATGGACATATGGCTACCGTTGTTCGTGTGGGGGTGCGGGTATAAATAACCAAGTTACCAACTTTCAGCCCGATCAGTTGACATTTGTGGTCTCTATCAGGGATGTAACGAATATTCGCATTCGCATATGCGAACGCAAATTATTCGCATCATTATACCCTCACTTTAGTGTGACGAGGGTATATATCATTTGCTACGGAAAAAAGTGTAACACGTCGAAGGAGTGACCTAAGACCCCAAGTATGTTCGGAGGAAATCCGTTTTGGGTCATTTTAAGTCGAATGAGCAATGTCCGTCTGTCTGTCTGTCTGTCTGTCTGTCTGTCTGTCTGTCTGTCTGTCTGCTGGCTGGTGCGCACGATAACTCTCGAAAGGAGTAACCGATTGACCTCAAATTTGGTATGTGGTAATATTTTTTTCTATCTCCGGCTAAGTTCGAAGATGGGCCATATTGGTCCATTTCTTCTAGGACCTCCCCCACAAAGGGTTAAAATGTTGTGAAATATTGATTCTTTAATAACTGCTATACTACTTATTCGAATCTTTTGAAATTCCACACATAGTATTAGCTTATCAGTCGCTATCAACTCGAGAAAAATGGGCGAAGTCGCCACGTCCCTTTTGGTACCTCCCACACAAATGCACCATTTTGCACCAAAAGTTAACAGCTTATAACATTAATAACAGTGTATAAAAATACTTGAAATTTTGTACAGTATTATGCTTTTATATTGCCTACAGTCCAGGGAAAAGTGGGTGTTGTTGTCACGCCCCTTTTGGTACCTCCCACACAAAGGTACCTTTTTGCACCAAAATTTAACAGCTTATAACATTAAAACCAGTGTATAAAAATAATTGAAATTTTGTACAGTGTAATGTTTTTATAGTGTCTATAGCCCTGTGAAAAATGGGCGTTATTGCCACGCCACTCTTTGTACCTCCCACACAAAATGCACAAATCATACCACAATTTAATGTCTCATAACGTTTATACCAGCGCACATAAATGCTTATAAGTCGACACAGTGCAATGAATTTAAAGTATCTAATGTTCAGCAAAAAAAAAAAGGTGTATTTGATAAACCCCTTCTGGTACCTCCCACACAAATTGACAGAATAATTCGAGTAATATTCAATATTACATTACTCACAAAGTGAGGGTATACCTTAGTCGGTTTACCCGACTGAAACTTTCTTACTTGTTTTTTCTTTCTGAAGCCTCTTATAGGAAACATTTTAAGACTTCGTAAATATAAAGTCTATAAACGAAAAAGAAAATATTATTTTGAATTCTCTGACTGTGGTCAGTATATTAATGACCAAAACTATTTTCATTATTTTACAGATTTCAAAAGTTCCTTAAGAGCTCAGAATATACAAATTTTTATGTACATACTGTCTGAGGCCAACTTGAACATAAAACCGCGTTTTAAAATTTCTAACCCCTTTTAAAAATATATCGCTCACCAATTCTGTCAATTGTCAGACTGTGGTCAGTGTAGCAGTGACCAAAGCAGTTTTCACTCCTTCTGTACTTTAACCGCTTGACCTCTGCGGCTCATATAAGAGGTAAAAAGCAAAAAAAATTTCTTATGTATAGACTCGAGTGGTGTATAACCTACGGACTATTCACATAGTCGTTTTTTAGCCCGTGGCCAATTCTCCCGCTATTAAAGTCTTTAATATTATTTCCGTACTTTAGAAGCGTCTTAAATTACACAAATATAAAATAAAATGTAGTACTATACACGGGAAAAAACAATTTTAAATTCTTAGATTATGGTCAGTTTAGCTGTGACCACAGCAATTATTATTCTTCCACTGCATTTCAAAATGCTTTAAGATTTTTTTCATTCTTCCAATACTTTAAAAATCCAATAAAGATCTGTGGACCCACAAATATAAACAATCTTCAAGGAAATGAGTCGTCCGGCCTGAGGACAAGAGATACAAAATAATCGCGACAAATAATGTTTATACCCTACACCACACTGTGGTACAGGGTATTATAAGTTTGTTTCACGGCAGATGTTTGTGACACCTGAAAATAACACAGCTAGACCCACCTTAAAGTATACCGATCGACTCAGAATCACTAGCTGAGTCTATTTAACCATGTCTGTCCGTCCGTCCGTCCGTCTGTCCATGTAAAGTTGTTCGTCGACTACAGGTCGCAATTTCACTCTGATTGTTCTGAAATTTTGCAGTTTAGAGTATTTCGCAGCTGTAAAGATCCGTATTGAATTTGGTTGAAATCGGTTCAGATTTAGATATAGCTCCCATATATATCTTTCGTCCGATTTGGCCCTTTAGTCCTATAGAAGCTGTATTTTACATCCAATCGTTTTGAAATTTAGAATGGTAGAGTTTCTTGATCCATGAACAAACATTGCCGAATTTGAAGAAAATCGGTTAAGATTTAGCTATACCTCCCATAAATATGTTTCGTCCGATTTGGCCCTTTAGTTCTATAGAAGCTGTATTTTACATCCAATCGTTTTGAAATTTAGAATGGTAGAGTTTCTTGATCCATGAACCAACATTGCCGAATTTGAAGAAAATCGGTTAATATTTAGATATAGCTCCCATACATATCTTTCGTCCGATTTGACCCTTTAGTCCTATAGATGCTGTACTTTACATCCAATCGTTTTTATACCCTACACCACACTGTGGTACAGGGTATTATTTAAGTATAAAATGTCCCAAAAGTAAATTTATGTAAACAATTTATACATGAATTATAACATTTATATTTCAGAGTTATTCAATATTACGAGAGTGGTGGTGTTCCAAGATTAACCAATAACGCCATTTCACTTTCTACAGATCTCCGCCATGTCATTCGGGGTCTGCCAGCTCGTCGGCCCTCTTGTTGAAAGGGGTTCCATCGTGACGCTTGCTTGGCGATGTTTCCGACGTTACGTCTTAATGTGTGGCCGATCCACCTCAATTTGCGTTCTTTAACGTCGCAGTCTCAGCTTTCTGTCTGGTGCGGATTAGGATGTTTAAAAAAAATGTTTAAAAGTATTTTCGAAATATATCGCTCGCCAATTACAGCGGTAATATATTTAACAAAAATGTAGCAAATTTTTTAGTTTAGTTAAAATGTATGCACGTTTGTTGACCTCTTGACCACTGACCCCATGTAAAAGTATTAATTTGAAAGTTTGCACACATATCGTACACTTAAAGGCGTTGGTTGGAATATACTTTCATATTATCAGAATTTTTTACTGTGGTCGGTGTATTAGTGACCAAAACATTTTTCAATCTTTCAAAAGTCATTTTAGAGCTAAGTATCTATAAATTAATGCATATATACTGATCGTCAAGGAGATGGGAAACCAACTATTTTACGTCCAGCCTGGTGTCAAATCGACTATAACAACTAAAAAGATAAAATCGAAACATGGAACATAGATAACATTATATGAAATATGCAATAGAGACACGTAGACTGATCGTGAATATTAAACCAATTTTAATGATCGACCAACAATTTTAAATACATAATTATACCCTCACTTTAGTGTGACGAGGGTATATATCATTTGCTACGGAAAAAAGTGTAACACGTCGAAGGAGTGACCTAAGACCTCAAGTATGTTCGGAGGAAATCCGTTTTGGGTCATTTTAAGTCGAATGAGCAATGTCCGTCCGTCTGTCTGTCTGTCTGCTGGCTGGTGCGCACGATAACTCTCGAAGGGAGTAACCGATTGACCTCAAATTTGGTATGTGGTAATATTTTTTTCTATCTTCGAAGATGGGCCATATTGGTCCACTCCTTCTAGTACCTCCCCCACAAAGGGTTAAAATGTTGTGAAATATTGATTCTTTAATAACTGCTATACTAATTGATCGAATCTTTTGAAATTCCACACGTAGTAAAAGCTTATTAGTCGCTATCAACTCGAGAAAAATGGGTGTTGTTGCCACGCCCCTTTTGGTACCTCCCACACAAATGCACCATTTTGCACAAAAAGTTAACAGCTTATAACATTAACAAGTAAGAAAGTTTCAGTCGGGTAAACCGACTAAGGTATACCCTCACTTTGTGAGTAATGTAATATATAACATTACACCAATAAATCTGTCAATTTGTGTGGGAGGTACCAGAAGGGGTTTTCCAAATACACATATTTTTCGGTAAACAGTACATTCTTAAATACATTGCATTGTGCTGAACTATAAGCGTTTATGTGCACTGGTATATTAAAGTTACGAGCTATGTAATTTTGGTATGATTTGGTCATTTTGTGTGGGAGGTACAAAAAGGGGCGGGGTGATAACGCCCACTTTTTACAGGACTATAGGCACTATAACAGCATTACACTGTACAAAATTTCAAGTATTTGTATGCACTGGTATTAAAGTTACAAGCCGTTTACTTTTGGTACGAAACGGTCCATTTGTGTGGGATGTACCAAAAGGGGCTGTACAATAATGCCCATTTTTTACCGGACTATAGGCGCTACAAAAACATTATACTGTAGAAAATTTCAAGCATTTTTATGCACTTGTATTAACGTTATAAGCAGTTAAATTTTGATGCAAAATGGTCCATTTGTGTGGGAGGTACCAAAAGGGGCATGCCAACTTCACTCATTTTTCTCGAGTTAATAGCGACTAATATACTAATATTATGTGCAGAATTTCAAAAGATTCGAATAAGTAGTATAGAAGTTATTAAAGAATCAATATTTCACTAAATTTTAAACCTTTGTGTGGGAGGTACCAGAAGGAGTAGACCAATATGGCCCATCTTCGAACTCATCCGGAGATAGATCAAAATATTACCACATACCAAATTTGAAGTCAATCGGTTAATCCTTTCGAGAGTTATCGTGCGCACCAGCCAGCAGACACACAGACAGACAGACAGACAGGCAGACAGACAGACAGACAGACAGACAGACAGACGGACGGACATTGCTCATTCGACTTAAAATGACCCAAAACGGATTTCCTCCGAACATACTTAGGGTCTTAGATCACTCCTTCGATGTGTTACACTTTTTTCCGTAGCAAATGATATATACCCTCGTCACACTAAAGTGAGGGTATAATAACAGTGTATAAAAATACTTGAAATTTTGTACAGTATTATGCTTTTATATTGCCTACAGTCCAGGGGAAAGTGGGGGTTATTACCACGCCCCTTTTTGTACCTCCCACACAAAATGCCCAAATCATACCACAATTTAATGTCTCATAACGTTTATACCAGTGCACATAAATGCTTATAAGTCGGCACAGTGCAATGAATTTAAAGTATTTAATGTTCAGCGAAAAAAAGGTGTATTTGATAAACCCCTTCTGGTACCTCCCACACAAATTGACAGAATAATTCGAGTAATATTCAATATTACATTACTCACAAAGTGAGGGCATACCTTAGTCGGTTTACCCGACTGAAACTTTCTTACTTGTTTTAACATTCGCTTTCGCAAAAACCATCTTTGGATTATTCGCTTTCGCAAAAATATATTTCAGTATTCGCTTCCATTTGTATAAAGTGTTATATCTTCTTATTCGACTCACACATTTTGAGGGTATTAATACCAATGAAAACCTCTTCCATTTCTCTTCAAAACAGTTGAAAAATAAGCTTGTCCTTGTGGTAACAGGAGGTACAAATATGGAAAACATTCTTAATACTTGAATATCCTGGAAAAGTATCAATTTAGTTCCTTAATTTTGTTGGTACTAAAGGGTCTAACCATTATTCGCATTCGCTTTCGCAAAAATCCACACGGGGCAAAATCGCCATTTTTGATATGTTTGAATCGAAAGAAAATATATTTGGAACACAAATTTTTAAATGTTTTATATTTCTGAGTAAATAAATTTTATTTGAAAATCAATAAAATTTACTTGGAACACATATATTAATATATTACAACAAAATATATTTGCAAACTAATTTTCTCAAATAAAATATGTATTTATATACCAATAAAATTATTGTTTAGGAATATCTTCAAATATATATAATTTAAGAAAGATCTTCAAAACTTTGGTGAATTTTTCTAATTTCATTTTTAATTTTTCCTTCGTTTCGAATTATTTCTCCCAGTCAAAAATACCATTAGCAGCATTGCATTCTGTTTTAAAGGACTCATTTTAAATTTCTGGGTATTTCATGTCAGCATTTTTTTCAATCCTTCGAGTAAATTAATGTTATCAAAAATTATACGATTTCAATTAAAAATTTCTAAAAAATTATCATTAAATTACTGAAAAACTTAACACAATTAAGGTTCGATATTTTCGGAATACTTAAATTTAAATACATTTTTGTTTCGGAATTAAAATCCCAAATAAATGGTATTAGGGTGAAAACAAGGATTTGTTTAGAACAACATCTTCCCAAATATATAATTTTTGTGTGTACCCAATATTATATATTTAGAGTGTACCATAAACATATATATGCTTCAAGCCGAATATGTTTGGGACAATATACTACAGAAGCGATTTTTTTTCAGCGTGCATACTTCACTATTCGCATTCGCAAGAAATATATTTCAATATTCGCATTCGCTAAAGTCATTTTCGTTACATCCCTAGTCTCTGTTACGTTAAGAAGTCAAATCGGACAGATGCCCTACATAGGGGCTATATCAAAATCTGGACCGATATAGCCCATTCTCCATC
Source organism: Eudasyphora cyanicolor (assembly GCA_963930755.1). Taxonomy (NCBI): domain Eukaryota; kingdom Metazoa; phylum Arthropoda; class Insecta; order Diptera; family Muscidae; genus Eudasyphora; species Eudasyphora cyanicolor. The sequence goes on from OZ005735.1 coordinate 161,952,646, forward strand.
CCAAATTACCTGCAGGTATAAGAAGTATCTATACCAAATTTCAGTCACTTAGCTCAAGTATTATAGATTGTAGCGTGATTACAACAGACGGACATGGTTAAATCGCCTTAGAATTTTAGGACGATTAAGGGCCTGTTTCTGTACCTTTTTTTACTTATTTTTTTAGTCAAAATTCTTTCAGCTATTACTTGAAATCTATAAAACGCAGGTTAGAAGTATTTTAGGAACAAGCTTTTTACATGATTTCCTACAGACACAACGAATTATAAACTTCTGTGATTTATAGATTTCTCGGAATAATTGAGTGATTTTTGATCTTTCGCAGTAGACGAACGAAAAAAAGTTACAGAAACAGGCCCTAAGAATATATATACCTTATGTGGTCCCAGATCAATATTTAGAGGTGTTATCCCCCCATCCTATGGTGGAGGGTATACAAATATGGTAAATGTATGGTGGAGGGTATAAAAAAACAAACTCTCCCCCTATCAATCTGCCTTGATCATTGGAAATATTACTGCTATTTCCACATTCAGTTGTGACAAATGATTTCACAATAAAGTGTTAATTATATCGAAAGCGAAAAAATTGGAAAGTTAAATCAAATCATTGAATAACAACAAATGGTCATTCAATTACGGGACAATGGGTAAACAATCACTTAACTCTTTTTCCTCCCCAAAAAAAGGGAACAACAAAGAATGACATTAAGCAACGAACCCACAACAACAATCAGAATATAGCAGTGACATTGTAAATGGAACTGAGAAAAAACTCCGGGTCATCACAGAACACAATTTCCAATTCCTATGCGGGATCAATTGTTGTGTGTACGAGTATCACATGAGAAAGGGGTTGATTGCCCACAGTACGCACACACTCCAATATAAGGCACGCCGTGACTGCACATTCGATCGGTGATGGCGCACCATTCCAACAATTGTCACTGATGACAACTACAAATGACAACAATTATAGGTTCAGTGGAGTGGTTGTGAGACGTACAAAATGCATACAAATTGAGACAATAATTAATGAAAATAAATCTAAAATTTACCAAGCGTAATTTCAGTTAATCGAAATCACGAATAATAATGGGAACATCAGAGAAACACGATGAGATGGGGAGGAGAGAGAAAAAGTTTAGATCACACAAAATTTTGGGAAAAACAATATCAGTGAAGGACAGTGGTTACAGACAGAACAAATTGTGGTCATTATGTCTTAAACTGCAACCGATATTGTATCGTGATTAATTAAAAACAAGCAAGGAAATTTTTAGTCGAATACAGCGACTAAGGTATGTGCCTCACTTTGTGAGTAATGAAATGTGGTATTTTGTATGGTAGCCAGAAAAGTGGAAACAATTCGCTCAGTTCAAAGAGGAACCCAGAAGGAGCTTGACATTTTGCGCTAAAGAGTTAATACTTTAAATACATTGCACTGTATCGAATTTTAAGAGATTAGAGTTATGAGATACTCAATTTTGGTATGATTTGGAAATTTTGTGTGTGCGGTACCAAAAGGAGGGTAGCGATTACTCCCACCTTTCAATGAACTGTAGGTAATGTAAAGGCATTATTCTGCATAAGAGTTAAAATACTTGTATGTATTGGTATTAATGTTCTACACTGATAGAAAACCCGTTCGTCACCATGACGTATCAGGTTCGTCAATATATCTTCGTACTGGTGACGAAAAGTTTCGTACATGCGATATTTTTTGTACGTCAATAGAACTAACACGATCATCAACCCATGCTTTTGGTGATTTCGAAATTCGTCGAGGGAACGATAAGGTTCATTCATTCCCACGACGAAATGATTTATTTGACCATTTTGCTCAAAATATGATAAAACGAAGCAATCAATTCATAGTTTGTGCTTAATTGTACTGTTCTATATGAGTTCTGATTACGTTAGTTAAATAATCTGTTATAAAAGTTTAATCTAACAAGTAAGAAAGTTCAGTCGGGTAAACCGAACAATGAATCCCCTCACCTTGAGTCTCAAAAAAATATAAGAAAAATTATTTATTTTTTATTTTATTTAAACTATTATCAATTTAAATTGCATTTAATAACTTTAAAGTACGAGTACGAGTCTGTACTGGTATTATAGTTAAAAGCTGTTTACTTTTGGTACAAAATGGTCCATTTGTGTGACAGGTACCAAAAGGGGCATCCCAATAACGGTCACTTTTCTCTGGGCTCTAGGTACTATAAATGCATTACACTGTACAAAATTTCAAGTATTTATATGCACTGGTATTAAAGTTATAAGCTGTTAATTTTGGTCTAAAATGGTCCATTTGTGTGGGAGGTACCAAAAGGGGCGTGTTAATTGCGGACACTTTTCTCTAGACTGTAGGCACTATAAAAGCATTGCACTGTACGAAATTTCAAGTATTTGTATGCACTGGTATTAAAGTAAAAAGCTGTTAACTTTTGGTACAAAAAGGTCCATTTGGGTGGGAGGTAACAAAAGGGGCGGGCCAATAACGCCCATTTATCTCTGGACTCTAGGTACTATAAAAGCATTACACTGCACATAATTTCAAGTATTTGTATGCACTGGTATTAAAGTTATAAGCTGGTAACTTTTGGTACAAAATGGTCCATTTGTGTGGGAGGTACCAAAAGGAGCATGGCATTAATGCCAGTTTTCCACTGTATTGTAGGTACTATTAAACCATTCCACTGTCCAAAGTTTCAAGTCTTTGTATGCACTGGTATTAAAGTTATAAGCTATTAACTTTTGGTTCAATATTGTCCATTTGTGTGGAAGGCACCAAAAGGGGCGTGACAACTTCGCCCATTTTTCTCGAGGTAATAGTGACTAATAAACTAATACTATGTGTAGAATTTCAGAGGATTCAAATAAGTAGTATAGAAGTTATAAAATAATCAATATTTCAGTAAATGTTAACCCTTTGTGGGGAGGTACTAGAAGGAGTGGACCAATGTGGCCCATCTTCGAACTTAGCCGGAGATAGAAGAAAATATTACCACATACCAATTTGAAGTCGGTTACTCCTTTCGAGAGTTATCGAGCGCACCAGCCAGCAGACAGACAGTAAGACAGACGGACATTGCTCATTCGACTTAAAATGACCCAAAACGGATATCCTCCGAACATGCTTAGGGTCTTAGGTCACTCCTTCGATGTGTTACACTTTTGGTTCGTGGAAAATGATATATACCCTCCTCTCTACGGTGAGGGGATAAAAAATCTAATAATGGTGATGAATGGAGTTCGTCGTGATGATGAAAGGAGTTCGTCGTGGTGATGAATGGAGTTCGTCGTGGTGTTGAAGGGGATTCGTCGTGGTGATCAATGGAATTCGTCGTGATAATGAATGGGATTCGTCTGTTTTCAGATACATTACTTGATGAGATTATATTTGATTTAAAATATCAGAAGTAATGAATACTTCTCGTTTGTTTCCTTTAAGCCTTTCCTGATAAAATCTGCGTTTCGAACCGAATAATCACAACTGAACCTGGAAAAGCAGTCAAGTAATTTTATTTTCCATACCGTTTTTAATGGTCTAAAACCAGAAGAAGAATATTTATTGAAATTTGTAAAAGTTAAATATGTAGTCGGGGGCATGAATTCGTCGTGGAGATGGATGGTATTCATCGTGGTGATGATTGGGATTCGTCGTGGTGATGAACTCGATTCATCGTAGGGGTAAAATGTGATCATCCTGAGGACGAAAGTTTTTGGAAACAGAGATTCGTCATGGTGACGAACAAATTCATTAAGAGGGTTATTCCGTACGTTAGCTGACTTTTAACGAACAAATAATCGTGATGGTGTACAAATGCATCGTCATGACGAAGCTTTTTCTATCAGTGTAGGGTAATTCCAAAGCAATTTGACCAACTCAAAAAAGACCCCTTTAAAATTTTACAAAATTTAGCACAATAATTCTACTAGTGTATGGGAATTTTTTGTAGGGTAATTCCAAAGCAATTCGACCAACTCAAAAAAGACCCCTTTAAATTTTTACGAAATTTAGCACAATAATTCTACTAGTGTATGGGAATTTTTTTGTCTTTTATCGTTCTTGTGCTCCAAAGTTACATATCTCTAGAATTTTTCTCAAAATAACTATTTTTTAAATTAGCCATATCATCTTAACCGCTTTGCGTATTTTAAAGATATTAATACCATTGAAAAGCTCTACTACTCCTCTTCAATGTTGCATAATGAAATATTTATCTCATTTTGATGGCAGGAGGTGAAAATATGGAAAATATCCTAAATCCTTGAAAAATGAACTCCAAATGGAACCTTCATGAACCAAAAAGATGTATACAATTATATTGAGTCAATATTACAATTTTTCCTGTGAATTTTTATATAGGATTTTAGATTCGTCTGCTGACTAGTGCAACTTAAAAACGGCTTGACCGATTGATGTTACTTTTACACATTATATTTATACCCTCACATTAGTGATACGAGGGTATATATCATTTGCTACGGGCCAAAAGTGTAACACATCGAAGGAGTGATCTAAGACCCTATGTATGTTCGGCGGATATTCGTTTTGGGTCATTTTAAGTCGAATGAGAAATGTCCGTCCGTCCGTCTGTCTGTTTGCTGGCTGGTGCGCACGATAACTCTCGAAACGTGTAACCGATTGACTTCAAATTTTGTATACGGTAATATTTTTTTCTATCTCCGGCTATGTTCGAAAATGGGCCATATTGGTCTACTCCTTCTGGTGCCTCTCACACAAAGGCTTAACTTTTAATGAAATATTGATTCTTTAATAGCATCTATACTACTTTTTAGAAGCTTCTGAAATTTCACACATTTTATTATTTTATTAGTCGCTATCACCTCGAGAAAAATGGGCGAAGTTGCCACGCCCCTTTTGGTACCTCCCATACAAATAGACCATTTTGCACCAAAATTGAACTGCTTATAACTTAAATACAAGTGCTGAAAAATACTTGAAATTTTGTACAGTATAATGTTTTTGTAGCTCATATAGTCCGGTAAAAAATGAGCATTATTGTACAGCCCTTTTTGGTACCTCCCACACAAATGGACCGTTTTATACCAAAAGCTAACGGCTTATATCTCTAATACCAGTGCATACAAATACCTGAAATTGTGTACAGTGTAATTTCGTTATAGTGCCTATAGTCCTGGGAAAAGTGGGCGTTATCACCACGCCCCTTTTTGTACCTCCCACACAAAATGACCAAATCATACCAAAACTGAATAGCTCGTAACATGAATATGCCAGTGCACATAAACGCTTATAGTTCGGAACAGTGTAATGTATTTAAAGAAAATACTGTTCAGCGAAAAATAGGTGTATTTTTTAAACCCCTTCTGGTACCTCCCACACAAATTGACAGGTTAATTATATGTTACATTACTCACAAAGTGAGGGTATACCATAGTCGGTTTACCCGACTGAAACTTTCTTACTTGTTTTATTGTCAATGCGAGTAATGAGTAACTGTATCTGGATCCGGTAGTTGGCGCTGTATTCAAGTTATTATCAAATTGCTCATTTATGGACCAAACCGGATGATATTCGTGGAATAGGTTGATATAGTACTTAGATCAATCTATCCCACGTCTGGGTGGAATAGGTATGTATAATGGTTATGGAACTAATTTTGGTGTTTTCATAGTATTATGGAGTATCATTTATTATTTTCTTGAAATCACTGTGCGCGGCGACGAGTGCCGCATGTGCCACTGTTTAGCCCAGTTGGTTGCTACTGACTTCTAGTTTGTAATACATAATATTTATGCGGGTGCCATTTCAATGTACGGATTAGGAGAACACAAACCATGAACAAAAATCTCAACCATTTAAATCGGATACTTTATCACAGTTTTTTTGTGCTTCGTTTTCGATTTCATTATTCTGGTCGCAGAGACAAATAATCACAGGAATCTTAACGAACGAAGAGCATTGGTTCCCAAGTTTTCTGTTGTTTCCCTGGAAATCGACCATGAATTCATTTCTCATGAATTCCATTTACATTTATAATTACAACGATTGTGCTGGAGCGACAACGACGTCGACGACAACAAAGTCATATGTGTGGACACTTACATATGTAGTCGACGTACTCCTATGGCTGAGATGACATCCAATGGCCTGGGATGACAGCATCCAAAACGACCAAAAACCCACTAAGGCAGCATCTCCAAAGTTATTCATTCCTGCAACATATTGTAAGAAATGCAATTAAAGTCATTTGTCGTCATTTGAGGTTAGCCCGTTGTCGTAGTCGTCGTCTCCGTCGTCGGTGCATGAAATAGCCTTGAGGCGGCGGTGGTGTTGGTGTTGGCGACAATTGCAAACACAGGATGTTAAAACTGTGGCCACGAAAAAAACCTGTGAATAAAAATCTTAGGAAAAATCGTTTACATCAGAGACGTGGTAATAATGTTGAGATTAAGAGTTTCAAAAATCACAGGACAAGTCACTGACAATGATTGTATGGTTTTAATGCATCATCTTACAACATGAATGTCGTATCTGACCCGCTTGTATACCCTCCACCATAGAATGGACATATACAAACTTTGTCATTCCGTTTTCAACACCTCAAAATATATCGTAAAATTCTGAGACTATTTAGCATTATCCGTCTGTAGATGTATCGTTGTAATCAAAGTGCAGGTCGATTGTGATGAAATTTAGCACAGTGCTCTTTTTTGTCCCAAGGATCCCTATTGAAATCAGTCAAAATCGGTTCAGATTTAGATATAGCCCCTATATATATGTTACACCCGATTTGCCATGTAAGCGCTTTAGAAACTGTATTTTGTATCAGATCAGTACGAAATTTGGCAGGAAGAGTTCTCTTATTACATGAATGAACTCTGTTATATTCGGGGAAATTCAGTTCAGATTTAGATATGCCCCATATATATGTTCTACCCGATTTGACATGTCAGCGCTGAGGTGAAATTTTGTTATGTCATTTTCTTATAACGAATTGGATTTTAAAGCGAGTTCAAATACTCACTTTTTAAAATCAACAAAATAGCTCTAATTAAAATGAGTCGAAGTAATGAAATGCACAACATTTATTAAAATATAACCAATAGAGTTAAGAAAAATGTTATCACACGTCACTGATCACAAAGTAAAATGTATAGATTCCCACATTGCTTTTCTACCTACGACAATATCTCACTTTCATTTACCGTTATCTTAATAATAGTAAGTTATTGTGTTTTCTTATAATTATTTCTGTAATAGTGGACCTCTTTTTAATGACATATATAAATATAGTGATATTCAGTAAAAATTTTTTTCGACTTTGTCCACCTAGATTGATGAAATCACACACTGTGCACTGGTCAAATCTTGTGAATCTGAGTATCCCCAACAAAATCTTTGTAAGTACCTGTCATTATTCCCTGCATTACCAAATAATGACATCTCAATATTAGCTGAATTACTTTCGGCTTATTAATAATGACTTACCAATAATAACAGAAATACGTGATTTTTTTATCAAAATAATTTTTGGCAAATTTTAGTATAATGCAATTTTGGCAATATGTGGGTTATTGTAGAAGATTTATTTATTTTCAACAAGTTTTCCAAAAATACGTGCAAATTGAATGAAAATACCAAAAATATTTACGTATATCGTATGATGTTAGACCATTGAAGAATTTTTCACATTGTGGTTTGGGTTCAGAAATTCGAAATATGCGCGACAATATGCACAAAATTACTTTCAATGCCCATCTCTACATATCTACCATATCTACTACGTATTTTGTAACTTATTGGTAATGCATTAGTCAAGTACTTAAAATCGTGAAAACATAAGCACATATTTATGTGGTATGCCTATGCTACAAATAAGTACTTATTATGCTACTTTATTGTATGCTTATGGAAGTACTTCCCTCCAATGTCATCCCCATGTTAAAATAATGAGAAAAGTGGCTAAATAATAAGTACTTACCATTATCGAACTTTGCTTATCGTTGGATAGAGTGTCGCGGTGGTCAAGAAGTCACAAATGACACGCCGGGGGATTAAATGTTTTATTATGCTATTGAACATTTCACATAATATTCGTCTTATGTTCTTAGATTCAGATTTATAACGCTTATATTGATTGCAACCTACAGTTAACACACTAACTGGAAAGCCAAATATTTTGAAATTACTTTAAAAAAATTAACACTGGATTTTGTTGTCCCGTATGACCTCTTACTGGAGATCGAATAGCTGCAATAGCAGTATATTCAAATGAATTTGTAGATTAATTGCTTTTAAGGGATTTTACAAGTACTGAAAGGAATGGAGATTTCTTTGGGCACCGCAATACTGGCCAAAATTTTAAAATTCAAAATTGTTTTTCCCATCGCTCCTCAAACATTGTCCCAAACATATTCTGCTTGAAATATATAAATGTTTAGGGTACAGTCGAAATATATTTCATTTGGCACATACAAATCTATATATATAAAGAAGAACGTGTGTTTGTTGGTTTGTTTGTACCGTATAGACGTCTAAACGGCTGGACTGATCTTCTTGAAATTTACGCAGAATGTACTTATGTGGGGCGTGGTGAAAATAGTGTACTTGAATTTTCGATATATCAAGTGGGCGTGGCCCCGCCCACATAAGACAAATTTTAAAATTGAGATATCTTGCACAATTTTTTAGCGAGTGTGCTGTAATTTTGTACATATGTATCTGGTGGCAGTCTACGTGATTGGTCCAAAAATAGGCGGGAAACTTAAAATAATATATCTTGCACAATTTGTTAGTGAGAGTTCTGGAATTTTGTGTATATGTATGTATGGTCCAAAAATTGCCGCAATTGGGCCAATGGGCGTGGCCCCTCCCTTACAAGCCAAATTTTGAATTTGAGATATCTTGCACAATTTTTTAGCGAGAGAGCTGGAATTTCGTATATATATATCTGGAGGCAGTCTACATGATTGGCTCAAAAATAGGTGGGATCGAACCAATGGGTGCTGCCCCGCCCATATAAGGCAAATTTTGAAATCGAGATATCTTGCACAATTTGTTAGCGAGAGAGTTGTAATTGTGTGTACATATATCTGGTGTCAGTCTACGTCAGTGGTCCAAAAATGGGCGGAATCGGGCCAATGGGCTTGGACCCATACACGCCAAATTTTGAATTTGAGATATCTGCACAATTTGTTAGCGAGAGAGCTGGAATTTTGTATATATGTATATATCTGAAGACAGTCTACGTGAATGGTTCAAAAAAGGGCAGGGTCGAGCCAATGGGCGTGGCCCGCCCCTTTAAGGCAAATTTAAAGATCGAGCTATCTTGCACAATTTGTTAGCGGAAGAGCTGTCATTTTGTGTATATATACTCGTATCTGTTGGCTATCTACGTGATTGGTCCAAAAATGGGCGGGCTCGGTCAAATGGGCGTACACCCGATTTGACATGTAAGCGCTGTAGAAACCGTATTTTTTATCCGATCAGTACTAAATTTGGCAAAGAGAGATTTCTTATTACATGTATGAACACTGCCAAATTCTGACTGCAAAATAGTACATTTGTATGGGAGGTACCAAAAGGGGCGTGCCAAAGACGCCCATTTTTCAGTGAACTGTAAATACTATAAAAGCACTACAATGTACAAAATTTCAGGTTTTTGTATGCACTTGTTTTACGGTTTAAAGCTGTTAACATTTGGTACAAAATGGTCCATTTGTGTGGGAGGTACCAAAAGGGGCGTGCCGATGACGCCCATTTTTCAGTGGACTGTAGGTACTATAAAACTGTACAAAATCTCAATCATTTCTATGCACGGGTATTACAGTTATAAGCTGTTTACTTTTGGTGTAAATTGGTCTATTTGTGTAGGAGGTACCAAAAGGGGCGTGGCAACTTTGCAATTTCGAGGTGATAGCGACTAATAAGCTAATACTATGTGTGGAATTTCAGAAGATTGGAGTACGTAGTATAGAAGTTATTAAATAATCAATTAGGTACTAGAAGGAGTGGGCCAATATGGCCCATCTTCGAACTTAGCCGGAGATAGAGAAAAATAACAGGTGGCGCAAAAGTAACCTTTCGATGTTATGTTAGACGCGCTTGGCGGTCAGCAGCTAATAGCTGATGCACCGTCTGGACTTTGTACGGAAACATCTTCAAATCTTGTACCAAAATTCGCTGTAGAGACCGTCGACTGATACCCATTTGCGTGGCACGTCGTCTGGTCGATGTCGATGGCGCTTCCATGACATCCTCGGCTACAGCAGCAATATTCTCTGCAGAACGGCTACTCCGGGGTCTGCCATGCCTGGCAGCATCTCGTGTTGTGCCAGTCTCTTCGAGGCGAGCGGCTAAACGTCGCAGTGTTTCACCAGTAGGCGTTGGACGGCCAGGAAATCTGTGCCAAAGTCACCGACCGATTATTGGCCAAATAAATAGTCAGCAATATTCCGCGTTCTGGAGCAGTGTAGCGTAACATTGTTTATTAACGTGTATATCGCATGTGTTTACTACACAAATGTCAAAACAGAACTGACATTAGGGGCCAATCGCAAAATTTATAGCATTTTCTGATAGGAGGATTACTTTTGCGCCACCTTGTACTACCGGATACCAAATTTGAAGACATTGGATTACTTCTTTTGAGAGTTATCGTGCGCACCAGCCAGACAGACGGACGGACGAACGGACAGACATTGCTCAAATGACTTAAAATGACCCAAATCGAATTTCCACCAAACATACTTGGGGTCTTAGGTAACTCCTTCGATGTATTACACTTTTGGCTCGCAGCAAATGACCCTCCTCTCTAAGGTAAGGGGATAACAAAAGCTACTGCTTCGTATGTCATTTTAAATTGTAAGGTATAACTCAAAATCAATGAAAAACCAGTAAGGAAAGGCTAAAGTCGGGCGGGGACGACTATATAATACCCTACACCACTCTCGTAATATTGAATAACTCTGATATATAAATTTTGTAATTCATGTATAAATTGTTTACATAAATTTACTTTTGGGACATTTTATACTTAAATAATACCCTGTACCACAGTGTGGTGTAGGGTATAAAAACGATTGGATCTAAAGAGCCAAATCGAATGAAACATATATATGGGAGCTATAGCTAAATCTTTACCGATTTTCTTCAAATTCGGCAATGTTGGTTCATGAATCAAGAAACTCTACCATTCTAAATTTCAAAACGATTGGATGTAAAATATAGCTTCTATAGAACTAAAGGGCCAAATCGGACGAAACATATATATGGGAGCTATAGCTAAATCTTAACCGATTTTCTTCAAATTCGGTAGTGTTGGTTCATGGATCAAGAAACTCTACCATTCTAAATTTCAAAACGAGTGGATGTAAAATACAGCTTTTATAGGACTAAATGTCCAAATCGGACAAAACATATATATGGGAGCTATAGCTAAATCTTAACCGATTTTCTTCAAATTCGGTAGTGTTGGTTCATGGATTAAGAAACTCTACCATTCTAAATTTCAAAACGATCGGATGTAAAATACAGCTTCTATAGGACTAAAGGGCCAAATCGGACGAAACATATATATGGGAGCTATAGCTAAATCTTAACCGATTTTCTTAAAATTCGGCAATGTTGGTTCATGGATCAAGAAACTCTACCATTCTAAATTTCAAAACGATTGGATGTAAAATACAGCTTCTATAGGACTAAAGGGCCAAATCGGACGAAAGATATGTATGGGAGCTATATCTAAATCTGAACCGATTTCAACCAAATTCAATAGCGATCTTAACAGCCGCGAAATACTCTAAACTGCAAAATTTCAGAACGATCGGAGTGAAATTGCGACCTGTAGTCGACGAACAACTTTACATGGACAGACGGACGGACATCGTTAAATCGACTCAGCTAGTGATTCTGAGTCGATCGGTATACTTTAAGGTGGGTCTAGCTGTGTTATTTTCAGGTGTTACAAACATCTGCCGTGAAACAAACTTATAATACCCTGTACCACAGTGTGGTGTAGGGTATAATTAAATAAATAAATTCGAAAAATCTGCGAATCACCTGCATAGTTACCTGACAAATTTATCTAGTACATTCCAATCCATTGAAACCGACCTGCATGATCTAATCACCGTTATTGAAGAATCTCCCTTGTTAGAAATTTTAAATGGTATCGTTCTTAGATACAGACGGAGTCTTAAATAACATAAATCCAACCACAATAGTTACGGCTCTTGCAGATCTCGGCGTTACTAACAACATACGAAGGTTCAATGCTCGTCTCCTGATTAAGAGACACAATCCTCCTAGCTTAGCGTCAACTGACATACGAATAAATACAGCAACAAATAGTTACGGCTCTGGCATTCCTGTAGGTTAATACCAACATATTAACGTTCTTTCCTTACATTTTGATTAAGAGATGCATATCAGCTAGTTTAGCTCAACAGGGCTCTGTCTCCTATGCAATGGAATCTATCTTTATATACAATGAGAATGGAATCTATCTTTATATACATGTAGACAGATGGCGTTCTTAAGCAACACGTGGGCAATTACCAATATTCTTTGAGACATCCTACAACAGGTCCTTCATACCACTACAAGATGGGCTTCCGAACATGGTCTAGGTGTGAATTCGACCCAGATAGAACTAGTTCTCTTCAACAGGGCATATAAGGTACCAACTGATGTACCTTTTACCTTGGCGATTATTAAAATTCTTTAAACTGAAAGCACAAAATGTTTTGGTATTTTACTAGACATAAAGTTAAATTTCAAACCCAACATTCTGGATCGAACAAAAAGGCTGTGGTAGCCCTATATACCTGTAAAATAGCAATAGGAAAATGCTGGAGAATGAACCGGCGTATAGACCACCACTTTTCAGACCGGTAATGCTGCACCGTATTATCGTCTGGTAGAAAGGTCTGCTGAAATACACATGCGTGATACTAAAAACAGGTTCAACGAAAAGCTGATATATATCACTGGTGCGCTAAGAACGACACCAACTGAAGCACCGCATGTACAGTGTTTAGACTTAGGGAACAATCACTATGGTCAGGAAATGGCTACATACATAGGGTCATTCTAGACACAATACCTGACATTCCGGGCACTGTTGATTATACTATGACTGAACCACTTTTTTACAACAATTATCTCACTCTTATAGCTGAAAGATAAGAATGGAATGTTCCTATCCCAGGTCAAAGGAGATTTTTTTACTTCTGTACAGTTGGTTCCAAACTCTAGAACCAAGTAAGCTTTGGTGTTTCTCTGACGAACTTGTGAGTGATAGCTCATCACTGGCAAAATGGCAACCTGATCACTGTATTGTTTACCAGGCAGAAATCTTAGCAGTTCGGGTAGCGGAATGGCTGAAAGTTATGTTCTGACCAAAGTCGGAATCAATATTTTCTCAAAAACTGCCCTCGACTGTCACAGAGCTCGTAACGAGATGGCTGAGAAATATTCACATGATATGGGTGCCGGAACTGCAAGGCAGATGAACTTGCAAGACTGGAAACTACCTTACCCGCTCCATGAGGACTGGAACATGTGAGCATGCCTCTAGCGACCTGCAAGCTCTTCTTGAGAGATAATGCACTTACGGAAACAAATGACAGGTGGTCACTTGTTAGTAACTGCATACATTTCAGGCTGATGTGGTCCGGCCTAGACTCAAAACGCACCAAAGAACTGCTGTCATTGCCGAGAACGGAGGTCTCACTTATCGTGTCTGTCATGACGGGTCACTGTCTTACATATTGGACGGCACGCAGAGAGATTGAAGTTTTGCATAATGACTTTTGACTGATTTTTGACAGACGCTGTGAAGTCGAAGTGGAGGAGGAATCAATTTAACACCTTCTGTGTCTGTGCCCCACTCTCTCCTTAGGCTTTTATTTGTTTGAGGAGTTCGCTAACTTAGCTGATGTTGGAATCCGTCAACTTTTGAGATTTTTAAAGAAATCAAATTGGTTCAACCGGAGGGGCTAGGGATAACATACCTTTGCGTCCCTGTGATAACAGAAAGGACTGCTTAACGTAGCCTGCTTAACGTAGCCTGCTTAACGTAGCCTGCTTAACGTAGCCTGCTTAACGTAGCCTGCTTAACGTAGCCTGCTTAACGTAGCCTGCTTAACGTAGCCTGCTTAACGTAGCATAGTGCCAGTTCTGACGGGACACCGCCGGGTATTATGTCCAATGACTTCTTTAGAAGCTGAAGTGATGAGGAAGAAGAGAGCATTGAGACCCTACTTTGCTACTCTAAGTAAATGACCCTCACTAAGTAAATGACGTCTGGACTGGGTTCGGCCTTTATACGAGTATGAAGTCTGCCAGATCTTTCCAGTACCAATAGTAATATTGAGAACTTGGTTTATCAAATTGATTGGTTTCGATGAGGGGCATCTGTGCCAATGGTATTACTAGGAACCTACATTGATCTAAAGAACTACAGAATTTCGAAATCATTCTAACTGTCAAAGTCCCACATTATACTCCGCCACTGTTTATTCGACAAAAAAATGTCCAACTCCTTATTGTTATTTCCGTTTTAAAGATTCTCTATGTATTTTTTTTAGTTGGTCTCCATCACTCTGTATTGTGGCCATAAACGACAAATGTGTTTTATTACCAGCAACCACAACTGACGGTTAGTTGGTTTGTTTTTGTTGTTTTGTCCATCTCCCTGTACATTTCGATTCCCATCCCTAACATTGAGAATTCCATCATAGATGGCGAATGATTTTATGGCCAGTAATGTAGTGGGTTGATGACAGATTCTTACTGTCCATTGCAGCACAATGTCCGTCGAAGGACTGACTGTTGGTATTTCCCTTCCTCCTCTTCATGCACGACCCGACATCGTATTCATAATTTAATAGTAATTAAAGATGAACTTTTTTCTCCAACGACATTTTCACAGACGGCGCACAATGGGAAAAAATGGGTAAATACGCGCGCATAGCAGTATTTTTAATCTCACGACTATACCGTTAGAGATAGAGTCCAACGGTTTGGACCATCTTCAAGTGAATTCTTTGGAGAATAATTTGGTGTAGCCACATTTTTCTTACTGTTACCATTTATCGCACAGTGCGGCTTCAAAATCGACTTTGTGGAATATAGTGTGAAACTCCGAATATCGTGCCAAATTCAGTGATCTTGATTTAAAATTAAAGCTGACAAAATTTAGTTTAAAATATGTTTCAGGTGCTTGATTGTGTGTTGCCGCGTTTTAAATATGCAGACCATTGAAGTTCAAAAATATGTTTGTCAACATTGCGAAAAAAGTCTACAAAACCTGCCATGCTTTTAAAATTGAAACTAAGACAACTTAAATATGATAAAATTGTGGGCTGCAATATTTTTGAAAGCTGAAATTTTACTGTAATATACTTTACACAATAGTTCGTAGACTGATAATAATTGAAAGTTAAATTAAAAACAAAAAATAATCGGTCCACCCTAATACACACAAACTGCGGAAGCGTATATATTTTATTGTAACTATATTTTTATAGGTTTTGTAGAAAAAAGTGAAGTATAACAATTATTATAAACCTTATAATATTAACAAGATCTCTATTTTTAATCGTACTTGATAAAGCTTGCAGCCGCGTGTTAATCCATTTATTCTCGTCCGTTCAGTACTCTTCGTAATTATTATCCGATTTTGCCGAAATTTCACAAACGTTATTTTTTTTAACCAAGAAGATCGGTCCATATGTTTCGGGAAAATCGGTTCATAGATTGATACAGCTCCCACACATATTTTCTATATTTAAAGAAAAAAAAGCACATATTTAAAGTACAAAAATCTGCCATAATCGCAAAAGGTCGCAGATAAACTAGGTACCGTTGGATTCATTCCTAAGTCACCTCTCTTCTCTATGTCATATGGTAGTGATCCCACGTGATCCAAAAAAGTTGTATTCCATTTACTGTAGATCATTTTTTTGAAAAACAAAAAAAAACTGTTGTTTTTACTTTGAAATATCTCTTCATTGGAAGGCGTTAAAAATACGTTTTATACACAACCAGTAAGGAAAGGCAGAAAGTCGGGCGGGGCCGACTATATAATACCCTACACCTCCCTAACAATGCGATAAGGGTCATTGCCATAATAATTTGGAATAATTGGTAAATGGGTAGAAACATATTATCTAATTCTGAAACGATAATCGCAAAATTAAGCAATATTCGTTCCTAAATTGAGAAACATCTTTCTGGAAAATTTTAATGATCGGAAGTAAAATACAACTTCTATAGCGGTTTGATACCAAATCAGGAGGAACAATCAATATAAATCTGAACCGATCTTCCCTGAATACTCATTCATGTAAAAAGACCTCCTTCTGTCGAATTTCGTACTGATCGCATATAAAATACAGTCTCTACAGCGCCTACATGTCAAATCGGGGGTAACGTATATATGGGGGCTATATCTAAATCTGAACCGATTTCTTCCAAATGTAACAGTGTTCATTCATATAATAAGAAACCTCTTTCTGCCGAATTTCATACTGATCGGATATAAAATAACATTTTTACAGCGCTTACAAGTCAAATCGGGGGTAACGTATATATGGGGGCTATATCTAAATCTGAACCGATTTTCTCCGAATTTAGCAGTATTCCTTCATGTAATAAGAAACCTCTTTCTGCCAAATTTTGCACTGATCGGATATAAAATACAGTTTTTACAGCGCTTACATGTCAAATCGGGGGTAACATATATATGGGGGCTATATCTGAATCTGAACCGATTTTCTCCGAATTTAGCAGTATTCCTTCATGTAATAAGAAACCTCTCTTTGCCGAATTTCGCACTGATCGGATATAAAATAACATTTTTACAGCGCTTATATGTCAAATCGGGGGTAATGTATATATGGGGGCTATATCTAAATCTGAACCGATTTCTTCCAAATTTAACAGAGTTCATTCATGTAATAAGAAACCTTTTCCTGCCGAATTTCATACTGATCGGATATAAAATAAAGTTTTCACAGCGCTTACATGTCAAATCGGGGCTAACATATATATGGGGACTATATCTAAATCTGAACCGATTTTAACCAAATTCAATAGGGATCGTCCTTGGGCCAAAAAAAAGATATGTGTAAAGTTTCGTCGAGATCGGACCATAATTGCGACCTGTACTTTGATTACAAGAATACATGCACAGACGGACAGACAGACAGACGGACAGACAGACAGACGGACAGACAGACAGACGGACATAGCTAAATCGACTCAGAAAGTGATTCTAAGTCGATCGGTATAATAAACGATGGGTCTATTTCTTCTCCTTTTGGGTGTTACAAACAAATGCACAAAGTTATAATACCCTGTACCACAGTGTGGTGTAGGGTATAAAAATTAAGATGAATAGTACCTTATTATATGTTGCAAGTCCTATCGCATTTCACCAATAAACGCGAATTTTACAAGCATTTTAGTAAATGCATTTTATCATCGCAATGTTATTTGCATTTATTAGTAAAAAAGACAAACTTTGAATAGTCATAACTCAAAATCGCCTGGAGATATTTTCATAAAACTTGTAGGTATTTTCATTAAATGTTATCCACAATAAAATAATACTCCCAAAAAATTGATTTTTGAAAGATGTTTTCAAAGTCTATGCGCGCATATTTCATCATATTTTCCCATCGTGCGGCGGTTCTCTCTTGCATTCGCATAATTTTGCTTTGATTCATTGTAATTTTCTGATTCAGTTTCCAGGATGCCAATCGACCAATGACTGGCTATATATATGGCTGACTCGCTGTCTGAATAGCAGACTGTCTTCACTCTTTCCTCAGTGGGTGATGGACGGACGCGTCAAGGCAAGCAAAGAAAAGTTTAAGCCGTTTTTTCGCCATGATTTGCCGCCCCTCAAATCTCTGGCCAAATCAACACCGAACAGAAACTTTGCCATAAAACATGTTGGCTATGCTGCAGCTCCATTGCTTTGGAAGCTGGCGGTGTTTGGCTTCCATCATCGTGGATGGAAGATGGTGCAACTGATGCAGTGCTCGTCAGTCGGCGGTAGTCGAAGTGGCAGTGTTAGTTGCAGAACAAGAACATCTGAAATAAATGATGGTGTTAAATTACATCGAAAGCCAGTAAGAGGCACTGCTAGAGGAAGAGTCCGAGGAGCAGAAGAAGTTGAAGTGAAAAACTGTTGCTGCTGCTGTTGGATTAGCACCACCGGGAGCAACAAGTGTTTGGACAGAAGTTAGTTTTCCTCCGGTGTAATGGTGGTACTGCCGCAGATGTTGATGCTGCTGTTTGTTCTGTGGTGTGTCTTCAAGTTAACAGCAAATCTTAATCAGTTTAAGTTTATTTCATTCGTTGTACTCAAATTTATTTCTTTTCATTTCTGGAGGCTGCCTTTTTGCTTGTCTTCTTCAAAGGTACTCTACTGTGGGCTATATACGATCTATCTGATATTTTTTGTTTTTTTTTATGAATTGGGAGTAATTTTAAGGTCATTAACAATTCTCCATTGAGGAAGGGAAAAATCTAATTAATATACTATCGGCGATATAGTTGAAATGGTGGCCACCATAAATTGCTCGTTAAAAATCACATGACCCAATATTAAACCAAATGATTTTGAGCACCCCAGTAGGGTAGTTGGTAGCGTGCTCGCCTATGAGTTTGGGGGTCGCGGGTTCGATTCCCACCAGAGGCTCTGGCCTGTCGTTGCAAACTCTAGCCACATGGTCATTGTAACCCGGCTTTTACTTGGAACGTACAATTAGAATATAAATTTACTTTGTATTGTAATTCATATAAATAAATAAACCGAGGGAAAACAACGACCGCCATGGTGGTAGTTTCAATTAGTTATGGTTAGGTTAACACAGGATGAGACCACGCGTCCACTGAGATCATATTTTATCCATTGCGTTTCCTCGTAGAATTCTTCTTCTCCCAAATCAGTTAATTCTAGATCAGATGCCTTAATGAATTGTAGAAGTCTGAATGTGTCCAGTCCTCTAAATTCATCCAGCTCCTGAAAGTTAAATGAACCCAATATCTTGTTTCTTCTGTAGTATATGTAAACATTGACATTGGCTAAGGGAATGGAAAGTAACTTCTACTTAGTCAAGGTATTGACACCAGCAGCACAGCTTGTCAATTCCTAGGCTAAGGAAAAGGTCTCCTGCAATAAGGCCCACTAACTGTCGTAGATGCGCTTTATCTAAGCCTGGCAAAATCTCAGTATTCCGTGAAGAGTTTTGCTCACATCCTGCCGTTGAATTCCATCTCTGATGCCAAAGGTTTTTATATATCGATTTTATTTCAAAGTAGATTGACAACAGGTGTAAGTAGACATCATCTTCGGCGTTGCTAGAGGAAATGGCCCCTCATTTTGCGAGTTTATCAGCATCCTCATTTCCGAATATACCTTTGTGGCTCGCTACCCAGCTCAGGGTAATACTATTTCATGAAACCAAAAGTATTTTTTTTATGGTAAATTTTTTTAAACATTTTTTTCTAGAATTCAAATTTTCATGGAAGGTACTTTAAGTATTTGAACCATATTTTTTGAAGTAAAAGTTCGATAAAGGAAGATATGAGAAAAAATGCTGAAAACATCACTGTCATGTAGTTTAGTAACTGTCGTTAAAACGATTAAAATAAAATTATTTTTTTTTAAAGCAACGTAGAAAAAAGTTACAAAAAATTGTTTGTTTCATTTTTTAAAGCTACCATCCTAACGAGGAACACAGTGTCTATTTGAAATCTATGGATAAATGTATAAATTATGACCCACATTGTAAAAATATGAAAATTAAAACAAGTAAAAGCGTTAAGTTCGGCCATGCCGAATCTTATATACCCTCCACCATGGATAGCATGTGACCTCACAAAATAACTCAAACCTAAAGAAAATAACACCGAAACACACAAAAAAATATAGTAGATGAGAACAGTAAGAATCACAACAAGTTAGATGATATATATGGGAGCTATATCTAAATGTGGACCGATATCGCCCATTTTCAATCCCAAGTTACCTGCAGCTATAAGAAGTATCTATACCAAATTTCAGCCACCTAGCTCAAGTATTATAGATTGTAGCGTGATTACAACAGACGGACGGACGGACATGGCCAAATCGTCTAAGAATTTACGACGATTAAAAATTTTATACTTTATGGGGTCTCAGATCAATATTTAGAGGTGTTACAAACGGAGTGACAAAATGAATAAACCCCCCCCCCCCCCCCCCCCCCCTATGGTGGAGGGTATAAAAAAATAATTTTCATATTTTTTTATACCCTCCACCATAATATGGGGAGGGTATTGATCTGAGACCCCATAAAATATAAAATTTTTAATCGTCGTAAATTCTTAGACGATTTAGCCATGTCCGTCTGTCCGTCCGTCTGTTGTAATCACGCTACAGTCCGTAATAATAGAGCTAGGTTGATTAAATTTAATAGAAATATTTCTTATAGTTGCAGGTTGTTTGGGATTGCAAATGAGCCACATCGGTCAATGTTTTGGTATAGCTCCCCTATAGATGTCGCCCCAAAATACGCATTTTGAGCCATAGATACCGCATTTTTAAAGCAATTTTGCTGAAACTTTGCTGTTTGTATTCTATTTTGACAAGAATTCATCGCAGCAAAAATTTTACAAATCGGTTCTTATTTTGTTATTGTCACCCTATAGATGTCGATATACGCATTTAAGCCATAAATGTCATATTTTCTAAGCATTTTAAATGAATCTTTTCCGTTTGTATTAAATTAGGACAAGAATTCATCGCAGTAAAAATATCAGTTCACATTTTGTTATAGTCCACCTATAGATGTCGCTCCCGAAAAGGCTTATTTAAGCCATAAACACCACATTTTCTAAGAAATTTAGCTGAAACTTTGCAGTTTATATACCGTTTTGGCAAGAATTCATCTCAATAAAATTTACACAAATAAAAATTTATTTTGTTGTAGTCCCCGTGTAGATGTAACTTTAAAAAAACTATTTTAAGCCATACATATCACATTTTTCAGGTGAAGAGTTTGGCTAAAGAATTTGCGGCCTAAATATTGCAGCGTTCGGGTTTTTTAATAATTTACTGAAACAAAAATTATCGTTTCATGATTTAACGTATATCGCGGCATTATCGAGCATATACTTCTAAAAATATGGTCCAAATATTAAAAACACTCTCCAAGAAAATGGGAAATATTAAGATACATATTTAAAAACAAACCATACAAAATTTTTAAAATATTTTTTTCGTATTTAGGTTCCATATTACAGCATAAAATATTATGTGCTATCGATGAAAAAACAAATATCGATTCTAAATATTTACAATAGGTCGAATACTTGTTATAATCTCAAGGGATCTTGTAGCGGTAGATTTCAAAGCTCCTGTCCCATAACCGAGTGTTACTTTATTTACTCGTACCTTACTCAGTGCTTTAACGTGTGTATCATATTCTGTTATAGACCACCCCGTGTGGCAACCATAGGTCAGGACGGGCCTTACTACCTAATTAGTAATGCTGAAGAAATACAGCAGCAAGCTCTTTAATAAGGCAAATGCCACAAGAGCTCTACATGACTGCGATATCTATAACACAGTACAGCATTTTTCAGCTCATTGATTTGGCCCTTAATTCTGAGAATTGGACTTGAAAGAAACCCCAAAAATAAGAACTGTTGCATCATTCGTTTAGTCATGTTGGCTCAATTAATAATTTAATGGCCATTCGATTTTTTTTTTTGCTCAAGGTGGACTTTTTCTATATTTTAACACGGTTATATCTCGGTATACCGTAAGAAATATCTCTTGTGGGTGAAGCAAAGTTGTAGATATTGAATAGGAGAAATAATGAGGAATAAACCTACCCGAAAAAATGCCTTAAAAATCACAAAAATTTCATTTTTTACCATTTTTCCCAATTTTTCACATTTTTTGCTCAATAACTGAATAACAAACACAAATATATGCTGTTTTTTAGGAATTGCCTATTTACAGGTCATAGGAGATTTGTGAACTGCGCATACGGTTCCAAAGACAACAACAAAGTGGTATTTGGTATATTTTTTAAGGAACTAGGACTACCCAGTGCAAAATACGAACTCATTACTCCAGTGTTTATCAGGCAGTTAATATTGCTGTTAGAGAGGTAGCACAGTGGCTGCAAATGTATGTTTTGATTCAAGTCGGTATTAATATTTTCCCGAATAGACAGGCTGCTATAAAGTCCTGAATTCAATAATATTCCTAGACTACAGCAGATCTCTTAGCGAGATGACTGAATGCTTGAATATTCATCTAATTTGGGCCCACAGAGACATACCAAGGCTAGAACTAGCTTACTTGGTGCAGGGGAAGTGAAATATGTTGTCATGCCTCTGACGAAATTCAAGCCCTTGGCCACAAATGATAAGTTGCCACTATAAGAAGTTAGATACCGTATACTTTCCAAGCCGATGTGGCGCCTGCTGTTGTTATCGAGACCGAAGATCTAATAATCAATACAAACCTATAGAGGCACGATTTTCTCTTAAAGTCATACATTAGACGTAGCAGATGTTTATGAGTTAGGTATATGTGCTTAGTGCGATGCTAACCTACCGAATGGACTATATACCTGACAGAGATAAAAGAGACGTCATAATACTTGGAAATAAAATTTGAGGAAACTCCACATTTATGCTGATGCTTCAAAGTTTTATGGGAAGGTCGGCTTCGGGATTTCTCAAGCCGAAATGACAATAAGAAAGAAGCAAAGTGGCTGAGTCGCAACATAGTGACAAACCCTGACGTCGTCATTTACTACTCGTAGTACAACCAGGCTGACATTAAATCTCTGGAAGACACGTTATTAAAATCACAAACCGCTCTCTACTACTGCAGACATTTTATTGTGATAGTTGAGTAGTTTAAAATATACCTAATAGGGGTATCTGGGTATATAGATATCCCGAGGAACTGCAAAGCCGTTAAACTTAATAGGAAATGGACGGCATTACGAGTACAAATTCTCGTATAATTTTCAAATATTGGTGCGCCATTGTCCATGTACAAGCTTTGGCTTAGGAAATCTTGCTGTCCAATGGGAGTAAGACAGTGTAGCAAGATGTCCTCGCAATATAAATAAAAAAACTATCTACGTTAGTGTCAGTTCTGACTCTGACTCTGACTGATGGACAGGCGTGTAGATTAGGAAGAAGTGGAAAGCATTGAACACCTTTTATGTTCCTGTTCCACATTTAGTAAGATCTGGCCGGTGAGGATATTCGTATTACTTATAACTTTGTGTAAATAAATGTAGTTTTTTCAACGGTTAATGGCGTTGTCCTCGTACCGAATGTAAACACATTTTGTATTTGTTGTTTATTGTTAGTCTGTTTTATTATTATTCAGTCAGAATTTGTTCTATTCGTTTCTATTACATAGAGAGAATGTAACTGAACATTTATAATGTTCATCCTCGGGAGATGAACGTAGATGTGAAGCATATTACGAAAGAATTATATGATCGATATCTAAATGTGAACTCATTTTCTCTAAAACTTTGCAGCCTTCGTTCTTCGATCAATAAACTCCACTCTGCCAAATTTCACAACGATCGGATATTAAATAAAGCTTCTATAGCATTTTGATACCAAATCGGAACCAATACATATACGGGGGCTATAAATAAATCTCAACAGATTATTATCAAACTTAGCTATCTTCGTTTCTGTGTCAATAAACTCCTCTCTGCGAAAGTTTGTAATGATTGGATGTAAAAAAAGTTTGGTAGTACGTTGACGCTCAATCGGAAGGAATGTATATAGCCTGTACTGTGTACTACATTTTTCAGCTCATTGATTTGGGACTCAATTCTGAGATTTGTAATCCAGAATCATATTTGTGGGTTTTTTGTGATTTTTAAGGCACTGGATGCACCTTTTCGGGTAGGTTTGTTCCGCATTTTTTTCTCCTATTTAATGTCTACAACTTTTCTTCACACACAAAAGAGATATTCCGTAAGGTACACCGAGATATAACCGTGTTAAAAAATAGAAAAAGTGCTAAAAATCCACCTTGAGAAAACAAAATCGTATGGCCAATAAATTATTAATTGGGCCAACTTAACTAAACGAATGATGCAAAAGTTCTTATTTTTTGGGCTACTTTCACGCCCAATTCTCAGAATTGAGTCCCGAAATCATGTGTTGTACTGAGTAGGTAGTCGATATCCAAATCTGAACCTATTTATTTCAAATTTCACAATGTTCGTTCTAGGATAAATGAACCCCTTTATGCTACATTTGGTAATGCTCATATGTTAAACACGATTTCTATACCTATATCTGGGGGCTATAGCTAAAACCGATTTTCTTCAAGTTGGCAGTCTGCGTGAATACTTAAGTCAAGAAACTCCTCTATTCCAAATCTGATAACTATCGGATGTAAAATAAAGCTTCTCTGACACCTTGATACCAAATCGGAAGAATCTTATATATAGCGGCAATATCTAAATCTGAACCGATTTCTTTCAAATTTGACAGTGTTCATACTTGTAATGCTCAGATGTAAAATACGATTTCTGTAGCGCTTGATGCCAAATCGGAGGTAAATATATAGGGGATATAGGTAAATCTGAATCGGTTTTCTTCAAAGTTGGCAATCTTTGTTTTTTATCCTCTCTGCCAAATTTTTTAATGATCGGATATACAAAAGCTTCTCGGACACGCTGATACCAAATCGGAACGAAAATATATAGGGGAGGATATATCGTAATCTGAACCGATTTCTTACCAAATTTGACAGAGTTCATTCTTGAACCAATGAACTTCTTTATGTCACATTTGGTATTAAACATCTGAGATTTATATAGCGCATAGATGCCAAATCTGGGGCCTATATCTAAATCTGAAACGATTTTCACCAGTTTCAATAGGGATCATCCTTGGACACTGTACTAAATTTCATCACGATCGGACCACAAATACGACCTGCACTTTAATTAAAAGGATACATCTACAGACGAATGGACATGGTTAAATCGACTCAGGAAGTGATTACAAGTCGATGGGTATAATAATCAATGGGTCTATCTCTTCTCCTTTTGGATGAAACAAGCAAATGCACAAACTCTTAATACAGTGTAGTGTTGGTTATAATAATTTCGGGACAAAAATCGTCAAATCTTCTGATCAACGAGCAAACTATCGATAGCTCCATACTAGAACATTCTAAGTCGACCTATCACGTTTTTAGGGAGATTAAATATTTTATTTCTAAATATTCCAAATTATATTCAATCAATATTTGGTGTTTATCCGTCAAAGTAATCAAAAGTTATTCACAAAACACAAAACAGTACAGTTCATTCGATTTCCATCATTAAGGAATTCCACACACATTTAAAAAAATCATCAAACTATGATCACCTATCCTGAATAACTTCCTCTTTGCACTTAGCATAGTTTACAATGGATTTATCGATATGTAAGCCTTGCTGGCTCCTTCTTTTACCTCTTCCTTTCAACTCAGTTCCGATCCATGATTAGTTCGAAGTTCGATATTGTAATTTTAATCGATGCTCGTGGATTCAGGCTATCTTCGTTTGTGCTCGTAAACAGTCAGCATAATCTGTGTGCCTAAATATATGATACTCCTACCCTTTTCAATTATTACAAGGTCATCTACATAGCAGACAAGTTTAAATCCTTCATTAGCAAAGGTTCTTAGGAGACTGCGCGTCGTCACAACCCATAGAAGAGCCGATAAAATGTCCCCACTTTCCACCTTTTCTATGATTCTGACATTATACAATCCACTATTAATTCATCTAACTCTAAGCACATGGTAGATCCAAACTTTGAGTGACTCGAAAAACTGAAGTCTATATAAGTATAGGGTATTGATAAAGTTGCAATCAGTATTGCCTTATTTCTAATTCACGAGTAATTTTTATAGCTGACCGATTCAGCTGCTGTTGTTAGATTGACCCACACAGTTTGGAGTCCAAATATTGTCCGTCTGTCTGTACGTTTGTCTGTCTGCCGGACTGTCTATCTCCTCGTAGTTCTTGGCCGGTATGTACAATACGAACGAGTATACGAGTATATTACAGGTGATATGGTGATTTGATGCTGGAAGCCAACTTGTCTATCTTTATGGCAAATCTGTGTTATGTTACAGAATGGCCAAGACGAAGACGAAGCAAATACCAACTACATAGACTATCTCCTCTCATCCAGCTCGTCCCGTTCGCTCTACAACGCCGTGACATTCGCAGCCTTTGTTTGAGTATTTTCAACACTTGCAACCGTTTGCAAGAAGAGCTAATTTTAACTGTTTGAAGAAAAGCAACGGAAGGCAGGAGATGTAGTGTAGTTGGATGGAGTATCTTCTGGTGGCCTTTCTTCAACTTCAAATCGAGGACATGGCATGTGTTTTTATTTTTTTGTTTTGGTGGAGAGTGCGCATGCGCGCAACAGTATTATGAATTGGTTACACCTGTGAACTGAGAATAAAAATCCAGAAGGTGCGATATATCATCAGCAGAACAAGCAACGATTTAATCTGGATATCAAAATTCGTTTTTGCCATAAAACAAAATGAAACAACTTTGAAAATTGATACTCTGTATCGCAATTACTAAAGGGATTTTTACACCGGTATCGTTCTTATCCCTCGTCCGAAATCTTTTGGTGTGGTCAAGGTAAATGGCGGAGATACCTATCACGCCTACGAGAAAAGCTAAACGAAATCCGTTGAAGTGCTTTTACTCAAGTTCTTTCTTTACTCTGATAGGTGCTAACAAGCACATTGACTCGGTTTTACAAAACGTTATATTTTCATTATTTAACAATGTATGGGTTAGGTTGTGTTGAGAAGGAGCCGGGCATTATTTCACTATTTCATGTCCAAGCCACAAATTCGACTAGTTGTGCACTCCTGACTTATGAAAACCCTTAGGAGTTATAGGTAATATGTGCTATGGACCTAGGTCATCAGGAGTTTCGAGAAAAGTCTTATTTGTAGTGGCAGTGATTTATATGAAAAAACGGATCTTTTAAATGTGAAAACTGGGCAGAGACATAAGAGATGTTCCATCATTTCGTCATCGTCCATACACGCCCTTTACGTCGTTGTTTTCTGCTGTCTCAGTCGGTCTCCGGTCTGTCAGATGTCCCTGAGGGTTTCAGATGGTAAAGTCCTCACGAACATATACACAAGGTAGCGCTTATTCAGGAGTCACTAATTCGGAATTTACCATATTCTTTATTTATGATATTAGGATGGATATGAGAATTTTTGGTGGTATGATTTATGGCCTCTAATGAACTAGTCTCCCATCACCTGCAATAGTTTTGCTTCGAGGGACACCTCTTAACTTGTTAGGATTTCTATTGGTTTGATGAAAAATATATTTTCTGGTGCCATGCCGGTGTGGTCCTGATTGCTTCAATTATGTTCGTTGTGGTCTAACAATACTCCTAGGTATTTGATTGTTCTATCCAGGAATCTTAGTTCCCCATATCGTTTTCCTTCTGAAGACATAAATTTCGGGTTTACATTCAGACCTTTCAATTAAGTCGAATTCTATTCTAAAGGGTCCGCTAAATAACTTTTTTTTTGAAACATCGCGCAAAACATCGAGTGTAGCTTCGGCTGTGTGGCACGTAGCGCCGTCCTTTTGAAACAAAATGTTGTCTTAAATTTTTGTGAACAAAAATTCAACATGGCCCGATAACGATCGTCATTGACTGTAACGGCCACTCCTTGCTCATTTTCGAAGAAAAATGGCCCAATTATGCCTCTGGACCAAAATCCGCACCAAACAGTGACTCGTTTTGGGTGTATCGGCTTTTCAATGTATGCGTGCGGGTTTTCTGTGCCCCAAATGCGACAAAAAAAAAACCGTTAAATTTCGGACCCTTTATATAGTTTATTTGGATTTTTTCTCCTTCAAAATAGCAAAAATGCATCAGCGTAGCAGAATTACATATACGAGTATGTAAGTCATTTGCCGGTTAAGTTCTTTGGGAAGCTGCTTGTATTGCTAACCCACACACGGGGCAAAATCTCCTTTTTATACACTCACTTTAGTGTGTCGAGGGTATATATCATTTGCTACGGAAAAAAAGTGTAACACATCGAAGGAGTGACCTAAGACCCCAAGTATGTTCGGCGGAAATCCGTTTTGGGCCATTTTAAGTCGAATGAGCAATGTCCGTCCGTCTGTCTGTCTGTGTGTCTGCTGGCTGGTGCGCACGATAACTCTCGAAAGGAGTAACCGATTGACTTCAAATTTCGTATGTGGTAATATTTTTTTCTATCTCCGGCTAAGTTCGAAGATGGGCCATATTGGTCCACTCCTTCTGGTACCTCCCCCATAAAGGGTTAAAATGTTGTGAAATATTGATTCTTTAATAACTGCTATTATACGTATTCGAATCTTCTGAAATTCCACACATAGTATTAGTTTGTTAGTCGCTATCAACACGAGGAAAATGGGCGAAATTGCCACGCCCGTTTTGGTATCTCCCACACAAATGCACCATTTTGCACTAAAAGTTAAAAGCTTATAACATTAATACCAGTGTTTAGAAATACTTGAAATTTTGTACAGTGTAATGCTGTTATAGTGCCTACAGTCCAGTGAAAAATGGGCGTTATTGCCGCTCCCCTTTTGGTACTTCCCACACAAATGCACCATTTTGCACCAAAAGTTAACAGAGTATAACATTAATACCAGTGTATAAAAATACTTGAAATTTTGTACAGCGTAATGTTTTTATAGTGTCTATAGCCCTATGAAAAATTGGCGTTATTGCCACGCCCCTCTTTGTACCTCCCACACAAAATGCCCAAATCATACCACAATTTAATGTCTCATAACGTTTATACCAGTGCACATAAATGCTTATAAGTCGGCACAGTGCAATGAAGTATCTAATGTTCAGCGAAAAAAGGTGTATTTGATAAACCCCTTCTGGTACCTCCCACACAAATTGACAGAATAATTCGAGTAATATTCAATATTACATTACTCACAAAGTGAGTCGGTTTACCCGACTGAAACTTTCTTACTTGTTTTGATATGTTTGAATCGAAACAAAATATATTTGGAACACAAATTTTTTAATGTTATATATTTCTGAGTAAATAAATTTTATTTGAAAATCAATAAAACTTACTTAGAACGCATATATTAATATATTACAGCAAAATATATTTGCAAACTAATTTTCTCAAATAAAATATGTATTTATATACAAATACGATTATTGTTTAGGAATATCTTCAAATGTATTAATTTAAAAACGATTTTCAAATCTTTGGTGAATTTTTTCTAATTTCCTTTTTAATTTTTCCTTCGTTTCGAATTATTTCTCCCAGTTAAAAATTCCATTAGGAGCATGTTTTAAGGGACTCATTTTAAATTTCCGAGTACTTCATGTTAGCATTTGTTGTCAATCCTTCGAGTAAATTATTGTTATCCATAATTATACGATTTCAATTTACGAACATTAAACATTTCTAAAAAATTTTCATTAAATTGCTGTAAAACTTAACACAATTAAGGTTCGATATATTTTTGGAAAACTTAAATTTAAATAAATCTTTGTTTCGGAATTAATAATCCAAAATAAAAAGCATTAGGGTGGAAACAAGGATTTGTTTAGAACAACGTCTTCCCAAATATATAATTTTTGTGTGTACCAATTATAATATATTTAGAGTATATTATAAACATATATATGTTTCAAGCCTAATATGTTTGGGAAGCGATTTTTTTTCAGCGTGCAGGATGGAGACACGCTCCCCTTTGTATCTTGAGTACGACTCTCCTTTTCATTAGCTTGTGATTGATGCACTTCCATTGCCCGGGGTTAATCGTGGACCTATAGATTAGATCAATGTTTCATTTGGAATGTAGTGCACGGAGCAAAATCGCCTTTTTTGATATGTTTGAATCGAAAGAAAATATATTTGGAATACAAATTTTGAAATATTATATATTTCTGAACAAATTAATTTTATTTGAAAACCAATACAATTTATTTGGAACGTATATATTAATATATTAGAACAAAATATATTTGCAAACTAAATTTCTCAAATAAAATATGTGTTTAAATACAAATAAAATTATTGTTTAGAAATTTTCTAAATATATTTTATTTAAAAAAATTTTCAAAACTTTGCTGACTTTTTCAGATTTAATGTTTTTTTTTTTAATTCGAATTGTACCTCCCAGATATAACACCATATGTAGCATTAACTTTTATTTTAAATCGATCATTTTAAATTTGTGAGTATTCCAAGTTATCATTTGTTGTCAATCCGCCAAGTAATTTATGTATATCCAACATTATACGATTTACATTTTCAATATTTATTATTTAAAAAAAAAAAATTTAAAATTAATTTTTAATTGATGAAAAATGTAACACTTGAATGCAAATAAATCTTTGTTTCGGAAATAATAGTCTCAAATAACAAAATATTAGGATAGAAACAAAGATTTGTTTAAAACAACAACATATTTCCAAATATATAATTTTTGTGTTTACCAAATATTATATGTTTAGAGTGTACGCTAAACATATATATGTTTCAAGCCGAATATATTTGGGAGAATATACTACAGAAGCTATTTTTTTCAGCGTGTGGTGCTCTACTGAAAAGATCGATAGACTACCTACTTGCGATGGTCTACGTTCCAATTTGTCTATAATGTTAATGTTGGATGTAGTCTCGTAGCGCCTGGTCACCCTGGATCCTAGGGGTCAAATTAATATATCTGTCGACATATCACGGGAAGCCCCTTTAATTTCATAGCAAAATAAGATCACTTCCCCTATATGTAATGAAATTTCCACTGATCTTCCGTTAATATACGCATGTTGTTCGTAAGTTAACCTGCCATTAGATTCCTAACTCTTAATCATGTTTCCGCTATTCATTCCATTGTTTTGAGCAGGAAAGATGTACGACTAAGTTAGGTTATAGTTACACGCTGAAAAATAATCGCTTCTGTAGTATATTGTCCCAAACATATTCGGCTTGAAATATACATATGTTTAGGGTACACTCCAAATATATAATATTTGACACACACAAATATTGTATGTTTGGGAGGATATTGTTCAAAACAAAAATATGCTCCCATTAAAGTATTTTTTATTTGGAAATAGTATTTCCGAAACAAAGATTAATTTGTAATTATTTATTTTTTTTTGTTTTCAATGTAATAATGTCTTAACTTAAAGACAAGTTTTCTGCTTTTCAGATGTTCAAAGAGCATTTTTTATAAATTTTATATGTTTGTAAAATTTTATTAAATTTAAATCTCATCTAATAATCTTTCGTAAATATAAGTTGCATTGATGGATTGACAAAAAGTGATGAATTGGAATATTTATAAATTAAATGACATTTTTGGCTATACATTTTAACACGAAAACTAGGAAAAACAAACTAATATTCGAACAAGTCAGCAAAGTTTTAAAAATCTTTTTAAAAAATATATATTTGGAAAACTTCTTAAACAATAACTTTGTTTGTGTGCAAACACATATTTTATTTGTGAAATTCGGTTTGCAAATAAATTATGTTCTAATATATTAATACATGCGTTCTAAACAAAATTTCTTGATTTTCAAATAAAATTTATTTGTTAACAAATATATAATATTTAAGAAAATCGTTTCCAAGTATATTTTCTTTCAATTCAAACATATCAAAAATGACGATTTTCCTCCGTGTAGGTTTTGGTTAGGAGTGGCAGCCTACATGTCTGGCCTCTTAGATTGTAGACCATTGTGCTACCAAAGGGACAGACGATGGGAAAATATGATGAAATATGCGTGCATAGAAAACAATTTTAAAAAATCAGTTTTTTGGGAATGTTGTTTTATTGTGCAGAAAATTGAATTAAAATATTTTCAAATTTTATGATTTTGAGTTATGAACATTTAAAATTTGTAGTTTTTCTAATAAATGCAAATAACATTGCGATGATATACTACATGTACTAAAATGCTTGTAGAATTAGCGTTTGTTGGCGACCGGGCTTGTAACATATAATAAGGTTATATTCATCTTATACCCTCCACCATCGGATGGGGGTATATTCATATTGTCACTCCGTTTGTAACACCTCTAAATATTGATCTGAGACCCCATAAAGTATATATATTCTTAAACGTCGTAAAATTCTAAGACGATTTAGCCATGACCGTCCGTCCGTCTGTTGTAATCACGCTACAGTCCGTATAATATAATAGAGCTGGTATAATAGAGCTGGATTGATCAAATTTGGAAGAAATATTTCTTATAGTTGCAGGTTGTTTGGGATTGCAAATGGGCCATATCGGTCAATGTTTTGATATAGCTTCCCTATAGAGGTCGCTCCAAAATACGGTTTTTGAGCCATAGATACCACATTTTTAATGCAATTTAGCAGAAACTTTGCAGTTTGTATTCTATTTTGACAAGAATTCATCACAGCAAAAATTTTACAAATCGGTTCATATTTAGCTATAGTCAACCTATAGAGGTCGCTCCAAAATATACGTATTTAAGCCATAAATACCACACCTTCGAAGCATTTTGACTGCATCTTTACAGTATGTATTTAATGAAGACAAGAATTCATCGCAGTAAACATTTTTTAAATCAGTTCATATTTTGTTACAGTCAACCTATAGATGTCGCTCCCAAAAATGCTTATTTAAACCATAAATACCACATTTTCTAAGAAATTTAGCGCAATGCCCATTTTCCCATTTCGCAGGGAGATGTAGGGTGTCTTTCCTTACGGGTTTTTTTTTTTAAATTTGCTTAAACAAAAAGGATCGCTTCATGATTTGCTCCATATCCAAAGATTTTCCCAGTAATAGAATTGAATGCAATCCATGGTGAAGGGTATATCAGATTAGGCATTACCAAACTTAACGCTTTTACTTCTTTTCTTTCATATATCGTTCATTCCATGTCAAACCGAACGATTTTTCGAAAATAACTGGTCGACATTCCCGATTGTGTTGAAAATTTGTATATGCGTTTTACTGTGGAAATTAATCATCTTGTAGTTGGTGAGAAAAAAACCAAAATTTTTTTAAGAAGTTATAAGCTTCTGAAATTTGAAAAATTTAGGAAAATATCAGAAAAGCTGTATTTTGCAATTAAGTGTTTTGCAAACACATTGACGGAATTTTACAAATGAGGACTCGTTTGTAAGGTCGTAAACTGTACGAAAAATATCGCTAATTTTTAATTTCCGCGAGCTACGTGTATTTGATTTTTGATATTTTTGTAGCGTTATAATGGAACTCATGACAAGGTCGGCCATTTTGAATGTTTAGTTAATTTTTGACAGCTGTTGTGCTTGGATGTGTTTTAACTTCTCTTCGATTTTTATATATTTCAGAAAATGCATCAAAGAATCTGCCTCAAATTTTGTGTGAAAAACAAAATAAAGTGCGCTGACGCATTCCGAATGTTAACTGTGGCATATAGTGAAGCTACCTTGGACCAAAGCAACGTTTATCGGTGGTACAAAATGTTCTTAGAGGGCCGAGAAAATGCGAAGGACGAACATCGTGCCGGGCGCCCGGTTTTCACAGTTTTCTATAATTTCGCTTTAAATACTTGCATTCCAAAAATTTTTCTCCTTTTTCATAATAAAAAACCGTTATGTTTTTTCAGAATAATTTCTTTAGATTCAACTAAAGAGTTACATTTTGAATTGTCTCCAAGTGTTTAAGCAAATGGGACCGTTGATTTATCATCTAAAGAGTAATATTTTTAGTTGTGCCCTTTACAACTTATAATCCGAGTAAGATTTTTCATTTTAAAAGGTACAACTCAAAATAATACCACTATTTATATACGAACTTTTTTCTGGAAAAGAGTAACAACTCAAAAAAGCTGTTATTTTTCTACAATGTATAAAAAACAAAAAGAGAAAATAGCGTTATTATTTTTTCTATGATATTTTCTTGAAACGACATATTTTTTTTGTAATATATCATTAATATTTCAAGGAAACAGTTTTTGGACTCTACTGAAATTTTGAGTAGTTACCCTTTTGTGGAACAGGTGCGATATACATATATGTTCATCTCCGTCTGAAAAAATGGACCAATTCAGAAGCTTTTTGCAATTTTAATCATTGTCACGAATAGTCTCTGATTCATTATAGTTATACCCTGACATTAGTGTGACGGAAAAAACTGTAACACACCGAAGGAGTGACCTAAGACCCCAAGTATGTTCGGCGGAAATCCGTTTTGGGTAAGTCGAATGAGCAAAGTCCGTCCGTCTGTCTGCCTGTTGGCTGGTGCGCACGATATCCCTCGAAAGGAGTATCCGATAGACTTCAAATTTGGCATGTGATAATATTATTTTCTATCTCCGGCTAAGATCGAAGCTGGGCCGTATTGGTCCGCTCCTTCTAGTACTTTCCCCACAAAGGGTTAGAATGTTGTGAAATATTGATTCTTTAATAACTGCTATACTGCTTATTCGAATCTTCTGAAATTCCACACATAGTATAAGTTTATTAGTCGCCATAAACTCGAGAAAAATGGGGCGAATTTGCCACGCCCCTTTTGCTACCTCCCACACAAATGCACCAAAAGTTAACAGTTTATAACATTAATACCAGTACCTCACACACAAAGGTACCATTTTGCACCAAAAATTAACAGCTTATAACATTAATACCAGTGTATAAAAAGTGTCTATATCACCGTGAAAAATGGACGTCCCTTTTTGTACGTCCCACAAAAAATGGCTAAATCATACCACAATTTAATATCTCATAACGTTAATATACACAGTGCAATGTATTTAAAGTATCTACTGTTCAGCGAAAAATAGGTGTATTTGTTAAACCCCTTCTGGTACCTCCCACACAAATTCACAGAATAATTCGTGTAATATACAAATAAACATTACCCACAAAGTGAGGGTATACCTTAGTCGGTTAACCCGACTGAAACTTTCTTACATGTTTCATTCTTTATCTGTAGATCTCGCCGCACAGTGGTTCAGAATCATTTTTACTGGCCAAAGCTCTGTAAATCGATTTTTACTGGCCAATACTCTGTAACTTTGGAACCGATAGAGATATTTTAGTAATTGTTCGACAGGTAACTCCTTAAGCTTTTCGCCAGTTTTTATTTCAATAAAATCGGGTCAGCAGTTATTGAGGAATTCAAGGTCAAAATTTAACTTTAAAATTTTTTTAATATTTAGCATGGAAATGTGTGGTTTTGTTTTCATCTTCTTTATATATATGATAATAAACCAATTTACTAACAAATTTTGTAAAACAAAAAAAAAATTTTTTCGACAAAAAAATTTCCTCTTTATTTAAAAAAATACCTTCTATAGCAAACTTTTTTTATATTTTGTATTTGAACAACATTTTACTTATTTATGTAACAAAAGCAGTAAATTATAAATTTTATTCGTTCGGTAGAAAAATTGCCTGCAAATATTCCATATTTTGTTCCGTATTATTTCTGTCCTCTAGCAGCCCCCTTGCATCTTCATCTAAGTGTCAATGTTCTACTTTCCATTGATTTCGAATGCTGGAGATGAGGGGATCTGACGTTGCAAACAAAATATTAAATAGATCTTCGTTGGTACAATGTCGAGATATTTTTCTGGTATTGTGCTTTCTATAAAACCTGTAATCCTTATTTCTTTTTGGAATTTTCACTTACAGATTGTTTGCATTGTGTTTGTCCAGAAGAACCATCACATCCCCATTTGCAAAAGAGAGTTAACTTGCAGTTCCCATATTTCTTCAAATCATGTCCTTTAAATGATTGTAGCAAGCGTTGAGCTGTATGATTAAGTAGGTCTTGAAGTTTTACCTCTGCCGAACTCGATGTGATTTTAATATTGTCCGTTGGTGGCAAACAGTCCTTTTTAGCAGCAAGTGATGTGATGATATGATGGATACAGATTTGAGCCTTTTTCAATCGCACGCTACCTATGCTGTGTATATTGGTGTTTTTTAACATAGTCATTTAAGTTGTTGCTGAAAATATTTACTTTATTTTGGAGTTCCAATTGTATTTCGATGCTTGAGGAATTTACTTTGCTTTGAACGTAACTTAAAACATCTTCCTCCTTTTTGTTTCTAAAATACTCTTCGGATAATTCTTTATAGCAGAAGTTCTCCATTTTTTAATAATCTAAAATTTGATTGTTTCTGCTTGGATATAATTTTGCAACTGAGTTTGTATTCGAATACCAACGGATTTTATCCTTTTCTTACATGTATAGTGTCATACTCTGTTCATAAGTAGCAAAAACATAGGTAAATTAAACCAGTAAGGAAAGGCTAAAGTCGGCGGTGCCGACTATATAATACCCTACACCACTCTCGTAATATTGAATAACTCTGATATATAAATTTTGTAATTCATGTATAAATTGTTTACATAAATTTAATTTTGGGACATTTTATACTTAAATAATACCCTGTACCACAGTGTGGTGTAGGGTATAAAAACGATTGGATCTAAAGAGCCAAATCGGATGAAACATATATATGGGAGCTATAGCTAAATCTTTACCGATTTTCTTCAAATTCGGCAATGTTGGTTCATGAATCAAGAAACTCTACCATTCTAAATTTCAAAACGATTGGATGTAAAATATAGCTTCTATAGAACTAAAGGGCCAAATCGGACGAAACATATATATGGGAGCTATAGCTAAATCTTAACCGATTTTCTTTAAATTCGGTAGGGTTGGTTTCTTGATCCATGAACCAACAATTCAGAATTACGAGAGTGGTGTAGGGTATTATATAGTCGGCACCGCCCGACTTTAGCCTTTCTTTACTGGTCTAAATTTCAAAACGATTGGATGTAAAATACAGCTTTTATAGGACTAAATGGCCAAATCGGACGAAACATATATATGGGAGCTATAGCTAAATCTTAACCGATTTTCTTCAAATTCGGTAGTGTTGGTTCATGGATCAAGAAACTCTACCATTCTAAATTTCAAAACGATCGGATGTAAAATACAGCTTCTATAGGACTAAAGGGCCAAATCGGACGAGAGATATATACGGGAGCTATATCTAAATCTGAACCGATTTCAACCAAATTCAATAGCGATCTTGACAGCCGCGAAATACTCTAAACTGCAAAATTTCAGAACGATCGGAGTGAAATTGCGACCTGTAGTCGACGAACAACTTTACATGGACAGACGGACGGACGGACGGACATCGTTAAATTAAAAACCAGTAGGGAAAGGCTAAAGTCGGGCGGTGCCGACTATATAATACCCTACACCACTCTCGTAATATTGAATAACTCTGATATATAAATTTTGTAATTCATGTATAAATAATACCCTGTACCACAGTGTGGTGTAGGGTATAAAAACGATTTGATCTAAAGAGCCAAATCGGATGAAACATATATATGGAAGCTATAGCTAAATCTTTACCGATTTTCTTCAAATTCGGCAATGTTGGTTCATGAATCAAGAAACTCTACCATTCTCAATTTCAAAACGATTGGATGTAAAATATAGCTTCTATAGAACTAAAGGGCCAAATCGGACGAAACATATACATGGGAGCTATAGCTAAATCTTAACCGATTCTCTTCAAATTCGGCAGTGTTGGTTCATGGATCAAGAAACTCTACCATTCTAAATTTCAAAATGATTGGATGTAAAATACAGCTTCTTCAGGACTAAAGAGCAAAATCGGACGAAACATATATATGGGAGCTATAGCTAAATCTTAACCGATTTTCTTCAAATTCGGCAATGTTGGTTCATGGATCAAGAAACTCTACCATTCTAAATTTCAAAACGATTGGATGTAAAATACAGCTTTTATAGGACTAAATGGCCAAATCGGACGAAACATATATATGGGAGCTATAGCTAAATCTTAACCGATTTTCTTAAAATTCGGTAGTGTTGGTTCATGGATCAAGAAACTCTACCATTCTAAATTTCAAAATGATTGGATGTTAAATACAGCTTCTACAGGACTAAAGAGCAAAATCGGACGAAACATATGTATGGGAGCTATAGCTAAATCTTAACAGATTTTCTTCAAATTCGGCAATGTTGGTTCATGGATCAAGAAACTCTACCATTCTAAATTTCAAAACGATTGGATGTAAAATAAAGCTTTTATAGGACTAAATAGCCAAATCGGACGAAACATATATATTGGAGCTATAGCTAAATCT
The DNA here is from genome assembly GCA_963930755.1 of Eudasyphora cyanicolor. Taxonomy (NCBI): domain Eukaryota; kingdom Metazoa; phylum Arthropoda; class Insecta; order Diptera; family Muscidae; genus Eudasyphora; species Eudasyphora cyanicolor. Next base: position 161,990,893 of record OZ005735.1, read on the forward strand.
TAACCGATTTTATTCAAATTCGGCAATGTTGGTTCATGGATCAAGAAACTCTACCATTCTAAATTTCAAAACGATCGGATGTAAAATACAGCTTCTATAGGACTAAAGGGCCAAATCGGACGAAAGATATATATGGGAGCTATATCTAAATCTGAACCGATTTCAACCAAATTCAATAGCGATCTTAACAGCCACGAAATACTCTAAACTGAAAAATTTCAGAACGATCGGCGTGAAATTGCGACCTGTAGTCGACGAACAACTTTACAAGGACAGACGGACGGGCGGACGGACATCGTTAAAAAAAAAACAGTAAAGAAAGCCTAAAGTCGGGCGGTGCCGACTATATAATACCCTACACCACTCTCGTAATTTTGAATAACTCTGATATATAAATTTTGTAATTCATGTATAAATTGTTTACATAAATTTACTTTTGGGACATTTTATACTTAAGTAATACCCTGTACCACAGTGTGGTGTAGGGTATAAAAAACGATTGGATCTAAAGAGCCAAATCGGATGAAACATATATATGGGAGCTATAGCTAAATCTTTACCGATTTTCTTCAAATTCGGCAATGTTGGTTCATGGATCAAGAAACTCTACCATTCTAAATTTCAAAACGATTGGATGCAAAATACAGCTTTTATAGGACTGTTGAAGCCAGTTCAACAGCGTCTTTGGGGTTACTTCCCCTCCTACAAGTCTGCAGCAACTCATCACGATAACGCGCAAGAAGAGCGCCACCGGATACTTTCCATCCCCTTTCTTTTTGTTATTTCCCTCCTTTGTTATTAGTTTAAGTTTCCCCTACATACAGCTCATGAAGAGCAAACGAATAAGCGATCTCATTCTTTCTTTCTTTTTTGTTTTTTTTTATACATACCGTTGTCCAACTTAACGGACAGACGTTTTCTTAATATCTAAAGTTTAAGTTTGTTAGTCACTTAAGTTTTGAAGTCAACGGAGTTGGTCAAGTGGACTCAATCTCCAATAAAAAATCAAAGAAAATTCAATTATTCTTTTTATTAATCGGAAAAGGGCTAAGTAGTAGCCTCGCGCTCCATTTATTGGTATTTGGAGTCATCATATGGTCCATTCGAGCCTCCTAATTTGGTGTTAGGAGCAGGTGTTCCAGCGACAACGGTCGCTAACAACAACGGTGGTAGATTTCCGAGCAAATCTCCACAACAAAAGCCTACAGCGGCAGTTGATTTTCTACGTACGAAAACAACTCCAACAACAACGCAAGCAAATTGGCAACAGGCAATTGGTTTTCTGCACACGAAAACCCCATCTTCATCCGAAACAACAACAACAGGGCAAGAGGCCCACGACTGGCAGACGGCACGACAACCATAACCCCGAACGAGGAAAACAACCAACAACAACAAGGCAAGACGTCAATAGCGGCAGTCACTTCATCTCAAAAATTCAGGCAAATGAATACACAAAGCTTATTTAAATAGAAACAAAGATTGGATTGGGTATGTACAAATGATTTACATGGTATTTTTGTTGTGTGATCATACAAGGCATAGGCAAAACGGACAAAAAGTGATTGTTTATAAGGTTCATGGAACAAAATCTCTCAAAAAGCCCAAAAACAAAAAAAAAATCATCCTACAATTGTCAAATTATTCTCTCAGAAATTCTCTCTATACTCTCAACAATACTCCAACAAATGAGCAAACCAAATAAATAACAAAAGGTCAACGAACACATAACCTTAAATTTATACATTCGCGCAAGCAAGTGCCGCTAATATCAAATTGCAAAACGTGAATTTCCACAAAAAAACTTACTTTCCACAACAATTAAACTCTTCTCCGTGAAAAAACAACATTATTTAACCCAATGCAAAATATATAACATTAATATTTAAATGTAACGGTCGTTTCATAGCAATCAGCTTTCACAGTTACCAGCTTTTGCTTACCTACGCTCCGATCGACCAATTTTGACAGCACAGCCAAACATACGAACAAACGTCATCCGCAAAGAAAAGAGACACAGTCACAAATAAATTCTAAACGAGCAACATCAGAGGACAAAATGTAAAAGGAATCAAAAGTGTAATCGGAAAAAAGTTAAAATATAAATATACATCTAAAAATAACGAGAAAAAGAAAGACAGTGAAAACAAAAAAGGCTAAAAAACTACAATTACATCAAAAAATAAGAATAAAAAACAACAACAAAAAACATTGTCTCTCCCCGCGAGTGTGTGTGTGTGTTTTTTGTGCAATAAAGTTGCCGGCTAAAGGCTCTTTGCTACAAGCAAAAGAAAAATAAAAAATAGCAAAGCCATTACCACAAAGAAGGTGGTTAAAAACAATTAAAACACATTCTTGGCAACAAGTGTGAGATAGGGTCGCCGCCAAACCGGGAAATAGTCCCCACAGACAACAAAATCATCGAAGACTACAAATCGAAGCGACAGAGAAATCATTGGTGAGTTGTGATATTTTTAAAATTTACTTTGTGGAAAAGAAACACTCAGCAGGATCGTGGAAAAATCGCGTTAATAAATAAAAAAAAAACAACAATAAATTTTACGCGTAAAACTACAGTTAAACCAAACCAGAACTTTGGTCGCGACAACAACAAACAATATTTTCGACATTTTTTCTCTGGTTTCGTATTTTTTGCCGCAAAACGAAAATTCTGATTTTTACTTTTTCTCCTATTCTTTGTTGCAAAACATAGTGCCGTTACTTTTCAATAGTTGCTGCATACCAACTATACTGGCGTTGAGTACATATGTAGGTACATATGGTAGGGTTGCCACCTAATCAATACTTATTTTACCCGTGCGGGATTAAACAAAAACGCCAAAACTCCCTCGAGGGGAAATAAATAAGCACGAATTTAATTTTTTTTTCTCTCTAAAAGCAATAATATAAATTAATTATTTAAAAAATCATAAAAAGAGAATAAAACGAAAAAATATTTAAATATTTTTAAATTTCTGCGGGAAACTATTGTTGGAAGAGTTCATTTAATTTTCTGAGGAACAGTGACGGAAACAATTTTTGTTTTTTTTGGAAATATTAAACTAAAAGATAGTTTACATACGCTGTTAAATAAAAAGCCGCATTGCTAGGTCTACAACAAACATTTTGGAAAGTCCACATAAAGGTTTTGACCCACAATGGCCACAAGAAGAAAATTTTTGTTCGATTACCACCAGGTAGTTTCTTTTTGCAAACAATTTGAAACTCTCAAAACTGACACGCTAACAGTACAGTTATTAGAAGTGAAAGATTTAGAAATCGAGCGAAGATGGCCATTGTTGGCTGCAAGCTACGAAGCATTAGTTTTGGAAGAAGACAAGGAAGAACATGATTTCAATGATTCCAACGCACAAAAATTCGAAGAGGCTAGCACATTGTATCAAACATGTAAAGGGAAAATTATGTCGTTAATTTGTGCTCAAAATCAACAGGAGCAAAGCATCGAAATGCCACAAGCTCGTCAATATGTCCATTCACTGAAATTGCCTCCGTGTGACACTCCACCTTTTGAGGGGGGATACTCTAAATGGCCAGCATTTAGAGATATTTTTACGGCAGTTTTCGGTAATCACCCTAATTTGTCCCCAGCTCAAAAGCTGTATCACCTTCGCGGTAAAACAAGAGGAGAAGCGTACGACATTGTCAAGAAATTTGACCTAGTAGATGCAAATTTTCAGGTCGCGTGGGAAGCATTGAAAAGTCGATATGAAAACCGACGAATATTAGTAAACCAGCAAATGAAGAAACTTTTTAGTATCCAGTCGGTCCAAATCGAATCCCCCAAATCCATCAGACAGGTTTTAAGTTCTATAAGCGATAGTTTGGAAATTTTAAAGTCATATGATATTGCGGTAGAAAATTGGGATCCCATATTAATCCACTTGGTGTCATCTAAAGTTTCCGACGAAACTTTACGAGCCTGGGAAGATTCCTTAAGCGATCACAGAGAACTGCCCACGTGGAAGGAAATGGATACCTTTTTATCCAAGAGAATTGAAAAATTGGAGACCATATTAGATTTTAGAAAACCGAATTCACGAGATAATCACGGTTCAAAATCTCAGTCCTTTCAAATACAATTTTCTGACAAAAACAAAAACTTTTGTAAAAAGTGCAAAGAAAGTCACCCTCTAATGTTTTGTCAGCATTTTAAATCCTTATCGCCAAAAAATCGAATTCAATATGCAATGGCAAACAAATTTTGTTTAAATTGTCTTTCGCCAAATCACTTTAAACCCAAGTGTACTAGTACAAAACTGTGTACAAAATGCAATCAAAAACATCACACTATGCTCCACATTGAGGGAAACTATGAAACTCCACAGAAGCCGCACCATGGAGGCACTCATACTACGAGTTCTCCTCAGGAACAACGACCTACTACTTCAAACACATCCACTAAAAACTCTTTTTTAAATACTTCGGAACCTGTAGAAGAAATCCACACTCTATTTTCGCAAAATGAAGGAACAACCATTCTTCCAACAGCTCTCATGCATTTGAAATTAGGTGGTGAATTATTTGCTGTGCGGGCACTTCTAGATGCTGGGTCCGAAAAAAGTTTCATATCCAAGCGTATCCAACAAAGACTTGCCATACCTATAAAATTCCATAACTCACAAATTTCGGGGCTCGGGGGCACTGTCGTCAGCACCTCAAAAGGCAGATGCTGCATCATCCTACAGTCACAATATTCACAGTTCAAAATACAGATACAAGCGTTAGTTGTGACTAGCCTGGCCCATTTTCTGCCCTCGCGGCCAATCAAAACAACACTTCTCGATGAATTACAAGACTTGCAACTAGCAGATCCATTCTTTTATAAACCAGCTCCCATAGACATGATTATTGGTAGTGATTATCTTCCATTGATAAATAAAGGAGGTATTGTTCAAATTGGCAACGGTATCGAAGCCCGAGAGTCTCAGTTTGGGTGGTATTTATCTGGACCCGCGGAATTTGACCCAATAAATACCTTTTCCACCCTCGTGTCTACCTCTGACCATATAGATCTTCAAGACCAACTAAAAAAGTTTTGGGAATTAGAAGAAGTTGATAAACCCAAATCCAAATCCGAAAGCGATTTGTGGTGCGAGAATCTATATGCAACAACGACCTATCGTCGAAACGATGGCAGATATGTAGTTCGTCTGCCCTTTAAACAAGAATATTCCAACGAAATGTTCTTAGGTTCTTCAAGACACATGGCTTTCGCCCAATATAGTAGAATGGAGAAAAATCTGAATAAAACTCCCGAATTTAAAGTCGAATACGACAACGTTCTCCGAGAATATATAGACCTGGGGCACATGATTCCCATAACGGATTCCGAAGACGATACTCAGACCGTATCCAGTTACTTTTTACCACATCATGCAGTCATTCGCCCCGAGAGCAAAACGACCAAAGTCAGGGTGGTATTTAATGCATCGAAGAAAACGACGAGCGGGTTCTCCTTGAACGATGTATTGCACACAGGGCCTGTCTTGCAGCAGGACATAATTAAAGTTTTACTCAATTGGCGTTACTATCGTTTTGTATTCAACGGAGACATACAAAAGATGTACCGCCAAGTATGGATTCACGAAGACGATCAGCCCTACCAACGAATTTTGTTTCGTCCATCTTCAAATCAATCCGTTCAAGCATTCCAATTGAAAACCGTGACATTTGGTGTCAATGCGGCCCCGTTTCTTGCTATTCGTACGCTATTGGAGCTGAGTAAAGATTGTACAAATCTGTACCCCAAGGCTTCAAGCATTTTACAAACGGAAGTTTACGTTGACGATATTTTGTCAGGGGGACATTCTCTCGAAGAAACCAAATTGAAACAATCGCAGCTTATAACGGCGCTCTCTTCCGCAGGATTTCCTTTAAAAAAGCTTACGGCAAATCATACAACGCTTCTGGAAAATTTGCCCCGGGAAGATCTTCTGAGCGAAGAATTCTTGAAAATTAAAGATCACAGTTCGATGAAGACTTTAGGCATTCGGTGGAATGCTATGACAGATGCTTTTTATTATACCGTCGAACCGATTGAAATATCATCCCACCCTACAAAAAGAAAAATTTTATCGTCCATTGCAAAGTTATTTGACCCACTTGGTTGGCTGGGTCCAACCATAATTATTGCTAAGATACTAATGCAAGATTTATGGGAAGAAAAATCCGGATGGGATGACCTCGTACCACCTCATGTGCTCACAAAATGGACAGCTTTTACCCAAAGCTTACCACATGTATCAAAAGTCAACATTTGTAGATGGGTCAGATTTTCACCACATGTGTCGGCGCAAATTCACGGGTTTAGCGACGCGTCGGAAAAAGCATATTGTGCAGCAGTGTATCTCAGAACAGAAGATGCCAATGGAGGTATAGAATCTCACTTACTAGTGGCAAAAACAAAAGTGGCTCCAATAAAGAAGACGACAGTGCCGAAATTGGAACTATGCGGAGCATTATTACTCACAAAGTTAGTTCAATGTGTGGTAAGGGACACTCAACTCAAATACGACTTATTTTTGTGGACTGACTCGTCAATTGTGCTTGGTTGGCTGCAAAAGCCAACTCAAACGTTAAAAACTTTTGTGGCAAACCGAGTCAGTGACATACTTAGTCTCGTAAGTGTTACTCAATGGAAGCACGTCAAAAGCGAGGACAATCCTGCCGACTTGGGATCACGAGGTTGTAGTCCTCAAGATCTGTCCACAAATAAACTTTGGTGGCACGGGCCCCCTTGGCTAGCTCAAAGTCGGGGATCTTGGCCAGAACCACGAATATTTGAACCAACGGATTTAGAAACTAAACGGGTATGCACATTTCACATCGATGTCAACGCAGAACAGATTATCGCAAGATTTTCTTCCTTGAACAGATGTTTACGAGTTTTATGTTACGTTTTCCGCTTTTACAACGCCTGCAGGAAAACGCAAGTAGAAAAGGAGAAAATGCTCAAAACAGAAGAAATATCATTAGCTAAGACACGCATAATTTTGTTGACTCAGCGAGCAGCATTCTCCAGAGAATTTGAGTGTCTTCATGAAAACCGTCCTATTAGCAAAAGGAGCAGAATCCTCACGATAAATCCTTTCGTTGACAGTAATGGTCTTCTTCGCGTCGGAGGCAGATTAAACAATGCTGGTTTAAATTATGAAGAAAAACATCCCGTAATTTTACCCGAAAAATCAAAATTCGCTGAACTACTTGTTCACTTTACCCATCGAATTCTCTTACACTCTGAACATCACATTATGCTACGCGCTATCCGTCAAGGATTCTACATTCCACGAATCAAGAATTTAGTACGGAAATGCATTAGGAATTGTAAATCCTGTACAATATTCAAACATCGTTTCCAAAACCAATTGATGGCAGCACTTCCAGCAGAAAGAGTCCAGTTCTCCTTGCCGTTCACGTACACCGGGGTAGATTTCGCTGGACCTTTTAATATTCGAGCTTCGAATATCCGGAATTCTAAAATTCTCAAGGGATACGCAGCAGTTTTCGTATGCTTCTCCACGAAGGCGGTGCATCTGGAAGCTTGCTCAGAACTATCTACAGAGGCATTCATCGCTACTTTCAGCCGATTCACTAGTCGACGAGGTCTCCCTAAGACAATGTTTTCCGACAACGGTCGAAATTTCGTCGGCGCCAGCTACAAGCTTTTAAAAGAACATCAAGAATTCCTTAAAACAGCAGAAAAGTCGATCATGGAGAAATACGCTACACACGGTTTTAATTGGTCATTCATCCCACCATATGCGCCACACATGGGTGGGCTGTGGGAAGCGGCCGTTAAAAGTATGAAAACCCATCTTAAAAAAGTGGCCGCGAACCAAAACTTTACGTTTGAAGAGTTCACCACTTTACTGGCCAAAATAGAGGCCATACTAAATTCCCGCCCGTTGTCTGCAATATCCGAAAATCCTCGAGAATTAAATCCAATAACTCCAGGTCATTTCCTCCGAGGAGCTCCAATCATCGCGTGTCCCGAAAACCCAAAATTTCCTTCCGAAAATCAACCTTCGTTGCTAAACCGATGGGAGCGGTTGAAGGCCCTCCATTGCATCTTCGCCCAACGATGGAAAAATGAGTACGTCACCGAGTTACAGCGACGAACAAAATGGAAAACTACTAAAAATAACATAAAAGTAAATGATTTTGTAATTGTAAAAGATGATTCGTTACCACCGACCGAATGGCGCCTAGGCCGAGTCATTAAAGTCTTCTATGGCACAGATAGTAATGTTAGAGTAGCAGAAATCCGCACGCAAAACGGAACTATCACTAGACCGGTCGTAAAATTATGTATTTTACCTACTGAATCGAACCCACCGACCTCAAACTAAAATGAAATAAAGAAACCAAACCCCGAATCCACACAGTTGTCCACAAACACTTCCTCCAACGATCACCCAAAAATATACCATGTAGTCATTTGTATGTACTTCTTTCTATCTTTATTTCCAGGTCAAGATGGTTCGATGTCACTTGTGTAAAACGAGTCACCAACTTAAATATTGCTCGTTTTTCATAATGCTCAGCCCGGAACTTCGACGGCGCACGGTGGAGCGTCATCATCTGTGCTTCAACTGTCTAGCACACACCCACAAACTACATGAATGCCACAGTCCCGACAGATGTCGTTATTGTGGAGCGGCACACCACTCAATGCTTCACATTCACCCCACTGCTCATCCGGAAAACGACGTTGTAGCACCCCCACCGGTTCCACACGCTTTGCCAGTTCCACCAGCTCTTTAGGCTCCGCCAGCTGTTGAAGACGCAGCAGCAATTGATGTCCCTGAGCCCTGTATGGAACTCCCTAAGTTCTCGGCACCACATCCATCACCAGTCTACTTGACCCCAATGATTCGTGCTAACGTCCGCTACGAAGATTATGAAGTCACTCTAACCCTCATGGTAGACTCACAGGCAAGATATTCCTGGATGTTATGGGACGCAGCTCTAAAATTTCCAACATTTAAAGCCGGTCACAATCAAGCAGGCGCACCCTACGGCCAATTCTTTGTGCGGAGCGGAGGCCCACAATACGCTTTCATCTTCGGCCTCACACGTGAATTCGAGATGTCTATCCCTGAACCCATCGGTGATACTAGGCTCCGTGCCCATTTTAACAACTTCATCCCACTAGCCCATGAAAACTTCCATGATGTAAATCAGGTGGATGTCATCATCAGCGCAAAATCATGGAAAAAACTAAAAGGATCCACAGTCATTCAAACTCACGACAATTTGCCCATGGCCCAAGCTACCACATTCGGCTGGGTTATTCATGGTATGTGGAATGGTTGTTCTTGTGCGCGGCATGAAGGTCAAGCTCCGATCCGTCTGCCAAAGTGAGGCGGGAGTATGTTGAAGCCAGTTCAACAGCGTCTTTGGGGTTACTTCCCCTCCTACAAGTCTGCAGCAACTCATCACGATAACGCGCAAGAAGAGCGCCACCGGATACTTTCCATCCCCTTTCTTTTTGTTATTTCCCTCCTTTGTTATTAGTTTAAGTTTCCCCTACATACAGCTCATGAAGATCAAACGAATAAGCGATCTCATTCTTTCTTTCTTTTTTGTTTTTTTTTTATACATACCGTTGTCCAACTTAACGGACAGACGTTTTCTTAATATCTAAAGTTTAAGTTTGTTAGTCACTTAAGTTTTGAAGTCAACGGAGTTGGTCAAGTGGACTCAATCTCCAATAAAAAATCAAAGAAAATTCAATTATTCTTTTTATTAATCGGAAAAGGGCTAAGTAGTAGCCTCGCGCTCCATTTATTGGTATTTGGAGTCATCAAGGACTAAAGGGCCAAATCGGACGAAACATATATATGGGAGCTATAGCTAAATCTTAACCGATTTTCTTCAAATTAGGTAGTGTTGGTTCGTGGATCAAGAAACTCTACTATTCTAAATTTCAAACCGATTGGATGTAAAATACAGCTTTTATAGGACTAAATGGCCAAATCGGACAAAACATATATATGGGAGCTACAGCTAAATCTTAACCGATTTTCTTCAAATTCGGTAGTGTTGGTTCATGGATCAAGAAACTCTACCATTCTAAATTTCAAAACGATTGGATGTAAAATACAGCTTTTATAGGACTATATGGCCAAATCGGACGAAACATATAGATGGGAGCTATAGCTAAATCTTAACCGATTTTCTTCAAATTAGGTAGTGTTGGTTCGTGGATCAAGAAACTCTACTATTCTAAATTTCAAACCGATTGGATGTAAAATACAGCTTTTATAGGACTAAATGGCCAAATCGGACGAAACATATATATGGGAGCTACAGCTAAATCTTAACCGATTTTCTTCAAATTCGGTAGTGTTGGTTCATGGATCAAGAAACTCTACCATTCTAAATTTCAAAATGATTGGATGTAAAATACAGCTTCTACAGGACTAAATGGCCAAATCGGACGAAACATATATATGGGAGCTATAGCTAAGTCATAACCGATTTTCTTCAAATTCGGCAATGTTGGTTCATGGATCAAGAAACTCTACCATTCTAAATTTCAAAACGATCGGATGTAAAATACAGCTTCTATATGACTAAAGGGCCAAATCGGACGAAACATATATATGGGAGCTATAGCTAAATCTTAACCGATTTACTTCAAATTCGGTAGTGTTGGTTCATGGAACAATAAACTCTACCATTCTAAATTTCAAAATGATTGGATGTAAAATACAGCTTCTACAGGACTAAAGAGCAAAATCGGACGAAACATATATATGGGAGCTATAGCTAAATCTTAACCGATTTTTTTCAAATTCGGCAATGTTGGTTCATGGATCAAGAAACTCTACCATTCTAAATTTCAAAACGATCGGATTTAAAATACAGCTTCTATAGGACTAAAGGACCAAATCGGACGAAAGAGCTATATCTAAATCTGAACCGATTTTAACCAAATTCAACAGCGATCTTAACAGCCGCGAAATACTGTAAACTGCAAAATTTCAGAACGATCGGAGTGAAATTGCGACCTGTAGTCGACGAACAACTTTACATGGACAGACGGACGGACGGACAGACATCGTTAAATCGACTCAGCTAGTGATTCTGAGTCGATCGGCCGATCACTAGCTGAGTCGATTTAACGATGTCTGTCCGTCCGTCCGTCTGTCTGTTGTTGTTCGTCGACTACAGGTAGCAATTTCACTCCGATCGTTCTGAAATTTTGCAGTTTAGAGTATTTCGCGGCTGTTAAGATCGCTATTGAATTTGGTTGAAATCGGTTCAGATTTAGATATAGCTCCCATACCTATATATCTTTCGTCCGTTTTGGCCCTTTAGTCCTATAGAAGCTGTATTTTACATCCAATCGTTTTGAAATTTAGAATGGTAGAGTTTCTTAATCCATGAACCAACATTGCCGAATTTGAATAAAATCGGTTAAGATTTAGCTATAGCTCCAATATATATGTTTCGTCCGATTTGGCTATTTAGTCCTATAAAAGCTTTATTTTACATCCAATCGTTTTGAAATTTAGAATGGTAGAGTTTCTTGATCCATGAACCAACATTGCCGAATTTGAAGAAAATCTGTTAAGATTTAGCTATAGCTCCCATACATATGTTTCGTCCGATTTTGCTCTTTAGTCCTGAAGAAGCTGTATTTTACATCCAATCATTTTGAAATTTAGAGTGGTAGAGTTTCTTGATCCACGAACCAACACTACTGAATTTGAAGAAAATCGGTTAAGATTTAGCTATAGCTCCCATATATATGTTTCGTCCGATTTGGCCCTTTAGTTCTATAGAAGCTGTATTTTACATCCAATCGTTTTGAAATTTAGAATGGTAGAGTTTATTGATCCATGAACCAACACTACCGAATTTGAAGAAAATCGGTTAAGATTTAGCTATAGCTCCCATATATATGTTTCGTCCGATTTTGCCCTTTAGTTCTATAGAAGCTATATTTTACATCCAATCGTTTTGATATTTAGAATGGTAGAGTTTCTTGATTCATAAACCAACATTGCCGAATTTTAAGAAAATCGGTAAAGATTTAGCTATAGCTCCCATATATATTTTTCATCCGATTTGGCTCTTTAGATCCAATCGTTTTTATACCCTACACCACACTGTGGTACAGGGTATTATTTAAGTATAAAATGTCCCAAAAGTAAATTTATGTAAACAATTTATACATGAATTACAAAATTTATATATCAGAGTTATTCAATATTACGAGAGTGGTGTAGGGTATTATATAGTCGGCACCGCCCGACTTTAGCCTTTCCTTACTGGTTTCAATTTAAATTGCATTTAATAACTTGAAAGTATGTATGTAATGGTATTAATGTTAAAAGCTGTTTACTTTTGTTACAAAATGGTCCATTTGTGTGAGAGGTACCAGAAGGGGCGAACCAATAACGGTCACATTTCTCTGGGCTCTAGGTACTATAAAATCATAACACTGTACAAAATTTAAAGTATTTATATGCACTGGTATTACAGTTAGAAGATGTTAACTTTTAATGTAAAATGGTCCATTTGCGTGGGAGGTACCAAAAGGGGTGTGCCAATAACGCCCACTTTTCTCTGGACTGTAGGTACTATAATAGCATTACACTGTACAAAATTTCAAGTACTTGGTCCGTGCAGGTATATATAGGCCTAAAGAGGACACGTTCACCTTTCCTTTGGTACCAACATCTTCTTGAAGTCTATTGATGCTAAAAAGTTTCATTCCACTCAAATTCCAATTTGACAAAAATATAGTACCTGTGGAAATATCGATAGTTTGCGGGAAATGACAATTTCCTTCTACAAAAATATACAAAAACTACGTTTTTTTACAAAATTACATAAAATATTTGTTTTCAGCAGCACACCACGCCCACAATAATAAATATTTTTATCTAATTGTTTTGCCTACCCTAGTCTATATGTTTGACGGCGATGACAAAAAAATTTGACTTTGGCCAGTCAAACTCAATTCTGAACCACAGTGCGCCGTACTAGTTTAGAGAGTGTATACATAAGGAAGTTTTATGCTCCCTTCAGTTAATACCATTATTTTGTACGTATCGTGTAGCTTTGAGTCGGTTTGTATGAGAGTCTTTGATATTATCAACCTATCCAGAAGTGTTTCCTGGAGTTTCTTTTTTCGTTTCCTACGATTTTGTTGCATTCGATGATTACCCTCCAACAGCCCCTCCATCCTGATGATCGCTTCAGTGGAGGTTTATCTGGATGACCGTCGGCACTCCAGTAAATGGTGTTATCTTAAGTTCAGGAATGGGTTCTTTCAGCTGTATTTCGTTTATTTTTGTATGGGATTGGGACTTAATATTCGTTTCAAGTCCCAAGAAAATATCCCAAATTCAAGCAATGTTTTTCATAGCAAACAAGAATGTCCACAACGCCAACGACTTCCGATTTCGAGGAATTATAAACATGAACAAAATATATGGTCATTATATGAATGTAACATGGACAATATGACTTACATGCATATTTAAATATTATGTGGAACTATATCTATATATGCCCAGCAAAAAATAAATGAAGTACTTCCAAAGAATAACATTATAAGTACTTCCAATTTGTAAGTATGAACATTTTATTTATTTATTTATTTATATGAATTACAATACAAAGTAAATTTATATTCTATTTTTAAGGTCCAGGGAAAGGCCGGGTTACAAAGACCATATGGCTAAATGTTTGCAGCGACAGACCAGAGCCTCTGGTGGGAATCGAACCCACGACCCCCAAACTCATAGGCGAGTACGCTACCAACTCGCCTACTGGGGCGCTCGGTATGAACATTTTTTCGGCATTTAATGAAGCTCTTCTAAATAACTAACCAAAATGTAATTTCGGAATATAAATTATTAAGAATGCATAATTTTAAAACGATTGGATGTAAAATGAATCTTGTGAAGTGATAAAAGTCCATATCGGAAGGAACATAGGTATGAGGGCTATGATATGATGCGTCTATAGTGCAAAAGGGAAAATATATATATTTATATGGCGGCTATATCCGAATTAGTGAATGGTTCTGGAAGCTAGTCGACTTTTTCATCAATTAAATTTCGTTTCAGTCGACTAGATCTATAAATCGGACCTACAAGTCGACTTTTTCAGAGCCGATTAAAATAACATAAAATCATTTCAATGTATGCTGATTTTCTTCGAAATATGTTATATTTTGGAATTGTAGTACATTGGATTGCGATAAAAACTGAACTTATTAACAACACTTTATACTTTCCAAAAATGTTAATATAGCGTCACCAGAAATGCCCAAGAGCGTAACCCTCAAAAAATGAAAATTCGTTTTTCGTAAAAAAATCACGATTTTATTCAAGAAAAAAAGACGTAATATCAAGTGCTCGTTTTTGATAACGAACAAAAGGCGTAACTCACATTGTATTAGACAGAACGTACTGTATTCATCTATTTAACCTTTGTAGTTGTTCTCTTGTTGCTGTTTTGATTTTTGTAAATCGTGTTTGACACCTATTTTAGATGCAAAATTCTATATGGGTCTGTATTTAAATTTGGCCTTTATCTGAAGGGTATCCATTTTTTTTTTATCAAATTTCGCAGTGTTCGTGATTCTATAAACTAATATCTGCCAAATTTAATAATGCTCTGTTGTAAAACATGAAAACATATTTTTCCAACCTTGCTAGTGACCGTTTATTCTCGGATTAAAAAATCCTTTGTGCAAAATATATTACATTTGACTAAAATATGACTTCTATGGAGCTTAGATGCTAAATCGGAAGGTATTTGAACCGATATTGTTCACACAGATATTAACTGTTAAAATAAGACACTCTTTACCAAATTTCATGAACATCGAAAGGAAATTATCTCTTCTATAGAGGGTATAAGCTAAATCGAAGGTACATTCATATACAGGGTGGGCCTAAAGAAACCGAGGGGTGTACAAATTTAATAACTTTTTCGTTTATTCATTTTTTTTTATTTTTTCTTTCAGATTATATAGACAACAGTTGGAGAATTTATAATGGAGAGGTTCACAATTGAACAGAGAACCAGAACAATAGAATTTTATTATTTAAACCAGAGATCAATTATTTTAACGCAAAGAGCATATCGTCGACATTTTAACGTCAGAATTTCGCCCTCTGAAGCAATGATTCGTTGCTTAGTTGATCGTCATCACCAACATGGCAGCGTAAGAGATTTGCCTCGAACCGGTAGATCACGTGTAAGTCGCACTGCGGAAAATATTGAACGAGTACAGCAAAGTGTTAACGAAGCACCAGAAACATGTCTCGTACGTCTCTACGGCGCATTTTAAAAAAGATTTGCAGTTATACCCATATAAGGTCCAATTGGTGCAAGAATTAAAACCGCCAGATCATCGGCAACGTCAAAATTTTGCCGTTAAATTTCAAGAGTTGGCCAGAAATGAAATCAACTTTATTAAAAATTTGATTATGAGTGACGAAGCTCATTTTCATTTGAATGGCTTTGTTAATAAGCAGAACTGTAGGTTCTGGGGTCCTCAAAATTCAAGAGCCATTCATCAACGCCAATTGCACCCCATCAGGTGTACAGTATGGTGTGGGATCACATCTGAAAATGTCATTGGGCCTTACTTTTTGGAGAATGAAGATGGAAGTGCTGTAACCGTAAATGGAGAGCGGTAAAACAGACCTGGTATGTGGTTTCAGCAGGACGGAGCCACTGCCCATACTGCCCGAGACACAATGACACTTTTAAGTCAAATTTTTGGAGAGCGAATAATTTCCAGAAATTCGGAAATTATTTGGCCAGCGAGATCGCCAGATTTGACAGCACCCGACTATTTTCTTTGGGGTTATTTGAAGGAGCGAGTGTATGTGAACAAGCCAGAGACAATCCTTGAACTCAAGACAAACATTGTTGCAGAAATTCGAACGCTACAGCCACAAGTTTTGAAAGGTGTTATGGAAAATGCTCTAAAAAGAGCCCATCAGTGCGAAGCTGAAAACGGTGGTCATTTAAGAGATATTATTTTTCATACTTAGTGTAAAAAAAATTGCCTTTTGTATATTATATAATCTGGAAGAAAAAATAAAAAAAAATAATAAACGAAAAAGTTATTATACTTTTACACCTTGGTTTCTTTAGGCCCACCCTGTATATTACGATATCTGGTTCTAAACTGATATTCAAATAGTTGAGAGATTTTTGATCGTTCGCCGTAGACGAAAGAAATACGGATTGTCTTTCAATTTCAATACGAATTGTCTTGTCCCAAAATAAAGATATGTACAACATTTCTTTGAGATCGGACTATATTTGTGACCTGCACATAGATTACAAGAACGCATGCACAAACTGACAAAGCTAAATCGGTTCAGAAAGTGATTCTAAGTCGATCGGTATAATAAACGATGGTTCTATATATCTCTTCTCATTTTTGGTGTTAGAAACAAATGCATAAAATCATAATAAATTGTACCACAGTGTGGTGTAGGTTATAATTAAATAATTTTAAAAGAAATTATGGTAATTAAATATACCATAGCATACATACTGTACCACACTGTGGTACTTTACTACTCTCTGAACCGGGGCTACGGAAAACTTTTTTTTTGTGAGAATGTTAATTACACTATGGGGTCACACTTTTCAAGAGCCATCTACACCATACAGATTACAGACATCTTCAAATGTCTTAAACATACATACATATATGTATATGATCGTTGATCTCTTTGGCCAATAGTATATTATTTACACGTTCCCTTACCTATGTCAACATTTCTATTCCTTTAAAATATGAAATCTCTGGGCCCAAAGATGTTAATAAGAACGACATACATTCATAAAATAACCAGTACGGAAAGGCAGAAAGTCGGGCGGGGCCGACTATATAATACCCTACACCTCCCTAACAATGCGATAAGGGTTATTGTGATAATAATTTGGAATAATTGGTAAATGGGTAAGAACATATATATGCGGATATATCTAATTCTGAACCGATAATCGCTAAATTAAGCAATATTCGTTCCTAAATTGAGAAACATCTTTCTGGAGAATTTTGTAATGATCGGAAGTAAAGTACAACTTCTATAGCGCTTTGTAACCAAATCAGGAGGAACATATATATGGAGCTTATATATAAATCTGAATCGATTTTCCCTGAATACTCATTCATGTAAAATAGAAATTTCAAATCGGGGGTAACATATATATGGGGGCTATATCTAAATCTGAACCGATTTTCTCCGAATTTGGCAGTATTCCTTCATGTAATAAGAAACCTCTTTCTGCCGAATTTCGTACTGATCGGATATAAAATACAGTCTCTACAGCGCTTGAATGTCAAATCGGTGCTAACATATATATGGGGGCTATATCTATATCTGAACCGATTTTCTCCAAATTTGGCAGTATTCCTTCGTGTAATAAGAAACCTCTTTCTGCCGAATTTCGCTGTGATCAGATATAAAATACAGTTTCTACAGCTATTGAATTTCAAATCGGGGGTAACATATATATGGGGGCTATATCTAAATCTGAACCGATTTTCTCCGAATTTGGCAGTATTCCTTCATGTAATAAGAAACCTCTTTCTGCCGAATTTCGTACTGATTGGATATAAAATACAGTTTCTACAGCGCTTACATGTCAAATCGGGTGCAACATATATATGGGAGCTATATATAAATCTGAACCGATTTCCCCCAAATTTTGTATTGTATCTAAGTGTATCACTAGACTACTCTCTGTCAATTTTTGTACAAATCGGTTACAAAATGTTGCTTATACAGTGCATATATGCCAAATCGGAGGTACATATATATGGGAGCTATATGTAAATCTGAACCGATTTTAACCAAATTCAATAGCGATCGTCCTTGGGCCTAAAAAAAGATATGTGCAAAGTTTCGTTGAGATCGGACCATAATTGCGAGCTGTACTTTGATTACAAGAATACGTCTACAGACAGACAGACAGACAGACGGACAGACAGACGGACATAGCTAAATCGACTCAGAAAGTGATTACAAGTCGATCGGTATAATAAACAATGGGTCTATCTCTTCTCCTTTTGGGTGTTACAAACAAATGCACAAAGTCATAATAACCTGTACCACAGTGTGGTGTAGGGTATAAATACAACACCAAAAAAGCAAATCTTACAGTGCTTTAAAAGAGTTGTGCAAAAGTGGTGACAAAGAAGTACTTCCCCGGCGCGACAACCCCTTGTTAAATTCATTGGTGAAAATCCAAATTAGAACAACTTCCGGATCACAAGTTGGGGATTTTTATTGCTCCTTTGGATGCTCTTTTTTTGCTGGGTGTATATAAAAAGAAGTGTTCATTTTAATTGTCACTCCATAACTCGAGAACGGCTGCATAAAATAAACCAGTAAGGAAAGGCTAAAGTCGGGCGGGGCCGACTATATAATACCCTACACCACTCTCGTAATATTGAATAACTCTGAAATATAAATTTTGTAGTTCATGTATAAATTGTTTATTCTAAATTTCAAAAAGATTGGATATAAAATGCAGCTTCTATAGAACTAAAGGGCCAAATCGGACGAAATATATATATGGGAGCTATAGCTTAATCTTAACCGATTTTCTTCAAATTCGGCAATGTTGGTTCATGGATCAAGAAACTCTACCATTCTAAATTTCAAAACGATTGGATGTAAAATACAGCTTTTATAGGACTAAAGGTCCAAATCGGACGAAACATATATATGGGAGCTATAGCTAAATCTTAACCGATTTTCTTCAAATTCGGTAGTGTTGGTTCATGGATCAAGAAACTCTACCATTCTAAATTTCCAAATGATTGGATGTAAAATACAGCTTCTACAGGACCAAAGAGGAAAATCGGACGAAACATATATATGGGAGCATAGCTAAATCTTAACCGATTTTCTTCAAATTCGGCAATGTTGGTTCATGGATCAAGAAACTCTACCATTCTAAATTTCAAAAAGATTGGATGTAAAATACAGCATTTATAGGACTAAAGGTCCAAATCGGACGAAACATATATATGGGAGCTATAGCTAAATCTTAACCGATTTTCTTCAAATTCGGTAGTGTTGGTTCATGGATCAAGAAACTCTACCATTCTAAATTTCAAAATGATTGGATGTAAAATACAGCTTCTACAGGACTAAAGAGGAAAATCGGACGAAACATATATATGGGAGCTATAGCTAAATCTTAACCGATTTTCTTCAAATTCGGCAATGTTGGTTAATGGATCAAGAAACTCTACCATTCTAAATTTCAAAACGATTGGATGTAAAATACAGCTTCTATAGGACTAAAGGGCCAAATCGGACGAAAGATATGTATGGGAGCTATATCTAAATCTGAACCGATTTCAACCAAATTCAATAGCGATCTTAACAGCCGCGAAATACTCTAAACTGTAAAATTTCAGAACGATCGGAGTGAAATTGCGACCTGTAGTCGACGAACAACTTTACATGGACAGACGGACATCGTTAAATCGACTCAGCTAATGATTCTGAGTCGATCGGTATACTTTAAGTTGGGTCTAGCTGTGTTATTTTCAGGTGTTACAAACATCTGCCGTGAAACAAACTTATAATACCCTGTACCACAGTGTGGTGTAGGGTATAAGGGCCTGTTTCTGTAACTTTTTTTCGTTCGTCCACTGCGAACGATCAAAAATCACTCAATTATTCCGAGAATTCTATAAGTCACAGAAGTTTATAATTCGTTGTGTCTGTAGAAAATCATGTAAAGAGCTTGTTCCTAAAATATTTCTAACCTGCGTTTTATAGAATTCAAGTAATAGCTGAGAGAATTTTGATCGTTCGCCGTAGACGAACGAAAATAAGTTACAGAAACAGGCCCTAATTGTTTAAAAATATTTTCGTTTGGTCGAGATGTGGTGATTTTTCTCAACATTAGTCATCTATATATATAAAAAATTGTTGCAAGTGTGTTGTGACTTTATAACTCTCGAACGGTTTTCGTTTGGTCGAGATGTGGCGATTTTTCTCAACATTAGTCATCTATATATATAAAAAATTGTTGCAAGTGTGTTGTGACTTTATAACTCTCGAACGGTCACACCGAATTCGATTACATTTTTAGGGTTTGTTCATATGGTCGTGTAGATGGTTTATCTAAAGTTTGCACGAAATCGGTCCACGCGTTCATGATTTATGATCGCCCATATAAGCCAATTTGGAGCTACAATTGTTTGAGTGATTCCTACTGTGTGTTCCTAATAATAGATGAACGCGACTCCTACTGTCCCTGATTGGGACTGGACCGTGATCCCAGATGGGCCACCAATCTTGGACTTTCTGGGGTCCAACTGGAAGTAGGTGGGAGTCTATTAGATTGGTCCAAAAATGGGTGGGATTGGACCAATGGGCGTGGTCCCACCCATATAAACCAAATTTGGAAATTCAAATATCTTGCACAATTTGTGAGCGAGAGTGCTGTAATTTTGTGTATATGTAAATTTGGAAGGGAAGGGATCGGAAATCTGGGGTAACGAAGTGCACCAGGTCGGCTAGTTATGTATATGTAGTTTAAACATATCATTTTCTGCTTATTCTTAAGAACTTCCTCATTAGCATAATGTCAATTTTCATTAATTCGACGAAACAATTTTTCGGTTCATTTGTTATTATCTTGAGTGGGAGAAAAACGTCCTCTGATGCTTTTGATCTGCCGTCCAATTATCAGCGTTGGGAAATCAATACAATTGCCCACAAGCTCCATACGCTATTCCCACTCAATCTGAAGGCAGCATCAGCAATTCATTCCAAACCACCAACCCAACAACCAACCGCCCGTCTGTCCATACGCATCGCAAGTGTTGCACCACTGATGTCGGGCCGTTCAAAGTGAAACTATTCACTTGCAGCGCGTTAAAACATTTATGTGATTGTTTGTCAATTATTTGACTCCTCCACTATAAAAACACCGCTCCGAAAAAAAAACACGAAACTGACCGAAAAAACAACCGCCTCAAAAGCGATAAATGAATGGCATTACTGAACGCACACTCTCCGTCAGACGTGAACGTTCGCATTCAACAACTGGTGGCCAGGAGGAGTTGAGAAAGAAGCAGCAGCAGCCAGCAACCTAAGGAGTACCGACAACGGCAAGATTACAATTGAAATTCCTGAACGGGAATCAAAGGAATTGCAGACTCCAATGAAGATGATGTCGACGGCGACGATGACTGCATCGATATGGCCAACAGAGATTCTAAGCAATAACAATTTGTGGCAAATTCACATGAACAAAAACAACACTGAGAAAAAATCATTTAATCGAAGTGATGAAAAAATCATATCAACTTTTTGGCCCTGCAAGCGAAGTTCTGCATATACTCGTATATACGAACTATTTTTTAAAAACTCTACTGTGAGTTTGTCCATGACTTTGTCTTTTGGACCACTACCTGCCGTGCCATAATATGTTGCTGTGTACCTTACTCTTGTACAGACGAACATGTTGTACGAATATTAACTCTATTGTTCCATAAATTTAACTCGAGGGCCCAGCTATTCTGCCTCAATAGACATACTATTTTTCAATAACTCGTCTGCTATTTTGGTCATATATTTGCCCTCCAGACCACAACCTCTCGTAGAATAATATAGCTGTAAGGAATACTCTTGTTAACTAATGAAGGTTAAGTGGAAGTTAAGGACGGGGTTTCTACTAGTCGTACTCCATCTAATGCCGATTGATATTGTGGCTAGAGAAGCTCTAACCATAAGTACTCGTATATCACATTGTCGTCGTGATAATGGTAATCGACAGACTCCATCCACCACTAGATTCTAAATTTGTTTCAAAACCTCGTTAGAGCCATGACCCCGAGGCCTAATATTACGCGACTTCTGATGACCAAACGCTGATTTCGTCTAACCCAGATATAGTCCGCCCCTAGATGCGACAGCGAAGCAATTGCCGCAATTGAGTGGAATTAGTTAAAAGCCCTGTTCAAAATCAAAAGGTACCGTTCAATAGTACTCATCAATAAATACAGGGCCGATTCTGTAGTTTTGTTGTAAGCATGTTGGGTTCCCGACAAAAGTTTTGTATCCAAGTTTTCTCCAATGAAAGAATCTAGGAGACTTTCCGGATCTTTCAGCCGGAACGAGATTAGACTAATTTACTGAAGTTTTTTGGCCTAGGGCGTGATATCTTCCCAGTTTGGGTATGAATACCACTTTAGCATCTCTCCATAGATTGAGGTATATCAGAGACTTTTTAAATCTTCCCAAACCAGGTCATAATGCTTTTATACTGGAGAAATGTTATCTGGTCCAGGTGATTTGAAGAGCTCAAAGTCTGAATATATCGGTCAACAAGCTGGCGACGTAGTTTGTAGTCCACTCGGTTTTTTCGGTTCTGCTGTTTCGATCTTTCCTGACCAAAATGCAGGTTCTTGGAGTACCTTCACAGTTGGTTAGAGGCAAATTAAAGTTGGGTGTGCTGATCACATACCATCCCTGCTACTACGTAGGTTTCCTATATCAGGGCGCTGTCTACTACATCTGTGGATAGGCGCAGCATTAGAGCCGCTGAGGCTCCTCTTGCGCGATGGCGGTTATTCTGTAAAATGCTTACCATCATTGCTAGTCCATAGATTAAACTCCACCCGACCAAAGGTGTTATTGAACTCCTCGTCCTAACTTCAAGGAGCATGTCTTCAACAGATCCGTCAATGAGTTCGGAAACTCCCCTCAGTCTTTCTATTTTCGAAGATATGCATTCGTCCTCGGAAAAATATTGCGCCGCTTGCATATGTCAGAACCTGAGGCAACATAGGTTATTACGTTACCATTTGTAGTGGTGTTACATAATGCCTTTATACTTTCGGGACTATAGTCTCGAAAGCATACAACTGGATTCCATTTGCCCGTTGTAAGTAATGGTTGGCTTCATTATTAAGGATCAGGATCCTCCACTGAAGTCAGTGTAAAAGCATCCTTCGAACCAATGATTCAATCAAGGGAACTACAATGATTTCACACTCTGCTCTCAGTGTAGTTACAAAGCTCCCAAACCGTCATGCGGCAGGCATTCGGCCAGATAATATTTGGCAAAAATCTCAAAAAACACGGCTAAAGATGAAGTAAAAATCAGTTGCAGTTCGGGGTGAAAACAGCACAGAAAAAACGAAAAAAATCGGGAGCACAAAAAGCCGACACCACATACGCCGCCGCGTCGACCAAAATATAAAAACGCGTTAACAATGTAAATGCTATATTGCGGCAGGCGGCAGTATTGTTGGCGGCCTAAAGTGCCATGCTGGGGCTTATTTGCTATTGCTTCTGCCGCTGCTGCTGGTGGTGGTGTCAGTGCCGGTGCCATCGCAGTTCCTCCAGGCGCTCGGGGTCGGGACTGATGGCGATGGTAGTTGCTGATGATGCAGATGCTGCTGATGAGTTGATGCTGCATCACAGACGGTTGTCTGCCGACTGCCACGGCAGTTGGCAGTCGGCTGCATGTGTTGGCCAATTATGTACGTCAAAAGATTGAGAGCTTGTTAAGACGGTGAACAATCGCAAAACGATAATCGTTTTTCGCACACATTCGCATGTACATAGATAGTTACTATCCCATACATTGGCATCCATGTGTGTATATATGTGTATGTATTTGATGGGAGTAGCATTCGGCAATCGAACTCGCACTTCCACCCGACAACAATCCAACTAAAGTGTAAAATTATTTAATTTTTGCTTATCAAGACATGTATTCGCATCATCACGAAGCCTCCGTTTTTGGCTCCTTCAGAACGTTTTTTACACTCGCGAAAAACGCTTTTCACGAAGTTTCAAATTGTGAAAAGAAAAGACAGATTAATAAACAAAAATCCTTTCACCTTTTTTGGACTAGCTTATGTAACAAGAACTGCAAATATTTGTGAGTACACTTATGTAAACAATTTATATCATGTATAAATTGTTTACATAAATTTACTTTTGGGACATTTTATACTTAAATAATACCCTGTACCACAGTGTGGTGTAGGGTATAAAAACGATTGGATCTAAAGAGCCAAATCGGACGAAACATATATATGGGAGCTATAGCTAAATCTTAACAGATTTTCTTCAAATTCGGCACTGTTGGTTCATGGATCAAGAAACTCTACCATTCTAAATTTCAAAACGATTGGATTTAAAATACAGCTTCTTCAGGACTAAGGAGCAAAATCGGACGAAACATATATATGGGAGCTATAGCTAAATCTTAACCGATTTTCTTCAAATTCGCTAGTGTTGGTTCATGGATCAAGAAACTCTACCATTCTAAACTTCAAAATGATTGGATGTAAAATACAGCTTCTACAGGACTAAAGAGCAAAATCGGACGAAACATATATATGGGAGCTATAGCTAAATCTTAACCGATTTTCTTCAAATTCGGCAATGTTGGTTCATGGATCAAGAAACTCTACCATTCTAAATTTCAAAACGATCGGATGTAAAATACAGCTTCTATAGGACTAAAGGGCCAAATCGGACGAAACATATATATGAAAGCTATAGCTAAATCTTAACCGATGTTCTTCAAATTCAGCAAAGTTGGTTCCTGGATCAAAAAACTCTACCATTCATAATTTCAAAACGAGTGGATGTAAAATACAGCTTCTATAGGACTGAAGGGCCAAATCGGACGAAAGATATATATGGGAGCTATATCTAAATCTGAACCGATTTCAACCAAATTCAATAGCGATTTTAACAGCCGCGAAACACTCTAAACTGCTAAATTTCAGAACGATCGGAGTGAAATTGCGACCTGTAGTCGACGAACAACTTTACATGGACAGACGGACGGACGGACGGACATCGTTAAATCGACTCAGCTAGTGATTCTGAGTCGATCGGCATACTCTAAGGTGGGTCTAGCTGTGTTATTTTCAGGTGTTACAAACATCTGCCGTGAAACAAACTTAAAATACCCTGTGTCACAGTGTGGTGTAGGGTATAAAAAGTTATCACCAAGAAATGCTAACTTATTATTATGTCTTCACCCCACTAGTAGTAGGCTATAGGGTAATTCCAAAGAAGTTCGACGAACATAAAAAATTACGCCTTTCAATTTTCACAAAATTTAGCACAATAATTCGACTAGTGTGCGGGAATTTTTCGTCGTTTTTAGTTTTTCAAAACTCATTGTAGTTTTTGTGGTAGAGAACTCCATCGTTACCTGTCTGAAAGATTTTTCTCAAAATTACTATTTGTTAAATTAGCCATATCTTCTTAACCCCTTTTCGTATTTTGATGATATTAATACCAAGGAAAACCTCTGCTACTCCTATTCAATGCTGCGATTGCAATGAGCAATTTGATAATAACATGACTACAGCCCCAACCACCGGGTCCAGATACAGTTACGCATACTCACATTGATAATGTAAATAACGGGTGATCCAAGTAGAGATACTTTTTTCAATAGCCTTTTTTTGACAGATCACGTGTGAGTCGTGTCATGCTGTCATGTTAGTTTTTATACCCTATACGACACTGTGGTACAGGGTATTATAAGTTTGTTTCACGGCAGATGTTTGTAACACCTTAAAATGACACAGCTAGACCCACCTTAAAGTATACCGATCGACTCAGAATCACTAGCTGAGTCGATTTAACGATGTCCGTCCGTCCGTCCGTCCGTCCGTCCGTCCATGTAAAGTTGTTCGTCGACTACAGGTCGCAATTTCACTCCGATCGTTGTGAAATTTTGCAGTTTTGAGTATTTCGCGGCTGTTAAGATCGCTATTGAATTTGGTTGAAATCGGTTCAGATTTAGATATAGCTCCCATATATATCTGTCGTCCGATTTGGCTCTTTAGTCCTATAGAAGCTGTATTGTACATCCGATCGTTTTGAAATTTAGAATGGTAGAGTTTCTTGATCCATGAACCAACATTGCTGAATTTGAAGAAAATCGGTTAAGATTTAGCTATAGCTCCCATATATATGTTTCGTCCGATTTGGCCCTTTAGTCCTATAGAAGCTGTATTTTACATCCGATAGTTTTGAAATTTAGAATGGTAGAGTTTCTTGATCCATGAACCAACATTGCCGAATTTGAAGAAAATCGGTTCAGATTTAGATATAGCTCCCATATATATCTTTCGTCCGATTTGGTCCTTTAGTCCTATAGAAGCTGTATTTTACATCCGATCGTTTTGAAATTTAGAAGGTAGAGATTCTTGATCCATGAACCAACATTGTCGAATTTGAAGAAAATCGGTTAAGATTTAGCTATAGCTCCCATATATATGTTTCGTCCGATTTGGCCCTTTAGTCCTATAGAAGCTGTATTTTACATCCGATCGTTTTGAAATTTAGAATGGTAGAGTTTCTTGATCCATGAACCAACATTGCCGAATTTGAAGAAAATCGGTTCAGATTTAGATATAGCTCCCATATATATCTGTCGTCCGATTTGGCTCTTTAGTCCTGTAGAAGCTGTATTTTACATCCGATCGTTTTGAAATTTAGAATGGTAGAGTTTCTTGATCCATGAACCAACATTGTCGAATTTGAAGAAAATCGGTTAAGATTTAGCTATAGCTCCCATATATATGTTTCGTCCGATTTGGCCCTTTAGTCCTATAGAAGCTGTATTTTACATCCGATCGTTTTGAAATTTAGAATGGTAGAGTTTCTTGATCCATGAACCAACATTGCCGAATTTGAAGAAAATCGGTGCAGATTTAGATATAGCTCCCATATATATCTTTCGTCCGATTTGGTCCTTTAGTCCTATAGAAGCTGTATTTTACATCCGATCGTTTTGAAATTTAGAATGGTAGAGTTTCTTGATCCATGAACCAACATTGCCAAATTTGTGTTGGTTCATGGATCAAGAAACTCTACCATTCTAAATTTCAAAACGATTGGATGTAAAATACAACTTCTATAGAACTAAAGGGCCAAATCGGACGAAACATATATATGGGAGCTATAGCTAAATCTTAACCGATTTTCTTCAAATTCGGTAGTGTTGGTTCGTGGATCAAGAAACTTTACCATTCTAAATTTCAAAATGATTGGATGTAAAATACAGCTTCTACAGGAATAAAGAGCAAAATCGGACGAAATATATATATGGGAGCTATAGCTAAATCTTAACCGATTTTCTTCAAATTATGCAATGTTGGTTCATGGATCAAGAAACTCTACATTCTAAATTTCAAAACGATTGGATGTAAAATACAGCTTTTATAGGACTAAATGGCCAAATCGGACGAAACATATATATGGGAACTATAGCTAAATCTTAACCGATTTTCTTCAAATTCGGTAGTGTTGGTTCATGGATGAAGAAACTCTACCATTCTAAATTTCAAAACGATCGGATGTAAAATACAGCTTCTATAGGACTAAAGGGCCAAATCGGACGAAACATATATATGGGAGCTACCGCTAAATCTGAACCGATTTTCTTCAAATTCGGCAATGTTGGTTCATGGATCAAGAAACTCCACCATTCTAACTTTCACAACGATTGGATGTAAAATACAGCTTCTATAGGACTAAAGGGCCAAATCGGACGAAACATATATATGGGAGCTATAGCTAAATCTTAACCGATTTTCTTCAAATTCGACAATGTTGGTTCATGGATCAAGAAACTCTACCATTCTAAATTTCAAAACGATCGGATGTAAAATACAGCTTCTATAGGACTAAAGGGCCAAATCGGACGAAACATATATATGGGAGCTATAGCTAAATCTTAACCGATTTTCTTCAAATTCGACAATGTTGGTTCATGGATCAAGAAACTCTACCATTCTAAATTTCAAAACGATCGGATGTAAAATACAGCTTCTATAGGACTAAAGGGCCAAATCGGACGAAACATATATATGGGAGCTACCGCTAAATCTGAACCGATTTTCTTCAAATTCGGCAATGTTGGTTCATGGATCAAGAAACTCCACCATTCTAACTTTCACAACGATTGGATGTAAAATACAGCTTCTATAGGACTAAATGGCCAAATCGGACGAAACATATATATGGGAACTATAGCTAAATCTTAACCGATTTTCTTCAAATTCGGTAGTGTTGGTTCATGGATGAAGAAACTCTACCATTCTAAATTTCAAAACGATCGGATGTAAAATACAGCTTCTATAGGACTAAAGGGCCAAATCGGACGAAACATATATATGGGAGCTATAGCTAAATCTTAACCGATTTTCTTCAAATTCGACAATGTTGGTTCATGGATCAAGAAACTCTACCATTCTAAATTTCAAAACGATCGGATGTAAAATACAGCTTCTATAGGACTAAATGGCCAAATCGGACGAAACATATATATGGGAACTATAGCTAAATCTTAACCGATTTTCTTCAAATTCGGTAGTGGTGGTTCATGGATGAAGAAACTCTACCATTCTAAATTTCAAAACGATCGGATGTAAAATACAGCTTCTATAGGACTAAAGGGCCAAATCGGACGAAACATATATATGGGAGCTACCGCTAAATCTGAACCGATTTTCTTCAAATTCGGCAATGTTGGTTCATGGATCAAGAAACTCCACCATTCTAACTTTCACAACGATTGGATGTAAAATACAGCTTCTATAGGACTAAAGGGCCAAATCGGACGAAAGATATGTATGGGAGCTATATCTAAATCTGAACCGATTTCAACCAAATTCAATAGCGATCTTAACAGCCGCGAAATACTCTAAACTGCAAAATTTCGGAACGATCGAAGTGAAATTGCGACTTTAAGGTGGGTCTAGCTGTGTTATTTTCAGGTGTTACAAACATCTGCCGTGAAACAAACTTATAATACCCTGTACCACAGTGTGGTGTAGGGTATAAAAATTCACGTTCTGTGAGGAATGTGTTTCGTGCACTTCGCTCAACTTATGGACAACATAATCGGCCTACTGAGCGTACTATTCGCAATACCATCACCCATCTTGAGACCCAGCATTCATTATTGGATAATATTCGACCGAAGAGACCACGTTCAGCATGCAGTGGAGAAAATGTAGCAGCCGTAGCTGAGAGTGTACACGAAGATCGTGGAGAGTCGATTCGGCGCCGTTCGCAGCAACTCGGACTGGCGTATGGAACGACTTGACGCATTTTACCTCGAGATCTTAAATTGAAAGCATACAAAATACAGCTTGTGCAAGAACTGAAGCCGCTCGACCTTCCCAAGCGACATCGCTTCGCTATATGGACTCTTGAAAAGTTCCAAGAAGATCCGACGTTTTCGAGCCAAATTTTGTTCAGCGATGAGGCCCATTTCTGGCTCAATGGGTATGTAAACAAGCAAAATTGCCGCATTTGGGACGAAGAGCAAAATTAAGAGATTCAAGAGCTGCCACTTCATCCAGAAGTGGCAAATGTCGTGATCTCAGCGACATTTGGTTTCAACAAGACGGCCACATCCCACACATCGCATCAATCAATGGATTTATTGAGAGAACACTTCGGCCGGTCGATTGGCCACCAAGATCGTGTGATATCACACCGTTAGACTTTTTCCTGTGGGGATATGTAAAGTCTAAAGTTTATGCGGACAACCCCGCTTCGATTCAGGCCTTGGAGCAAAACATCACGCGTGTCATTCGTCAGTTACCAGTCGAAATGCTCGAACGATTCATCGAAAATTGGACTCAACGGATGGACCATCTCAGACGTAGCCGCGGCCAACATTTGATAGACATAACCTTCAAAAAATAAATGCCAAAAAATGTTCTTTCAAATGATAATAAACATTCCCCATTCGATTTGAATTTTCTGTGTTTTTTTTTCTTTAAAAAAGTAGGGAACCTTGAAATGGATCACGCATTATAATGTGTAAAAATAACATCAATCGGTCTAGCCGTTATAAGGTTACCCTAGTCCAGCAGACGAATATAAAATTCTATATAAAAATATACAAGAACAAGTAAGAAAGTTTCAGTCGGGTAAACCTACTAAAGTACGCGTATACTATATCTTTGTGTAATGTTATACGGAATATTACACGAATTAACGTGTCAATTTGTGTGGGAGGTACCAGAAGGGTATGTATTTATCAAATACACTCATTTTTTTCTGAACAGTAAATACTTTAAATACATTGCACTGTGCCGAATTATATGCGTTTATGTACACTAATATATTTAAGTCATGAGCTATTGAATTTTAGAATAATTTGACTATTTTGTAGTACTATCGTACATTGGTACTCACGCTATAAGCTTTTAACATTTTGTGCAAAATGGTACCTTTGTGTGGGAGGTACCAGAAGGGGTAGGGCCTATCTCAAGTTGATAGCGACAGATAAACTAATACTATGTGCGGAATTACAGAGGATTCTGATAAGTAGTATAGAAGTTATTAGAGAATCAAAATTTCACTAAATTTTAAACCTCTGTGAGAGAGGTACTAGAAGGAGTGGACCAATATGTCCCATCTTCCAACTTAGCCTGTTAACTTTTGGTACAGAAAGGTCCATTTGTCTGGAAGGTACCAAAAGGGGCATGCCAATAACGCCCATGTTGCTCTGGTCTCTAGGTACTATAAGAGCATTACACTGTACAAAATTTCAAGTATTTGTATTCACTGGTATTAAAGTTAAAATCAGTTAACTTTTGGTACAAAAAGGTCCATTTGTGTGGGAGTTACCAAAAGGGGCATGCCAATAACGCCCATTTTTCTCTGGACTCTAGGTACTATAAAAGCAGTACACTGTACAAAATACATGTATTTGTATGAACTGATATTAAAGCCATAAGCAGTTAACTTTTGGTGCAAAATGTTCCATTCGTGTGGGAGGTACCAACAAGGGAGTGGTCACTTCAACCATCTTGACGTGTTAGCGACGAACAAACTAATACTATGTGTGAAATTTCAGAAGATTCGATTAAGTAGTATAGAGGGTATTAAAGAATCAATATTTCACTAAAAGTTAACCCTTTGTGGGGGAGGTACTAGAAGAAGTGGACCAATATGGCCCATCTTCGAACTTAGCCGGAGATAGATACCAAATAGTACCAATAGTACCAATAGTACCAAATAGTACCAAATAGTACCAAATAGTACCAAATAGATACCAAAGATAGTACCAAATTTGAATCAATCGGTTACTCCTTTCGAGAGTTATCGTGCGCACCAGCCAGCAGACAGACATACAGACGGACGGACATTGCTCAAATTACTTAAAATGAGCCAAAACGGATTTCCGCCGAACATATTTAGGGTCTTAGGTCACTCCTTCGATGTGTTACACTTTTGGCTCGTAGGAAATGATATATACCCTCCTCTCTAAGGTGAGGGGATAATAAATAGTAATTTTGAGAAAAATCCTTGATATAGGTAGGTTAGGTTAAAGGGCGGGCAGCACACTACCAATAGCTGGCGTGCACTACTCCACTCGGATACCGGCAGGTCCAGTTCTGTCAATCCTGGAAGATAATAGGATAAAAGAGAGTATACGTATAATGGGTAGTGGGGAGGTGGTTAATTAGAAATGGAGAAACAGAAAAGCGAGGTCAGGGATTGAAAGGAGTGGAAACAAAATGGGTGTTACCATGCCGTTTAAGCAGATGGATGAGTAGTTGTCAACCCTAGCCATTCCAGGCACCTAATGAAGTAAATGATTCTGTCGATGTTGTGTGATGACAGAGCTTCGAGATCTGCGATGATAAAGTCACCTAGATAGCGGTTTCTTCTTCTAGATAGTAAAGGACATTGGCAGAGAAGGTGCTCAATCGTCTCCAGCTCCTCCTCATCTGCACAGAGCCGACAGTAGTCCTCGGAATCTCGCCACTTTGATGTTAGTGATCTAACATTACAGTGACCTGTGATTACACCCACCAACAGGCGAATATCCCTCTTTGTGAGATTCAACAAATCGTTGGTTCGGGTTTGTGATATGACTGGCCAGAGAGACCTAGTGTTCTTACAGTCCGATCTGGTTGCTAGATCTATGTAGAAGCGCTCTATCTTGCCGAAGAAACCACACAGTGGAGGATATAGTGATGATTGTGCGTCGCGGTTAAGGATAAGCGTACCAAGCTTTTATTACTGAATCCGCCGATTGTTGGATTTTAGATCTCCTGTCTTCCGATTTTGGCGATAAAATCACCCAAAAAATGTTAAGGTCATGTTTGGGGCAGTGGTAACATATTTATTCCAGGCAGCAAAAATATCGCTTTAGAATAATTGCGCTTTTTCTCGAGTGTAGTTTGAGAATGTTTAGTTCACTAAACTGCACGGTTTGATATCGCAAATTTTCAGCGGCATGTTAGTTGAAATAACAATTGATGATTTCGCAATGATACTACCAATTGCTAATGGTGCTCGTATGAACACCACACCACCACCATACACGGAACCCGCGTGGCGAGATGCTGCTTGGAGGATGACTGTAAGGAGTTCTCCCTCTCCCATGTGTCTCCCTCCTCCCTCTGTCCGTCCATCCATTGGTCTTCGACGGCTATTTGGTTGGAATATCCAAACTTGTAGGAGTTCTTTTTCGGCCTTTATGCGTTCGTTTTTTTTTTGCAGCAGCATAGCTTAAATGCTGCATATCTCGAAAAAGAGTTGTTTTGGTAATACTGCTGCTGCTTCCCGGACGTGGTTGGCATTGGTTGAATACGAGTATGCTTCTCTTGAGGGGAGTACATATTTGGAAAATTCAATTTGTGTTGCTTGCTGCGGCTTAAAGCTCTGAGGTCCAGCCGAAACGGAATTGAGGCGCAAGTACAACACAAAAAAAGACTATTGCAATGTTGGAGTGTTAAAGTAATTTTGTTCAAAGATCCAATCTACGTTTCATTATCGATGCTATTAATCGTTGGAGCTCTGGGTTTGTGAAATTCTTCGAAAGAAATTTGTTTAGTGAACTCAGTCGGATGATCACGGTACTTTTTCAAAGGCTGCCAGAGATCTTCATAGACGAACAACTCAAAGGTATTTAGTCAAAGGGTTTTGTAATGACATTAATTTACTTGGATATACTTGGACCATGCTAATTTATTGTGGCTACATAAATCTGTTAAAAAATCGTATTAAGTCACATGAGAAGGACACAATAGAATAGTTTTTTGTACTTTTAACAGTAAATTATAACTGGTTGACATTGCTTTTTTTGGCAAATGATTTCATTTACTGTAACAGCAAAAGCGAAATGGACAAAACGCATTTTAAGTTAACATCTCGGAAATCGTTTATTACAGCGTTTTTGGTCCTCCATGCCAAATTTTACGTTACTTCCACATGACCGTATGCTTTCATTTGGTTTATGTAAAACAATTTATTACTATTCCACATTATCCATTAAAAATATTTACGGCATTCCGTGCGGAGTTTTCAAACAGCATTTTTGGTATGGCAAAAATGTCAAAAGGTTCTCTCACTTCTTGCAGATAAATTTGGGCAGGATGAGCAAGTAACAGGACGCGGAACTTCTGCCCAGTTGGCTTTGTTTGTGGTTTTGGTTGCACTCATTACGGCACAACAATGGATATGTGCGACGTGCAACACTTTGTGGCGTCGGTGCAATTAAGTGTGTGATTTATGCTATAAGAACATTAAAATTATTTATTTGTAAATATATTTTATTTTACTTTCAAAATACGAATAAGAACATGGAAGGCACACCAATTAATCCAAGATTATCTATGATTACTAAGCGATCTGACAATAAAATAAGCGAAGAAAAACAAGAAAAAAGGTAGTAAGTTCGGCAGGGCCGAATCTTGTGTACGCTCCACAATGAAATCCTATAATTGCATTCAATTATACAACCGAAGAAATCTCTAATGTGGAAAACAAGCAAATCGTGGAGAGATTTTTCTACAACAAGACGTCAATAGATATAGTTCTCTTTTGTTTAATGACTACTTGCCCAAAAAAAATCGAAATGCATAGTTTCAGTCAAATTGTTTGACAAATGTGGCATATACTTCCTTCATAAATATAAAGGGTTTTCCATCAAGAGGTGTTATTTTGGTATTCAAAGAAACATGCCATTTTTTGAGATAAATGATCGGATGTTTATTTCATAATAATGAGGTATGCCGCTAATAATGAAAAACAACATCAGCCAAATGGCCAGGGCCATATTCTTTTCATAAAATTGTCCATAACCAAATCGCAAAATGGCTGCCCTATGTCCTCGATGGCCTCACGAATTCTATCTTTGAGGTCTTGAATCGACGCTGGGCTATTGGCGTAGACCTTGTCTTTCACGTGGCCCCAAAGGAAGAAGTCGAAAGTTGTTAAATCACAAGATCTCGGTGGCCAATTGTGATCACCTCTTCGAGAGATAACACGGTCCGGAAAATTTTCCCGTAACAGAGCAATGGTTTCGTTGCTTGTGTGGCACGTAGCGCCGTCTTGTTGAAAGTAAGCGTTGTCCAGATCAATACCATCCAACTCCGACCATAAAAAATCATTAATCATCTCTCGATAGCGCAATCCATTCACCGCAATCCAACCTCATTTTCAAAAAAGTAAGGTCCAATGACCCCGACGGACAATAAACTGCACCAAACAGTCACACGTTGCGGATGGAGACTCTTCTTAACAATAAATATTGCGTTTTCCGTGAATTACTGAATGTACTGAATTTCCGTTAGGCAGTATTTAAGTACAGGGTTATCCAATAAGAGTGATATGATTTCTTTGAAAAAAAACACTTACTTGTTAAGGAAATTCAAAAGTTTTTTATTTAATGTGAAGTACAATCGATACAATTAAGTTCTAAATAAAACGTCATTGAAATGGCCTCCACGACTTCTTCTGCAGGAACGAATTCGATGAACCCAATTTTCGAGAACTTTTTCCACTAAATCAAGTCGTATGTCATGAATGACAGGTTCAAAATTGACTTGTAAAGCTTGAAGAGAGTCTGGTTTATTTCGAAAGACCAATGACTTCGAATAACCCCACAAGAAATAGTCTAATGGTATTAAATCACAACTTTTTGGAGGCCATTCAATATCACAATTTCTAGAAATAATCGAATCTCCACTCTATTCTCGCAACAATTTAATTGTTTCTTTTGCTGTGTCACGTAGCCACAATCGGTCAATGCCAAAAAAATAGCTCATAACGAGAGTTAAAATTGCTCATGGGAAAGTGTTTTTTTTTTTCAATTTTAAACAAAAATTGACTTAGCATAATTTTCAAATGAGAACGGAAAGTTTATTTTTGCTCTAACTCCTTAACGGTACGTCGGATCGTGAATCGGTCAATGGCAAAAGGAAAGCTCTTAACAAGAACTAAAATGTGTCAAGGTCGTAGGTTTTTTTTTTTGATTTAAAAAAAATTGATTTAATGAATGGGCGATTATTTTGATAAAAAAAACTGAATAATTTGTAAACGTTGTTCTTGCGTATATCTCTCCATGATGGTATTGTAAACACTACTGAGTACAATGAAAAACAAATGACAGATCATGACATCTTACAAATGGCCGAAACCTCACTTCAAAATCATATCATCCCTGTTGGAAAACCCGTTACATAAATATGAAACACAAACACAGTACAACTCAGAAGGTGATGCTAGACTATGACATCAGATGGCCTAGACAAAGAAGAGGACGGCCAGGAAGCAGGTGGAAGGGTTGCGTTAAGAAGATATACGAACTATGGGTATCCGTAACGGCCAACAACAAGTAAAAGCGTTAAGTTCGGTCATGCCGAATATTATATACCATCCACCATGGATTGCATTCAATTTTATTACTGTAAAAAAACGTTAGATATGGATCAAATCATGAAACTATCCTTTTTGTTTAGCAAATTTAAAAAAAGCGAACACTGTAATTTTTAGCCAAATTTTAGGCCGCAAATTCATTAGCCAAACTTATCACCTAAAAATTTGGTATTTATGGCTTAAAACAGCATTTTTGAGAGCTACATCTACGCGGGAACTACGCAAAATAAAATTTGAATTGGATAAATTATATGGAGATGAATTCTTGCTAAAATAGAATACAAACTACAAAGTATCAGCTAAATTTCTTAGAAAATGTGGTGCTTATGGCTAAAATAAGCCATTTTGGGAGCGACATCTATAGGAGGACCATGGCAAAATATGAACTGATTTAAAAAAAATTACTGCGATGATTTCTTGTATTAATTAAATACAAACTGCAAAGATTCAGTTAAAATGCTTAGAAAATGTGGTATTTATGGCTTAAATATGTATATTCTGCAACGACCTCTATAGGGTGACTATAACTAAATATGAACCGATTTGTAGTATTTTTGCTGTGATGAATTCTTGTCAAAATATAATACAAACTGCAAAGTTTCTGCTAAATTGCTATAAAAATGTGGTATCTATGGCTCAAAACCCGTATTTTGGAGCGACCTCTATAGGGGAGCTATATCAAAACATTGACCGATATGACCCATTTGCAATCCCAAATAAGAAATATTTCTACCAAATTTTATCAACCTAACTCTATTATTACGGACTGTAGCGTGATTACAACATACGGACGGACAGACAGACGGACATGGCTAAATCGTCTTAAAATTTGTCAACGATTAAGAGTATATATACTTTATGGGGTCTCACATCAATATTTATAAGTTTTACAAACGGAGTGACAAAATGAATATACCCCCCATCCTATGGTGGAGGGTATAAAAACAAAGAAGAATGCAGGAGAATAGTGGGACAAGCAAATGCTCATCTCGAGCTGTAATGCTATAATAATATAATGATGGTGATGAAACACAAACTGAAATATAGGTTCATATATAGCGGCGGCGGGAAGTTGGACCCCAAGAAAATGCACCCCAAATTGAAAATGAAAGTGCGCCCCAAATTTTGGGCCTATTTTTGTAACAAAAACTGATTTAGGAAATTACACCCAATCAAGAAAACAGCATAAAATGGAAATAAACCCCAAAAAAAACTAAGAAATTTTCTCTTCGTAAATCTGGGGAGTACGCAATAATACAGGTATACGAACCTATTTTCTAATTTAAAAAAAATGTTTCCTGTGCGGTCGGCTTACAGCCTGCGGCCTCTGTTTAAGTCTTTCTTCCATGGACAGGATCCAAAGTTGGCAACGTGGAGCAAATCTTTATGCGTAGCCTCTCCTGTTTTTAAATTCATAGATGAAAATAAGACCCAAAAGTAGACAAGAAATGAAATTAAACCCCAAAAAGCGGCGGCCGGAAGTTGGACCCGAAGAAAATGCACCCCAAATTGAAAATGAAAGTGCGCCCCAAATTTGGGGCCTATTTTCGTTACAAAAACTGATTTAGGAAATTACTAAGAAAAACTAAGAAATTTACTCTTCGTATATCTGGGGAGTACGCAATAATACACGTATACAAACCTATTTTCTAATTATAAATATTTTACTATGCGGTCGGCCTGCGGCCTTCGGCCTCTGTTTAAGACTTTCTCCTAAGGACAGGATCCAAAGTTGGCAACGTGGAGCAAATCTTTTATGCGTAGCCTCTCCTGTTTCGAAATTAATAGATGACAAAAAGCAGACATGAAATGAAAGTAAACCCCAAAAAGCAGACAAAAATGAAATTAAGCCCAAAATAAAATTGTTGTTGTTTGATATGTTATTTTTTGGGGCCCATATTCAGAAAAATATTGGGGTGTATTTTCCTGGGGCCCAATTTCATTCCGCCCCAAAAAGCAGACAAAAAGTGAAATAAAGCCCCAAATAAAATTGTTGTTGTTTGATATGTTATTTTTTTGGGGCCCATATTCATTACAATATTGGGGTGTATTTTCGTGGGGCCCAATTTCATTCCGCCATATATAGCATCTCCCCGATTTGACTTCTTAAAGCAATAAAGACCTCAAATTTCAACTAATTTAGTCGAAAAGTTGTAAAAGGGTATATTTGTATTTGTACACTTCTCACTAGCAACGGTCGTCATAAGCCCATCATTATCCCCTCAACTTACAGGGAGGAGGGTATATATCATTTGCTACGAACCAAAAGTGTAACACAACGAAGGAGTGACCTAAGACCTCAAGTATGTTTTGTCGAAATTCGATTTGGGCCATTTTATGTCATTTGAGAAATGTCCGTCCATTCATCCATCCATCCGTCCGTCTGTCTGCTGGCTGGTGTGCACGATAACTCTCGAAAGGAAAGTCCTTCCTTTATTTTATGAATAATATATTTAGTCATACTTCACTGCAAAACTAAATCTACTTGTAGAATACGAATATTTATTCTGTCAAATACAGAATAAGAATGTTCACTCCGAAGACCGAAATGTGATTGCACAATACCTGACCGCAGCTCATAAATCCTCCAACACAATTTCGCCAATTCAAATAGGTATAAGTAGATACAATATATACGTATTTCAAATATTAGGTATATAAGTATACTTTTGTTAGATCTAGTGCTCGATGTCCGCAATATGTATAAATACATAAATATATGGATTTGATTTAGTAAAACAATTCGCAATAAATTTTTCATGAACCTGTCAGCAAATGCAACATGTTGCAAATAAAAATGCACACAAAACGGCAACACCAACAAAACGTGCTCTCGTGGCTAGGCTATCCCGGACAGTCGGCCAAAGTGGTGGTCACTAAGGACTGCTCTTAAGAAAAATCTGTAACAGCAATCGACGACGACGCCGCCACCGCCACCACCACACGAGCCACCAACACAACTATGTATTCATTGTTCCATTTTTTTATGTGCAGTGCAGGTCGGTCGGTCCAGGAAGACCACATGAAACGAAACGGGCGCAAGTGCAGCGCATAAAAAGAGCATTTTGTACCACAAACGATAAATGATCATACGTTGCATAGTGGTACCTGTAGAGAAAATAGTGAAGGCTACAATATCAGTGGATTGGAATGATTAAAGCATCGCAGCAAATGAAAATATGTAAATCTTATGATTCAGTCTTTAGTACTGCAGTTTCCTATAGTTCATGAACGATTTCTTAAAATATTTGAAGGAGTTCTTGAAGTATTCCTCAGGTATAACCTTAATATCTTCATTTTACAAAATTGTTCCAATGATTACACTATGCAACAAAATTTTTGTCAAAGGGCTGTGCATAACATTTTCTGGTATATATGGTGTCCTAAACATGAAAAAAATGTAAGGTACACTTTTTTTTAATTTTCTTTAAAATTCCCATTTTCTTGGAAGGTGTTTTTAGTTTTTGGACCACAAATTTTGAAGTAAATGCTCGATAAAGCCCGGTTATACTTTCAATCAAAGAAAATTATAAGGACTACAAATGTTAATG
The DNA here is from genome assembly GCA_963930755.1 of Eudasyphora cyanicolor. Taxonomy (NCBI): domain Eukaryota; kingdom Metazoa; phylum Arthropoda; class Insecta; order Diptera; family Muscidae; genus Eudasyphora; species Eudasyphora cyanicolor. Next base: position 162,030,173 of record OZ005735.1, read on the forward strand.
TAATGACATTTTCACGTGGAAAAAGGCGATTGGTAACAGTCGGTAAAATAAATAAGAAAAAATTAATTTTTTACAAAAAATCGTTGTTCCAATTTTTGGAAGCTGCAGCTAACTAAGAAAACAATGCCTATTTGAAGAAAACCTATGGATAAATGAAAAAGTATAGCACTTGTGGTAGAAATAAGAGAATTTCAACATAATCCGGTTTTTATACACCCATTATTGTGAACAAGGTCAGATGCTGCAGGTCACAATCGTAACATATCGATGAAGTGACCTAAGGGACCCCAAGAATATTTGGCGCAACTCCATTTTGGCCCATTTTAGCAATGTCCGTCAGCCTGTACGTCTGTCCGTCTGGTTGGTGCACACGATAGCTTTCGACAGGATTAACCGATCGACTTCAAATTTGGTATGTGTCAATATTTTTTTTCTATCTCAGACTAAGGTCACAGATGGACTATGTGGGCCCACTCCTTCGAGTACCTTGCCCACAAAGGGTCAAAATTTAGTAAAATATTGATTATCTCATAACTTCACTTTCCTTTATTTTGTTTGTTATGTTATGCCCTAAGGGTTCTTGACCACATATCCAAATTCCATTCGGGTCCGCACAGTGGATCGATCAATAATGACAGTTATGTTTGAGAACCAACGTATGAATATTCCTTATGTTGGGAATCTGTGTGGCGTATGAGTAACGTTATTCCTGCATTCATATTTAGATCACTCATACGCACCACACCGTCCTAATAGGGAAGGGTATCGAAAAATTTAAAATTATGAAAATAAAACAGAAATGTATTAACCCAACAACAGTGTTTAAAAATTTTAAATGAAAATTCCAAAAACATATTCTGAATGTACTGCAAGTAATTTTCTGTGGAACTTATAGGAAATGAATGGGGAAAGAGTGTTATCTATATATTCCACTCCCAACCGAAACTAGTTATTTTGCTAAATTGTTCTGCTCAAAAAAGAAAACATAAATCCCAAAATATGTACCACAGTGTATTACAGATCGCTCTAGAAAAGACCTCCATTCGATTCAGCGTATGAATTCTAGCATCGCACAACGAAATCAATAGTTATGAAAATAATAATAACAAAACCCGAAAACTGCAAACAACAAAACGAATAAAAAGTAGAGTTAACAAAATGCTGAATATTTGCACGTATTTTATATGCACTTGCAACAGTCTCGCTCAGCGCTCCTTTCCTCGTTGCCCCATGTCTCCACTGCCACTGTTGTTGATGGTGGCGGTAGTGTGATCGTGTGTCGGTTGCAAGGTGGATAGATAGGTCGGATGGGTCGCAATCGATTGGCGGTGGTGGATGATGGTAAAGGTAACAAAAATATACAATTTTAACACAAAAGCCGCCGCCACAACCACCTTCAATTTTGATTTTATAGCACTTCTACATTTCGTTGGCATTTCTTGTGCTACCAAATAATTTTGGTCTATAAATTGTGTTATGTCGTTTGTGACGTCAGATGAAAATGTAATATTCGTATAGTATAAACATGTCCATTAGTTTTGTGAGAAATTTTCCATATTATCTTATATTTCTACTAAAATCCTTCACAACGAAACTAAAGCATATCATCACCCAACCTTACCTATGGACCAATGCCTAGGTCCGTGATTAGCCAGTCAACGTACAACTATGGCATATCTGCCATACAATGTTTGACCCCGATATAGTATTGAAAAATGTCCTTGGTGGAAGATATAGGGTTTTCCAACAAGAGGTGTTATTTTGAATTACCCGGTATTTCGGTAGCTGTCACTTTTGAAGCTTTTATTCTTTGACATTTGACAAGTAGAAACTACGCCATTACTAAAAATGGAACGATACACGATTCAACAACGCATTGAAATTATTAAAATTCGAAAAATCATCTTGACTGATGTGGCCAATTTCCAACTCGGTGGCTACGTCAACAAGCAAAATTGTCGCATCTGGGGCTCAGAAAACCCAAGAGTTATTGTTGAGAAGCCTCCCCACCCTCAACGTATGACTGTTTGGTGCGGTTTATGGCCCGGCGGGGTCATTGGACCTTACTTTTTCGAAAATGAGGTTGGATCAACAGTTACGGTTAATGGATTACGCTATCGAGAGATGATTAATGATTTTTTATGGTCGGAGTTGGATGGTATTGATCTGGACAACTTTTACTTTTAACGAGACGGCGCTACGTGCCTCACAAGCAACGAAACCATTGCTCTCGAAGAGGTGATCATAATTGGCCACCGATATCTTGCGATTTAACACCTTGCGACTTCTTCCTTTGGGGCCACGTGAAAGATAAGGTCTACGCCAACAGCCCAGCGTCGATTCAAGACCTCAAAGGTAGAATTCGTGAGGCTATCGAGGACATAGGGCTGCCACTTTGCGATTTGTAAGCGTGGTCGTGGTGGTCATTTGGCTGATGTTGTTTTTTCATTATTAACGGCATACCTTCCTCTTTATTATGAAATAAACATACGATCATTTATCTCAGAAAATGGAATTTTTCTTTGAATACCAAAATAACACCTCTTGTTGGAAAACCCTTTATATAATATTCGATCCGGCCAAACAACCATTCTTATCTGTTACTTCATCCATTTGGATCAATTTTTCTATTTTATCTCTTTAAAGTACGTATATCTAAAAATCAGTTCCTATCCCTGTTATACATATACCCCAAGACCTACCATCATGGTCTGGGTAATAATCAGTCTGTTAGATAGATAATCAGCTGACAAGAATTCATTTTTCTCGGATTAGTTTGCAATATTGTTAAAGGGTATCACTAAAGGCGACCTAAATCACATACACCTTCACTCTTCTGCTCGAGTATCCAAACGCCCTTTTGTTCAATAAAGGTGCTTTAGGTTGTCTAGAGTTCAATACAATTCGGTTCAATTCAATTTGAAGATACATTTATAGATGCCTCATTGCATGCGCTAACCTTCCTTCCATCCATCCATCCTGCGTTTCGTGGTTCTTTTCATGCTCATTCCCATTGTGCTTTGTGTGTCCGGGTACCACTTTAAGTACTTTACTCTTGATGGACACGCAGGCGTAACTGACAAAAAAAACAACAACCAAAAGCAGACCCCAAAGGAGCAACCCAAAAGCATGGCATTATACAAATACAACAGAAGCAACTTTACATGTCCGCAAATGCACCGCCTAAACGCCTAAACAATAGGCGTTTCCATGGCTGCTTGGCATGGCAGGCCAACAGTACGAAATAAAAGAGGTCATTGTTGCAGCTCATTTGCTCCTTCCTGGAGCCGTATAGGAGGGGGAATGCTGATACGGATGCAGAATTGATGTGCTGCTGCTTTGTTGGATGGATGCTCTTGGGTTAATGCTATGTGCCGAATGATGGTCTAGGCCAGTGGAATTCAAAATGCAATTGATTTTTGTGGGTGTTTCTATGAACTCCTGTTTTATTGTGTCGAGATCTCAACGGGATAATGGATATGGAGTCTTTTTTTAACTCATCTTGGATAATATCAGGAGTTGAGTGCTAATTTCAGTTGTAGTGTTAAAAATGAAAACCAAGAAAATACTAAAGAAACGCTTGCCATTGTTGTCTGAACAACAACGACACATGGGGAATACGAAATCAATACACAGACAAAAAGTTAACCGAATGGTTATGGTTCAGCATACCAATGTACAACATTTTGATTGAATCAATACTTGCATTATTTGCAAAGTAGACCTAACTTACCCTAAAAACCTTTTTTTCTAACTAATACTTCAAGTGATATAATGCTAGACTCATATACTTCAAGCAGAAGTACTGTCTCTACTAATTTGGAATCTATCTTTGAATATAATCCTGTAAGATCTAGAACGTTGTGGCTGCAAAATCGTAGCATATGTGGACGATTTTGTAATGCCAATAACTGGCAAATTCACCAACGTCCTTAGGGACATTCTATAGGTGGCTCTGGATAAATTCACTTGATGGACCAGAAGCAGTGGTTCAGGTGTTATGCCCAACAAGGCAGAATTTCTTCACTTTTAGGTTGATTATTAGGTTAGGGTGGAAGCCGTATTTTTTTTACAAGCACACATAGATCATTTTAGGTCCCTAATATTACCACGGGCTGAAATGCCCCTCATCGAAACCAACCTGTTTGATATACAAATGTATCGATAGTACGAATATCGGTACTGGAAAGATCTGTTAGCTGCCTAGAAAGGCCGACCCCAGTATGTCCAGTCGTCGTTTACTCAGAGGGGGGCAGTCGCATAGCATGTGCTCAATGCTCTTCACTTCTTCCTCATCTACACAGGTTCTGCAAAAGTCATTAGAGTCAATAACAAATCTTTTGGCGTGTTCGCCGATCAAGCAGTGTCCCGTCAGAACTGATACTAACGTAGACAATCTTTGCCTCTCTAGTGCGGGGAGATATTTTGATCTTCTCAGGACATACCTTGGCCAGATTTGTCTAGCTACCCTGCAATTGCCGATTTTTGTCCATCTTTCGTTGGACTGCCTGATTGTCTCTTGCCTAAGCCAAAGCTTGCACGTGGATAGAATTTGTAATGTCATCCCTTTCCTAACAAGTTCATCGGCTTTGCAGGTCCCCGGGATATCCCTATGCCCAGGCACCAATATGAGATGTATTTTAAACTGCTTAGCCATCTCGTTAAGAGATCTGCGGCAGTCAAGGGCTGTTTGTGAATTTAGGGATGTTGCCTCCTGAGAATTGATGGCAATTACAACGCCAGTGTTGGTTACTATGTTGCGACTCAGCCACTTGGCGACTTCCCTTATTGCCATTATTTCGGCTTAATAGACACTGCAGGTATCTGGTAGTCTGTGAGCTATATCCGAACTAAGTTTTTCACAGTGTACTCCGAAGTCAACCTTTTCATCAAGCTTCGAATTATCCGTGTAAAAGTGGAGATGGTTTCTATTACCTGGTATTCGCCAACCCTGGCAGGAATCATAGTGATGTAATTTCTAACAGTTTTCTATCTACAATTATTCCTAACAATTTTGCTTTTTCAGAAAAGACTAGATCTGTTCCATTTATCCGAGGTGGAGGGTCCACGTGTGGGATATTATTCATCCTAGTAAAGAGAACCAATTCTGTCTTGTTTGGGTTTACGCCCAAACCACTGCTTCTTGCCCATCTAGCCAATTTGTTCAGAGCCACCTGTAGATTGTCTCGAAGGATGTTTTCGAATTTGCCACTCACTGCGATTGCCACGGCGTCCGCATATACCACGACCTTGCAGCCGCAACGTTCTAGATGTAGCAGGTTTTCATTCACCGATTGGTTCCAAATTAGTGGAGACAGTACTCCTCATTGTGGGGTCTCTCTGTTTACAAACCTTGTTAGAGTTGTGGACCCAAGACATGCTGTTACGCGTCTTCTGTTGAGCAGACTATGAATTAGTCTAATCAAACTAGAGTTAACTTTTAGATGTGACAGTGCCGCATTTGCTGCATCTGAGTGAATGTTGTTGAAAGCCCCTTCTATGTCAAGAAATTCCACCATGGTGAATTCCTTGAAATGCAGGGACGATTCGATAATGCTCAGAAGTTCGTGCAGGGCTGATTCTGTAGACTTCCCCTTATTGTAAGCATGTTGGTTCACCGACAGGAGTTTTGTATCCAGGTTTTCCCTCATGAAATAATCTAAAAGTCTTTCCAGAGGAAGAAGGAAGGCTAATAGGTCTGAAGTCTTCTGGCCTAGTGTGTGATATCTTCCCCGGTTTAGGTAAGAATACCACTTTGGTATCCCTCCATCGATTCGGGATGTATGAAAGCCTGATACAGCCTACATAAATTTTCTCCAGCCAGGGGATAATGTACTTTAACATTTTCTGCACTTCTGCTGGAGTGATGACGTCTGGTCCAGGTGACCTGAAGGGCTCAAAGCTGTTAATAGCCTAGCTTATTCTGGATCTCTCAGTCAACAAGCTAGCAACGTTCGCAGTCCACTCGCATTCTTGTTGGTCTTGCTGATTTTCGGGGTCTGTTGGTGAGTTCCCCAGTCGCTGAATGTACTGCTCGCTGTTTTTTATCCAGTTATTTGCCTCATCCTGCTAGTAACCCACTGTACAGGGTTAAGCTGATAATATTTTACTCAGCCTAGCGGCCTCGGAGACCTTTTCCACTTTGTTCACCTTACTAGGAAGAATGTAACTTCCACTCCTCGGCTACATGAAACCATGCTAGTCTTTTCTGAAAGTGCACAATGTATAATTCTATAATTCTAGCTAAGAAATTGTCCGTCATGTTTATTGCATTGGAACGGGTAAAAAAGGCCACTTCGCGTTATGTTTTTCCTAAAATCGTCCATTGAATATATCGATACCTCCATTCTATACTATACTAAGTACAAAAAGGTAGTTTTTCGGGAGAGGCGATCAAAGTTTGATGTATTTTTTAAAGTTGTGTGGAATTCCTTTATAATGCAAATCGAATGATCTTTACAGTTTTGTGAATAACTTTTGATTGGGTTGACGGATAAACACCACATTTTTACTGAATATAATTTGGAATATATAGAAATTAAAAATGCAATCTTCCTAAAAACATGTTAAGTCGACTTAGCATGTTTTAGAATGGAGGTATCAAAATATATCTGTAATTCGACAAGTACTGTTGTACTGCATTGTTGTGTTGTGGATGGCTACCGATAAGTAGTTAGAGGCTGAGGAGGCGAAGAGAATAAGGCGACAGGCTACCCTAGGTCCTCATATCATTGGGGAGTTTTCGTATAGCAATCAAATTCAAATTAAGTCCAACGGGAGGGGCTAGGAAAACTTTATCAGCGGCTTCATTTCCGAACATATATTTGTGCCCCGATACCCAGCACAGGGTAATGTTATGTTGGTCTTCGAGAACCTTGAGCTCTCTGCGGCATCGGTTGACTACCGTCGACCTTGTATTCGTGCTCTGTAAAGCCTTTAAAGCGGCCTGGCTATAGATGAAAAAACTAATATATATCTAAACACAGGGTGGACCAATGAAAATTTTAAGTTTGAATCTGCTATAAAAAGTACTATGCAAGTACTCATAATTTTTTCAATTTTCTGGTTTTGAAATGAACTTTGCCATTCAATAATGGAACACAATATCATTCATATGACTACCACGACTGGTTCGAAAGTACCTCATCCGATCAACCCAATTTATCAGTACATTTTCAATTGTTTCAGGTCGAATCTCTTCAATGGCAACTTCGATTTCATGTTTCAACGCTTCAATTGTCTTAGTTACTTATCATTTAACATTTATCCTTAATGGCTCCCTACAGAAAATAATCCAAAGGCTCAAATCACAAGTCAGTGTAATCGGTAGTTCAAATTTAAATGGCCCATCCTGTATATGCGGAAAAGTTCAGGCGCTTTACTCATCACATATAATTCCGCTTGAAAAAAGATACCACAACAAATAACCTCCTCTATTTTGGAACCATCTGTAAAGACATTAAGATCATATAAACTAACGTTCCCTTTTTGCCATTCTGCCAGGGTGGGGATTTTAATGAGAAATCCTTTATCAACTACGTCATTACTAATTTGCTGGGCTATCCGAGTTAAAGTAAATTCCTTAGATTATTTTTTAAATATATCAATAGGTTGAATCCATGTTGTAACTCAAGAGATCTTTCAGTGGTAGATCTCAGACAGGGAACCGAGTTTATGAGTGCCTGGACATAGGGATATCCCGGGGAACTGCAAAGCCGTTGAACTTGCTAGGAAAGGGACGACATTACAAACTCTCGAAGCATATATTGGTGCGCCACTATCCACGTGCAAGCTTTGGCTTAGGCAAGAGGCAATCAGGTAGTCCAACGAAAGATGGACAGAAATCGGCACCTGCAGAGTAGCTAGACAAATCTGGCCAAGGTATGACCTGAGAAGGTCAAAATATTTCCTCGCACTAGAGAGGAATCGATTGTCTACGTTAGTACAGGTTCTGACGGGACACTGCTTGATCGGCGAACACGCCAAAAGATTGGGAATTGACTCCAATGACTTCTGCCGAAGCTGTGGAGATGAGGAAGAAGTGGAGAGCATTGAGCACTTGCTTTGCGACTGTCCCGCTTTGAGTAAACGACGACTGGACATATTGGGGTCGGCCCTTTGATATTCGTACTATCGATAAATTTATATATCAAACAGGTTGGTGTCGATGAGGGGCATTTCAGCCCGTGGTAACACTAGGGACCTAAACTTGTCTATGTGAGCTTGTAAAAAAATACGGCTGCCACCCTAACCTAAACCTAAACCGAGTTCAACTTTATTTACGTTACGCAGTGCTTTAACGTGTGTATCATACGCTATTATAGACCACCATGCATGACACTCATACGTCAGGAGAGGCCTTACAAACTCAGAGTAGAGACAGTGGATTAGTTCAGGTTTTAATCGCCAACGGGTAACGAATTTCTGGCATAGAGAGAACTTCTTAAAGTCCGAAGCCTTTGAAATATGATGGACCACATATTTTAGAGCTGAGTCTACTCATCTACCTCTCAAGTAAGCATGTTGACTCCTACAGAGGATGTCCATATCAAGCTTGCTTTTAATATATTCATCTAGAATTTTGTCTAAAGTCTTAACAAAGAATGAAGATAGACTAACAGGCTAAAAATATTTAGCGGAGCTGTGGTTCAACCTACCTATTTTGGTATGAAAACTACTTTACTTTCCTTCATGATAGAGGAACGTACGTAAATCTCAGACAAGTCCTGAATAAATATACGAGATAATCGGATATCACATAAAATGTCTCTGGTAGCATTATAGGATAAATTCCATCGAAACCTGGTGATTTAAAGGGTTTGAATTTGTGAATCGCCCATATAAGGGGGTAACGTTAATTCGTGCAAAAAAGGCACATTTTTGTGATTTTTTTGTGACGACACAGTTAACATCTTTTGATTAAAACCAACGGTATAGTATAGCATAACTTTCGAGGTATATTGTCTACATATTTCAGAAAGAAATATTGAAAATATCTCAGCGTTAAGTTCGACCATGCCGAATCTTATATACCCTCCACCATGGATTGCATTCAATTTTCTTACTGTAAAAATCATTGGATATGGAGCAAATCATGAAACGATACTTTTTGTTTCAGTAAATTATTAGAAAAAAAACGAACGCTGCAATTTGTTAGGCCGCAATTCTTTAGCCAAGGTTTAGGTTTAGGTTAGGGTGGCAGCCGTATTTTTTTACAAGCTCACATAGACCAGTTTAGGTCCCTAGTGTTACCACGGGCTGAAATGCCCCTCATCGAAACCAACCTGTTTGATATATAAATTTATCGATAGTACGAATATCAGTACTGGAAAGATCTGTTAGGCTGCCTAAAAAGGCCGCCCCCAGCATGTCCAGTCGTCGTTTGCTCAAAGCGGGACATTCGCAAAGCAGGTGCTCAATGCTCTCCACTTCTTCCTCATCTCCACAGCTTCGGCAGAAGTCATTGGAGTCAATACCCAATCTTATCGCGTGTTCGTCGATCAAGCAGTGTCCCGTCAGAACCTGTACTAACGTAGACAATCGTTTCCGCTCTAGTGCGAGGAGATATTTTGACCTTCTCAGGTCATACCTTGGCCAGATTTGTCTAGCTACCCTGCAGGTGCCGATTTCTGTCCATCTTTCGTTGGACTGCCTGATTGCCTCTTGCCTAAGCCAAAGCTTGCACGTGGATAGTGGCGCACCAATATATGCAAATTCTTCGAGAATTTGTAATGTCGTCCCTTTCCTAGCAAGTTCATCGGCTTTGCAGTTCCCCGGGATATCCCTATGCCCAGGCACCCATATGAGGTGCGTATTAAACTGCTCAGCCATCTCGTTAAGAGCTCTGCGGCAGTCGAGGGCTGTTTGTGAATTTAGGGATGTTGCCTCCAGAGAATTGATGGCAGCCTGGCTTTCCGAGTAAATGACAACGCCAGTGTTGGTTACAATGTTGCGACTCAGCCACTTGGCGACTTCCCATATTGCCATTATTTCGGCTTGATAGACACTGCAGGTATCTGGTAGTCTGTGAGCTATATCCCGACTAAGTTCTTCACAGTGTACTCCGAAACCAACCTTTTCATCAAGCTTCGAACCATCCGTGTAAAAGTGGAGATGGTCTCTATTACCTGGTATTCGCCAACCCATTCATCTCTGGCGGGAATCATAGTGATGTAATTTCTCTCGAAGGTGTACACAGTTGGTATATAGTCCACTCGGTCGGTTACCATAGCACTACACTTTGATATCCTCATGTGACCGTAGTTATTGTACCTCCACATTGATAGGCAGTTTAATCTTATTGCCGCTTTGGTTGCAACTTCTCTCGCCACAATATCAATCGGCAGTATATGGAGTAGGGCTTGTAGAGACTCGGTCGCTGTAGTCCTTAAGGCTCCGCTTATGCTCACGCAGGCTGTTCTCTGAACCTTTGTTAGTAGGTTGGTGATGGTTACTTTGTCAGTTGACGTCCACCATACCACAATGCCGTATAACAGTATAGGACGAACTACTGCTATATATATCCAGTGGACGATTTTAGGAGAGATGCCCCACCGCGACCCTTCAGCCGTTTTGCAGGAATATAAAGCGATGTTGGCCTTCCTTACACGTTCCAATGCGCTAAGTGTAAATAACAGTTTCCTATCTAGAATTATTCCTAAAAATTTTGTACTTTCAGAAAAGACTAGATCTGTTCCATTTATCCGTGGTGGAGGGTCCACATGTGGGACATTATTCATCCTAGTAAAGAGAACCAATTCTGTCTTGTTGGGGTTAACGCCCAAACCGCTGCTTCTGGCCCATCTAGCCAACTTGTTCAGAGCCACCTGTAGGATGTCTCTGAGGACGTTTACGAATTTGCCACTCACTGCGATTGCCACGTCGTCCGCATATGCCACGATATAAGCATCCCAATCATTAGCGACCCCAGTAGATTTAGCCTTATTGAATAGCTTGTTGCAGGTCTTTTTCATAGCCTTTAGCTCAGAAGTCCACCATTGGGGTTTAGTTTTACCCTTGTACCTTGTTTTTGGACAGGCTTCTTCAAGGGATCTATTGAATGATATGGTGATATGATCGACCAGATTATCCAGACCGGCTTTGTCTTTCGGTTCGTACAGAAGTTTAGAGTTGAGGACTTTCTTGAAATTCTTCTCATACAGATGCCACTTTGTCTTCCTTACATTTCTGTGGACGGCGGGTTTAGGCGCTTTTTCCGCGAGTTTGAACTCAATATAATGGTGATCTGAGAATGAGTGGTCGTCCAGTACATTCCACCCAATAATTTTGTCTGACAGCCGGTCAGTAGCAAACGTTACGTCGAGTACTTCTTGTCTGTCTTTAATTGTGAAGGTCGGTTTATTACCTATGTTACAAATACTAAGGTTGGTAGTTAGAATAAAGTCAAGAAGCGAATCACCCCTTTTATTTATATCCGTAATACCCCAGATAGTATGATGAGCGTTCGTGTCTGCGCCAATAATCTACTACAGATTCATAAGGCAAGTACCTGGAGACCACCCAATATATGCGATTAACGTTCTCCAGGCTAGCAGCTGTTTGGTCTTTACCACTTAAATTAGTCAGGAGAAAGATACTTAGATCTTTCCTGGCCAAAATGCAGGTTCTTGGAGTGCCTTCACAGTTGGCCACAAGCAGATTAAAGTTGGGTGTTCTAATACCACACACCCTTCCTCCCACTACGTAGGGCTCCTGTATCAGGACGATGTCTACTGCGCCTGTGACAGGCGCAGCAATAGAGCCGCTGAGGCTGCTTTAGCGTGATGGAGGTTAATCTGTAGAATTCTTACCATCATTGGTAATTGACAGATTAACATCCACCCCGACAAGGGTGTTATCGAACTCTTCGTCCGTATCGTCGAGAAGCATGTCCCCGCCAGATGCGTCAAAGAGTCCGGAGACTCCCCTCAGCCTCTCTGTGTCCGAAGTAGAGCTTTTGTCCTCAGAGAAGGACGTTACAGATCTTCTGTTAGAGTTGGAGTCACCAGAAATAATAGGCGCACTTTCAGAAAGTGCCACGGTGGACGACTCACCTTCTGCAGTGGGAGCTATATCCTGCTTGTATATCTTCAAGACTATAGTCTCGAAGCCATATTGTAGGGTTGCACTCGCACTTTGTATATGGCAGGTGGCTTCAGCGTTTAGGATAAGATTGACCTGCCACTTTTTACCATCCGCCTCACCCACCTTGTTGATTCTCCAATTATGGGCCGGCAGACCAGGATTGGAATCTTTTATTATTTCTAAGATGTCAGCCGGGTTGGAGGGCTCTTCTGTAACCCAGGTGATGGCTCTAGGGTGACTAGGGATGTTGTTTTTTTCGACACCATCCAACTGGGCACCCGGCCACACCTCACCCGCTCGACTCAGAGCAGCCTTATACAGGTCTACTGATCTGGCATCACCGAAATATAAGAGCTTTACTCTCCCCTGATGCCATCCTGCATCGTTGCAGATTGGTGGTTTGCCCGGCATTTCTCTACGGACATCGAGGTAATGAGCCATAATGGCTGATTGTACATGACTCCATTTGTCCTTGAGGATGGATCCATCCTCACTACTTCTGTCTATAACAGCCATCACTAGACTCTCCTTCGCCACTTCATTGAAGGGCTTGGTGAGTGTCCTGTTGATGGTGACATTAGGGTCTCTTGCCTTTTTCGAAGGCAGGGGTTCATCGGGTGATCTGATTCGTTTTACTTTATTAGCCGTTAACACAGCTGAATTTGTGGCTCTTTCAGCCGACTCATTGGCCTTAGAAGCATCTATGGCGCCTTTAGCCCAGGTAAGTGACTCTTTTTGTTTTTCGGTAAGAGCCGAAACCTCAACAGCCTCCAACTTCGTCAAAACTCTAAGCGCTACACGATGCTCATTGTGCCTCCGTTTTGACGGTCGGACATGACGTTTTCCCCTCACCGCATCACCTGTTGTGAGTACTTGGGGGAGATTTTCACCATTTTTGGTGTGGTCGGCTTTGGCCAAGACCAACGGACGGACAGTCGGACGATTGGGGAACCGCCCTCCATCGGAACACGAAGGCATCCCCGTCAAGATAATTCTTTAGCCAAACTCTTCACCTGAAAAATGTGGTAATTATAACTTAAAATTGCTAACATAAAATTTAGCAAACATTTTATTGAGATGAATTCTTGCCAAAATAGAATATAAATTGCAAAGTTTCAGCTAAATTTCTTAGAAAATGTGGTGTTTATGGCTTAAATAAGCCTTTTTCAGAGCGACATCTATAGGTGGACTAAAACAAAATATGAACTGATTTAAAAAATTTTTACTGCGATGAATTCTTGTCTTAAACTGCAAAGATTCAGTTAAAATGCTTAGGAAATATGGTATTTATGACTTAAATACGTATATTTTGGAGCGACCTCTATAGGGTGACTATAATAAAATATCAACCGATTTGTAAAATTTTTGCTGTGATAAATTCTTGTCAAAATAGAATACAAACTGCAAAGTTTATGCTAAATTGCTTTAAAAACATTGTATCTATGGCTCAAACCCCGTATTTTAGAGCGACCTCTATCGGGGAACTATATCAAAACATTGACCGATATTGCCCATTTGCAATCCCAAACAACCTGCAACTATAAGAAATATTTATACCAAATTTGATGAACCTAGCTATATTATTACGGACTGTAGCGCGATTACAACAGATGGACGGACGGACAGGCGGACATTGCTAAATTGTCTTAGAATTTTACGACGATTAAGAATATATATACCTTATGGGGTCTCAGATCAATATTTAGAGGTGTTACAAACGAAGTGAAAAAATAAATATACCACCATTAGGGCGGGTCGATTTAAAAATCGCCCATTTGCTCAGTGAAAATCGTATTCTAGGGATCAAAATAAGAAACTTTGCCGAAGGAACCATACCTCTAAAACGAATTCTGATGTCCCGGAAAAAACTTTGACCCATTTAGAGTGCTCCAATCGAGTCCAAATGTATGACCGACCCCCACTCAGTGAAGTGCTCAGTGAAAATCGTATTCTAGGGATCAAAATAAGAAACTTTGGCGAAGGAACCATACCTCTAAAACGAATTCTGATGTCCCGGAAAAAATCCCACTTTGACCCATTTAGAGTGCTCCAATTGAGTCCAAATGTATGGAACCCCCAGGGGGTGTGTCACTGGCATGGGTGGGTCGGGCCTCCAAAGTTAGTGGGGGTCGGTCATACATTTGGACTCGATTGGAGCACTCTAAATGGGTCAAAGTGGGATTTTTCAAAATTTGCCCCTACCCAAAAGTTCGACCCAAATTCCGGGACATCAGAATTCGTTTTAGAGGTATGTTTCCTTCGGCAAAGTTTCTTATTTTGATCCCTAGAATACGATTTTCACTGAGCAATGGCGACTTTTTTTGCCTCCCCACAAATCGACCCGGCCTAACCCCAATCCTATGGTGGAGGGTATAAAAATCTCCAGCGTTACTTCGTAAATTATGTACAGAAATAGTGTTCATAGCATCTCTTTCGGATTTCCGGAGTTCTTTCTTGCATATGCGAAGATAACTCTTATAGACCCCTCAACATTGAGAACAAAGATTCTGATCCCACCATGTTTGAAATGTCCTTTTCATTTAGTACCAATGAACTAACCGAACTGTGTATGTCTACTGTGCTATCCAAAGGGCCACCAAAAGTGAAAGATTTTCTTAAGAAGTTTAGCGTGCTCGCCTATGAGTTTGTGGGTCGTGGGTTCGATTCCCACCAGAGGCTCTGGTCTGTTGCTGCAAAAATCTAGCAAACCGGCTTTCCCTGGATCGTAAAATTGGAATATAAATTTACTTTGTATCGTAATTCTGAAGGAGACAGTATCATTCTTATTAAAGTTCCTAGTACTCGTACTAAACTCAATATACATGTGTTCCGAGAAACTGACGTCTCTGGACACTTTTAAGTCTTCAACTAGACCTCTTTTCTTTTTCTGGTCTCAAAAGTGGGATCTCAGGTCTATTATGAAGAAACAATCTGTTTTCGAGTTAATATTCCAGTAGAGACTAACTTCTTATATTAGTATCAGTACTACCCAAAATAGTATGATGTGAATTAGCGTCACAAACTAGTAGTATCTAGTATATTTTACCGTGCCCTTGCAATATTCTCTAAGTTCTCTTACTATCGTAGGTGGCGGGCTAACTAAGTCATCATGAGGGAAGTATGCGAAGGACAGGATAAGTTCTTTACCTCCTCTAACAAAGTAATCGCACAACTGATTTAAAATTTAGTTTTTTTCTTTAAGAAAAAACTCGATTTTTATTAGAATCTAAGGTCATAATAGGGCCAAATCACGGCATTCAATATCGAGAAGTTTCGATCGAAAAGCCATTTTAAATTTAGTTAATTAAAACAATTAAACATTCAAAATAATTAAATACTAAGCAGACAAGCTCCATTAGAATTAACAAAAAAATCTACTTGAATTCGAGTAAAGTTCATAATCTTTTCACGATAATAAAAAACACATTTCGATAGTAAAGAACTCGATAGCGAATGCCGTGATTTGGCCCTTGGACTTAATTTTTATTCTAAGAATTGTATTTCTTCTATTACACTCTGCGACAACCCAAATCGACGGGGGATCTGACTACCGAGAAAAGTTATATCGACAAAAAAAAAGTTATACGTGTCCCGGTATTTCGACGGGTCACGTCTAGGAATCGAGATGTATCGATTTGAAGTTAGAAAGAATCATATAGAGGAATTTGTCACGTTTGGGGGTTTTTTGTTTGACATAACTCGAGAAGGAGTAGTCCGATTTTGCTACAACAAATTTAGAAAAATTAAGAATAACGATTCCTACATTACTTTTCTTTTTTCTATAAAAGACGTGTTTTTTGAAACAAAAAAAAACCCTAAAAAATCGCAAACATGTTGTTTGTTCCATTTTCTGAAAGTTCGCTATAAAAATAAGAATGTTTTATAGTTAATTTAAAGACATAAATAGCACTTGTTTTGATGATGCATTTCATAGAATCAAGAACTTTGGGTAATAAAACTAATTATGTTTGGTCTTAAAATAAGCACGTTTTGGCGTAAATTTAAGTATGACACATGCTTATTTGTAGTAAAATATCATAAAATTTATAACATTATCGTAATAAAATTTAAAATGTCTGTCCTTAATGTAAGAATGTACTAGTAATTAATTTAAGGCATACATGGATTTAAATATAGTTTTTTAAAATATGTATGGAAAATTCTTTACATTGTATTTAAAGGGTTTTCCAACAAGAAGTGTTATTTTGGTATTCAAAGAAAAATGCAATTTTTTGAGATAAATGATCGGATGTTTATTTCATAATAAAGAGGAAGGTATGCTGTTAATAATGAAAAACAACATCAGCCAAATGGCCAGCACGACCACGCTTACAAATCGCAAAGTGGCTGTCTTCGATAGCCTCACGAATTCCAACTTTTGAAGTCTAGAATCGACGCTGGGCTGTTGGCGTAGACCTTATCATTCACGTGGCCCAAGGGAAGAAGTCGCAAGATGTTAAATCACAAGATCTCGGTGGCCAATTGTGATCACCTCTTCGAGAGTTAACACGGTCCGGAAACTTTTCCCGTAACTGAGCAATGGTTTCGTTGCTTATGTGGCACGTAGCGCCGGCATGTTGAAAGTAAACGTTGTCCAGATCAATACCAACCAACTCCGGCCATAAAAAATCATTAATCATCTCTCGATAGCGCAATCCATTCACCGTAACTGTTGATCCAACCTCATTTTCGAAAAAGTAAGGTCCAATGACCCCGCCGGACCATAAACCGCACCAAACAGTCACACGTTGAGGATGGAGAGGCTTCTCAACAATAACTCTTGGGTTTTCCGAGCCCCAAATGCGACGATTTTGCTGTTGACGTAGTCACCGATGTGGAAATTGGCCTCAGCAGTCAAGATGATTATTCGATGATTTTCGATTTTTCGAATTTTAATAATTTCAATGCGTTGTTGAATCGTGTATCGTTCCATTTTTAGTAGTGGGGTAGTTTCTACTTGCCAAATGACAAAGAATAAAAGCTTCAAAAGTGACAGCTACCGAAATACCGGGTGATTCAAAATAACACCTCATGTTGGAAAACCCGTTATTATAATTTTACTCTTATTAATGCATCATTTTCTTTGAACCATTGAAATCATTTTATATTCATAGAAAATATGATTCATGCTATTAATAGTGTTAACTTCAAAAACACAACGATTTATCTTTATAAAGATTGGAATTGTTATATTTTTATTGGAAATACAAAAATGTATAATACATATTACGGAAAACTTTGAAAATTTGATAATTTAAAACATCATAAATGACATACAGCCAAAATAAGTAAGAACTACATCTATTCCTTTTCTTTATCATCAAGCCACAACCACATACATGCTTACACACATATGAAATCTACACGCACGAAATATATACATTTATGAATCCTTTTTTATTTCCTTTGTTGTTTCTATAGATTTGCCTATCTATTTATGTCCACACTTTATTTGTATTAGTTTCAGATATGTGTTTTCATTAAGCAAAAATAACTGTTAACAGTCCATAATAAAATTATTTTCGGAAAAATATGGAAAAGTACAAAATATTTAAATATAAATACACTTTTGTATGTACTCGTACGTATACTTACATATTTCCAGCAATTTCGTTTTCTCACAATCCGCGACAAAAAAAACCACAACCGTTTGCTTCTATCATTTCTCAATAACTGACGACTTAAAAGAAAACAAACGACAGAGTTACTTCAAATTTTCAGAGAGCTCTTCAACATTCCATAACAATTATTGACTCACACATTAACAAACATTTCTGATTCTCCGAGAGAGAGACTAATTCTCCGAAAGATAGAAAAAATTATTCTCGGAGAGAGAGAGCTAACTTAAAAGTATTCTTAAAAAAAATTTCCAAGAGTCATAAAATTTATTACCAAGACAACCTCTCCTTTAAGGGGAGCTCAGCCTTAAATTTATTACTCAAATATTTCATGCTGTCAATTAAATCCGATTTGGCATTAAAACTATGACGTGGCTACGTCATTGTTTTAATGTAGAAAATCGTAAAAATTATTGAAATATTACTTAAAATAATGCGGATTGTCACAAAAATAATGATTTTTTTCTTTAATTTGAAGGCTTACATTTAAAGAAGCGCGTACACAAAACTAATGATTACATAGTCATTAATTCTAATTCAAAAAACTTTAGATTAAAGAAAATTTCGTAAAAAACTGTTTTCAGTGTTTTTAAAGAAAAAACTGTTAATAAATGTAGAACTTTTAGTACATTTTGTAGAAATAAGTGAATTTCAACATAATCCGGTTTTTATAACCCCACTATTGCGAACAAAGGAATATATCAGATGCTGGGGCCAAAAGTGTAACACATCGATGGAGTGACCTAGACACCCCAAGAAAATTTGGCGGCAATCCGTTTTGGGCCATCAAAGTCATTTTAGCAATGTCCGTCTGTCTATATGGTTGGTGCAATTCACAATTCCACACATAGTATATGGTTCTTGGTCGCTATGATCTTGAGGAAAAAGGGCGAAGTTGCCACGCCCCTTTTGGTACATCCCATACAAATGGACCAAATTGCAGAAAATGTTAACGGCTTATAACTTTGACTCCAGTCCATAGAAATACTTCAAGTTTTCTAAAATGTAATGCTTTTACTGTAACTACAGACCCGTAAAAATGGGCGTTATTGTCACGCCCCTTTAGCTTTTCCCATAAAAATGGACCATTTTGTGAACTGTAAAGTCTTTACAGTACCTATAGTCCTCGCAAAATGGGCGTTATTTCCACGCCCCTTTTGGTACCTCCCAAATAAAATAGCCAAAATAAAAAATATGAAATATAATTTTTCTAAATTTCCCAATTTTTAAAATATGGGTCATAATTATAATATATTTATCCATAGATTTTTTACAAATAGGCATTGATTTCTTCGTTAGGATGCTAGCTTTCAAAAAAGTGGAACAAACTAAATTTTTGAGATTTTTTATGGTTTTTTTCGTGCCAACAGAAAACTTTTTATGGAAAAGTTTTAACGACAGTTATAAAACTTCAGTTTCCAGGTGGAAGTGTCATTATTAAAATTTGTAGGAATTGTAATTCTTATTTTTTTTAAACTTCTGTTTAAACGTGGAAGTGCCATTATTAAATTTTCATTTCAGTTTCAATTAATTTTCAGTATAATAATAACAGTTAGTTTGCTAAAACATTGTTCCCGGTTAAAGGAGTACATAAAAGGTGAGTTGAAACTGTTCTTCACATCCAAAATTTCCACTAAAAATACATAGTATTTTACTGTTTTTTTTTAATAAATAATTTTCATTTCTGATTAAAAATCATTGTGAAAAATTCTTGCAGTTCTGGCTGTTCCTAGTTTGTTCTCTCGACTGTAAACACGAATGTACGCAAATTAATTTGTCCAATTACTGTGACAAAATTGTAAAAATTGCATTGCTAGGCGTGCAGACGACTCGCCCCGGCCGCCCGCTCCCAGAACTGCAGCGGCGACGTCGACGATGGATGGACGGACAGACATCTTGCATTTGTACTGCGAATGTCTCCACGCACCGCCGCTGTCATTCTAATGAGCATCTTGACAAAGTGGCAGCCCGTAACGGCGACGGTAAAAAATGATGCCAGTGATGAGGTTGACGGGTTGACGATGATGTTGGTGGCGCTGGTGTTTTCTCTCAATTTATGCCACCAGACAGACAGACGGACGGACGGACGGACAGACAATGAGATGGGCATACCCCACCTAACATTTTGTCGTTTGTGTCTTTTGTGTTTTGTTTTGTTTTTTTGCTCGTTTTGTTCTGTCGTCCCATACGCCGAAATTCGAAATACTAATTAGTGAACATAACACGAGCGTGAAGAGGAGCAGCATCAGCGCATCTCCCTATCAACCTGAATATGTGGCTGAAATGAAAAGAAGAAGAAAAAACCGAAACAAAAAACGCCAAAATATTGTATTTGTGGCACGTTGTTCCAAATTTTTATTTAACTTATTTCTTTCTTTCATACTCATACGCAGCGTTGCACAGTGGTACCACAAGATTGCTATGGCAACAACTTTTCCACACTATTCCTGCAAAGTAAGCTCGAATTGCATTAAATTTCGAAAATAATTCAAGAAAATGTTTAGAGCGAACCCTCGGCTGATATTTGCGTGATCCTAAATTATATTTCATACACAATGGCATCGATAGGCCTTTCAAACGAAACGTATGTATAACAGTCATACAGACTTTGTTTTACTTAAATTTAAAGATTGGACGTGTTAATGAAAGACCCATTACGACATTTTCCAGTCAATTTGTCTGAAATTTTGCACTTTGCGTTTTATTGAATTTATGAAAATATTTTTAGAAACAGTTTTATGCGTACACTATTCTAGCCACTGGTAATATTGCTCCCACCCACTGTGCGTGTTTTTTGCACGACATAATACACGGCTTGTAAAGTGCTGCATACAAATGTGTGGCATATGTGGGGCTATGGATTTGGATTTGCACCCAACATTGGCAACAAAAAAAAAAATAAATAGAAAAATAGAATCGGCATGTTTGGGTCGCTAGACTGACTTTCAGTGTTGTTATTTCGCAGTGTGACACGTTACTCAAATGTTTTATTAAAAACAATTTTTATTATAGTCTTTGTACCTAAGTATCAGCGGCAACTGCCAGCACTCGTAGTACCACCACTACTATTCGAATGTTTCACTTGTTTTTTAGTTTAAAACGTGTCCTATTATTGCTGCTGCTGCCACTGCCGCACGAGAAACAAACAAACAAAAAAATAAGCGAATTCTCAAAGAGTTTGTAACAGCTGCATTTCAAATGGTTTTACACAACGCCAACAACAACACAAAAAAACAACAAAAAACTGAAGACTGTCATCATTTGTTGTTCTGTTGTTGTTGGATTTCCTAAAGATGTTGTTGACTTTGGTCCATAGAGCTCCTCTTCTTCGCATTTTCGCTCCACCTCGTTGCAATGTCTAATTGCCGAAAATGTTGCGACAAAAGGACATGTCGAAACATGTCTGCGAACAATAAAAATTAAGGACTTTTAATTAAAAATGTTTATAAAATTATTTCCAGTTTAGGTCGTAAAAGTGCAAAAGCTGTCACACGCTCTCCACTGATTAGGGGTACTAAAGGTGAAACAATATAGGTAGTTTATTTAATGGAAGCTCTGTGGTAAAATATCAAAAGGTGATTTTGATTCATATTAATCTAAACATTTTTCAAATTAAATGAAACTTTTTCAATAGAAATGAAACTTTTTTCAAATTTAATGAAACTTGATTTTTAAAATAATAAAACTATGGCTATTGGAAAAAATATTATGTCCTATTCCAAAAAAAGTACTTTCCACTAAGTTCTGCTGAAGAATTCCAGCAATTACCTATAGAGTTGGTGACAGAAGTTCACACTTTTCGATTTTGAGTATTATAAAAACATTGGCCAAGACAAGTATACAAATATGTTTGAAATGTTTTTAAAATAAAAGTACTATACTGCCCTCTTAAGAAAGAAAGTCAAATCTCCATTTTAGTTTTTGCGTTTTGCGAGATTTGTAATTGCTCTCGAACGGCTGAACCGATTTCTGCAAAGTTTACGTTGGTTGAACTACCTGTCGAATTAATTCAATACTTTTGAATGTATGGTGGAAGTTCCTTGGAGTTTCCCAACCATAAAGGGAAAACTATTTGATTTCAGTAGAGCCATAAAAATTGTTCCTTAGTAAGTCCTAAAATTAGGAAACTTTCGATCGTTTTGAACGAATTAGTTTATAACGATGGTGCCGTGACATAACTCCCAACGCACATAACGCCCAAAACGATTTTGCGAGGTATGTCCGCATACAATCTAGAACATAACACCCACATTTTTTGGGACCTATGTCCGACGGCATCGAGCGGACATAACGTCCAATGGGAGTTATGTCCTTTTTATAAATTTACATTAAAAATATTTTTTTTATTTTTTAGGGAAATACAATTTTATTGCGAATGTATAATTTAGTTGAAGTATAGCAGTATATAAAGGGTGGTTAAATTGTAAGCGCCGATGTTGAATGTGAACCACACCTAAACGTCAAGGTTTTTTCTGCATTTCATTTGACATTTCTCAATTTCAGACTAACTCAATTTGAACCATGGAAAGGTACCCAATCGAGCACCGCGTTAAAGTTTTTAAGCCTTTTACGAAAATGGGTGTTCAAATAAAAATGAATTTCGTGCAAATGTGTCGGGAGAATTGTGCGCAAATTTCAGAAAACCGGGTCTGTAGGAGATGTGAAAACACCTGTGCATGCTCGCCCAGTTCGTTTGGTGCGGCTTATGGGCTGGCGACGTCATCGGGCCATACTTCTTCGACATGAGTCCAGTCAGGCAGTTACTGTGAATGGTTTTCGCTATCGTGAGATGATAACGAACTTATTATGGCCCGTATTGGAAGATATGGATGTGGATAATATGTGGTTTCAACAGGACGGTGCCACTTGCCACACAAATTCAATGGCCGTGTTATCTCACGTCGTGGCGATGTCAATTATCTTGTGATTTGACACCGTTGGACTTCTTTCTTTGTACATCGATAAGCCAGCAACAATTCAAGAGCTAAAGTATGAGATAATTCGGCACATTAACGGCATAGAACCTCAATTACGCCTCAGCCTCATGTAAAATTTGGTTAGGCCCATTTGGTCCAATTTTTGCATCGTCTCATTTATAAACGGCAATACGAGGGATGCTTTATATATTTCTGGCCTAGGTAACACTAAGTGAAGACGCTCTCACTTCAACGGCTCATACCAGCGCCTTTTTGACCGGCCAAAACGTCAAATTATTGGGTCATACGCCGTACATCCCTGAGTTGACATCCAATGACTTCTTCTTATACACTCACATAAAAAAAAACTGCTTTGTCAACGTTTTTCGACGCCTGAAGCGGCTGTCGAAGCGTTCAAAAACCATGTTTTGGAGGTGAATTTTCAACACACTCTAACCAACAATTCACGCTCAAATGACAAAATAGTCGGAGTGAAGTTATGCTAAAAAATTTCATATTTTCCAATGGAAGTTCCAGTTTTCATCTGGCAACACCAGCATTGCCAGGACGGAAATATAAATAGCAACCCTCTTATATGTCTATTGCCTTATAATTTGGTCCAAGGGATATTTTTGTTTTTTGACGTCAAAATAAAAAGCCTTTTTTGTTCAAAAACAATATGTAAATAAGCTGCTTTCTATTCACGAAGTATTGAATAAAAATAAATATAAAATATTGGGTTAAATATTCGTTTTGTATGAAAAATTATGAAAACTTAATATGGATCTTAATCTAGGATTTGTACATATTTTCCAGCTTACAGCAGGCTTAAGAATGTCGTAAGCAGCATTAACTAATTATTATTTAATAAATATTCCTATTGATCTCTTTTTGACAATCCATCAAAGCAATTTATAGCTACGAAAAATTATACGATTTAAATTTGAATCGAATTTTACAAACATATTAAATTTATTTGCACTTTGGACATCTGAAAAACAGAAAACTTGCATCTAAATTAAGGCACTTATACATTACGAAAAAATACTTAAATACAAATAAATCTTTGTTTCGGAAATACTACTTCCAAATAAAAACCAGTAAGGAAAGACAGAAAGTCGGGCGGGGCCGACTATATAATACCCTACACCTACCTACCAATGCGAAAATGGGCATTGCGATAAGAATTTGGCAGAGTTCATACATGTAATAAGCAAACTCTCTCTGCCGATTTTCGTACAGATCGGATATAAAACACGGTTTCTACAGCGCTTACATGTCAAATCGGGTGTAACATATATATTGGGACTATGTTAAAATCTGAACCGATTTTAAGAAAACTCTCTCTGTTAAATTTCGTACTGATCGGATATAAAACAAGATTTCTACAGCGCTTAAATGTTAAATCGGGTGAAACATATATATGGGGGCTATATCTAAATCTGAACCGATTTTCCCCGAATTTGGCAGTGTTCATACATGTAATAAGAAAACTCTCTCTGCCGAACTTCATAAAGATCGGATGTAAAATGTGATTTCTACGGCGCTTGCATGTCAAATCGGGTGAAATATATATATGGGGACTATATCCAAATCTGAACCGATTTTAACCAATTTCAATAGGGATCGTCCTTGGGCCAAAAAAGAGCACTATGCTAAATTTCATCACAATCGGACCATAAATACGACCTGCACTTTGATTACAAGAATACATGGACAGACGGACGGACGGACAGACGGATAGACAGACGGACAGACAGACAGACGGACATGGCTAAACCGACTCAGAAAGTGATTCTGAGTCGATCGGTATAATAAACAATGGGTCTATCTCTTCTCCTTTTAGGTGTTACAAACAAATGCACAAAGTCATAATATCCTGTACCACAGTGTGGTGTAGGGTATAAATATTAGGATGGAATCATAGTTTTCGTTAGAAAAGAATAGTATTTGTGTGTGTCAAATATTATATAGGTATTTGGAGTGTACCCTAAACATATGTACGTTTCAAGCTGAATATGTTTGGGGCAATATACTACAGAAGCAATTTTTCAGCGTGCATACAATTTTATAAATTTTTTATTTAAATTTCAGCCAAATTCAATGTTCAAAATCATTAAAGGTTCCAACGAAAATTGTTCATGGGTGTTTGGGGAACATATAGAAAGATGAATCCACTATAAGTTTACAAATCGATAACAATTATACGAAACTTCAAATATTTCGAGGGTGTGTTGGCCGGTTTATCTTTATACATACAACTAAAATACAGTTTTAGATTATAAAATGTTGAAAGTTATCCGTAATATGTGTTATACATTTTTTGTATTTTCTAATATTAAAATAACAAAACCAATTTTTGGAAAATGGAAGTGTTGTGTTTTAAATTTATGGTGGTAACTTGTATACAAGAATCATATTTTCTATGAATATTGAAATGGTTTCAGTGGCTTTAAAACAAATGATTTTTCAGTATGAATGGCATTAGAATAAATACAATGTAAGGAATTTTCTCTACATATTTTAAAAAACTTTATTTATGCTATAAATTTATTACCAGTATATGCATATATCAAGGACATACATTTTAAAATTTAATACGAAATTGTTTTAGATTTTATGATATTTTTCTACACATAAGCACGAGTCATACTTAAATTTACGTCATAACGTGCTTATTTTAAGACCAAACTTAATTGTTTTATTACCAAATATTCTTGATTCTACGAAATGCATCATCAAAACAAGTACTTTCCATGTCTTTGAAATAACTATAAAATATTCTTTTTTTTTATAGCGATTGTCTTTGGCTCGAAATCATTGCCGAAATCTTAAACTTTACGACAAATTCTTTGATTTTCAGTTTTTTAGTGCACATATTGTCCACATCCATATCTTCCAATTCGGGCCATAATCATCTCACGATAGCGGACACCATTCACAGTAACTGCCTTGCCGGCCTCATTTCGAAGAAGTATGGCCCGATGACGTCGTCAGCCCATAAGCCGCACCAAACGAACTGGGCGAGCATGCACAGCTATTTTCACATCTCCTACAGACCCGGTTTGCTGAAATTTGCGCACAATTCTCCCGATTGTGGACACGAAATGCATTTCGATTTGAACGCCCATTTTCGTAAAAGGCTTAAAAAATTTGAACGCGATGCTCGAGTGTGTATCTTTCCACGGTTCAAATTGAGTTAGTCAGAAATTGAGGAATGTCAAATGAAATGCAGAAAAAATCTTGACGATTAGGTGTGGTTCACATTCACCATCGACCCTTACAATTTAACCACCCTTTATGAAATTTGTTTATGTAGGTCTAATATTGTTAAATTTGTATGCCCTCACCTTAGAGAGGAGGGTATATATCATTTGCTACGAGCCAAAAGTGTATCACATCGAAGGAGTGACCTAAGACCCTAAGTATATTCGGCGGATATCCGTTTTGGGCCATTTTAAGGCGAATGAGCAATGTCCGTCCGTCTGTCTGCTGGCTGGTGCGCACGATAACTCTCGAAAGGAGTAACCGATTGACTTCAAATTTGGTATGTGGTAATATTTCCTTCTATCTCCGGCTAAGTTCGAAGATGGGCCATATTGGTCCACTCCTTCTAGTACCTCCCCCACAAGGGGTTAAAATTTAGTGAAATATTGATTATTTAATAACTTCTATACTACTTACTTGAATTCTCTAAAATTATACACATAGTATTCGTTTATTAGTCACTATTACATCGAGAAAAATGGGCGAAGTTGCCACGCCCCTTTTGGTACCTCCCACACAAATGGAGATATTTCAACCAAAAGTTAATAGCTTATAACTTTATTACCAGTACATACAAAGACTTGAAATATTGTACAGGGTAATGCTTTTATAGTACCTAGAGTCCACAGAAAAATGAGCGTTATTGGCACGCCCCTTTTGGTACCTCCCACACAAATGGACATTTTTGTACCAAAAGTTAACAGCTTTTACTTTAATACCAGTGCATACAAATACTTGAAATTTCGTAACAAAATAAAAATTTATTTTACTAAATTTTATTTTGGGACTCAAGGTGAGGGGATTCATAAGTCGGTTTACCCGACTGAACTTTCTTACTTGTTTTATTTGCATAATGCGTAATGCGTAAATGTGGCGCAGAAACTTTGAGTACATTGCTAAAAAAAATACTCAAGAAAGAGTTGCAAAATTGTAAGCCATTTTTTGAGTAGCCCAGGGAAATGCCCATATATACGAGTAGATGCGCTCCAAATAAATTTTCATGACTTTCAAATAAAATTTATTTATTCAGAAATATATAATATTTAAAAGTATCTGTTCCAAATACATCTTTTTTCTATTCAATCTTTTTTCTATTCAATCTTTTTTCTATCAAAACTGGCGATTTTGCCCGGTGTAGTACTTATTCGAAACGTCTGAAATGCCACACATAGTATTAGTGGTCGCTGCCACCTTCAAAAAATTTAACATTTTTCAACGCTGCTTTTGTACGTCCCACAAAAATGTGCCATTTTGCACAAAAAGTTAACAGCTTATAGCATGAAAATACTAAAAAAATTTACAAATGGTAACGCTTTTTAAATTCATGTAGCCCTGTGAAAAATGGGCGTTATCACCACGCCCCGTTTTGTACCTCCCATATAAAATTGCCAATTTGTACCTCCCATACAAAATTGCCAGTGCACATACGAGTAGACGTTATAATTCGGCACAGTGCAATGTATTTAAAGTATCGACACTTCAGACAAAAATTAGGTGTATTTGTTAAACCTCTTCTGGTACTTCCCGCATAAATTGACAGATTAATTCTTGTAATATTCCATATTACATTACTCACAAAGTTGATTTACCCGACTGAAACTTTCTTACTTGTTTTTTTTTCAGAATTACATACCGCTGGACTGAAATCAGGAAGTTTGTATTTAATTGTGTCCAGAACAATTCTCGTGAGTAATTTATGTCATAATACTCCGACGTTAGTATATGAGAATATATATAATTTGCCACCTACCACAAGAGCAACCGACTATTTAATACTCTACACCTCCCTAACAATTTTAAAAGGTGCATTGCGATAATAATTTAGAATAATTGGTTTCGTTTCACTTGACAAAGTACTTATCTCCACCTCCTCGTCAAGGCTTTTTCCAAGGAGGAGTTGAAGAAGTTGATCATGAAAATTAGCGCCGTCTCCTCATTAAGGCTTATTCCAAGAAGGAGTTTAAGATGCTGATCATAATAAACTAGATTTGAAATTGTAATTTCAAAATGAGCAGTATTCTTTCATAGATCAAGAATCGAAAGGAACAAATAGGTGGGACTATTCATAATCTAAACAAGTAAGGAAAGGCAGAAAGTCGGGCGGGGCCGACTATATAATACCCTACACCTCCCTTACAATGCGATAAAGGTCATTGCGAAAATAATTTGGAATATTTGGTAAGTAGGCAGGAACATATTATCTAATTCTGAGCCGATAATCGCTAAATTAAGCAATATTTGTTCCTAAATTGAGAAACATCTTTCCGGAAAATATTAATGATCGAAAGTAAAGTTCAACTTCTATAGCGCGTTGATACCAAATCAGGAGGAACATATATATGGAGGTTATATATAAATCTGAACCGATTTTCCCTGAATACTCATTCATGTAAAAAGACCTCTTTCTGTAAAATTTCGTACTGATCGGATATAAAATACAGTCTCTACAGCGCTTACATGTCAAATCGGGGGTAACATATATATGTGGGCTATATCTAAATCTCAACCGATTTCCCTCAAATTTGGCAGTATTAATTCGTGTAATAAGAAACCTCTTTCTGCCGAATTTCGTACTGATCGGATTAAAAATACACTTTTTACAGCGCTTACATGTAAAATCGGGGGTAACATATATATGGGGGCTATATCTAAATCTGAACCGATTTTCTCCGAATTTGGCAGTATTCCTTCATGTAATAAGAAACCTCTTTCTGCCGAATTTTACAATGATCGGTTATAAAATATTTTTTTTACGGCGCTTACATGTGAAATCGGGGGTAACGTATATATGGGGGCTATATCTAAATCTGAACCGATTTCTTCCAAACAGTGTTCATTCATATAATAAGATACCTCTTTCTATTGAATTTCATACTGATCGGATATAAAATAAAGTTTTTACAGCGCTTACATTTCAAATCGGGGCTAACGTATATATGGGGGCTATATCCAAATCTGAACCGATTTTAACCAAATTAAATATCCTTGGGCAAAAAAAAAAAGATATGTGTAAAGTTTCGTCAAGATCGGGCTATAATTGCGACCTGTACTTTGATTACAAGAATACATACATCTACAGACAGACGGACAGACAGACGGACATAGCTAAATCGACTCAGAAAGTGATTACAAGTCGATCGGTATAATAAACAATGGATCTATCTCTTCTCCTTTTGGGTGTTACAAACAAATGCACAAAGTCATAATACCCTGTACCACAGTGTGGTGTAGGGTATAAAAACTTAATTTCTGCCAAATTATATATCGATCGGACGAAAAAAACAGTTTTAATAGAGCTTATATACTAAATCTGAGCCGATTATCCCCAAATTAAGAAGTATTAGTTCCTTAATTAAGAAACTTTTTTCTGTCAAATTTTGTAATGATCGGAAGTAAAGTACAACTTCTATAGAGCCTTGATACCAAATCGGTAGGAACATATATATGGGAGCTATATCTAAATCCGAACCGTTTTTCCCCAAATTTGCCAGTGTTAATTTGAACTGTTTGTTTTGAAAGTGGCGTAAACGCCATTTTCACATAAATTGAGTTAAGGGTAAATTCGGGATCAGGCTAGCCGGACATAATTTTTTCAAAAACAGTTTTCTCAAAAAGTCAAAAGTGAATTAGATTTAAGTTTTGCCAGAAAACAAAAATACAAAAACGTTTGTTTTGAAAGTGGCGTAACTCCAATTACAGTGGATATTCAAACAAACCGTGGGTAGTGGATAGGCTAAAATACTACAATTTAATGCAGTTCTGAAATTATTATTGAATTTAACTAAAATGCAGTTTCATCTTATAAAAACGAACTGCAACAAACATTTTTCTTTATATATATTAATAAAAATAAATGGAAAAAAGTAATATGGTACTAGACCGCGAGGTTGTTAATTACAGGAAGCATACGGATATTTATCTAATGTTAGAACATTTTATTAGTTGTGAATAACAATTCTTCCTTCAACAGGGACGCTACAAAAGTAGACCGACAGGGACAGCAAACGACCCCATATTTTTTGCCGCTCTTTTGACATTTCTCTTCAGTAAGGTTTTCCATTTCATGATAGAAAGATATACGAGCCAACAACAAGTCGAAATTATTAAAATTTACTACCGAAATTCGGAGTCAGTGGCCTCAACGTTAAGAGCGCTACGTCCAATTTATGGTCGTCATAATCGTCCTAGCAGATCAACAATTGAGCGTCTAGTTGAAAAATTTGAATCCACAGGTACAGTACAAAATGTTCCCGTTCCAGTGAGACAAAGAAGTGCCTGTAGTGTCGAGAATATTGCTGCCGCGGAGGCTTCAGTTGAAGAAAGCCCAAATGTGTCTCTCACACGTCGTTCTCAAGCGTTGGGCATCTCTGCGACGTCGTTGTGGCGAAATTTGCGAAAAGACCTTGGCTTACATCCTTACAAGATCAAATTGACGCAAGAACTGAAACAGCTTGACCACCAGAAGCGTCGTATGTTCGTGAATTGGGCTGAGCAACAGCTTGAAAATGATTCGGATTTTCATCGAAAAATCATCTTCAGCGATGAGGCTCATTTCTGACTGAATGGCTTAGTCAATAAACAAAATATGCGTTATTGGTCAGACAGCAATCCACACGTACTCCATGAGTCATCATTGCATCCCGAAAAAAATACGGTTTGGTGCGGTTTATGGGCCGGCGGCGTCATTGGGCCGTACTTCTTCCGTGATGATCAAGACCGGCACGTTACTGTGAATGGGAATCGCTACCGTTCAATGATAACCGAATATTTTTGGCCCCAATTGGATGATATGGACTTTGAGGACATGTGGTTCCAACAGGTCGGCGCCACAAGCCACACAGCGAATGCCACAATCAATTTATTGGAAACCAAGTTTGGAGAACGTGTTATCTCACGAAATGGTCCAGTCGATCGGCCGCCTCGGTCGTGCGATTTGACGCAGTTAGACTATTTCCTGTGGGGCTACGTCAAGTATATGGTCTATGCTAACATGCCAGCGACGATTGATGAATTTCGTACGAATATCGAACGTGAAATTGCAGCAGTATCGGCCGATTTATGCTTGAAAACCGTCGAAAATTGGGTTCAGCGTCTGGACTTCTTCAAGCGTGCCCGTGGTGGCCATGCAAAAGGAATCGAGTTCCATACATAATGGCATCGAACGTACTTTCACAGGAATTAAGAATTTCATTGATATCCAAAACCGTTTTTGTTTTATTTAAAAAAAACTTTTGTAGCGCTCTTATTGAAAAACCCGGTATATATGGGGGCTATATCTATATCTGAACCGATTTTCCCAAATTTAGCGGTATTTATTTCTGTATCTGTATCTTATCGGATATAAAATACAGTTTCTACAGCACTTACATGTCAAATCGGGGGTAACATATGTTTGGGGGTATATCTAAATCTGAACTGATTTTCTACAAACTTAGTATTGTCTCTTAGTGTATCAAGAGACTTCTCTCTGACAATTTTTTTTAAAGATCGGTTAAATAAATATTGTTTATACAGTGCATATATGCCAAATCGGAGGTACATATATATGGGAGCTATATGTAAATATGAACCGATTTTAATCAAAATAGGGGTCGTCCTTGGGCCAAAAGAAAGATCTGTGCTT
This sequence comes from Eudasyphora cyanicolor, assembly GCA_963930755.1. NCBI lineage: Eukaryota > Metazoa > Arthropoda > Insecta > Diptera > Muscidae > Eudasyphora > Eudasyphora cyanicolor. The sequence goes on from OZ005735.1 coordinate 162,061,681, forward strand.
AGTTCCGTTGAGATCGGACCATAATTGCGACCTGTACCTTGATAACAAGAATACATGCACAGACGGACATTTCTTCTCGTTTTGTGTATTACAAACAAATGCTCAAAGTTATAGTACCCTGTAACACAGTGTGGTTTAGGGTATAAAGAGCATCCATAGAAGCTACAAAAATCCCCAACTTATGATCCGAAAGTTCTTCTAATTTTGATTTTCGCCAATGAATTTAACAAGGGCTTTTCGCGCCGGGAAGTATTTATTTGTCACCACTACTTTTAAAGAAAGCACTGAAAGATTTGCTTTTTTGTGTAGTATTTATTTGATGAATGTATGTCATTCTTTTAACATCTTTGGGTTCAGTGATAATTCTCTTCTTTTAAGTGAAACCAAATGTTGAGCCTTAAATGTAATTTTAATACGCTTACTCTGGTCTAAAATTGGAAATTAAACTATTTTTAATGTAATAGAAATTTGTATTTTGTTATTCCTTGAAACGGTTAAATCTGCAAACGACATCGCTGTCATTTGAATACAAATTTACGATGAACTTATGTTAAAATTTCCTTCTCTGTTTATTCGTACATTTCAAATTGTCAATTTAAAATATTCACACATAAATAAAAAAAATATAATACTTTCACAAAACCTACAATCAAGTGAAAAATGGGCGTAATTGTCAAACCTCACACAAAAAAGCTTTAAATAATATCACAGCTGAAGGGTTATAACTTTAATACCAGTACAAACAAACACTCCGTTTATAACACCACTAAATTTTGATCTGAGGCCCCATAAAGTAAATATATTCTTAATCGTCGTAAAACTCTAAGACGATTTAGTCATGTTCGTCTGTCCCGTCCGTCCATCCGTCCGTCTGTTGTAATCACGTTACAGTCCCTAATAATATGTAGAGCTAGTTTGATCAAATTTGGTAGAACTATTTCTTATAGTTGCAGGTTATTTGGGATTGCAATGGGCCATTCTCTGCCAAATTCGGGGAAATGCAGCACAGATTTAGATATATATATATGTTTCGCCCGATTTGACATGTATTTTATATCCGATCAGTACGAAATTCGGCAGAGAGGGTTTTCTTGAATTCTTTCTTGAATGCAATCCATGGTGGAAGGTATATAAGATTCGGCATGGCCGAACTTAATGCTTTTACTTGTGTTGATTGTTAATGGCGCTGAGACGAAAAAATAAAAAGTTAAAAATCGAATTCGCCAAGCGAGAAGGCTGTGAATATATAATATTTCCCCATTATGGTTTCTATGAAAACTATAAGGATGTTTCAAAGCGAAGGAAAAAATATGTTAAGCCTGTGGTTGTAGTCAGAAGGTGGCCATTCGTCTGTGCGTTTGACTGGAAAATGTAGCTGGTGTGGAGTCCATCAATGCGGGGTGTCCGAGAACTATGTCTAGGTCGGTATGGCCTACACAGGACTCGGAATTTGTCGTTGCTGATGTTATCTTGATTGCCGCTCTCCGCCACATGTCTGGGTAAATGTACCGCGCGCTGTGTTAAACAAGTGACATGAGACAACTCCAACTCTGTCACCAACTGTAGCCGAGTCAAGTTAGATCGCCAGACAGCCAACCAGGCAGCATCAACACTAGTCGTCCTCATATTAACAACTGAACAGGTTACGCATGCGCGTAATACTTAAGGCTATAAAAATGCAGTTAATGCTACCTCATATTGAAAGATGGTCTTAACTGTGTCCGCTTCGGTTAACAACTAACCAACCTACTATGCCATCTATCCTATACATCCAGCGCCTTTTCACGTTACCTACCGAACAACCACCTCATCATTTTTATCTCACATATAGTCTGTAGAGACTATACTATTTCAAGTCACTACGCATACATTTCTGTAGCGACTTTATAACTTTAGGCTATAGCTCAATATTTAATGGCATATTCATGCATTTTATCATAGCTTTATGCACAATGAATGATCAGAGCCGAGGAGGAGGATGTTCGTTTATCTACGCATAGTACGAGGATGGCTCGAAAAGTAATCGATTTGTAATACTGTTATTCATTATCAGACTATGAATATTTTTGTTATGTGTTCTCAAAGTGCATTGCTGATTTTCCAAGACACTACCACTTCGCTGTCCTCTTCAAATATTTCGAATAAAACAATCCAAAACAAGAATTTTGTTTTTGATGAATCTGTGTGAAGGTTGGATCTATTACGCCGGTCGACACGATTTTTGGGTCTGACTTCTAAGTGTAAAATTTGGTTTCTTTTTATACCCTCCACCATAGGATGGGGGGTATATTCATTTTGCACTCCGTTTGTAACACCTCTAAATATTGATCTGAGACCCCGTAAAGTATATATTTTCTTAATCATCGTAAAATTCTAAGACAATTTAGACTTGTCCGTCCGTCTGTTGTAATCACGCTACAATCTATAATAATAGAGCTAGGTGGCTGAAATTTGGTATAGATACTTCTTAGAGCTGCAGGTAACTTGGGATTGAAAATGGGCGATATCGGTCCATATTTCGATATAGCTCCCATATACAGCATCTAACTTGTTGTGATTCCTACTGTTCTCATCTACTAAATTTTTGTTACCCTCCACCATATGATGGGGGGTATATTCATTTTGTCGCTCCGTTTGTAACACCTCTAAATATTGATCTGAGACCCCATAAAGTATATATATTCTTAATCGTCGTAAAATTCTAAGACGATTTAGCCATGTCCGTCTGTCCGTCCGTCCGTCTGTGGTAATCACGCTACAGTCCGCAATAATAGAGTTGATCAAATTTGGTACAAATACTTCTTATAGTTGCAGGTTGTTTGGGATTGCAAATGGTCCATATCGGTCTATATTTAGATATAGCTCCCATATATAGCATCTAACTTGTTGTGATTCCTACTGTTTTTTGTGTTTTTCGGTGCTATTTTCTTTAGGTTTGCGCTTTTTTGTGTGATCACATGTTATCCATGGCGCTTTTTCTTGTTTGTTACTACTAAACAATTACTAAAATATAACAATTGTTCGTTTTTAGATGTTTTTGTGAGGCATTTATTTAAAAATTGTTAAAATTTTCTCAAAAAAGAGGATTTTTCGCAATAGTTTGTAAGAACGGAATGGATAGAAAATTGAATTGTATATAATTGAAGGCTACATCAATTCTCTGGAGGCAACATCCCTAAATTCACAAACAGCCCTTTCTTCTTTGTGTAACACCATTTTCCATCCGTTTAGCGGCTTTTACAATATCTTACAAAATATTGCGAAAAAAATACTATTTTTTGGAAAAATATCTATCTAAAAATACATAAAAATACACAATTGTTATATTTTTAAGATTTGATCGTAATCAGACTGATCGGTTATAAATTAAATGAGCCCACAAGAAAATCGATGAATAATTTAAAAAGTTGTAGCTATTTAGTAAAGCTTTAACTTCAAAACATTCTTATCGCTGTAAAATTTACAAAAACAAACTTTAAAAGCTAAGAGTGGATATTTTGGCATTGTTTGATGTCTAGCATCAGAATCTTTGCATTAAAACAGAAACCCAAGAAAACAATTTCGTTTTTGTCGACCGCTGTTATTGATGTTATTTTTGAGTTTCCTCACTGTGGAGTTGAGCTGAAGATTCAATTTTTCTTTTGTGTCCGAAACCCGTAATTTTTATACCCTACACCACAATGTGGTACAGGGTATTATGACTTTGTGCATTTGTTTGTAACGCCCAAAAAGAGAAGAAATAGAACCATAGTTTATTATACCGATCGTCATAGAATCAGTTTTTGAGTCGATTTAGTCATGTCCGCCTGTCTGTCTGTCCGTCTGTCTGTCTGTCCGTGTGTCCATGTATTCTTGTAATCAAAGTGCAGGTCGTATTTATGGTCCGATTGTGATGGAATTTAGCACAGTGCTCTTTTTTGGCCCAAGGACGATCCCTATTGAAATTGGTCAAAATCTGTTCAGATTTGACATGTAAGCGCTGTAGAAACTGTATTTTATATCAGATCGGTACGAAATTTGGCAGAGAGAGTTCCCTCATTACATGAATAAACACTGCTAAATTCGGGGAAAATCGGTTCAGATTTAGATATAGCCCCCATATATATGTTTCACCCGATTTGACATGTAAGCGCTGTAGAAAACGTATTTAGTATCCGATCAGTACAAAATTTGGCAGAGAGAGTTCTCTTATTACATGAATGAACTGTGCCAAATTCGGGGAAATTCAGTTCAGATTTAGGAATGCCCCCATATATATTTTTACCCGGATTGAAATGTAAGCGCTGTAGAAACCGTATTTAATATCCGATCAGTACGAAATTCAACAGAGAGAGTTTTCTTATTACGTGAATGAACACTGCCAAATTCTTATTGCAATGCCCATTTTTGCATTGTTAGGGAGGTGTCGGGTATTATGATATACTAGCTTGACCCGGTCCACTTCGTTTCCCCAGACTTCAGTATTCCGATCCCGTTCATTTTTGGACTAATTATGCGACTGACACCAAATATATATGCACAAAATTACATTGATCTCTCTAAAAAATTGCTCAAGATATATCAAACAAAAAATTACAGCACTCTGGTTAACAAATTGTGCAAGATATATCCATTTAAAATATTGACTTATATGGTCATGCCCACTGGTCATATCCCGCCCATTTTTGGGTCAATCACGTAGACAACCCCCAGAAACATATACACAAAATTACATCACTATCGCTAACAAATTGTGCAAGATATTCCAATTTCAAAACTTGACTCTCCCGGTCAGTGCCACGCCCATTGGTCCGATTCCGCCCATTCTTGGACCAATCACGGAGACTACCCCCAGATACATATGCACAAAATTACAGCACTCTCGCTAAAAATGTTGCAAGATATCTTAATTTAAAAAATTGGCTTATATGGGCGGGGCCACTCCCATTTGTCCGATCCCGTCTAACGACAGTTACTAAACTTCTGTTTCCACATTAACGTGTTATTACTAGCATCTGTAGTCCTCATAATTTGCTTTAATTTAAACTGTATCCCGGCATTATCGAGCATAAACTTCCAAAAAATATGATCCAAATATTAAAGGCACCTTCCAAGAAAATTGGAATTTTAAAGAATTTTTTTTTTAAATAAATTACCATTACATTTTTTTAAAATATTTGTTCGTGTTTAGGAATCCATATTACGCCAGAAATTTGTATGCGCAGAGCTTCGGCAAAAATTGTGTTGCATAGTGTAATATAAGTATTCTCCTCTCTAAAAAACCTATTAATTTTTACATTTGTAGAGCTAATGATTTAATTGTCGTGGACTAAGTAGCGTAGAGAATACTTTCAGATCTTATAACTCAGACAGAGACATAGGTTTATATTGGGGTGGAGTTACCGGAGTTACCAGATCTCATCGGTCAATTAAGGTCCATAGTGCTACCACGGGCCCAGTGGCAAATCATCGTAGTTGCAGTAGCAACTCATGTGCTCAATGCCCTTCACTTATTCCTCATCTCCGTAGCTTTTGCAGAAGGTATTGGACACAATTCCCAACGTCATGTCATTGTCGATCAGGCAGCCTTACGACAGAGATGAGACTAACGTAGAAAGTTGTTCCTCTCTAGTGCGAGAATATATTTTGACCTTCTCAGGTCGTATTATCGACAGATCTGCCTAGCAGGCTTCTATTTTTTACTCTCTTTCATTTGATAGGCTGTCTGACTGGCACTGTTCTAAGCCAAAGCTTGCATGTCAACAGAAATTTCCCCTGAGGTTTATTTTCTGTCTTAGTATTTACCTTGAAAACTTTACACCCACCTCTCGTTGCCTGCATGTAGTTGTATCTAGTCTCTTTGTCTTTGCTTATAAATATGCAAAGTAAAATTTCGAATGACCAAATTATATTGTTCCTCTCGTTCGTCCATATGTTCACATCTCAAATCGATATTTTGTGAAATGTTACAACATCTTCCTCCATCAATATGCGGGCTGATGTGTACGACTATTTTGTTTTTGGTTACAACGTACTTGTATATCGAAAACGATGTCCAACTACCACCTGCGCATGCGCGCGCTCTTGCTTTCTTTGTTACAGGCAACGGGCATTTTGATTGATGATATGCGCAGTAAACTCGGTTGGTCTAGCAGTGCAATGCAATCGTTTGCAAAGAATGAGTTTCTGGTTATTTAAATGACTGTTCGCTGTCCGTCCGTCCATCCATCCACCCGTCACGGAAAACGTGTTACTACTGTTAGTTTCCTTGCGTTGTCGTTGTACATTCGGTTATCTTTCGTTATTAATACAATCCATTTTGAGCGTGGGACAACATTTTAATTAAAAGAAAATTCTTTCTCTACAGAAAAATTGTTATGCTAACATTGTTGCCTAAATTACTCCAATTATCATAATGTTATGGAAAATTGCAACAATGTTTTTTAATCATATTCAAAGAGTCTGTGGTTAGATTAAATTGGCGGTGCTTAATGCAATGACAGAGATTTCAACAGGTTCGTTTTTGCTTTGGATTTGGTCCGTGTCGAGATAATGTCAAGAAGAATATTGTAGTCGAATTCTAAATTCTTCGCGGTGTCTTGTTGATATAGAAAGTTTATTATAAACCAAAATTGCGAACAAATCCGCATATATAAATAATTCCTCCTTTCCATCAAAAATCAAAATTCAGTGGTTAAAATTACGAGCTTCCAGCTACGTTTTCGATCCCAGAATATCCTTAAGTACGATTATTTCACTTTGTTGGATATTATAATTGTCCTATTTAGCAGCTGGAATTCGACGAAATCCGCGAAATATCATTATAATATCCGCCTCCTCAGTCATTATTGGTTTTCACTCGTACCTCGAAGAAGTATTAAAACGTTGTCTGGCTGAAGTCCTTCATGGGTAATGGTTTTTAGAAGACGTGGTAACCCATAATGAATTTTATCCACATCACTTACCAAAATGTATTTTTGGATATTATATTATAAAATCTACAATACATAATTTCAAAAGGATTAGATGTCAAATATAGCTTTTGAAGTCATAAAAGTCCAGAACGGAGGGAACATAAACGAGTATATGAGGGCTATATCTAAATCCGAACCGACTTTGTTCAAACTCGGCAATGTAGGTCCTAGTATTAAGACACTCCACCCTGCTAAATTTCAAAATGATTAAATAATAAGCTAAGGGCCAAATCGGAAGAAATATGTACATATATATATATACGAGGTATGTTCAAAAAATATCGCGAATTTTGTATTTTTTCAAAAAGTATGTATTTATTCATGAATATCTATTTTGTCCCCTCCGAAGTAATACAGATATAATACACTTCTGCCAATGTTTTTTCCAATCCTCGAAGCACTTCAAATAATCATTTTTTGTGATCTTGTTCAGCTCCTCCTTCGATGCCGTCTTTACCTCCTCAATCTTGGCGTAGCGTCGTCCTTTCATGGGCTTTTTCAATTTTGGGAACAAAACATAGTCAGACGGGGCTAGGTCAGGGGAATACGGTGGCTGCGGCACCATTACTGTGTTGTTTTTGGCCAAATATTCGCGCGCAAGCAACGATGTGTGTGCAGTGGCGTTATCATGGTGCAAAAGCCAGTTTTTGTTCTTCCACAAATCCGGGCGTTTTTGGCGGATTGCTTCGCGCAGTTTGCGCATAACTTGCAGGTAATATTCTTTACTGACCGTACTACCCTGCGGCAAGAACTCATAATGCACCACGCCCCTGCAATCGAAGAAAACTGTGAGCGTCCGGCACGCTGTTCGTCCTTCGCATCTTCTCGGCTCTCTAAGAACATTTTGTACCACCGATAAACGTTGCTTTGGTCCAAGGTAGCTTTACCATATGCCACAGTCCACATTCGGAATGCGTCAGCGCTCTTTATTTTGTTTTTCACACAAAATTTGATGCAGATTCTTTGATCCAATTTCTGAAATAGATAAAAATCGAAGACAAGCTAAAGCACATCCAAGCACAACAGCTTTTAAAAATTAACTAAACATTCAAAATGGCCGACCTTGTCAGCATAAGTAAAGGACCTGAGTACCAACATAACGCTACAAAAATATTAAAAATCAAATACACGTAGCCCGCGGAAATTAGAAATTAACGATGTTTTTCGTACATACTACGTATATGGCGGCTATATCTAAACCAATTTTCTTCAAATTTAGAATTGTCAGCATGTACATCAAGAACTTCTTTCTGCCAAATTTTATACAGTTTTGGGGGTAGATATATATGGGAACTATATCTAAATATTAAGCGATTATACGGAAAATACATATTATTTAAGTCCACGCCAGGATGGCGGGACCTAAAAAAAGGAAAACACAGTATTTTATTTTATTAATTTAGTTTATTATGTGACACGTGTGTCTGAAGTGATGAGAGGTTAAAACAACAACGAACCAACCAAAGAAAAACATAAAACAGCTGACAGCCAATTACACATGTGCCATTCACAATGGTGACTTTATAGTCTGTTGTTGCACAGCTGTGCTGATTCGGTGTGGCACAGATGGCGGATAAAAAACGTTTGACCGTTTAAGCAAAAGTCGCTTAAACATACTCCCGGCCTTGCACTAGTGCTACATGATGACAGTGTATTTTTATTTAAGACAACGAAGTTTTTGCAATGCTGTACATATTTGCATACTAATGATTTGTTGTTGTAGGAGTTGCACTTTTAGGTGAGATATCCGCCCTCGCATCTCCGGGGTTGCTGTTGAAAGTGCCAGGATGAACGATGTTATGGCTTCTCTGGTTGGGTATATTTTTCATTTATTGTTGGCTCGTATAATGTATTGCGTGCAGCCCTGATATGTTAGCTCGTGAAGCTTCTACAGGCCTTACGACGAACTACCGGATCCGACGAATTACCAGCGTCTCCAAACACGAACAGCTCGTGAAGCGTTGGCCACGTGATGGCATGTATGTTCGTGTGTTGATGGCAGCAGGGACTACGTGGGCCGGAGTTTGTTCACGCTGCATGGTGTCTATGATTATGTAATAATCATATTTTTTTATTTGTGATAAATTTCACTTTGATGGATACAATCAATCACTAGGTGCGGGTCAAGGTTGACGTCGAAGGACCATATTTAAGTCCACGCCAGGATGGTGGGACCTAAAAAAAGGAAAACACAGTATTTTATTTTATTAATTTAGTTTATTATGTGACACGGTGTGTCTGAAGTGATGAGAGGTTAAAACAACAACGAACCAACCAAAGAAAAACATAAAACAGCTGACAGCCAATTACACATGTGCCATTCACAATGGTGACTTTATAGTCTGTTGTTGCCCAGCTGTGCTGATTCGGTGTGGCACATATGGCGGATAAAAAACGTTTGACCGTTTAAGCAAAAGTCGCTTAAACACATATGTATTAATGTGTATAATACAAAATAATTTTTTATTAACGTACACTGTACGCATTACGTATCCTAAAACGCATTTCCTCTATCATATATAGGATCGTTGTTCACATTGAATTTTAGTCAATTACACTATGCAACACAATTTTTGTCGAGCGGCTGCGAATAATATTTTCTGTTGTGAAATTGGGACCTATTATTAAATATTAAAAAAAATTTTATAGCAATTTTTTTTTCAAAAATTTTTCTTTATAATTCCTATTTTCTTGGAAGGTGCCCTTAATATTTAAGTAGTTAAGTATTAATATGCTCGATAACGCCGGGATACACGTTAAATTGAAGGCAATTATAATGACTATAAATGTATGATGCCACTTTCATGTGGGAACAGAAGCTAAGCAACTGTCGTTAAAACAATTAGAAAAAAATAGATTTTTTTTTCAAAAATCGGTTTTTGCTGCCACAAAAAACCATAAACAAGTAAAAGCGTTAAGATCAGCCATGCCGAATCTGACATACCCTCCACCATGGATTGAATTCAATTCTATTACTGGAAAAATCTTTGGATATGGAGCAAATCGTGAAACGATCCTTTTTGTTTAAGCAAATTATTAAAAAAACAGTAAAGAAAGACAGAAAGTCTGACGGGCCCGACTATATAATACCCTACACCTCCCTAACAATGCGAAAATGGGCATTGCGATAAGAATTTGGCAGTGTCCATACATGTAATAAGAAAACTCTCTCTGCCGAATTTCGCACTGATCGGATATAAAATACGGTTTCTACAGCGCTTACATGTCAAATCGGGTGAAACATATATATGGGGGCTATGTCTAAATCTGAACAGAATTTCCCCGAATTTGGCAGAGTTCATTCATGTAATAAAAAAACTCTCTCTGCTAAATTTCGTACTGATCTGATACAAAATTATACAGTTTCTACAGCGCTTACATGTCAAATCGGGTGTAACATATATATAGGGGCTATATCTAAATTTGAACCGATTTTGACTGATTTCAATAGGGATCGTCCTTGGGTCATAAAAGATCACTGTGCTTAATTTCATTACAATCGGACAATAAATACGACCTGCACTTTGATTACAACGATACATCTACAGACGGACAGACAGACATGGTTAAATCGACTGAGGAAGTGATTCCACGTCGATCGGTATAATAAACGATGGGTCTATCTCTTCTCCTTCTGGGTGTAACAAACAAATGCACAAACTCGTAATACCCTGGACCACCGTGTGGTGTAGGGTATAAAAACGAATGCTAAAAAATTTAGTATTTATGGCTTAAATTTGCATATTTGAAATTTATAGCTAAATCTTAACCGATTTTCTTCAAATTCGCCAGTGTTGGTTCATGGAACAAGAAACTCTGCCATTCTAAATTTCAAAACGATTGGATGTAAAATACAGGTTTTATAGAACTAAAGGGCCAAATCGGACGAAACATATATATGGGAGCTCTAGCTAAATCTTAACCGATTTTCTTCAAATTCGGTAGTGTTGGTTCATGGATCAAGGAACTCTACCATTCTAAATTTCAAAATGATTGGATGTAAAATACAGCTTATTCAGGACTAAAGAGCAAAATCGGACGAAACATATATATATACATGAGCTAAATCTTAACCGATTTTCTTCAAATTCGGCAATGTTGGTTCATGGATCAAGAAACTCTACCATTCTAAATTTCAAAACGATCGGTTGTAAAATACAGCTTCTATAGGACTAAAGGGCCAAATCGGACGAAACATATATATGGGAGCTATAGCTAAATCTTAACCGATTTTCTTCAAATTCGGTAGTATTGGTTCATGGATCAAGAAACTCTACCATTCTAAATTTCAAAATGATTGGATGTAAAATACAGCTTCTATAGGACTAAAGGGCCAAATCGGACGAAACATATATATGGGAGCTATAGCTAAATCTTAACCGATTTTGTTCAAATTCGGCAATGTTGGTGCATGGATCAAGAAACTCTACCATTCTAAATTTCAAAAGGATCGGATGTAAAATACAGCTTCTATAGGACTAAAGGGCCAAATCGGACGAAAGATATATATGGGAGCTATATCTAAATCTGAACCGATTTCAACCAAATTCAATAGCGATCTTAACAGCCGCGAAATACTCTAAACTGCAAAATTTCAGAACGATCGGAGTGAAATTTCGACCTGTAGTCGACGAACAACTTTACATGGACGGACATCGTTAAATCGACTCAGCTAGTGATTCTGAGTCGATCGGTATACTTTAAGGTGGGTCTAGCTGTGTTATTTTCAGGTGTTACAAACATCTGCCGTGAAACAAACTTATAATACCCTGTACCACAGTGTGGTGTAGGGTATAATAATTTTACGAATATTTTTTGGGAATCAAGGTGAGGGGATTCATACGTCGCACGATGGGAAAATATGATGAAATATGCGCGCATAGGACTATAAAAACAACTTTCAAAAATCATTTTTTTGGGAATGTTGTTTTATGGTGGATAACATTTAATGAAAATACCTTCAAATTTTATGAAAATATCTCTTGGCGATTCCGAGTTATGACGTTTAAAATTTTGTCTGTTTTACTAAATAAATAAAATTGCGATGATAAAATGTATATACTAAAATGCTTGTAGAATTATCGTTTCTTGGAGAAATGCGACCGGACTTGTAACATATAATAAGATTATATTCATCTAAATTTTTGTGTATAAAACGTATTTTTAACGTCTTTAAGTGAAGAGATATTTCAAAGTAAAAATACCATTTTTTTGGTTTTTCAAAAAAATTATCCGCAGTAAATGGAAGGTAACTTTTTGGGGTAACGTGGGATCACTACGATATGACATAGAGAAGAGAGGTGACTAAGTGGTGAATCCAACGGTATCTAGTTTATCTGCGACTTTGTGCGATTATGTCCGATCTTTTTACTTTAAATATATGCTGTTTTACTTTAAATAAAGAAAATATGTGTGGGAGCTTCATTTATCTATGAACCGATTTTCCCGAAACATATGGACCCATTTTCTTGGTTCAAAAAAATAACTTTTACGAAATTTCGGCAAAATTGGATAATAAATAAGACCGGGACAAGTCCGGTTGCAAGTTTGTAGAGTTCTACGATCAAAATTATCGATATAATTAATATTATTATGATTATATGTGTAATTTTTATAGTTTACTGCTTTTACAAAAACTATAAAAATATAGTTAAACGCTTGTGCAGTTTATGTATATTAGGGTGAACCGATTATTTTTTATACCCTACACCACACTGTGGTACAGGGTATTATAAGTTTGTTTCACGGCAGATGTTTGTAACACCTGAAAATAACACAGCTAGACCCACCTTAAAGTATACCGATCGACTCAGAATCACTAGCTGAGTCGACTACAGGTCGCAATTTCACTCCGATCGTTCTGAAATTTTGCAGTTTAGAGTATTTCCCAGCTGTTAAGATCGCTATTGAATTTGGTTGAAATCGGTTCAGATTTAGATATAGCTCCCATATATATCTTTCGTCCCATTTGGCCCTTTAGTCCTATAGAAGCTGCATTTTCCATCCAATCGTTTTGAAATTTAGAATGGAAGAGTTTCTTGATCCATGAACCAACACTGCCGAATTTGAAGAAAATCGGTTAAGATTTAGCTATAGCTCCCATATATATGTTTCGTCCGATTTGGCCCTTTAGTCCTATAAAAGCTGTATTTTACATCCAATCGTTTTGAAATTTAAAATGGTAGAGTTTCTTGATCCATGAACCAAATTTGCCGAATTTGAAGAAAATCGGTTAAGATTTAGCTATAGCTCCCATATATATGTTTAGTCCGATTTTGCTTTTAGTCCTGAAGAAGCTGTATTTTACATCCAATCATTTTGAAATTTAGAATGGTAGAGTTTCTTGATCCATGAACCAACACTACCGAATTTGAAGAAAATCCGATTTGGCCCTTTAGTTCTATAGAAGCTGTATTTTACATCCAATCATTTTGAAATTTAGAATGGTAGATTTTCTTGATCCATGAACCAACATTGCCGAATTTGAAGAAAATCTGTTAAGATTTAGCTATAGGTCCCATATATATGTTTCGTCCGATCGCTATTGAATTTGGTTGAAATCGGTTCAGATTTAGATATAGCTCCCATATATATCTTTCGTCCGATTTGGCCCTTTAGTCCTATAGAAGCTGCATTTTCCATCCAATCGTTTTGAAATTTAGAATGGAAGAGTTTCTTGATCCATGAACCAACACTGCCGAATTTGAAGAAAATCGGTTAAGATTTAGCTATAGCTCCCATATATATGTTTCGTCCGATTTGGCCCTTTAGTCCTATAAAAGCTGTATTTTACATCCAATCGTTTTGAAATTTAAAATGGTAGAGTTTCTTGATCCATGAACCAAATTTGCCGAATTTGAAGAAAATCGGTTAAGATTTAGCTATAGCTCCCATATATATGTTTAGTCCGATTTTGCTTTTAGTCCTGAAGAAGCTGTATTTTACATCCAATCATTTTGAAATTTAGAATGGTAGAGTTTCTTGATCCATGAACCAACACTACCGAATTTGAAGAAAATCCGATTTGGCCCTTTAGTTCTATAGAAGCTGTATTTTACATCCAATCATTTTGAAATTTAGAATGGTAGATTTTCTTGATCCATGAACCAACATTGCCGAATTTGAAGAAAATCGGTTAAGATTTAGCTATAGGTCCCATATATATGTTTCGTCCGATTTTGCTCTTTAGTCCTGTAGAAGCTGTATTTTACATCCAAGCATTTTGAAATTTAGAATGGTAGAGTTTCTTGATCCGTGAACCAACACTACCGAATTTGAAGAAAATCGGTTAAGATTTAGCTATAACTCCCATATATATGTCTCGTCCGATTTGGCCCTTTAGTCCTATAGAAGCTGTATTTTACATCCAATCGTTTTGAAATTTAGAACGGTAGAGTTTCTCGATCCATGAACCAACACTACCGAATTTGAAGAAAATCGGTTAAGATTTAGCTACAGCTCCCATATATATGTTTCATCCGATTTGGCTCTTTAGATCCAATCGTTTTTATACCCTACACCACACTGTGGTACAGGGTATTATTTAAGTATAAAATGTCCCAAAAGTAAATTTATGTAAACAATTTATACATGAATTACAAAATTTATATATCAGAGTTATTCAATATTACGAGAGTGGTGTGGGGTATTACATAGTCGGCCCCGCCCGTCTTTAGCCTTTCCTTACTGGTTTTTAAATAAGATATACATATTTGGATAAACTCCTAAACAGTAATTATCCCCTCACCTTAGAGAGGAGGGTATATATCATTTGCTACGAGTCAAAAGTGTAACACATCGTAGGAGTGACCTAAGACCCTAAGTATGTGCGGTATAAATCTGCTTTTGGTAATTTTAAGCCATTTTAGCTATGCCTGTCTGTCCGTCTGCTGGCTGGTGTGCACGATAACAACCGATTGACTTCAAATTTGGTATGCGGTAATACTTTTTTTCTATCTCTGGCTAAGTTCGAAGGTGTGCCATATTGGTCCACTCCTTCTAGTACCTCCCCCACAAATGGTTAACTTTTAGTGAAAAATTGATTCTTTAATACCTTCTATACTTCTTACTCGAATCTTCTGAAATTGCACACAAAATATTAGTTTGTTAGTCGCTAACACGTCAAGAAAAATGGGCGAAGTAGCGACTCCCTTTTTGGTACCTCCCCAACAAATGGAACATTTTGCACCAAAAGTAAAGTACTTATGTCTTTAGTATCAGTGCATACAAATACTTGCAATTTTGTATAGTGTAATGCTTTTATAGTACCTCCCACACAAATGGATCATTCTACACCAAAAGTTAACAACTTATAACATTAATACCCGTGGATATAAATACTTGACATTTTGTACAGTGAAATGCTTTTATAGTACCTAGAGTCCTAAGAAAAGTGGGCGTTATTGGCACGTCCCTTTTAGTACCTCTCACACAAATGTACCATTGTGTACCAGAAGTTAACAGATTTTAACTTGAATACCAGTGAATATAAGTACTTGTATCTAGAGTCCAGTGAAAAGTGACCGTTATCAGCGCGCCCTTTTTGGTACCTCCCACACAAATGGTCCATTTTGTTCCAAATTTAACAAGCTTTTAACTTGAATACCAGTACATTCTTTAAAGTTATTAAATGCAATTTAAATTATAATAATTTAATTAAAAAATAATTTAATTAAAACAAAATAAAAATAAATTTACAAATATTTTTTTGGGACTCAAGTTGAGGGGATTCATAAGTCGGTTTACCCGACTGAACTTTCTTACTTGTTTTAGTTGTATTTAAACACATATTTTATTTGATAAATTTAGTTTGCAAATATATTTTGTTGTAATATATTAATATATGCCTTCCAAATATATGTTGTTGATTTTAAAATAAATTTATTTAATATTTAAAAATGTGTATTCCACATATATTTTCTTTCGATTCAATCATATCAAAAAGGCGATTTTGCACCGTGTAGTCGGCTTTAGACATTGACGCAACGCCCAATGGGTTTTATGACCGTTTTCAAAGCTATCGCAACGCCCAAAATAAAATTTTACCATAAAGCCTTGGGCGTTTTTCTGCGTGGACGCGGGATTAAAGGTGTTATTCCCTGGGTTACGTCCAAACACGGCTACGCATAGAAAAGCTTTTCTGTATTGAAATTTTACTGTGAAGAAAAAGTTTGAATACAAATATTAAATAGTTAATGGGTCTTAAGTCACAGTAAGTGAGGGAGATGTCAGAACGCCCAAATTTTATGGATGGTTTCTGAAGGATGTGGAAAATATATTAATTCGCACAAAATTTAAGGTCAATCGTTTATTCCTTTTGAGAACTATCGGGCGCTCCAACCATACAGACGGTCGGACGGATATAGCTCAAATGACTTGAAATGTCCTAAAACGTATTTCCGCTGTAAATACTTAGGGAGATAGGTCACTAAATTGAGGGTATAAAAAGATCGAAATGTAAACTCCATCCATTAAAACTAACAAAATCTTTATGAATGTTTCCATTTTTTAATTTGCTTTTGAAAAATCACTTTTTTTCCATCTCCAGAATGCGTGATTATCTGTATCCTGACGTAACAAATATATGCAATTTTGTAAGTGTCTAATTAAAAAAAATTGCTATGCGAATATATTTTTTCGATGCATGTCATTAGCTTGTTTACCGAGGACATGTCCTCCTCTTGTTCATTGAAAAAATTGTCGTAAAAATTTCCCAAAAAAAAAGAACACAAACTTCTCTTTGGCCAGGAACTGGACACTTAATCTATGTTCTTATCCTGCTAATTCGGGAAGTTTCTTTTTGCAGAGCTCATTTAAAATGGAACATTTGCCAGGCGATACATTACAGGATTGTATACAACAGGCTTACAACGTAAACGCATTGACCAAGTCCGCGTCGGCGGCGGCCGGACGGACAGTCAAACAAACAGTACACCTTGCTCAGCGCTGGAAACAAGTTTGTCAACCATTTTATGAATTATAGTGTGCAGCAAAGAGACACCACAAATAAATGCGCGACACAACTATGAGCGTGCGCATGCTCCGTTTGTTGCGGCATTGCATCTCCTTGTGTTTATGTTCATGCGCCCGTCCGTCCATCCGCTCGTTCGTCGTCTGTCTGACCATTGTCAAATGACAGGTGCTCCATTTTTTATTGCAGTTGTCGAGTTGTGTTCTTGTCCGCAAAATATTCCGCCGTATGGCTCAGGGGAGGAAACAGAACCGAGCCAACGCCAAGGAATGATAAACATTTGTTCCAACGCAACAACATCAACTCACACTTATTGGCAAAAAACGGTGCCTTTAACTAATGCGTGCGTCGATCCGAGATGATCATGATGATGATGATGACGACAATGATGGTTGCTGGCGGTGGCGGCGGCGTTGGATGCCGATCCGACCGATCTTCAGACCGCCATAGATGCGTCGTCCATTGCCTTGATGCGTTTTTGAGGTTGTCACAAAACAAGCTTTTTACCCTGGAATGCTGTGAAGCTGCACCGGTTGCAATGCGTTTTTTGTTGCGTCTGCGGCTGTTACTTGCGTACGTACGTACGTAGGTGACACTGCGATTACTGTTTCTTGGCTGGAGCTGGAAACAATTACATTTTCATATATTTTTGTATTTTATTAGCGACATTGGCGATTTCGAGGCACTACGTTTGCTAGGCTTGTTGCAGCCACAAAATACGCATGAATTGACATAAATAAATAACAAAACATTGCCCAGTTTTTTCTTCGCTCTATATTCAATATTTCTAAACACTTCTGAACGGTCGGGACATTCATTCATACGGGTAAAAAGAGTGACGGATGGAATGATATGATATCGACATATTGTACATATGTTCTTGAGTATGAATTCATTCAAAACACCTATTGAATTGTCGGTACTCAAACCAATTTCAATTTTACTTGAAATGAGGAACATTATAACTAACTCCAAAGCAAATGAATCGAAAAACACACATTTTAAAAATTAAATGTTTAATAACACTATGCAAAAAAAATTGTTTGTGTCTGAGACCTAAAATCTTTTTTTGTATAGATCGAGGCATACGATTTTGCGAAACCAAAACCAAATTTTTTTTATGGTAATGTTTATTTTTAAAAATTTGTTTCTAAAATTCGAATTTTCATGGAACGTACCTTTAGTATTTGAATCATATTTTATGAAACCATAAGCTCGATAAAGCCGAGATACCATTTAAATTGAAGGAAATTATTAGGCCTAAAAATGCCGAAAACATCACTTTCATGTAGAAATTGAAATCTAGTAACTAGCGTTAAAACAATTAGAAAAAGTCGATTTTTTCAAAACCATTGTAGAGGAGGGTATATATCATTTGCTACGAACCAAAAGTGTAACACATCGAAGTAGTGACCAAAGACCCTAAGTATGTTCGGCGGATATCCGTTTTAGGTCATTTTAAGTCGAATGAGCAATGTCCGTCCGTCTGTGTGTCTGTCTGCTGGCTGGTGCGCACGATAACTCTCGAAAGGAGTAACCGATTATCTTCAAATTTGGTACGTGCCAATATTTTCTTATATTTCCGACTAAGTTCAAGAATGGGCCATATTGGTCCACTCCTTCTAGTACCTCCCCCACAGAGGGTTAACATTTAGTGAAATATTAATTATTTAATAACTTCTATACTACTTATTTGAATCATCTGAAATTATACACATAGTGTTAGTTTATTAGTCATTTTTACCTCGAGAAAAATGGGCGAAGTTGGCACTCCCCTTTTGGTACCTCCCACACAAATGGACAATTTTTAACCGAAAGTTAAAAGTTAAGTTAAGCTTCAACCTTTATTACCATTGCATACAAAGACTTGAAAATTTGTATTTAATAGTGATTTAACAGACCTACAATACAGTGAAAAATTGGCATTACTCGTATAGCCAGGCTCCTTTTGGTACCTCCCACACAAATGGACCATTTTGGACCAAAAATTACCAGCTTATATATACTTGAGATTTTGTACAGTGTAATGCTTTTACAGTACCTAGAGTCCAGAGAAAAATGGGCGTTATAGTCAGGCCCCTTTTGGTACCTCCCACACAAATGGACCTTTTTGTACCATAAGTTAACAGCTTTTAACTTTAATACCAGTGCATACAAATACTTGAAATTTTGTACAGTGTAATGCTTTTATATTACCAAGAGTCCAGAGATTAGCACGCCCCATTTGGTACCTCCCAAACAAATGGACATTTATGTACCAAAAGTTGACAACTTTTACATTAATACCAGTAAATACTTTATAGTTATTAAATGCAATTTAAATTGATAATAATTTAATTAAAACAAAAAAATAAATTCATTTATTAATATTTTTTGGGACTCAAGGTGAGGGGATTCATAAGTCGGTTTACCCGACTGAACTTTCTTACTTGTTTTTTGTGTTTAGGATGCCATATACACCAGAAAATGCTATGCACAGACCTTTGACAACAATTTTGTTGCATAGTGTTATAAATCCACTAACGTGTATTCCAAAATGCAATCCTGATATATTCTAATTTTATATAAAACCACGCCCACTTATTTTATCCCGCCCTCTTTTGGTGAAATTACTAATATTGACTCCAATAATTTACAATCCAAATTTAGTTCTTCTACGGTCAATAGTTTCTCAGATAATGAATACTACGCCCACTTTTACCACACCCACTAATCTGATCCTGCCAAATTTTATTTATGTTTTAGATAATGACTTCACTAACGTGTGTTCCAAATTTCATTTTTCTAGGATCAACACATTCCAATATATTCGAATTGTATATAATACCACGAGTTACCAAAAGGGGCGTGCCAATAATTGTCACTTTTCTCTCGACTCTAGGTACTACAAAAGCATTACACCGTACGAAATTTCAAGTATTTGCATGCATTGGTATTAATGTTAAAAGCGGTTAAATTTTGGTACAAATAGGTCCATTTGTGTGGGAGGTACCAAAAGGGGCGTGCCAATAACGCCCACTTTTCTCTGGACTATATGCGCTATAGAAGCATTGCACTGTACAAAATTTCAAGTATTTGTATGTACTGGTATTAACGCCATAAGCAGTTAACTTTTGGTGCAAAATGATCCATTTTTGTGGGTGGTACCCAAAAGGGAGTGGCCACTTCGCCCATTTTACTTGACGTGTTAGCGACTAAAAAACTAGTACTATGTGTGCAATTTCAAAAGATTCGTGTAAGTAGTATAGAAGGTATTAAATATTTCACTTAAAGTTAACCCTTTGTGGGGGATGTACTATAAGGAGTGGACCAATATGGCCCATCTTCGAACTTAGCCGGAGATAGAGAAAAATATTACCGCATACCAAATTTGAAGTCAATCGGTTCTCATTTCGAGAGTTATTGTGCTCACCAGCCAGCAGACAGACACACAGTCAGACGGACGGACATTGCTCAAATGACTTAAAAAGGCCCAAAACGGATATCCGCCGAATGTGTTACACTTTTGGCTGACAAAATATATAAATACTATGAAAAACGAAATTATTTCCCAATTTCTATCATTCTCTCTCAGCACACCCTTTTACATTTAACATCAACTCCATGAATCAAGAAGATGAAGAGAGTGCCTTAAAGAACGGTGCATTTTCAACAATTCAATATCAATTGAATTTAATGTTTAATAAATTTGTACCTTTAGAGAGGAAACGAAGGAGCAAAAAGCTCCGGCAAACTTGTAAAAATATTTACACAATTTTTATTGAGCTTATTTCTATAAGTAGTTGTATATACAAGTACTTGAAAGTAAATATGAATGTATCGTGTTTTTGCCATTGTCATTGGGTGTTTGACTACGCTCAGGTATCTTGGGAGAGTGGCGAGGAACCTGGGGATCTTTGTAATGTGATTATGAGAAATACAAATATTATACACTAGCTTAACCCGGTCCACCTCGTTGCCCCAATTTTCGGTTTAGGGAAATAGGAAGATAAAACGTGTTTCGTATACGAATCTTGATAACCACTGATAAAAAATGGCATAACTTTAACCAAATATTTTAACACCATCGCTCATATTTTAATCAAAATCACTTTCCCAAAGTATGCCTGTTCTCATATGCATTTTCTTCCTATCGCTCATTTAAAAAAAGATCGTCGCAACTCAAAATAATACTTTTTTGAGGTGGTCGTACTAAATTGTCCTACATTTCAATATCTACATGCTGATCCATGATTGGGCTGATTCCTGGGGAATGTTTGTCGCACATCCCATTCTGCTAAATAGTTTTTTTTAAAGATCATTTAAATCACACCTAAGTGAAGTGTCACAACTCAAAATGTGATGTTCTTTTTCTAAATGAGCGATATATACTTATCTAGAAACTTATTTGGTTTCACTGACCATATCACGGTAGTTAAAATGTATAAATGTGAAACCCCAAGCCGATTCGTGCATTGTTTCTCCATATGTTTCGATTCCAATTATGGAATCGCATGGCCTGTACCACGCTCTCTTATCTGATATTTCCCACTTTATGTTCCGTCACGCACAGTGCTGTCAAAGGCATGCACATAAAATTTCAGGACACTTGGTTCAATGGTTCGCTAAATATACCGTTTTCAACACTGCGGTCGTTTGTAAATGGCCAGGCTTACGTATCCGAATCTCGCACTTTATAATGAATCACGCACAGTGATGTCAAATGGACACTTGGTGGAATGGTGCTCTAGATATGTATATCGTTTTCAAAATTGTCGAAGATGTCTCAATTTCAAAATCACAATCACGCATATCCTCATTTCGAAAGAAATAAGGACCGGTGATACCACATCAAACAGTCAATTTTAATGGATGTACTCGTAATGGTGATGCCTTAACGGCTTTAGGATTTTCTTTACTCCAAATGCTGCAATTTTGATTATTGCCGTAGCCATTTAACCAGAAATGAGCTTCATCACTAAATACAATTCTTTGATTTGAACATCGCAAACAGATTTTTTGTTTTTCAAAGTAAATTTTCAAAAGTTGGAACCATTTTTTAAACGATTCATAACGATGCCAAACCTTACTGAATAGAAATGTCACTACAGTTTGGCCTTATCAGCCGTCAAACCATTGTCATCGATATCGATAGTTCACATGCGGCTAGAACAACACCCATCACATATAGACATATAAATATATATTGAAGTCTTAAGGAAAAATAAAATAGTTCGTATTTTTTTAGAAATATTCAAATTAATTTGTAAGTGCAATATATGGATATGTTTCTAGTACACTAAGCGAAATATGCTTAGCTGCATGCTAAACTATTTCCAAAACTATAATTCATGTTACAATTTTTAATAATTTGTTTTTGAAATATTAGGCTTTTTAAAATTTAACATCATTCGATGAATTCGCACATCAAAAAAAACAAGTAAAAGCGTTATGTTCGGTCATGCCGAATCTTATGTACCCTCCACCATGGATCGCACGTGAATGGTTACGGGTATTAATAAACTCATTATACCAAATTTCAGTCCAATTTGTTAAAATTTGACGTTTTTGTGGCGTTAAGAAGTCAAATCTAGAGGAACCTTTGTATGGGGGCTGTATCAAAATATGGACCTATGACTACCGTTGCTCGTGTGAAGTATACCGGGTATAAATATACCGAGTTAGCCAGCCTGATTAGTTGACATTTGTGGTCTCTATGACGTTAAGAAATCATATCGGGGAGATGCCATATATGGGGGCTATATCCAAAAATGGACCGATATTGCCCATTATCAATCCCAACATAACTGCAGATATAAGAAGTATATGTACCAAATTTCAGCCACCTACCTCAAGTATTATAGATTGTAGCGTGATTACAACAGACGGCTGGACGGACGGACGGACAGACATGGCTAAACCGTCTTAGAATTTATAAAAATAATATATATACTTTATAGGGTCTCAGATCAATATTTAGTGGTGTTACAAACGGAGTGACAAAATGAATATACCCCCATCCTGTGGTGGAGGGTATAAAAATAATAACACACTGTGGTACGTATTTTGTATCAAAGTATATCCAAAAATCATTCAGTACTATAATTAAATGCAATTCATGCTGGAGGGTATATAAGATTCCGCATGGCCGTACTGTTACTTGTTTCACTTCACAATATCTTACAATTAACTAAAAGCATCCATTATTATACCCTACACCACACTGTGGTACATTATAAGTTTGTTTCACGGCAGATGTTTGTAACACCTGAAAATAACACAGCTAGACCCACCTTAAAGTATACCGATCGACTCAGAATCACTAGCTGAGTCGATTTCGCGGCTGTTAAGATCGCTATTGAATTTGGTTGAAATCGGTTCAGATTTAGATATAGCTCCCATATATATCTTTCGTCCGATTTGGCCCTTTAGTCCTATAGAAGCTGTATTTTACATCCAATCGTTTTGAAATTTAGAACGGTGGAGTTTCTTGATCCATGAACCAACATTGCCGAATTTGAAGAAAATCGGTTAAGATTTAGCTATAGCTACCATATATATGTTTCGTCCGATTTGGTCATTTAGTCCTATAAAAGCTTTGTTTTACATCCAATGGTTTTAAAATTTAGAATGGTAGAGTTTCTTGATCCCATATATATGTTTCGTCCGATTTTGCTCTTTAGTCCTGAAGAAGCTGTATTTTACATCCAATCATTTTGAAATTTAGAATGGTAGAGTTTCTTGATCCATGAACCAACACTGCCGAATTTGAAGAAAATCGGTTAAGATTTAGCTATAGCTCCCATATATATGTTTCGTCCGATTTGGTCATTTAGTCCTATAAAAGCTTTGTTTTACATCCAATCGTTTTAAAATTTAGAATGGTAGAGTTTCTTGATCCATGAACCAACATTGCCGAATTTGAAGAAAATCGGTTAAGATTTAGCTATAGCTCCCATATATATGTTTCGTCCGATTTTGCTCTTTAGTCCTGAAGAAGCTGTATTTTACATCCAATCATTTTGAAATTTAGAATGGTAGAGTTTATTGATCCATGAACCAACACTACCGAATTTGAAGAAAATCGGTTAAGATTTAGCAATAGCTCCCATATACATGTTTCGTCCGATTTGGCCCTTTAGTCCTGTAGAAGCTGTATTTTACATCCAATCATTTTGAAATTTAGGATGGTAGAGTTTATTGATCCATGAACCAACACTACCGAATTTGAAGAAAATCGGTTAAGATTTAGCAATAGCTCCCATATACATGTTTCGTCCGATTTGGCCCTTTAGTCCTGTAGAAGCTGTATTTTACATCCAATCATTTTGAAATTTAGAATGGTAGAGTTTCTTGATCCATGAACCAACACTGCCGAATTTGAAGAAAATCGGTTAAGATTTAGCTATAGCTCCCATATATATGTTTCGTCCGATTTGGCCCTTTAGTCCTATAAAAGCTATATTTTACATCCAATCGTTTTGAAATTTAGAATGGTAGAGTTTCTTGATCCATGAACCAACACTACCGAATTTGAAGAAAATCGTTTAAGAGTTACCTATAGCTCCCATATATATGTTTCGTCCGATTTGGCTCTTTAGTTCTATAGAAGCTATATTTTACATCCAATCGTTTTGAAATTTAGAATGGTAGAGTTTCTTGACTCGTGAACCAAAATTGCCAAATTTGAAGAAAATCGGTAAAGATTTAGCTATAGTTCCCATATATATGTTTCATCCGATTTGGCTCTTTAGATCCAATCGTTTTTATACCCTACACCTACACTGGCATTGAAAATTATAGATCGGCGGCGGCGGCTTGATGGCTTAGCCGACATATAATTGACATACGGCGGCTCTGTGATAATCATTTTTACATTTAAAATAATAGTTGAAAAGTTAAGCTGTGGCATACGAGTATATTCATAAACCAGTAAGGAAAGGCTAAAGTCGGGCGGTGCCGACTATATAATACCCTACACCACTCTCGTAATATTGAATAACTCTGATATATAAATTTTGTAATTCATGTATAAATTGTTTACATAAATTTACTTTTGGGACATTTTATACGTAAATAATACCCTGTACCACAGTGTGGTGTAGGGTATAAAAACGATTGGATCTAAAGAGCCAAATCGGATGAAACATATATATGGGAGCTATAGCTAAATCTTAACCGATTTTCTTCAAATTCGGTAGTGTTGGTTCATGGATCAAGAAACTCTACCATTCTAAATTTCAAAACGATTGGATGTAAAATATAGCTTCTATAGAACTAAAGGGCCAAATCGGACGAAACATATATATGGGAGCTATATCTAAATCTTAACCGATTTTCTTCAAATTCGGTAGTGTTGGTTCATGGATCAAGAAACTCTACCATTCTACATTTCAAAACGAGTGGATGTAAAATACAGCTTTTATAGGACCAAAGGGCCAAATCGGACGAAACATATATATAGGAGCTATAGCTAAATCTTAACCGATTTTATTCAAATTCGCCAGTGTTGGTTCATGGATCAAGAAACTCTACCATTCTAAATTTCAAAATGATTGGATGTAAAATACAGCTTCTACAGGACTAAAGGGCCAAATCGGACGAAACATGTAAATGGGAGCTATAGCTAAATCTTAACCAATATTTTTCAAATTCGGTAGTGTTGGTTCATGGATCAATAAACTCTACCATTCTAAATTTCAAAACGATTGGATGTAAAGTACAGCTTCTATAGAACTAAAGGGCCAAATCGGACGAAACATATATATGGGAGCTATAGCTAAATCTTAACCGATTTTCTTCAAATTCGGTAGTGTTGGTTCATGGATTAAGAAACTCTACCATTCTAAATTTCAAAATGATTGGATGTAAAATACAGCTTCTTCAGGACTAAAGAGCAAAATCGGACGAAACATATATATGGGAGCTATAGCTAAATCTTAACAGATTTTCTTCAAATTCGGCAATGTTGGTTCATGGATCAAGAAACTCTACCATTCTAAATTTCAAAACGATTGGATGTAAAATACAGCTTTTATAGGACTAAATGCCAAATCGGACGAAACATATATATGGGAGCTATAGCTAAATCTTAACCGATTTTCTTCAAATTCAGTAGTGTTGGTTCATGGATCAAGAAACTCTACCATTCTAAATTTCAAAATGATTGGATGTAAAATACAGCTTCTACAGGACTAAAGAGCAAAATCGGACGAAACATATATATGGGAGCTATAGCTAAATCTTAACTGATTTTCTTCAAATTCGGTAATGTTGGTTCATGGATCAAGAAACTCTACCATTCTAAATTTCAAAACGAGTGGATGTAAAATACAGCTTTTATAGGACCACAGGGCCAAATCGGTCGAAAGATATATATGGGAGCTATATCTAAATCTGAACCGATTTCAACCAAATTCAATAGCGATCCTAACAGCCGCGAAATACTCTTAACTGCAAAATTTCAGAACGATCGGAGTGAAATTGCGACCTGTAGTCGACGAACAACTTTACATGGACAGGCGGACGGACGGACAGACATCGTTAAATCGACTCAGCTAGTGATTCTGAGTCGATCGGTATAATTTAAGGTGGGTCTAGCTGTGTTATTTTCAGGTGTTACAAACATCTGCCGTGAAACAAACTTATAATACCCTGTACCACAGTGTGGTGTAGGGTATAAATACTTTTTCGAATTTCAGTTTTAATTTATCCTTAGTT